>OZ026622.1:33299449-33914449 GCA_964020975.1 Hermodice carunculata
AAAAAGTAATGCCTTTAAATAAGGCAACGCACAGAGAATTGCTACATCCTTAATGGTACAGACATATTTTAAGCATCGGTGTATAAGTGAATGAAATGGGTATCAATTTTCTGCGGACAACTGAAATGTTGAAATTTACAATTATTGCCATACTTTCCCGCTCATATCCCCCATCTATGTCGAGACCCATACCGTGCGACCCGTTGGGTTTTTATCTGTGTTATACCCGCAGAGTGTACCTGTGACCCTACGAAAATAGTACCACAAGTCACGTTTCGCACATTAAGGCTCATTATCATACCAATATACCCTTTATGCTTTGCCAAATTAACCTGTCTGAATAATAGAATGCTTCAAGAATAAAATACAAAACGACCATATTCCACATGCCAATGCCTGCATGAACACAGAGGAAATAACACTTGGGTTATGTTTATTTGCCACACAACATTCTGCTTCAAGAATTCCTGATTTCTTTAAAGTGCAACTGAACTTGATTTGTTACTTCCTTGAATGGTTATGTTTTTTGGCAACACAGACCATCTGTTCTTGTCAGAATACCTTCTGTTTTTATATGGACGTATGACCGACTTAGATTCAGTATAGTGAGTGATGAAAATGGAAAGCTTCTCCTTCTTGAGTAGCAGCAGTAGAAGTAATAGCACTGGTAATGATGGTAGTAGTAGCAATAGTAGTAATGTTAGTTGTAGTAGTAGAAGTAGTAGTAGTAGTAGTTGTTGTTGTTGTTGTTGTTGTTGTTGTTGTTGTTGTTGTTGTTGTTGTTGTTGTTGTAGTAATGGTAGGAGTAGCAGCAGCAACAGCAGTTGTAGCAAAAGAACGCGGTTTATTTGGTAATTTCTTACACCACTTGCTTGCATTATTAAATTCAAAGATACTTATTTCCATTCGAAGTAGGTATTTTAAGTATACTGCTGGGAAAATAAGATGGCACCCCTCTTGTTCAACACTTTGCACGTCTTATGAGGATATGTGGTTTGTTTATTTTATTATTTGCCTTTTCACACCTCTTTTGGGAGGAAAAAGGGTCTTTAAAAGGACATTTTTTTGTTGGTGTTGTGTTTGTTGGGAAGCTGCAGATATCAATAGCGGGTGTGACCACCACGCTTGTGTAAGTAGGCTTAGACCCGTCTTGGCATTCTGCTTGTCAGCTTAGTGATCTCAGCCTCGGGAATTTGATTCCACTGGTCTGTGACCCTCTGTGCCAGTTGGTCCAGGGTGGCTGCCGGTTCCTCATACTCATCCCTAATTCGACGGCCAAGCACATCCCACAAATGCTCGATGGAGGACAGCTAGGTCAGCAGAACCGGCTGACCATGGCAACAATGGGATATTGTGTTGCTGTAGATACTGCATGCTGACTTGTAGTGTGTTTTCGTGCCTTATTCTGCTGAAACAGTAGCCCTGGATATTGTTGGATCCATTCGTCAACTGTGGGCAGGGTCTCATCCACTTAGTGCTGGCCTGTTAGTGTCCCATTCACCATGATGACAGCTGTTCTCCCTGTTGCTGTAATTCCCCCCTCCCCCCCCCCCCTCATGACACTGCCTCCTCCGTAGCAGTCATGCTCAACCATGAATCCTTCTAAGAACCTCTCGGAAAGCATTCGTCGAACCCTTATTCTTCCATCCTGGAAATCCAAGCTAAATCGGGATTCATTTGACCACATCAAGCTGGTCCATTGATTTCTGGTCCAGCTTGCACGTTTCTCACGCTGCTGTAGCTGTCTTGTCTTGTGTGCAGGACTGAGGGGGATGCCAATGGCAGGGCGGTGTGCCATGATTATGGCCGATATTAGTCTCTTGTTAATGGTAGAGTGTGATGCTCAGATGTTGCAGGCCTGGCGCCACTGCTAACGATACCTTTCAGTGCAAAGAAACGGTGCCTCCTCACATACTGGATCAAGCAACGGTCATCCGTCCCATCTGACAGTCTTGGCCGCCCAAAGCCAGCCTTCCTCTTGCATCCTCTGGTTTCCTTTAAACGAACCTACCACCTTTTTACCGATGGCCTGGAGAACCCCATTATCATGGGAACCTCCCGCTGGGAAAAGCCAGCCTCCAACAACCAATGATGCCCCTGTTAAATTCAGACAGTTGTGCGTGACCCCTACGCCGCGGGATTGTGGATTCACATTGATCGTAGTAGTGCCATGCCCCCCCCCCCCTTGTAAAGCCGATAGGCACCCCAATACCACACACTTTTTTTGCACCTCTCTGGATGTTGTTTTGTTTTCAGGACATTGTGTGTGTGTGTGTGTGTGTGTGTGTGTGTGTGTGTGTGTGTGTGTGTGTGTGTGTGTGTGTGTGTGTGTGTGTGTGTGTGTGTGTGACTGCTTAGGCATACCCTAAGCTGTCCTGTTGATGTTCCATGATATTCCTAAAACAACCATATTTTCCATATAAAGGCATATTAAGAGCGGCCCATGTTAAACCAATGGGGTGGCATCTTTTTTCCGAAGCAGAATATATCTTATATTATGGTTTAGTGAAGGTGAACACATAATAATGTAAGATGAAACAAAATTAAATGAGATGGGTTCTTTACTGGGATCCGATGATTGAATCATATTACACAGATGAAAGGCAGCCCAAACACGTAGTTTTATAAAAAAAAAAAAAAAAAAAAACGTCATTTTGCCAAAGCTAACCTTTGATGTGAATTTGATATAAGTTCGAGTTTGACCAAGATTGGATGGGCTGACCAGGCTAGGCATGTCTAGAGTTGTCTGTAATAGGGTAGATAGATTTGCTGAGATCAGACATGTTGAGAGGAGATACGGTGTACTCATTGCAACCCCTTGATTTAATCTAATCAAATTAGATTGGTTGGATATAACGTGATCTGGCCTGTACCCTGGGAATTAATACGTCAATCTGTCGCACCTTATGCGTGGTCACACAGCACTTAGTTCAAAGAATGAAATTTTAGTTTAAACATAATATTATCTATTTCAACTGGATCGACCTATAGTGCGTCGAAATGTCACTAATCGAGGGATTGTCCAGGACATGGAGTGACACACAATAATATATATTACAAAACACACAGGACAAAACAAAGTTACCAAAATAGCTGTACAAATGATTCAGATATGTACTCCATACACAAAAATTAAAATAGTCAAAGTCAAATACAAAACAATGCAATATGGTTTACCACAGGTAGATGAGGACATACACTTCCCTGTTCACAATAATACAGTCTAGCGGTAGGAAAATTCATAAAGGACACTTAAGAATAAGTTTATGTAAATCAGCGACTAACTGATTGCAACTGACTGTTTCTGCATAACTGAAAGATAAGATGACGCGTCTTGTTATCTACGATGTATTCTATGGAAGACATCACAAATTTGAATGTTAGAGCGAATGGACAATTCGTCGCTACCAAAGACAAGAATATTAGCTGGAGACTGCTACTCTCTATGTGTATAATCCGATTTGGATGGACAACAGGGGCTATAATAGGGATGATGGGGTTCATAAGATTAATTTATTAAGTTGAAAACTTTGGACAAAAGAACAGACAGTGTTGCAGATCTTCAGTGGGGTAGGTACAAGAAAATGTATGTTATTAAGTGAACAACCTTATTGTGATATTTTTATAGGATAGGTGTAACCTGTCAGTCTTAATGTAAAGGTCGTGATTATGGGGCAGAGTTTGTTAGATGCTCTCAGGGAGCGTTTCCATGCACGATTACGATTACGCCGAATATGTTTTTCAATGTCTGAAGTTATCCGATGTTTGTCCATAGGGCGAATGGTAACTTCCTGGAATAAAGTCCTTTGCAGTAGATAGAAAAAAGATTAGACCAGCATGATACGGCATCATCAATAGATTCGAAGACACGAGCAATGCCCCAAGTTGCTGCAGAAAGGGCAGCATTGAGGTCACAAAAATAGCTTCATTGAAGTCCTACTGATCTTTTGAAAGGCTTGCCCTGGTGAAGAGAAAGGGAGAAAGAAAAAAATAAGATTACACAGTGGTCAGAATTTGAGATTGGGGCAAGCGTTCCACAGTCCAGAATAAGACATGGAGTATCAGTAATGATAAGGTCCAATAAATTCACTTATTCTAGTGGATTCATCTACAGGTTGGAAGAGATTGTACTGATTAACAAGGTTGACCAGAGATAAAACTATATCACTGCTCTCAGTTGGGAGTTCCAATCAAGGCACCCGTCGTTGAAATCGCCAGTAACTATTAAGATGTAAGGGTGGCATTCAATGGCCAAGGAAATGGAAGTGGCCAGTGATCTGAGAAATGCGAAACTGAATTCTGCAGACTGGCCAGGTGGACGATAGTAGTTATCAATAATACCTTCCCGTGCTGGGTCGAAATTTAAACCCAGACGCATTTGCAATCCAGCCATCAAGATCCGGGCGCCTCACGCATGGTAGAGAGGAGTGAATAAACGGTAGAACCCTGCCGCCTGTTCCCGTTGTGCGGTCTGCAAGAACATGAGGTTGGAGGTCATGGTGAGAAGGAGCTGATCGGGGTTATGTTCACCTTTAACAGGTTTCAGATAAAGCAATGATATTAAAATTACCCGATTGGGCCTAGAGATGGATTTCGTCAAGTTTACCGGTACTTCTAATGCTGCGAACGTTTGAATGGAAGAATTTTAGGTTATTGTTGTTGGAGCTGAGGGTGGGACCAGAGTTCACATGAACGTCAATTGATGACAAGGAGAACTTGTAGGGGAACAATACAGTGTGTTTAAGACAGGAAACTAGACATACCTTCAACGCAAACGTTTACTGAAGGGTCCGCCATATGTTCAAATTAGGTCATGGTGACACAAAATTCTAATCAGTTCATCTTGCCAGGTAAGGTAAGCATATTGGCAAATTTAAGCAAAATACATGGAGACATTCTATAGACGCAGCGGTAACGAGAATATGCACATCCGGACGAACATCCGGACGGACAACCCGAAAACAGAAAGGGTCTCGCCCATCACTCTTAAAAACACCGAGAAGCGTGTTTATGTGTAGGAAAGCCAGTGAGGAGTAGGAGCATATTATTTGGTTTTTCGACATATGGACTTGTATGGAAATGTACCATGAAAGAGATATATTTGGTCGAGAAGAGACCAATTGTTATTCGTTATTGTTCACTGCTGATGTCCATTGGTTATAATCCTGAGGAAAGCAAAAACGGCAAAAACACAAGTACTTGTTAGAAATGTGATATTTTGCACATCCATACCAGCAGGGTCAAGGGATGGTGTAAAGATGCACACAACGCCATAGAGATGTTTCCAATGTGACATTTGTATGCAAACTTTGGATGGACTAATAAAAGTCAGCCATTTTATGAACATCGTTGAAGGTAACATTGTAATATAACATATAACAAAAAATGCACAGACGCGAGGAAAGGCAAAGATGCAAAAATAACTGGAAAAGGGTTTGGGCAATGCTGATGGGAGAATAAACGCTTTATCTGGACATAAATCAAAATGAGGAACTTTGGTTCAATAACAAAGTACGACATAGAACTATAATTGTACAATAATAAGAAAAAATATCAATTTGTCCGTATTTCTTAATAGGACAAAGAAATAGAAACATATTGATTGATTGAGAATCATAACAGGGCTACATGCAAGCATGAATTGGACACAAACTAGACTTAATCATTTACGTAAACAGTATCGGGATGGAAATTGAAAAGGCGGTAAATTTAAATTTGCTTTGGTCACTTAGTTAATATACTGCTCATTCCGAGTCATCTAAATTCACATGGTGAATACGAGGTACAATGAAAATGAAACAATCATATGTACAGTGTTCGAAGACCTCGTAATTACCATCAAAATGTCACAGTACTGATGCACAAAACTTATATCAAAGTACTATATAGGCGATCGCATGATTAGTCATATGACTGGTTAGAATATAAAATAAAAAAAGTAGATGAGCCAATATGTCTCAGCACATAAGTCTGAGACAATAAATCTATACTGCGATACCAAGCAGGTGTGCAGCTTACAGCAAGTGAATCTCTAGTAGTTTCACATGTTGATTACCAGTTTGAGTGAACATTCACATACAAAGTTCATAACCTGTCCTCGCAGTAAACACCAGGTACATGGGAAATTGCACAGGTTTGTAATAACTTCCTGGTGATTTTTAAAGACATTGACTGAATGACAATGCTCCAACGAGACCTCTGTGGAGGCATTTTCTCTCAGGTTTACCACATTCAATGATTCGAATTAGGGAGAAAATACCAAGTTACCCTTTAGCACAATGCGTCGGTGTCCTCATGGAAGGGGGGGGGGGCTCAGACGGCTCAAGATCAACAAGTCTCCATAACCACACGGTAACCTTATAACCTGATATCATAATTAAAATCGACTGATACATTTTTTACCTATTTTAATAGCTCACAACAGAACACTACCCCCCTCCCCTTTTTTATCGTTGATGTTATTGTTATTTTAGTTTATTTGGGGGGTGTTTTCATTTTTGTTTGTTTTCTTATTGTTGATTTTTTGTGGGGGGGGGTTGAGCGGTTGGTGGAGGTTTTCTCTGGTGGTTTGTGCATTACAGACGTCTGCTACAAAAGACTCCAAATACACCCAACAAAGTACTGTATTCTCATAATACACTTTGAGAAATCTACAATTAAGTGCCAAAAAACATTTAGTGCAATGAAGCGTATACACGTTTTTGTTGCTGTCATTTTTTTAAAATGACAGCAACTAAAAACGTGTATACATATTTATTTATTTATCTATCTATCTATTTATCTATCTATCTATCTATCTATCTATCTATCTATCTATCTATATATATATATATATATATATATATATATATATATATATATATATATATATATATATATATTTATTTATTCATTTATTTATTTATTTATTTAATAAATCGTTTGTTTATTTACGGAAAACACGGGTTTGTTTGACATTTTTGTAAGAAATTGGTCTTTTAGGTCAGTGAAGAAATATCGTTTTTGGCTTCGAAGACTAAAATAACAAAAATCATTCCTCACTAAATTCACAATTTATGGTTCACGAAAAAAGCGGGACTTAGAGAATGCAAATCCTCACTTCTCGCCGTCTGAGCTCATCATTAAAATAGTGTCAAAATCCTCAGTATATATGTATAATTAATCTATTAAGACAGTGAAATCTCCTTATTAAGACCACCTAAGGGACTAAAAAGGTGGTCTTAAATGGGATGGTCTTAACGGGAACATAACTTAATTAAGAATAAACAAAAATGGGTCTGTAAAGTGGTGGCCTTAATATGAATATGGTCTCTTTATCGAAACGGTCTTAATTGGAGATTCTTACATATATATATTATTTTTTATAAAAGTATGCCTTTCTTGTCTGCAGAACGAAAAGTTAATTTTGGGTCTGGGGTTGTTGGGGGTTGTTTTTTTTTTTTTTTTTTTTTTTTTTTTTTTTTTTGGTTTTGTGGTTTTTTTTTTTTTTTGGTGGGGGGCGTGTTTTCTTTCGGTTTTAGGGGGGGGGGGAGGTTGCCTTAATGCCTTAAGGATTGGAGGCATCGTGAGAACAAAACAAACTACACCCGCTTCGTTTTTTCTCAGTTGGAACTATAAGGGTTTAATTAGCACTAGTTACTATAATATTGATTTCGTCCTGGCAAAAACGCTACTGACGGTGGTTTCTTTCTTTACATGAACAAGACGAGCATGTTTGGCGTTAAGTACAGCTGCGTATCAACTTTCTCATGCTTATGCATAAAGAGATGAAACATTTTGACTTTTCAAGAAAATTATGCTTTCATAATAAATGCAAGAAGGTTATGCATGCTTCAGTAAGTGATGTGGTTTTGATTGGCTTCACTATAAATATTCTCGGATATTGTGATGATAAACCGCCGATCATGATCGTCATCATCATCATCAACATTATTTTTGTTTGCCATAGCATGACATAATTCGGCCAACAGGCTCACCAGCCTATATTAAGGCCTCCTGGCATATACTAGAGACAACATGGAGATTTCCAAACACCAGCACACAGATAGAGAACAAACAGGACCACAATTAAAGAATGCAACGGTGTGTGAACAGAATTAACTTTCCCAAATTCTTGTACAAAATCATATTTTAGACCTTCCAGAAAACTTTAAATATATTTTGTTTGTCATTCAACAAAAGACAGTATTGTCGGCATCTTTAATTACGCGCATAACAAATAGCAATAACTTTATTTCCGCGTAATGCATCAAACTGTAAAGTATACTGTTGGTATTGGTTCTCTTCTGACAAAATGTAAGACCCACCTTAAATATTATGACCAGTGTCAGAATTTTCTTCCTGCCAACAACGTTGAGATTTTATAAGGAAATATAATGAAAAGAAACTGATACATACTTGTTTACAATTGTTTCTGTGGGTTATTAAAAAGCCGTCACAGTTTGGACTGAGTCAACAGCTTTCTTCGGCTCGCTTTGGGCGCAATGCCCCCAAAAAGCGAGACTGTAGCAGTTGACTCGGACGATTATGTTCTATGTAACAACAGGCATGGTGCTACTTGAATGAAATGTCTTTTACGAGAAACATGAACCTAACACCCTTGTCATAATTCAGAGCAGTTCGTTTCGAGGATTGGGCACTGAAAGAGTTAAGATCGTTCCCATGAGTGCTATTGTCACTTGTCATCCTGTTCACATACAACAGTTGGCGCGCACTCAATTTTGACGTGGTGAACATTGTCATGTGTAGAATCTCTGTCAGGCATGCTCAACCTAACCTGTCAACGGTCCACACAGGGAGCACCGTGTAGCCAAGGAGTCCAGCCGGAGTCCCTGGTGTGGCTCCTTCGTGTAGCCTAATCACATGACAGATTACAAAACACTATTAGATGTAGTTAATTGACAAAGCGGAGACATCTCCACATAATTTCACTCTGATGTTTCGGGATGAACTGACACGTGAAAGCCAGAGGCATTTTGTGCTCCAATGTGGAAAGTGAACTGTGTTGTACTCAAAAAGTTGTATTGGAAAGTTAATACCAAGGCAACTGTGGAGCTCTTCATCGGCATTTTTGTTGCAAATTAAGGAAAACTTTGGTTTATTGTTCGACATAGACATGAAGGTTGTTGTTTTTCATATGTTTATAGCTCATTAAAAAAATGGAAGCGTTTGCTTGATACACGCAAACGCACATTATAATAAATATTCTTCAATGGGATACGACTGTCAAAACGTCTTGGGCCAAGATTCTGTGTAATGATAGCTTGCCTTCGGTTGCAGAGATTCGCCATATCGCATATGACATCTTATAGCTGTCAGGTTACAAAAGCTCTCAAATATTTAAAAAGCTAAGACAAAAAGTAGCCACCCTCCAAAGATTCATCTTCAGCATGGGCCTGTGTAGGCACACAAAAGTGGCCACAATCTAAAGAGATTTGGCTGCCACATATGCCAATAGGCAAGGGCAAGAACAAAAGATTCTAGAAGTGCCTATAAGAGGACACTGCAGTCAGTGGAGGGCTAGGATTGTGTATTCCCATTACTTTACATTGTAATTTGCAACTTAATAACTTTAAAATTACTGCACATAGAAACACCAAATTCCAGACAGTAAATTTAGATGCATAACTAAATACCTCACAAAAAACATATGACCACAGCTACAAAAGTGCCTGGTTTATTCAAGGTTGCTTTAACATACTAACTAATGGGAATACACAGCTCTAGTCCTCCAAATATTTGTGTATTCAGTTGTGTATTGGGGCGCATACAAACCCAAGAGCTAATTCTGACCTTTCCTATTTAGTGAGCGAGGTCATGCACTCTTATTCTGACCTTTCCTATTAGTGAGCAAGGTCATGCACTCTTATTCTGACCTTTCCTATTAGTGAGCAAGGTCATGCACTCTTCTTCACTAAAAGCTACCTGGCCAGACTAAAGCGAAGTTATACTAGAAGGCGTGTGTATATTTTACGTTGTTTATAATAAATACTTACTCAACTACATACTCATCAGTTCTTCTAAATGTTATTGTTTAAATAGTGATACAGTAATAAACATTGGAAGTGCAGAGGTATAGAGGACACAACAGAGACCTCTAATGTGAATTATTACAAATCTGGAGTTCATGTATACCATTCTACATTTGAAACAAATATGTCAGTTGATAATGACCATAAAGATACACTATTGTTTCTCCTCCGTCTCTGTTCTTACACATGGTAGTATTGTCTGTTGTCAGCTCGTGTTTAATGGATTCAAAACTTTGTATCAGCAAGCACAACTGTCGAACGATCAACACTTGGCGTCAACATATGCATTTGGGCTTTTATTTGTGCATTATTTTCACGTAAATCATGTTAATCTTATTACTCAGCTTAGTGAAGTGAGCATTTTGAACTCATACGAGAAGAAGAAAAATATACGTGCATGAACTGTAAAAAGGTAAGGCTTTTCCCTTAAATGGAACATGATCACAATGATATTACCGAATCATGCCTAATAAATATGCGAAACACCTTCATGCATAATTCGGTATAATACATGTACTAGAATTTCTCCTTAGGTGTTGTCATTTAAAATCTCATTTCATACGACTATGTTAATCATATCCTGTGTGTGACCTCCTTGTTTGGTGCATAAATGAAGTTTTACCAACGTCAGATGGTAGCATCTCATTTTAAACATCGCGAAAAAACATTTTGTCAACATATATATTGATGTCAGATGAAGTTTAACAAAGGGTGTGGGGAGTGATACACGCCGCAATGGTAAATAAAGAGTTAGGCAGACACACGGAATAGACGAAAGATAAACTACCCACTGCCTACACACTTTTGTTTTTCATGCAAGTCAAGAATATGTAAATAGATGTAATATTGAGACATTTCGTTTTCTTGATAAAAGTCGTGTCATACGATTTAAATATATGGTAATCATACCCAGTATTTTTCAAAGGAGTCGACCATGAAATCTCTTCATCAAATAACGTATTTTTTTGTCGTGCCTACAATTTATGTGTGTTTAACCACCAATTGTTGTAACGGCACGTTATCACTGGTTATGGCAGAATAGACATGCGGGACTTGATATGTTTAGCAGGCAAACGTTCTATGGGAGATGCTGTGAAATTGAATGTCCGTCAATCAATCCATTCAGCCATCCATGCAACAAGCACACAAACAAGACACAAAAATGCAATCTGATGAAAATTGTGGAATTTATATACACATATAGTACAGTAGTCTTTCACTAAAATCTTTACATATTTATACATACAATCATGTGAATAATCCAAATATGGAGTTCTGAGGCGTCCTCTGATATTGTCCTTGGGGAGTAGTAACTCTATACCAATGGAATATTCACATGTTGTGTAAGTTTTTTTACAAGACACGTGTTCTCTGTTCTTTCAAGAGTAACAGTGGGCATATTATATAATCTGTTTTCCCATATACAGTCTCAATATGCTGGGATCCCCTCAAACACCCCGCTTTCAGTGTCGCTGTAAGACTCCATTAATTATATTTCCATGATGACAGTTTTTAGTTTCACTATCGCTGTCCTCATAAATATCACCGTCATTCCAAGTTACATTTTCAACCATCTCATCCAGCTGTAGAAGTTTCCCCCGCGTTTTCTATGATTGATTATTGGCCTTTTCATCATTTAAAAAGACCAATGGGATTAGGCACACCTGAACCTACTCTGCTTATGTGTTACTTGCATCATCACCTTTATTCTGCTAGCTTCTCTATGAAAACACAACATGAATGTGAGGAGGGTGAGATATATGCTGACAGATGACCAACAAGCTATTGAAAATCTGGACAGGCAAGAGGATGGTATCTACATTATGCTGATGAGCTATTTTCCATTTATAACAGCAGGGAGTTACCACATGATACTGATAGCTCCTTCATAACACCTACCCAACAGTCTCTGATTATATAACTGGGTATACATTTCTGTTAACAACACAAGCAAAGTTTATGTGATAATAGCATTGCAAGGTCTCAACATTGTGCTGCAATTACTTGTAAATTTCAATCATATTCATAGTATATGTAAGTCATGTACATTAGATATCAGCTTTCATACATGCATGTAAACTGTAATTGTAATTTAATAACAAACGAGTACATTGTACATGATTTAACGTTTTTAAGAACTTACTTTCTGCCTGGACATTGGGAAAATAGTAGCATAACAGTTTGTGAATCCAGTTACCTACAAATATTATTATTATTATTATTATTATTATTATTATTATTATTATTATTATTATTATTATTATTATTATTATTATTATTATTATTATTATTATTATTATAATTATTATTATTATTATTATTATTATTATTATTATTATTATTATTATTATTATTATTATTATTATTACTACTACTACTACTATCATTATTATTATTATTATCATTATTATTATTACTAATACTACTACTATTATTATTATTATCATTATTATTATTATTATTATTATTATTATTATTGATGTTGTTGTTGTTGTTTTTATGTGAAAAACTACATGACATCCTTGATGACAAATAGCAACAATCACTAAACATGAAACTAATGTGTATTTTGAAAAAGTTACCTAGGAATTCATACATAATTTCAAATCCTTTTTGGAGAGTAAAGGGTTATTTGTTTTCCTTCAATCGATCAGTGTTCATCCCTATTGGAACTAATTGTCAAATAATACAATGAAAACATGAAACACAGGAATCAATACTTTTAATCCGTCATACAAAGACTACAATCTGATTTTTTTCAACCAGTTTTAATTTTTTTTTCTTGAAGACTTGCCAAGGAGAAAAAATCATGCGAGTCCGTTTGAGAAGAATGACTTGAAACTGTTCCTGCTGCTTGAGTCCGACATTCAACTGGATCATGTTTGGAAGGGCATGACAGTCATGTGCACCCAAAAATAGGTTACGATGTCAGCTCATCAGGCGCTTGAAGACGTGCGGGGTTTGTGTGTGTGTTTTTGTTTGTTGCTTTTTGGGGGGTGGTTTTTTTCCGTTTTTTGTTTTTGTTTTTGTTTTTTTGTCGTCCTTTTTTAAAATTCAAGTCGGCTTGTGGCGCTATATACGCAAACATCAAAGGTGACATATCTAGATGTCCAGGGTGTTTAAAACCCTATGAGGTTTGTTGGTTATTATTCAACATTTTAGCGTTTCTGCTGAATTTCTTGAAATTAATCTCTCCATCACCTCAAGAACCAAATTTATCTAAAACGGATGATGGAAATGAAATGTACAGATATTGGAATGCGTGCATGTATGCTCCAAAGTACGTGTGCAGTTAATGATGAAGAATAACCCTTTATATATATATATATATATATATATATATATATATATATATATATATATATATATATACAACACTTCGGCTTCTATCCTTTCATAAGAGTAGCCAAAATTACAAAAATTGCCTTTGATACTCTATGTCTGGTCAGTATATGTTTATATCCATGATCTAATCGCAATAGCAAATAAACAACGCTAATTTCTTGAGAAGTAAACAACATGAGTGACAGGTATCATGTTTGTTCAAACATACTCTGAAATCTTGCTATGCAAAAAATCCATGAGTGTTTGAGTAAAATTGCGCGAGTAAATGTTCTCAGACCCGGTTTAAAGATGACGAGTGAGCCTTTAATTGCCATTCCTGAACAAAGATGAAAGGCCATCTATTCGAACTCGTTAATTTTATTTCGCAAAATCTTACCGGCCGATTTCTTTCAAATAAACGGGGTTGGAAAGGTAATTACATGGAATTAATTATTATTATAAACATATTTATTTTCTCTGGATTGCCTAATAGTACACAAAGACTAATCTAGAGGCTCTCCAGTACATAAAAGGACGCACAGGAATATATACAGTACACACTGGACGAGAACAGAAGACTAAATCCACGGCTTGTACACGAATATAAAATCATGCCAGATAATGGAGACTTATAATTAGATTATATACTAAATTAGTAGATAAAACGTCTAGATTCTGATAAGAATGTCTGAACAGCCTCAAAGATGAATACATTATCAGTGTCTGGCAAGTCCTCACTACCTTTCAAGAGAATATTTAGTAAAATGTCACTAGAGCACTGAACTATTAAAGTCGGATTTACACCTGCAGCGAGTAAGTGACACACAGTGTTCAGTAGACGGACCCTTTGCACAGTGAACTTGGGGCAGAACAAAAGGTAATGTTTCGTATCTTCAGTGGTATGAGAGCATGCACACGTTGAGACTGGAAGGATATTGACATGATGTAGATGGGCATTTAAAACAGAGAAGTTAAGACGTAGCTGCGGGTGGCATATGTTTAGGAAACGACTTCCATGTTTAAAGTATGTGGGCTTTTTGTCAACACTTAAGAGTAATAGATTTAATTTAGATTTAAACTGCGGCAGGGAATTAGTGAGACGAGCATCAACCGGGAGGTTATTCCATAATTTGATAGCAGACGGGAGAAATGAACCGCCGAAGCGATTGGTGGTGAACCTAATTTGGCGTAATTCAGTACGATTTCTCAAAAGGCGCCCAGTAGTGAATGCAACGTCACGAGGAACGAGATCATGTAGGTAATGTGGAGTCAACCTATTGTACGTTTTAAAGAAAAGAATAAGTTTAAAGTATTTCCTCCGATTTGCCAGAGTTTGCCATTCAAACTCTTCGAGAAGCAAGACACGTGGAGTGTATCTAGTTGCGCCAAGGCAGATCCTGGCTGCCTCATACTGCACAGCTTCTATAGATTGTGACAGGTTTTCAGTGCAATTGTCAAACAGGACACACCCATATTCGAGGATAGGACGAGTCATTGTACTATACAACCGCATGAGTGTCTGGCGGGAGAGTTTGTATTTGAGTCTGCGTAAAAGAGCAAGCCGTTGACTGGCTTTATTAACAATACGTGTTATATTCTGTATAAAAGTGTCCTTCCATTTTTCTTTGCGCTTATTAGTTGGTTTCCAATCTTGTATAGAATGTTAATGCTCAATGCATTCATCTGATAAGGTGATGCCCCCGTGTTTGATTGCCAGCACTTTCGCAAATAAAATACATACAGTCAAATAAAAGGAAACTTTTGAATTTTGATATATTGCCAATAAAATGACATACTTGTCACAAGTTTGTTGTAAACATTAAAAAAGATATTAGCCAGGAGCGCTGGGGTCTGAGATAAACGACATGGTCTTCTTCATGGTTTGTTTATTCAACAATTACAATCAGTATTGTCCCGATTTTTTTCCGACATATAATTCAGAGCTAGGTAAATCCAAAAATGTGTACTTTTACTATGTTCATGTGAAGAGCTTAAAAGTTACAGGGCCGTAAAATTGTCCATGCTGATTTGCACCACATTTATATCTCGCTACCTTAACATATTCATTCACATGATAAGAATTCATTTGATTTCATTGGATTTATTTATTCATCCTATCATTCATTCTTTCATCGGTTTATTCTGGTATTTGATTGCATGTTTACGTACTTTTGAAAACCAATTGGACAAAAAGATGGTATTTACACAATAAGAGAATAGTACCAGAAAATCAATCAGAAGAAGCTGCGCATATCCGGCAATTCAAATTCTAACAAAGAAATAACCTGCTGAATCATCCTGGTAAACATATATAGATGCCGCGCTGTCTAAGAGATTGACTGTCGTACAAACACATTTCAATTTCACAAGATCCGTCTTCCGATGTTCACACTATCAAGGCAAGCAATGCCTTTGATACGTATCATAATCTACGAGGAACTTTTCATAATACTGACTCGCATTGCGTCTTTTCATCTGTTGCAGAGAGCCTGTGAGCATAGTCTAATCCCTGGCTATCACTTAACAATGGACAACGTCAGGGTCTAACTGCTCTACTGCTCACCGCAATTCGGAAGTATTGGTCATGGGTAGTACTTCAGAAACTATAAAAGATACGAAAAGTAAGTAAGCTTTTGTGGAGTGCGATTCATTATTTCTACGAACAGGCAACAAATAATGCTTTACCCAAAACTATAAATTAAAATATATATTTTTTGGCCCTTAAATAAGAAAAAATGTCACATTTTCACTCTTTCACAAATCTGATCAGAACAAATTTTATGTTAAGCTAGGAAAACATAAACTACCTTTGCAATTTCTTGCGCAAGTGATCCTACAAGTTTATTCGATGTTTGTAGTTTAATTTACCTTCATTACCACAACATATTTGTCAAGTCCTTAATCATTTGTAAGGATAGACACACACATATATGTGCATAGAACTACACACACAGACACACACACGCACAGTCACACAAACATATATATGTGTGTGTGTGTGTGTGTGTGTGTGTGTGTGTGTGTGTGTGTGTGTGTGTGTGTGTGTGTGTGTGTGTGTGTGTGTATTGGGTGAGTGGGCGTGTAAGAAACTGGAATACCATCATCTGGAATCAGTAGTCCATATGTAGGGTTTGTACTCATCTAGACTATCAGTTGACTGTGGAAATATTGGGTAAGTTTGATAAAAAATATGATAAAAACCTCAATAATAATGTATCTGAGACATCAAGTTTCACGACTTGCGCCAAGCTAAGAGGCACGCATACCATAAAAAATGAAACATGTGTTTCTGAATAAATAATCGTGTAATGACGATCAGGCTTTGGATTTCAGTTATAGTGATTAGACTAATTTTAAATCAATATTAACTTGACCAGATCTACGTGTCACTGCGTCATTTAAAGATTTATAGAAACCGGTTTATCAATTTGTTTGCATCCAGGGTGCCACACTAAAGGTTCAAGAAATGAAGTTTACCGTCCCAGCAAAAAAGCAAGGTTATGTGTCCAAAGCCATTGTTACTATAAATCAATATTTACCACCCACTATCACCAGACAAATTCAACATTATCCCAATACAGCAAACACGGACGAGCTACAATCTGTCACCTTTAAGTTAAACATGCCGAACGTACACAACTGGATTCCTTCAAAATCTAATTACGTATCATTTTAAAGTTTAAAGTGTCAGCACTTAGTTGACGATATATGAGACTGGGACCAGCGAAGACAACCTAATAACATCGAGCCTAAAATAGGATATATGTACATTTTCATCATAACCACACCTTGTGCATCTATGACATGAATTAGCTTGATGTATCTGAAAATTGCCCATGTTACATGTCCCCCAGGGTAGCACAGACGAAAACTGTTATTGTAGGTTATGTTTACATTCGTATTGGCGAAATCGAATGTATTAACATTCAACTTGGTTAAGTGCTGACCTGCTCTGGTACTTCAGTTGCTAGGCAACGGACCTATGCCCCCACCATGATGAGGGCACGTGTACCAGCTATGTTACTTATCAATCATTTAATACTTTTTCTACCTAACAAATGAAATTTTTCAAATACGTTCAACATCATGTACGTTTTCAGACTACCAGAATTACTTTTGTTAACTTTTTTGCTTTCTGACGTTGGTTCGATTCTCATAGAAACTGATTTGACCCTGTTTTATGCATGATATTACTATCCCTCCTGTCAAGTTCCATGCTGCAGACTAGGTGGCAGCACAGGATCCAAATTACTACGAATACATCCTATTGTTTGGCACAAATCGCGGAATACTACTGCTAGTATTTGTGTGCCACTCAAAATATTTCCAGCCTTGCCCTGAAAGAAGGCCATCGTCATCTTCTACGTTTTATCAATTGCTCTAATGTTTCATGAGTAATCAAATGAACAGAACCTTCTCTGGCAATATGACTGTGTAAACATGGGAATTAGGTCAAGGTCAACCATATACCTTCTCACTTTGGCCTTAAAACAGAGACATCATAATATTCAATATGAAAGTGCCTGTGTAAAGAGTTAGTGTTTTCCTTTTTTTTTTTTTTTTTTTTTTTTTTTTTTTTAACAATGTGTGGCTGTGATTGATCCGTTTAATCACGTTCAGGTATTAATAATTTTGTTTATTACGCGTTTAAAATTAAAAGGAAGCTATTGGCAGGCGAAAAGTTGCAGTGATGGTGCCAAAAGGCGTTTTGTGACAATTTCAACAGAGGAGAAAGCAGCAATTAAAGACAACTATGACAGCGAAAAAAAAAAAACAAATCGCCGTTCAAAAGAATGTCAGAACATTTTAGAAACATTTACAAGAAACGCACACTGAACTTGAAATATGGGAAAAAATGTGAATTTCTAAGGCCTGGACGCTGCCACACAGGACTATATTTTTGCTCAATTCCAGGCTGGGAATATAGCATTTTCAGTAAGGGCTATACCTAGTGCATCATCAGTCATGCATTGTAAAAGAAAAGAATGAAAGAAATTCAGCCCAGGGAGGAAGACAATATGGAGTTTTATTTGCCCTCGGCAGGAATACTGCCTTTCGCATCAGGCAGTATTGCTGCCTCAGGCAAATTCTTGGATTCAACTTGACTTCAAATGCATTGACCTAATTATCTCTGTTTGCATAAACTATGCTCTTCTCTATCTATACTTCGGTTTTAATGAAATCAATGCTCGATGCTCGGAAAGTGCAGTTTAGGCCAACATGTTTTACACAGAATATTTATGTCTGTCTGACTGTACGTCTCGGTTGGCAATGCACCTTGTTGGCACCTTTAAATTGGCTGGCTCACTTGCCATGTTGGTTAATCCAAAAAGAAACCTCCTTATTGAACTCCTCGCTGGGCTGTATTTGTAAATTATCATCCTGAAATTACAGTCATTAAAATTATGCTATGACCTTGTGACCTTGTTACCTTCAATAGTAAGCCAATGTCACACAAATGCAATTCAGGCCTAGAGCTTCCAGACGCCTATTATTATGACCCATTTGAAAAAACAATTAGGTCACACACGTGAACAAATTAAAAACACCAGGCCCTAGATATGACCTGTGTCTTTAAACGTAATTGATACCTTGTCTTTTACTAAAAAAAATCACTTCTCCAATTTCCCAATGAAATAAAATGACCAAAATTAAAGATTCCCCCAAGGAATGGATCATCATGCGTTGTGCAAACATTCTGGTGAGCTGGCCAATTCACATCTTCAAGCAAGTTCCGGTCAACCGTTTCGGAGGGAACTGAATACACTGATACCTCTATCCTGCCAATGTTCACACGCATCCCTATTTATCATTACGTAAGAACGATTTATCCACCGTTTTGGAGAGTAAAATAAGTACAAAACTCAAAAATTCAGTTAAATATTTAAAGGAAAATCGCTTTTGAATACCTGAACTTCAAGTGATACCTAGAAATATACACATACGGTACGTTATCCAAGCAAGTGACCACATGGTTTCAGAGACGAGCCCTTTTTCGAATACGCATTATGCATTTAAATTTCCCACCCCAAAGCACGGGTTTGACGCCAGGCGATCACGGGGGACATGCAGGTTGCATCACTGTCAGAGACAGGCCATATGTTCATTTCTCACAAAATTAGCAAATTTTGAGTAGTCTAAGTTCCCAAATGCCAAACTGGTATTCTTCTAGTACTTCCCGATCCATATATAAGAAAAATTTCCATATACCTTTAATAAGTATTCTGTACTTCCAGAATATTAATGATATCCGGCTTGTCCCCACAGGTACGGACCCGTATCTCGTCATATCTCACCAAGCGAGACTAGGCAATCAGGTATACAGTTGGGGCAGGAACTTATGTATATATCCTTTGTCTGCATCGAGAACGAAAAACTTGGTAACGCTTGATAGAGACACCCAATATGTATTTATACCTAGTTTGAAGACGACGTGGCTCGTGTTTTTGGAGGAAAATTGCATTTACATGTATTTACACCAGCAACCCTAAATTAGCAATGTTGATAGTTTCTGGTCTATTTTCATTGGTCATTACATATTTTTTTACAAGAGGCCTGTGTTAACAGCCTCTACGCAGCTGACGAAAAAACGTTAAAAATTAAATACCAACCTGTGCTAAGTTGCGCTACAGCTGAAGCCTGAATTGAGCCACTATGAGCAGATTTTGGACTATCTTAACTTTAAGCTGATAGCGTATTAACAGAAGTCGCGCAGAAACGTAGCCTAGTCTGAAAGTTTTACTACGATTCATACCCTGTTATATCCCGAGAAATTTAAAGGGTAACTGATGCACGGTTCGGGAGCAAATTAGACAAATGTATAAGTACATTTAGTATCCCTATATTATCTATGCTATCACGTAATCATAACGTCATTTTTTGTAAGCAAACGAGCATGTAATTGTTTATTATGTTCCCCTAGCTTGTCCTTCAGTATAGTAATACTAGTAATTAAGGCAACCGTGCTGGCCGTGGAGCATGACCCTGTATTCTGTTCCCAAGGGCACCGATTTTCGAATATCTGTCACGCCTAGCTTTGGCAGGGTTTCTCTCGGCTAAATTTTGATCTTTATAAAATATATGTAATTCCTAGTCCTTCCTACTCTTGATCTTTCCCGACTGAAGATTTTCATCACTTCTTCTTTTCCTGCCCTGTATATTATCTCCCCGTGGAAAGCTACTGTCCGACAGCACGATACCTCTCATAGATCCAAGTGTCCTTCCTATCTTAATGATTCATGTCGCTTATGAAGCACTGCTTCATCTTTTCCCCTCTGGTAGCAAGAAACCAACACATGCCCTCCGCATACAAATATGTGAGGTGGTACAAAATTGTATAACCGAAAGAAGGCGATTTGTTGTGTAAACTTTTCAATTATCCAGAACATTTTGCAGTCTTTCCTATTGTGCAGCCTGTTTGGTAAAATCTAAATGCCATTGCTGATATTTGTAATTCATTTATGTATTGATGTATCTATTCAATGACTTGCTTTGTTCATTTTCTTGTTTTACTGTGTGGTCTCTCCGTGTCTAGAGAACCCATTGTATTCATCATATTATACAGATATTGGATGGCAGGGAGTTCAATATGAAGTTTACGGGACAATGAAACGTTATATTGGGTGAGGCAAAGCCGAACCCAATATAACGTTTCAGAGTCCGGTAAACTTCATATTGGACGACCTGCCATCCAGTATCTGTTATATTCTGCAATTTGTATGATTTTCCTTGTATAAATATAGAAGTCTGAAACACTCTATGGTTAAATCACAAAATTTATTTCCCATTGAAATTCTACACATTTTGCCTGAAGCTACGGAAAAGTCCCAGTGAATGTCATTTGTGTTATAAACTTATGACGTCACGCGCGCACGGGGATTCCCTCGAGCTGTCCAACTTAACGATCCAATGTAACATTTACTGGGCAGGCACGTGGTACAAATAGAGACAGCTGATTGGCTACTAATAGACTTATGTAGTATATAAGGTACTATAGGGTAATCCAGAATAAATGAAAATGTTAAACAGAACGAATTTGATATATACTCAACCGATATAAGTACATACAAGACCCTTGCCTTAACAACATTACTCTGTAGTTTCGGAGTGTTTTATGCAGCATCCAATAATTTCAGAAGCTGATGATATTCATTTGAGGAAGTGGAGAACAAATATGAGAAAATTACTCCTGAGTGTGGTCCACTTTATTGAAAGCAACTATAAATAAGGTCACAAGGGGTAGCTGCTTTATAATTCAAGGGGTTACATTGAATATCAAAACAATACTTGTACAACAATTATCGATTTATTGATTGACGTTAGAACTACGACGATAGGCAGCACGAAGTATTTAGTTGTTATTAGCACAATGAGAATCTTGCAAGACACGCCAAACTCCTTTGTTTCATGTCAACCTATGTCTCAGCATGGTTATGACGATCTGTGCCTATTGTAATATGACACAATGCAACAAAATATACCTCTATTTGGAACTTATAATCTGTGCCCATCTCGTGGTGTTTGATTCTACAGCCAGAAATGTAAACTTTAGAATAAAACCGATTGGAAAAAGTACCCATAATCACAAATTGAGGAAGAATATTAAAATGTTTGGCTTTACACTGCAGTAAATGTCTGATTCTCCGCTTTTTCAGGTAGAACACATTAACTAATAAATAAAATTCAAGTCGTTTTTGCCGTGGATAATATTCACTTTCATCTCGTCAACATTTTCAACCAAAAAAGTGAAGGATATCTGTAGGCATTTGTCGTTTTCTAGACAAGATATCTCATTTTAAGGAAGCTTAATTCAGCAGATGAAGATCCCAGTAATACAGTACTGTGATTTTCTGATCAAGTCCAAAACTTGTGACATTAGGTTGGATCACATTTGTCTTTACATACCTCAGATTATATATATATATATATATATATATGTGTGTGTGTGTGTGTGTGTGTGTGTGTGTGTGTGTGTGTGTGTGTGTATGTGTGTGTGTGTGTATTTATTAGGGTAATGTTCTATATGCGTGACTCGATACGATCCGAGGAGGCACCCAAAAGCCAATTCAAGCCTTTTAATGTTTACAATACCTGCCTGGGCATTCAAATTTATGGGTCAAGGTAAGGACATACATCTACAAAGGCTACAAGTAGGACAAGTCACAAAACGGGACGGTTTGCTGAAAATGGGTTAAAAGGTGGCTGGCGCTGTATAAAAAGCGGGAGATAAGAAAATCAAAGTGATATTTGCTGTCAAAAGAAAGTGGGAGATCGCCCGCTTTAACCTGGAAACTTGGAGCCTCTGCACCCAAAGACACCTGCCGTTTGTGTATGGTGTTTCCTTCATAACCCGTGTCATAAATCCAAATAGATTAATTCTTGTACTTATTATAAATATTGAAAGTGTCACAAGGTAACCACTGCACTGAACATGCATTCAGCAGAATTGGGAACAAATTCTCTGGGCATTACGTTTTGACCAAGATCAAATTCTGGAGGAATTATGGTGTGATATGCCTGACATATGTCTCCATGCGTCCCAGACCAACAGTCCTTGTGAGGGTCATACACTCTGCTCACTTGCACACACATTCTCAAGGCACGGATTAAACACGAAGTGATAAAGATGCGGTGCTTTGTTGTGGCCTTTTCACTTGCACAGCAACTATCGCTTACAAGACTATCAATTTCATGGCGTCAATAGCAAGGCAGCAAATCTCATAATTTTTATCTCAACTGTCTTAAGTTATGCACAATGCCCGAACACCACAGACATTGTGCATAGGAATGCATCGCAAGTAAAAGCACTACCACTGGAATTCCATGCTTGATATTGCGCTTTCCAAAAGCCAAATAATATGATCTCAATAATCAATTCAAGACCACATATTTAACGGGTTTCTCTACATGAGCCTCAATAGAATGTGCGAATATCATGCATAGCATGCAATAATACTCTATAAAGGATTAGGACAACACATCCGTTTGGCCTTTTTATGAAATACAGCCAACCGTTTTTGTAAACCTTAGTATATAATTGAGGATGTGGACTGAAAGTGATTGGATAAAAATAACCATTTCGGCCCAAATGGGGAAAACTGCTTATCTTCAGGTGCAGATTTTGTATCAAAGTGAAGGTGTTAAAAAAAACCATAAGTATAAAATACCATATTACTGACCACGTATTCTATGTGACATCTGGCTTAGTGGACTCCACATTGTAACAAATTTAGAGAGGAGGGTCTACAGCTTTCACAAGAAATGAATATTATCATTTACCATTATCATTCATCATTTGTTTACTAAAAACCCCCATTGCTGGGGAAAATACAGAATACTTATGCATATAATATACCATGAAACTCAACATACAAATTACAATGAACTTCAATGAACTCAACTCGAACAAAATCAAGGTACATAAAATGATACAGATTACAATGGACTAGATGAACTGAGTCTAAGACGTGGTTTCATAAGTCAAAGTTCATAAAATCATATAGGTTTCAGTGAACTTAATTGAACTGAAATCAAAATGCACGATTAAATAGAGACGCCATACGGTGTTCCAATGAGCCAGATCTATTGTCGTGGACATGTTGAATGAGACACTTCAGTGAGTCAGTAACGCCATCTGGCGTCTCTAACCCACTGAGACTATCCCCATACACGCCACACTGTTTAACAATAAGCTATAATGGCATGCCATTTCTGATCAAACGATCAGAGAGAGTTCCTGGAGCAGATTTTTCTGTAATAATATAGTCGGATAGTAAATAAAACAACACTGAGCGGGCAGGAGAATTAACTCGACATACCCTATCAATTAAGGACAGCATATCCTGTTTAACATGATAAGAGACAGGAGGCAAGCCTAAAGCCTGTCGTAAGCGAGTATGACGTTGTCACTTCCCCAAGCCATGACACGCCTTGACCATGGTAACCTGTACTGACTCGAGCTGCTTCCAGATGCCGGCCGACAGTTTGATACATCTCATGCCACGCTTTAAGCAAGGAAGGCTGACAGGCCGCCACAGATACGCCTTCGGTTGAGTGCCCATACCGGGATACGTCATTTAGTTTAGTTTAGAGGTATTTATTTAAACTGGATTGCCCAATAGTACATAATATGATGACTAATCGAGGGGTTCTCCAGACACCGAGACGCACAATATGTGTATATATATATATATATATATATATATATATGTGTGTGTGTGTGTGTATGTATATATATATATATATATATATATATATATATATATATATATATATATATATATATATATATACAAAACGCACAAAACGATACAATATAAAGGAAAAGGAAAAAGACTATGCACTTGAACAAAACAGGCTATGTACAGTACATGGATAAATTAAAGAGATCACAAATTGAAAATGAATATGTACATTATATATTGTCTACACTCTAAAACTCTTGCCATGCTCCCGTAGGTGCGCGCTACTGGGGGCGACTGAAGGCAAGGGTTGCACCCGACCTTAGCCCGTCCACCCTAGCCGGCCAAGCCACAGGCATTGGCTCGCTCGATAGGCGAATGGCGCGTGGGAGCAAAAAAGCATACTACCGAGCGCGGCCGAGGCACCATGGCGACATACGCACCCTGCCACTGTCGAGTCGCCAATGCGCCCAGTAGCTCGGGTGCATCCTCGCCGCCTTGTCAATGTCCACCTCCAGCAGCAAAGCCAGCCCAACGGAGCAGTGACAAAACTCAAGGACATAATTCACACCTGAGGTACTTCTCTACACATGTACTCGCATAGTGGGGTAACAGATACATTTGAGTGGAACATTATGGGGAGTTGATTGCGGCAACGGTAATTGATTAATGTACAAAGCTTCTCGATTCAAGTATAAAGTTTTGCACAGCTTTAAAAATTATGGCGTTACATTCGTCTGAAATTCCCTACCTCCCGAATAAAAAGATATTAGCTAGTCTATCGCTTGCAACATGTAAGATTAAATTTGGATGTATACCGGGGGCTAGCAATGGAATCGTAATATTAAAAAGCTTCATTCTTTCATGGGCTTATCTTGGACAACAAAGACAAAAATGTTTGAAGTCCTCGTTAGGGTGGAAGCAGGCACACTTGGGTCTTTGGATTATGTTAACTTTATGGAGGTCGGAATTAAGCTTTGAAAAGCCAAGACGTAGCTGAGTATGGCAAATACTGGCCAATCGCTGGCCATGAGAGTAAAAAAGGGGAACGGTGTCAACAGCAAGCAGAGTGGTCTTGAGTTTAGACTTGAAGATCTGTAAGGATAGGGAGTCTCTTATATCAGAGGGAAGGTTGTTCCATTGTTTGATGGCATCAGGGAGGAAAGCTTTTTCGAAACGCTGGGTTCTGCATTTGACGGGGCGCACGTTGCTTGTGGACCTATGATGGAGCATACGACCACCCGGAGCAGGAGGAACAAGGCTGGGAAGATAGGTCGGAGTTAACTTATGATACATTTTGTAAAAAAGAATAAGTGCGAAGTATTTGCGTCTACTGGCCAGTGTTGGCCAGCCAACTTCCCGTAAGAGATTGACAAGTGATGTGTGTCTTAAGGCTCCAGTACATATCTTAGCTGCCTCAAACTGAATCGATTCAATTAAGTCACATAGGCCTTGTCCACAACTATCGAAGATAACACAACCATATTCGAGAATTGGCCAAACCATTGAGAAATGTGGTCTCTCAAGATTACTGGCTAAAGTAATCCCAAGATGCGTATGGGTGTCTTCCATCGGTATGGTAGCCCCGCCTAGGAGAACAGGAGGAGGATGTGGTTTCTTTATTTTTGGCAGAAAAAATGACTGGTATGGATTTTACGGCGTTAAAAATCATACGCCAAAGTTCTCCCCAGTAGTGAATGATAGAAAGATTTTTATTTAAGTGGCGTGTTTTGACTATAGGGTTTTGGACAATTTCAAAGATACTAGTGTCATCGGCGAAGATCCGGACATCGCAAGTCAGATCATCTACAATATCATTGACGTAAACAAGAAATAATAAAGGACGTAATATGGAACCTTGGGGTACCCCGGCCTGAACAGGCAGCCAAGAAGAGGTTTGCCCTTGGATAATTACACGTTGGTGGCGGTTTGATAGATATCTGTCTATCCACCTTAGAAGAGCTTCAGATAATCCTAATTGTCGCAATTTGAAGAGGAGACCTACGTGCCACACCTTATCAAAGGCTTTGGATATATCCAAAAAGACCATTCTGGCCTCTTTGGAATTCTCGAGACCATTGTAGATATTGTGTAAAATACTAACAAGTTGGTTGACAGTTGAATCGCTGGCCTTGAACCCAGAGTTCTTATCGGTCAGTAAGTTATTACCTATTAAATATTTATAGAGAGAATTATAGACAAGACGTTCAAATACCTTTGAGACGTTACAGAGTAATAATATTGGGTGATAATTACTTTTAATTTGTTTATTCGACTTTTTAAACCCAGGGCAAATGTTAGAGCGCATCCAAGAATCTGGAAATTGTGAGACACTGAGAGACAAGTTGAAGATTTTGGCTGGCGGCTTACTTATATAATCAGCAGTATTTTTTAGGAGAAAATTTCCTATGTTGTCAGGGCCTGAAGCAGAAGTGAGGCTTAATGAGGATAAAACTTTGCTGACATTTTCTTCGTTAATCGTGACATCACTCATACGAGACTCAGTGCGATACGTGAAATTTGGCAGGGGAGGGGCATCGTTGTCGGCATTGGTGACGCACTGGCTAGCGAAATATGTATTAAATACTTCACACTTTTCAGTGACGCTAGAAATGATCGTTCCTTCTTCAATGATGGGAGGTATTTCATCGTGGATTTTGCATCCGAGGACTGATTTGGATAAGCTCCACCATTGTTTTGGATTTATATTATGCTCGTCCATTTGCAAACGTAATTTGGAAAAATATGAATTTATCGACCGTCTTAATGAATTTACAGCCTTGTTGCGTTGCATTTTGTATAACTGGTAGAACCTGTCAATTTTTACGCTGACGTCGAGAGTGAAAGGACGGGGTGTTTTGGATAGGTTTTTAAAACGTTTCCGGGCACGGTTGCGCTGGCGTATGAATCTTTTAATTGCTGTAGTTATCCAAGGTTTGTCTTTGGGCCTGATAGTCACTTCTTTGTATGGGATAAATTGCTTGGCGGTGGTCAAGAATAGGTCAGACCAGAAAGATACAATGTCGTCGATCGAATCAAATACGTCAAAGGCGGTGTCCCAGGGAGCAGAAGATAGGGTGGTGTTGATACCTGGAAAATCGGCTTTCTTGTAATTCCATACGCCTCTCTTGAAGGATCGGTCTCTGTAACAGGAGAGAGAAAAGGAACAGAAAATGACCGAGTGATCAGATTTAGAGATAGGTGCTAAAACACCGCTGTTCAAGATGAGTCCAGGTGAGTCAGTAATTAAGAGATCCAACAGACTAGTTGAGTATTTATTTGTTCTGGTGGGCTCATCGATTAGCTGGAAAAGGTTGAATTGTGCCACAAGATTGAAGAGAGACATACCAAGTTCGCTATCAGTGTGGGTAGAGTTCCAGTCGACACACCTGTCATTTAAGTCCCCGGTGAGTATCAATATGTGAGGGTTGCTTTCAATCGCAGACGCGATAAAATTTGCTACAGATTCAAGAAATGCGTCACGGATATCTGCAGGTTGGCCTGTGAGCGGTAGTAGTTCCCAATTAGAACTGAACCTCGTTGGGTCTGTATATCCACCCAGATGCATTCACAGTTTAGATATTCGAGATCATAGCGTCTTAGGCATGGAAGACATGAGTGGATGTAGGTTAAGAGACCTCCTTCTCTACCTGTCGGACGGTCTTTTCTGAAGGGGGGTTGAAAGTTATTAATGTGTAGAAGTTTGTCTGGATAACGCTCATCTAGTCAAGTTTCGGAGACAGTTACAATATTAAAATTTTCATTCTCAGCGAGTAGGTTAATTTCATCAAGTTTACCATCACCTTTGATACTGGGGGCATTGCAGTGGCAAATCTTTAATTGGTTCACATTGGGGTCCTGGATTGGGATGCACATCAATGGCTAACACAATGATTTTATGTAATACGTATATGATAAATCGTGAGCACAAAAATCCAAAAAGAAGAGCGTTTGTCATTGTTATTAATAAAACACAGTATGAGATGGTAATCTGACTACTTACCGAGGGACAAGCAAAGTAGATAAGAGGTGAGATTTTTGAGGAAGTACGAGATATGAAAAGGCCAATAGCCGCTCTATATTGTTCAGTGTTAGAATAGCGATCCAGCTAGCCCCTTAGAATACATTACTGACAATTTCGAGATCAAGGCCAGAGCCATTAGGAACAACCTAAGGACAAGTGAGTCAACAGACCAGACACGCACCATATTTCTATGTCGCCGTAGTGTTACAGAGTATCTTAGCCTGCAGAAGTGATCCATTTTGAGTAACATAGTCAAAACATGGAACATACAAATAAACATATAAAGTAGCAAAGTGGCAAAACATGTAATGATAAGCAAAAAGTGGAAGTTGGATGGAAACAACATGTAGTACTAACACAAAAATGCAAGTGGTTAATCTGGATTATAAAGTAGTAACCATGAAATATCAGTACATAAACTGTACGCGTTATGCGGTTACAGATTACACATTTGTGAGCTACGGTAGATTTGGACTCAAAGGCAGATCTTAGTTTGTTGGTACATCATAGTTGTATACAACTCACTTAACATAGTCCATGACACTCTTTGCAGCAAATAATAATTATTACACATAATTAGCATGACCACTAAATGATAACATGTTTAGCATGATAAATTTGGCCTTACAAATATAAACAACAAAAAAGATTAAGCTATGGAGATGTACGATTAAAGAGGGAGGAAGACAAAAAAGCAACAACGTTAATGGCCAGTTCCGGATGATGTGGCATTGTGTCAGCTTGCATTGACAACTTATTTGAATCAAAAATATGTGTTGTACATAATATTAATACCTTTGAATAAACCTATAGTTTGTGGGGAGCCCACGGTAACTTGTTGAGCATACAACCAATTTCATGACATAAGACGCGAACTACATGACTGGTACATTTTAGAACTCATTTAAAGTGATAAAGAAGAACCACAGGCGTACTGTAGGAGCTTCAAGAGTTAGGGTGGCAACCTGAACAATTGGTATATTAATGTTGCATGCAAACGTTATGTTTACTGTTACAGCACGGCATTGCTACAGCACTGACACCCAAAATATACAAACCGAAAGTGGGGAAGTAGAATATCAGATTCTGTGAATAGATTCGAAATAAGAGGATAAACTTTTGCCTAGAATTAAGACTGCGGGAATGTGAAAGTACGACAAAAATATAATGGGACTGACTGAACACTTACACGACTTATGCGTAACGGGTTTCGTAAAGTGATTTTCTCAGTAAATGGCACAGAAACGAAGGTAGCATAGCATGTGATACACAAATTCAGCAAGAGAATACCATGGAGCTTGTGAACCTGTATGTTAGCATGGTAAAGATAAAAAAAATGGAAAGACTAATGTAGCACAATTATAAAGTATTTCTCATCCATGCCTAGATATTATAGATATCATGTACGCGACATGCGAGACTTACAATGACTGAAAAAAAAAAAAAAAAAAAGAAAACATCATGTAAAGGTCCAAGTGGCTGCTATATCCAAGACACAAGTTGTACAGTTGAGCTTCTGACTTATGAGCAACTGAGGTCCAAGTTGGTAGCCAGATCTGAGTCAAGTTCCGTAGCTAAGCACAGTGAAGAGCACAAGTCTGGGTTGGGGGGGGGGGGGGGGGGGGGGCAGGTGAAGAGTCCATGTATAATTGGTGTTGAAAACGTTTCGTTCACTTCTTGTATTTGTCCAAGTCCTCCTTACTGTGAATTTGTACCACAGGGCCAAGGACATTTTGACGGTTTGCGTCCCACGGGTTTTTCTCTCGGACGAACAAACGACCATCCTTTGACCAGCATGAATGAATTAGGTTTTGTTTTCTCAGACCACACGCCAGGTAAAGAATGTGTGCGCGCTTTCGGGTCAGGTCCTCGGTGATGAATACGTCAGCCCTCTTTTTTTCTAGCTTCGTATACCTTTTGTCTTGTTCTGTAAGACAGAAATTTTAAAATGATTGCACTTGGTTTGCCGCTACGCCTTTTCCCCACACGATGAGATCGACTGATGTTACTTTACATGCCTGGTCCGGCTAGTCTAAACGTTGCCCGCCTGGCGGCAGCACACCTGTTTTTCACATGGCTAATAAAAGATCCAGCAGAGGAAAATTTGACCCCTAAAATATTGTCGGTGTCGAGCTATTCATCACCTAGGGACCATTATATAGAGAGAATACTGTCGGTGTGGTAGAGAGATCTATGATCCCCTGCAATCATGCATTTTGATTTACTATGGCCGAAAGAAAATTTCCAGTCATCAGCATATGCATAACAAATATTAATCGGAGCTTGTAAACCCGACGCCGCCGTGAACGAAATAAGGGTTATATCATCTGCATAGGCAATGCTGCTGATTTCGTATTTCCAATGCGGACACAGTAATTGGCACTTTGTAATCGAGACAACAGACCATCAATAAAGACATTGAAGACCTTGGGGGACAGGATGCTGCCGTGACGCGTGCCACGATATACATGGAAACGATTACTGAATGAATTTTGCCATTTAACAACAGCAAACAAGTTTTTGTACCATTTAAAAAGAAGTAACCAATCAGTGACATCTATAGCTCCCCCATAATTTATAAAATAGGCCTTAATGCTTTATTTTGTCCAAATATTTTTCAGTGTGAAGGCTGCAAACAAAAACCATAGACCCTTTGGCCTTATGGAAAGATAGAATATCACTTAATGAAACATTACACATGTCTGTGCCCCTCCGTTCTCTAAAGCCAAATTGACTGTCACCTGCTGTATCAGGAGCTTGTATACACAACTCCATCAGTCTGGAATATACAGAGCACACAGTGATAGGTCTGTAGCAGGCTGGGTCATTAGCATTTAAACCTTTTTTTGTTTTTTTTTTTTTGTTTTTTTTTTGTTTTTTTTTTTTGTTTTTTTTTTTTTTTAATTTTTTTTTTCTTTTTGTTTTTTTTTTTTGTTTTTTTTTTTTTGTTTGTTTTTTTTGTTTCTGTTTTTTTTTTGTTTTTGTTTTTTTTTTAAGAATTGGTACGATGACGCCTTCTTCTAAGACAGTTATATGTTGGATGACAGTAGAAAATCCCAAGAACAAAAGGTTCTTGCATCCCTCTTTCCGAGGGCACTTCAGTCAGAAGTGCATATTATTTTCCATCGTAACTTGAAACTTAATAACTAAAATTGCTCTGAACATTTCAGTAGCCTTAATATTGACCAGTTTATTTAAGGTTATCCCGCAAGGGTATTGTATATTGGGTGGTATATTCAGCTGATTACACATAAAATTGTTCATCGTGGCCTCTCCTGTCAAGGGTCCCTGTATATAATTGTAGTCAAATCAAGGACAAATCGTGTTCTTTTATAGTTCCAAGATTTTGCGGTTTACTTATGGTCAGGCGATTGAAGGCAAAATCCCCAGGGGTATACCTAATTGTGTCATGTAAATCATTGCGCCCATGGGTACGTTGCTTTACTCAATTATTTTAAATGCAAATGTATTCTGAAATTTAATGGACGGAATAAAACCTTGACTCCAGTCAATTGCATTCCAAATTTAAAAGGCCATTTTTTGTGACTATCAAATTTAAGCTGCAAAATGATTACTTTCAGCATTTGTATGTAAATCTTTGAATAAATGTCAGCAATTATTTGCAATTCAATGGTAAAGAAAATTAGAAATGATATCATGCTGGTGTATATATCTTTATGCTCCCCCTCCCCCTGTTGCTTTCGGCAATGTGGAGGGTTGAATCATCAAAACTTCACAAGCGAGCGCCCAGGGTAACTCACATTTGTAATCGCTATACAACAGTCAATCAGGTTCTCCTGTCTCCATGCCTTAAAAATATTTAACAGGATGTCATAAACCTACGCGTATTTAAAAGAGGCTGTTTGTCTTACCAAATGACAAGCTTTATTGTCATTGCATATACAAATAATCTCATTTGCACGTTTTCTTAACCCATTGTTGACCTTTGCCAGTTGACACCTGGCTTAAGTCAAACCAGTATTAGAGTGCTTCATATTTGTATAGACATGCACTGAGGAGTCGAGTTTGGCGTGTTGTGTCATTACGAAAATTGCATTTCTGCTGTTTGTGCGGGTACTTCTGGGGTCTGTACTTGCACAATACATCACCCTGCTGCGGTTTCTGGCTTACATTGGTTCTACTGAAGGAGCATCGGTCTTACAATTGCTCAAACCTATTTAATAAATACACCCTTGGCTATGATTTGCGGTGGGGCATTCCTCCGATTTCGTACGGAACAATATGTATGAAATTGAATGCGGACATGTGCGTTTCCTATTTTCACCCAGGCGATAGATGCCGAAAGTTGCTGGCTGAAGACCCGGTCGTTCCGTGATCAAAACATATCTATATTTTCCACTATACCCTTATTCTCGGTGGACTTTGGTCACCGATTCTGAGATAATGTCGTAGGAAACAGTGCTCTGTACTGGCCCATATACACTCAACCGAGTTGATCATGACATTCACACAAATCTACCTCACTGAAGTATTCTGGGGGTTTCGGGGGAGGGGTTCAGAATGGGGTTATGACCAAGCAGATATGTGAGTTCCTCATTTTTGGCCAGGCTGACGAAGGTTGCTTGTTCAAGACCCGGCAATTCTGTAATCAAAAGAGTTTTATTGGTGGCATTATAGTCTAGTTTTACAAGGGCCAAGTTTAAAAATTGTTACTTTGGCCTGTCAGTTTTCGGCAGAATCTGTGTTTGTAGTGGTAAAATTTTTATCTTAAATGTGAAAGGATAGTTTGTGACACCTATTTACCTTTAGGGGTTGACGCCTGTGTCAAGTCGCTTATTTTTACATTCCTTCGCATTTCAAGTATTTCGTACTTGCGTGTCCAGCTTGCGTGCAAATTCTTTTATTATGATATATATATATATATATATATATATATATATATATATATATATATATATATATATATATATATATATATGTATATATATATATATATATATATATATATATATATATATATATATATATATATATATATATATATATATATATATATGTATATATATATATATCAAATTGTTCTTATCTGAGCTTGTTCTAGACAAATTAAGTAATTATGTTTGGTTTGACAGGTATTCTTTATCCATGACGAAGCTCTGCATTTATGAGCAAAACTTCACTTATTTAGCTACTTCATCATTTGCAAAGTTCATATTTATTCATTATTACATGAGTTGTCTTTGCTGAATATTTAGCTTAGACAAGGAGCGGCTAATCAGAGAGGCATGTACGGTATAGGCTCCGAAACAGGTGCTGAGTAGTTACTCCTGAAGATCCTATGATTCACTTAGGCTAATACAGCCTATGTCAAAATTCTACAGAAGAACGTGTGTAATTTGTCCTCAGTATATGGAAATGACTACCAGGAAGTGGTTCTATACAAAGCGACACAAATATATATATATAAATATATATATATATATATATATATATATATATATATATATATATATATATATATATATATATATATATATATATATATATATATATATATATATATGAAAATATGCGTGATACTAAATTTATTTTCAGTAGACGACAGTCTTTAAATCTAAAACAACTTTTAACGAAAGCGAGATTTACACAACGGAAGAAAAGTATGATAGACATTCTGGGAGCAAAAAATGTAGGTTACCTAGATGTAAAACCTGCGAACAGAACCTCGAGGTGAACAATATCAATTTAGATAAATGTGGGAACTTACCGCCTTTTCAAATCAAAACTTGATTAATTGTACTTCTAAACATGTTTTCTATACATTAATTTGTCGAGGTTGTAATGAAATATACATTGGGTCAACTGGCAATGAACTGAGGCGGAAAATGACTACACATAGACAACAAGTACGCGTGCCTGAAACAAGACAATTATGGGTCAGCGAACATATAAATAAATATACAAAATATAATACAAAATTCTATGCATGCCCACTTTTCCAAATGAAAAACGATTCAATCATAAAAATGGAGTGAAAAGAATATTACTTTCAACGAAAATATAGACCCAATTTTAATAAAAATTTACATTATTAGAAGCAGAGGGACATCATGGCGCAATAACTCTTGACATCAACGAAATAAAAGCCATATTAATCTGTAATTTACTATTTTTACCATGACGTCACGAAATTATGATGAAGCTGAAATGTTCACGTAAGCTTAATTATCGAGAGCGGAACTCTACAACGTCACACCACGAGCGTCATGCAAATGATTTATATTATGACGTCATAGAATCATAACGTCACATAACCATTACCAAAGCATGAGCACCAGTAGTTGTTACATATATATATATATATATATATATATATATATATATATATATATATATATATATATATATATATATATATATATATATATATATATAAGTGGGATGGAACATGGACATGCAAAGTATCACAGTGCAGCAGTTTCTGGCCACTCCATCTGAAATAAATTGTACACAATGAACATTGGTCGTACGTTGCTCAAACCTATTACCTTACACGCGCTCAGTTTCTTTTACATGACAGATGCATGAAGGGTGTATTTGAAACAACACATTTATCATAACTAATGAACTACCAGCCTGCAAGTCTTTGACGTTGCCGTATGTTTTTGTAGACTGAGGACACAAATTACGCATTCAAATTTTTATTTCGAAACATCCTGAAACAAATAGCTTGGAAATTGCATGAGGCATTTCTAGTACACCTAGGCCTTACGTAGTTCAATATGTGACGTAATATATATATATATATATATATATATATATATATATATATATATATATATATATATATATATATATATATATATATATATATATATATATATAATATATGTGTATTCAACTTCTTCTAAACTTCCAAAGGGCGTACCACCGTTTGTCCAAGCTTGATAGTAATGTGGTTTGCATCAATCTACAATAAAGCTGTACACAAGATGGCGCTACCCCTAATTCCGGATTATTAACACATATATAAAATAAATCACAGAGTGTTACTGTTGAGATTCTAGAATGCATGTTTATGTAGTTTCTTCCAAAACCGTTGACTAGATCCTCTGCAAAAGATAATGAAGATGTACTTTGGTTAGATTGCCACCAAGCTTGCCCAATAGGCTGAGCACCATTAATAATGTTTGCTTTATTATTATTATTATTATTATTATTATTATTATTATTATTATTATTATTATTATTATTATTATTATTATTATTATTATTATTATTATTATTATTATTATTATCATTATTAATGTTATTATCATTATCATTATCATTATTATCATTATCATTATTATTATCATCATTTGAAATCTTTTCTCTGTGACCGCTTGGCCAACTGATTAAAAAAACAGCGTCCTTTCCTCGAACTTCTGTTTCTTAATGTGTTCAGCAGATGGCGCTTCGATTTTCTTCAATTTTTTTAAATGAAATTTTGTGTTTAAAAGTTATTAAACTGTTTGATTCTTGAAAACCATTGGCTACATCTGGGGGCGGGGTGGCGGCTGGCTATATGCCCAAAAACTGGGTGAATATACACGAGTGCCAAACGGTCAGATAGATTCTGTGGTTAAATCCCATCAGCAAAATATTTAGACAAAGTAAGCACGGTCAAATCGTATTGCCACAACAGCTCAACAAATAGTAAGCAAGGCTGAGCCTTATCGTCACAACAGCTGGGCAAAGTAAGCGTGGTTGAACCCTGTTTGTACAACAGCCAGGAGAAAATCCACGGGACTGAACACTGTTGCCACAACAGTTGGGCAGATGGATGCTGTAACCAAAATCCTATTGGGCCAACAGCTGGGCAAATTTATCACCGTCTAATCCCTCTGACGCATGAGCTGGGCCAATGTGGTATGGTCAAACTTTAGTGGCACAACAGCTGGGCAAATAAAGTATGGTAGAGCCTTTTTGACGAAACAATTGGGCAAATAAGTAGGATTTGTTTTGTTTTCTCTTCATCTCAGTTCAAGCTACAGCTCAAGTTGAAGTTCAGCTCGGTAGGGTCTTACTATAGGGTGAAAAGTCCAGGGTAATGCGTTTTGTATAACACTGGGATTAACCATTCAGAACTTAGAAACTTATCAAAACTGGGATAAAAATTGCTGGAAGCACTAGTTTTATCAGAGCAGGCATCTGCTTTGTATTAAATATAAAGAGTAATTTTGACCCCAATTGATGCGGACATTAAGAGTTCACTTTCTGGTCCTGTCACCTCAGTAACATCTAAAAATGTTCTTGTTCGCTTGAAGTAACCTACCAATCGTATAAAGTGTTCAACACACACCCAAGCTGACTTTTGCTTCTTGGTCTAAATACCAAGTACAAGACAGTGACCTGCTCACAAGAACGCAGAACAATCAAGACAGATCCCCCTACCCTTCTAATGACATAATGAATTACGCAAAACAGAGTTTAACCAGCGAATTTAATTTTAAAATCTCCGCATTGATTTATTTTGAGAAGAGAAAATGATATCCGTTGTTCCTGTCAGACAAGACGTAGCTGTTTTGATCAATGGAGAGACCAGTCGATAATAAGTGGGCTAAGTTGTTGTGCATGGAAGACTAAGTTCCTCGAACCATTTCAAACTCTGTCCAAGTGGTAAGACCATCTGTATGCGATTCATCTCCTTGAAGCCTTCAAACTGGTAAACTGACAACAATAGGATATAAGCCAGTGAATGCCATCATAAAAAGCTAACCCTTGGAGACCACAATGTAAGAAGAGAAAACCTGAAGGCCGAAAATGTTGTCGTGCTTCTGTTGTTTATGAACGTGGTTTATTGACTAGTATCTTCAGGAATATGTGAATGACACTTCAAACAACAGTGCAGCTGTGCTCCCCAATGCCTTATACCTGCATTTCTGATACTGGGGTATTCCCTTTTAGTACCCATTAATGATCTACCACAAAGTATGCCAGCCAAGAGGAAATGGCCAGTTTGCGTCGAGGTTCAAACAAATTGTTCAAGATTTTTTTGTGTGTCGACACTTTTTTTTCTGAAAGTATACACTTTCCCGAAAATATACACGGGATCTGAAAGAAACATCAAGTTCTATGATCATTATCTGTTCGCTAATAAATTTTAAACCCAAGCACGTTTAGTCGAATTAGGTTTTTGATTGTACGGTTCTAAAATAAATGGATACAAGGAATTTTTTTCTGCATGAGGATGAATAAATTATGATGTACTTCTGTGTATTTTGGGTGGAATATTCCATTAATTCCTGAAGTTTTGATGCTGAAAAACAGCAGAAAATGTGAGGATAGCCGGTCTCCTAACCATATGCTGGAAAAGGAATGTCAGCAAATGTATGGATCCTTTGTCTGGTGAGCAGACAACGCTGGGCGTATATGGACTGAGAAACACCGGTTACATGGTCTGTTTAACAAGTACAGGATCGTCGACTTAAAGGGATGTCTGTGATTTGCTTCCAGCTCTTATCCCAAGGAAAAAGACAATTAAACTTGAATATATGCGGATGTTTTCCTTTCGCATTAGCCAAAATGCTACTCATGTATTGTCAATATCGTGAAACGAAGGTTACAATTTCAAACAAGTCTGAGCAACTCTACTGAGCTGCCAGTAAGGCGTTGCCTGTTTTCAAACCCCCCAAAACTAACAACCAAGCTTGGTGAGGTGTGGATAAGACACAGCCGGATCTTTCAGTCAACCGTCCGCAAGGTTTCCAAAAGTTTTCCTTTGCTCGTTTGACCGTCATACTATTTGTACTCAGGTGTAAGACAGCCGCTACAACTTATATGCTGAGAGTATAACACAAAACAAAATGAATAATTTTTGTTTTGAAAATTGTTGTTGCATTTTGATATCATTGTGGCAATTGCAACGGCAATACTGCTTAGGCTATCACGATAAAGACAAAATGTTATATGTGACCTTTAAGAGTAAATTTTTTTTTTCTTATGACGTTACGTTAATACGAAAACTTACACTTCCCGGTAACAAGAAAATAAACGTATGTCATCTGAGATATTTAATTTACATAGCCACGGCATATATTTTGGGGTGGGGGGGTGGGCGTTTATACGCCATTGTTCTGTTGTTTGCTTAATAGGTCTGTGCTAACCTAGTCTTGCACATAACCTATCTTTTCACTGTACGAGGTTCGTATAAAGCAGTTCAACAAATTGAGAAATTAGACTCTCGCCTGAGGCACTATAGCTGCATTAAAACTTTTCTGTTCTTACGGGAGCCGTGTCGGGCTCTTTGTGCGTCCCGGGCCAGAAGATTTAAATGATAGCCATAAATATGTGCATATTCAGAGAGGTCAAACCAGTGGTGTTACTTGAGGTCTGGCATCTGCAGCACAAACGGAGACTGCCAGTCTGACTATAGAACGATGAGGTAATAGCAACTGATTTTATCGTTTGAATTAGGTTACCTTTCTCAAAGATTACAGTCCATAATTTGTAATGTGGTTTTGTTCATTTCCATTTTGAGCAGACGGTGCATACCTAACGAAGATACTGTTATATTACAGGACAACGTGTTCCTGGAAAAGTCTACTGTGGATGTTAATGCTACTGATGCTGCAATCCGATGGGCGTCTCAATCACCATCAGCAAGGTGAGTTCCCAGCAGGCATCTCACTCCGTGTTACGTAACTCAGTGGCATTCGAAGGGTAACATTCTTCGTGTGTTTTTCAGTCAGTGAGTTTGGCCTTATCTTCCCTTTACCTCACTCCATGTGATAAGGGTTTTTGCCTGTGGGCGACACTTTTCTGGTTTTTGAATTTCCATGTTATCTTTCTGCACGCTTGGTGTATTGAAACTCTTTGATACAGTCCAACATATTCACAGTAGGTGGTGAGTTTCATCCATCCAGTTTCAGAAGGATATTTAAGTAGCCACGTCGATTTAATCAAAATTTTATGAATGTACGAAAAGTTTTTTTTTCATACAAATATATATATATATACATACATATATATATATATATATATATATATATATGTATGTATATATATATATATATATATATATATATATATATATATATATATATATATATACCGCTACCTTTATCTAATCATATGGTCATTTATTTTATTTGAACTATACCATGATGACTGGTGCTCCGCATTAGCCGTTCAGCGTGAATATAACAAATGATATTTTAAATCATGCAAATGAACGCTAAACTCGAATTATGAATTTTATAATTTGTAGGCTAGTTCTCATTCTTTCTAAGATTTAGATAATTTCTCTTGACCTTACAACTAGTTTATATGTGCATAGCCACGGATGTACATACATGTATGTGTATGTACGTCCCAGGCACAACACATAGCTGAAGACAAACATCATTTGTTGTTTTCTTGCAGCAACAAATTGACGTTAGAAATTGCGAAATTGGTATTGATAATTCTAGATCATGTATGGTATCGTTTCCTCCCGAGGAATTAATAATCCAACGATTTTTACCGACGGTTTTTCTCTGCAGACAATCGGGAATGAACTAAATATATCTATTAGGCTTTACTCCTTTTGCTAATATGCAGAACTTAATGAAAAGCGGGTCTGGGCAAATTGCCCTAGGGAACACCTAATTATTTTATTCAAATCATTATAACCCAAGGCATCATTCTTTATTCAGATATTTCTCTAATAATTTTAATTTTAAATGTAAAGACCATAATTTTCATCAATGAATAATATGATAACAAAATGACATTCAAACGTGGGTTAAAGTTAAAAAGCAAACAAACAAATCGCATCGATTTTTTTTTGGAGGGGGGGGGTTACTTGCGCATCTTTGTTTGTATTTCATTCCAACTAAGTAACTACTACTATAATTATATCTCCAACCCAATAACAAATTTGTCATGAATTAGTTTAAGCTGAGCATTTTATGTCATTCTTGTATTGCATACCTCATGTCGTTACTTCTCAGTTTGCATTTATGAAACTCTCTTTTAAAAACTGTGTGGCGTAGATGATGTGGAAGTTGTTTGTTTGGAACTTCCAAATATTATTGAATGTGTTACCGTTATTACAATGCCAATTACATTCGGCATGTGTCAAAGAACCGACATTTTCCTACTTTCACATATAGACCATAACAGATCGCGCAAAATTTCAGAGTATTTTGGGGGTTTTTTTAAATACACGATTGGTGGGTGCAAGATCAGACGTATGTAGGTTTGACATAACGTTTATTATTTGTTGATTGCAGGTCTCGTGGTTTTATTACTTGTGTTTTGTGTGTGTGTTTTGTTTGTTTGTTTGTTTGTTTTTTCCTCTTTTGTCCCTCAAATACATATACAACTATATATTTCCTTAAACCAAAAAGGTAATAACTAATGGTACATTGGAATAATAGTGTCTTTATTTGCGTCCCTTAAGTAAGAATACATGATTAAGTTAACTTAGAATTTAAACTTAACAAGGAATGAATTTTATTTGAAATTAGCTCCAACACGCAGTGATCATGAGACAATTATTTTGATAAACAATGTAATCCTATGTATGTACTGTAATATCGTTGAGTTTAGTTTTCTATTTATCATTTATAGCATAAAAGACCTGCCAATTTCAAATAACTTTAGAAATTAATAACATAACGTTTTGCTAACTTGTTTTTTTTTAAAGTTGTTCTCCCAAACCTATCAGTGGTACACACAATGCAAAACACATTTTAAAAATAAATATATATTTTTTAATTTGCAACAAAATTATTCGTTTAGCGCAGCGTGTGTCGGCGCTAATTCGCTCAAAATTTAATTTGAACTTTGCCGAAAAATCGTTTGCATATGGGACATGCATATTAATTTCCAGCCACAAAACACGGGTTCATGGCTGTCAATCAAGGAAGATACAGGGGCATCTCAGCTATCACAGACCGGGCTAGATACCCCATTTTCACAAAATTAGTGTCTTTTAGAGAAATTTAAGTTTACAAATTCTTAAGTTATATTCATTTAGCGTTTCCTAAATTGGATATGGGAAAAACTCCCCCCCCCTACCTTTACGTACCTAAAGGAAATAATTTACAATATTTTTCGGGGGGGGGGGGGTATGTTGTGGAAATATAGTTTATGCGTGTTTTAGAATCACGTTGCAAATTGTGAACATTTACCAATGACACATTGCCTTACACTTCACCAGATCGTCACCTTAGAAGATCTCAAGCTGAGAAATTGCCAATGAAGGTGATGATGTTCACGGACATGACGATGAGGATTAAGATAATGACGACGATGATTATGATGATAATGACGACGACGACGTTCACCATCACTTCTGTCATCGGCATCGCAGCTATACTTACAATTCTCGCCATAAACACCATCACTTCTGTCATCGGCATCGCAGCTATACTTACAATTCTCGCCATAAACGCCGTCATCATGGCAATCATCATTATCCTCATCTTGTTGTTGTTGTTGTTGTTGTTGTTGTTGTTGTTGTTAATGTTTATTGGTTTTCTAGGTCATATTCATTATCCTCATCTTGTTGTTGTTGTTGTTGTTGTTGTTGTTGTTGTTGTTGTTGTTGTTGTTGTTAATGTTTATTGGTTTTCTAGGTTATAACAGAGTCTGTTACTACACCAACTGGGCCCAATATCGCAAGGCTCCAGCCAAATACCTTCCGCAGCATGTCAATCCATCTTTGTGCACTCATATTTTCTTCGCGTTTGGCAAAGTAGAGGAAGGCATCATTAAGTATTCAGAGGCAAGCGATCCTGGTAACTAACGTTTATATCCCAATTACTGTGCTTAGATTAATTGACCTAATGTCTCTTATCTGTATGCTATTGAAAGCCGATGAAAGGATGTCGTAAATTAACAAGGATTTATAAGAAGGTGTTGGTTGTACAAACTAACAAGATGAACTGTGTTTGCATATATTTGTAAATCCATTAGCGCAAGTTGCTAACTCGTGCACGTTTATGTGGTTTAAAGCCAACATGCTAGCTGAATAAACAAAACATGTTGAATACCGTCAATCATATTTAATTTCAAATGGTGATGTTGCTATGTATCTTTGTTTCAAACATTCTTTGTCAATTGAGAGAGTCACCAACGCTGAATATCTTTTGTTTATGAACGTATAAGCGTACTCTTGTGCTGCATTTTCTAAATATGTGCCGGTACTCTTATTTCATAAATTTTCAGTCATACGCCTGTGCACCACTTTATAACGTCTAGTCACAGTATTTTACACAATCTTATTTTATAAATATATAAGCATATTTTGTATACCATTTTATAAATATATGGACATGGTCTTAATCCCCGTCTTATAAATATGAAGCCATACTGCCACTTACCTTGTCATAAGTATGTAGCTGTGTTCTGACACACAATAAAATGAACTACACAGATGATACATGTACATGTAGTTTTCAATTTTACTATTTTAGTCATTTTACCCCAACTAATGAAATTAAAGAAGAACAATCCATCTTTGAAGATCTTAATGTCAATCGGTGGATGGGTTGCTGCTTCTGCGCCGTTCACACGCGTCGTTCGAACGGCAAGCTCGAGAAAGAATTTCATTGAAACTTCAATTAGCTTTTTAAGGAAATGGCAATTCGATGGTCTTGATATTGACTGGGAATATCCAGCCGCTAGGGGGAGCCCTCCAGAAGATAAATTCCGGTATACCTTGTGGTTACAGGTTTGTATGTGTTTCAATCATGTCGTCTGATTGTAGACGTTCTTTGTATTAGTAAAAGTACGTTAAGTTTCTTGTCTGTTTTCGAGTTGTTATTTGTTTAATGCAAGTTATTTCGATGGATTTTGTTTTTTGTTTTATTTTCATTTTTTTTGTTTTTCATTTTATTCATTTTTTGGTTTCTTGTTTTTTGTTTGTTTGTTTTTATATTTTTGTTTTTGTTTTTTGTTTTTGTTTTGTTTTTTTTTTTTGTTTTTTTTTTTTTTTTTTGTTCATTTTGGTTTTATTTTGGTTTTTTTTTGGGGGGGGGGGAGAACGAACATTTCCAGCGATTAAATATAATGAAGGGAACAACAAAGACAACAAAGCAGCATTAGGTCAATACTTAAACCCAAGTCAATCATGTAAAATCTTATAATTTATTGTTTGTTTCACTCGGTGACACAATACCATGTTCCGGTGATAAATATATGAATACGAACATAAATCAACGCTGTGTTAGCATTTAATTGTGTGTTTATAATTCAGATAACGTGGGCAAGTTTTGTGAGGTTTTCAATATTTGTTTGCAATATTTCATATAAACAGTTGCATTAAGCATATCTGTCTTTCCATAAAGGAACTCCGCAAATCATTTGAATCAGAAGCGCAAAGGACTCTGCAGCCTCCCCTGTTGCTGACCGCTGCGCTGCCCGCTGGACATTATGTGATTGGAAACTACCAGGTAGAGGAGATTTCCAGGTGACTTTTTTTAATTTTATGTCTCATTAGGTGGCAAATTATCCGGCTTTTTGCATGATTGAGATTCTATCTGCAGGATTACAGTTCATTCAGCAGCGACTGGTTCGTTCTGCCCTTTTTTATTGTTTGATGGATGTACACATCTTGACTCACTGGGTATACCCTGTATAATTATGTTCAAATAAATGAATAAATAAATTAATAAATAAATAAATAAATAAATAAACAAATAAATAAATAAATAAATACATAAACAAATAAACAAATAAATAAACAAATTAATAAATTTTCAAGCCACTATCTTTTTTCTTATTCTTCTGTGTTAACAACCTGCACCGTTTGTCATCGGTATTAATTTTTAACACTGCAATCAAAATTGTCATAATCACTGTCGCCTAGCTCTACAATTACAAGTGTGATGTTCAAAGTTTCTACATTCGTTTACATTTTAAGGTACTTGGATTTTATCAACTTGATGACGTATGATTATCACGGTAGCTGGGCTAACACGACGGGCATCAACTCCCCCATGTACATGCGCCACGGACAAGAGTGGAGTATGGCTAGCACGCTCAACTTGGTAGGTCTGCCGTCATTGCGACAACTGAGAAAAATACTTGCGTAAATGCTAATTCTGTCCATCACATCTTACGCCATTGAGGCCATTTATATGCTTTATATTTTTTTGAGGATTAGACAAATAGCCAGAAAAATAATATAAATTCATGGAGACCATGATTTCGCAAATTCACCGTACAGAATAGGGCAAAAAATTGTATGGTATTTGATTGGTGAACACTTTCACATGAATATATTACATTTTGTCACATTAAATACTGCGATATGCTTTAGCGTGCATGGATTAAAAATGTGGTGCCTACAGGTACCCTTCGTGGTAAGGGAACAATCATGGTGCAACAAGCAACCGAAGCAAAATACTGTATCCCGCCTTTGAGAAACATCACGCAAAATTTGAAAGTTAACGTAGTCAGGTAGTATTCAGTTGCACCTCAATCTTTATCTTCGAAGATTCTGGCCTATGCATTTACATTGGCGCTTACGCTGGGCGAAAGTTCAAGATCAATTTTTAAACTGTAGTCTTGTGGGGGTTTTTTTCAGAATTGGACTGTACATGAGTATCTGGAGCTGGGAATGCCAAGGGAAAAGATGAACCTAGGCATCCCTCTTTATGGGCGGTCCTATACTTTGTGTGACAAGCTAAATAACAGTCTTGGGGATCCAGCGTGTGGTCCCGGTACACCGGCCAATGATACGGCAGAACCTGGGTATATTGCCTATCACGAGGTAAATTGAATCGGATTTTAATGCTCAAGTATATGTCACTTATTCATCCACTTTCCTGAAAGATTATTTGAATGATATTAACTCAGTTAGCAAGCGATTGTTGTTTAGTACCGCTCACCATGTGTGTGTTGTCTTAACAATGAAGTGAGAAGAAGAAAGAAAAAAGAAAGTAAGAGAGAGCAAAAAGAAAGAAAGAAACAAACAAACAAACAAACAAACAAACAAACAAACAAACAAAAGTGACACTTGAACGAACACAGAATCTATATAGGTCTAGGCTTCCTGTCTCTGTCAGGATACTTTTAAAATCAGTATGTCTATCAGGGAAAAGAAAAGGGATAAATAGCTTGAATCTCAATGCTGTTTCTAATCCTTGTCCAAGCTCAGACTTCTTACATTACATGACGAGTTTCGGCGCTCATTGGAGACGCCTGGCGGAAGTACTGCAAGGTTTAAGGGTCATTGCCGTGGAACACGTGCATCTCAATGCTGCTGAAATATATTACTTGTGAATGAACTGTGTCATAACTACTACCAAACAAAAACCAGCCGGGTCTTGTCGAAAGTTTGGAAATATTTGAACCAACGTATTAATTTACTGTAAGTCTTATTATGTCAAAATGGGACATGGATCTTCTGAATTTCATACACAATGTAATATCTACTTGGTGTGTTAAATTGAATGGATACATATTGCAACTCATAATATTTACTACCAGGTTTGTAGAAGAATAAAAGACGGCTGGGTACGTACATGGAATGAAGAACAGAAAGTGCCATACATACACCAAGGAGATCAGTGGATCAGTTACGACGACCAACTCAGCGTCAAATATAAGGTTTGTCTCTGTATTTTCATGCTTGGGTTAGTAGTGTTTTTTTTGTTTTTTGTTTTTTTTTTTCATTTTTTTTATTATTTTTGTTTTTATATTTATTTTTATTTTTTTGTTTGTTGTTGTTTGGTTAACTTTCTAAAAGCATTTCTTCGTTATTTTCTGTCTCTTCATTGACCTTAATAGGTGGACTTCATGATCAATTCCGTTGACGTTAATTACGTTCATATGTACGCTTATGATGACATTCTACATTTCATATCCACCCATCTTTTCATCCATTTATTCATTCATTAATCTATTTATTTATATCATCCATGTGTCTAAAAGCAAATTTATTACATCAATGCAAAAGCAATTACCGTGCACACGAATGGAGTCTTCTGTCGATATTTGATAAATGCTAATATATTATAAAAGTAGAGGTAAGCGCGCTCTTAGAGGAGTTGCTCGTTCAGCTGTTACCAGTTCTTGGTCATAGGTAATTCGCTTTGCTGGTAGAAGTTGCCATTTAGACCATCCCCTAAACTGCATCCCGGTTTAGGTCTCTGCTGCGCAAAAGACCTGACTTTGTTCATTTTTTTTTCAAATATACAAGTGCCTCCGGCTGTGCCTAGGTAACAAATTAAACTGACGTCAAAGGAGGTAATATGTAAAAGGGAAAAGAACACCCATTTTACGATGTTTCAACACATGTCCAAGTTACCTAAGGCCTAAAAAAATTGTATGTGTGGTTCGGGTATCCCGAGCAACCCTACTGAAAAGGCCTGACCCTAAATAATTTTATAAAACATAAAAAAAAAGTTTAAAGCTGTCAGTAGTCCCCCCCCCCCCCCAGTTTCGCCCCAACTTTTATCGCCCCACCTGGATCTAAAAATAGATATGGAATTATCGCCCCACCTGGGTCTAAACATAGATATGGAATTATTGCCCCACAAAAGTGGGGTTATGTTTAATTGTATCAGGTGATTTGGTTTGTTTATGCAGGTGTGTATCATGGAACTTTCTCAGTACTTTATCGCCCCACCTGGATCTAAAAATAGATATGGAATTATCGCCCCAGCTGGGTCTAAAAATAGATATGGAATTATTGCCCCACAAAAGTGGGGTTATGTTAAATTGTATCAGGTGATTTGGTTTGTTTATGCAGGTGTGTATCATGGAACTTTCTCAGTATTTTATCAAATATAAATAATCAGTGGGAACCCAATGATAAGCGTTAAACAAATACAGGTGTGTCTCTGGAATGTTCATTAAACATGAAACCTCTATCATTGAATTTGGGTGATAAGAGGGTTATATAATGGTGTTTCTGTTTCTACTGATGACAAAAAGATTAAAAATTACTGGGGTTCCACACAGATGCACGCATGCCATATAATATTGTCGCAAGGTCTGACCAGACAATGTTGGGGTGAAAGGGATTACCTGACCAACACGTGACCGAGTCAGCCATGTACATCTAGTTGTAGTATTGACAGACGGGATTAACATTGGTGTCTCTTTATTGACCAAACACTTGATCCTCCAAAGTTTATAAGTAGAGGGAAGCAGAAATCGGGATAGCAATTGAGACTTCAGGATGGCCTTTGTTAATTTTGATAAGCTACCCGAGACTCAACCTATACAAAAAATTCAATGGATAGAGAATTTACCTCTGGCTCCGTTACATGAAGGTAGCCCCGTCGAATTTTACACAGACAACACTGGCACTGACTTGATTGATTTGCAAAAAAACACGCTTCTACGTAAAGTGCCGCATCACCAAGAATGACGGCTCCCCTATTGCTGCTGGAGCCAAAGTGGGTTTAGTGAATTTGAGTTTACACAGTTTGTGGTCAGAGGCTCAAGTGTACTGGCAAAACAGATTGGTGAGTGGCGGAAGGCTGAATCCATACAAGACACATCTGGACACCGTGCTGAATTATGCTCAAGATGCCAGAGAAAGTCAACTGGAAACTCAGATGTACTTTTAAGACAATGCAAATTACATGGACAAAAATGACCCCTTGGTTGGTCCAGGGACGTGCTATACCAAGGGTTTTGTTACAAAACCTTGGGTTTTGCTCAGTTATTGAATTTTGATATCATTGTGGACAAAACCCTGGGCTTTGCTACAAAATTCTGGGTTTGTGTAGATAACCGTGGGTTTCGTATCGAAACCCTGGGTTTTGTGGCAAAACTTGGGTTTTGAGCACAAAACCCACAGTTTAAGAGCAAAACTCCGAGTTTTGATCACAAAACCCTCGGTTTTGTTATTTTTTGAACAAAACCCACAGTTTTCTTCCTAAAACCCTCGCTTTAGCCAGAAAACCGTGGGTTTTATAACACTTTAAAATAACAGAACAAAACCGTGGGTCTTGTGAGATTGCAAAACTCTGGGTTTTGTGACATCACGAATGCCAGGGTTTTGTAACCAACCAATCATGACAGCTGTCACTTGGTAGGCCTTGCTAGGCTACTCAACTTAAAAATAGCGTCAAACTACAAGTAGCTCAGTTATTGTGATCTATAACATCATTATTGGTTACCACGCGCAGTCTACCTCTTTGCGACACGATGAGAATATAAGTTATGTATTAGTTAAAGGACGAAAGGTTGTGCATCCACTGTTCAAAATAATCCACACGCCGGCGCGAAGAGCCGCATGGACTATTGATTATTGAATGCACAGCCTCGAGCTCTTTAATTTGCGTAAAACAGTCGATCCTTTGCAAATAATTAATTTATTGCACGATATATGATGGAACCCTTGAAATTTTTATCTAAGTAGCGTTTTCGGTCCCATTCTTCGACCATTATTGTCTGAAATATTCAACAGTTATTGGTTGCGGTCATCTTGGCTTTGACTGGCGTGACCTAGATGTGAAGGAGTAAACAAAGCCGTGTGGTCCGACCACCATCGTAGATGAAACAGAAACCGAAGTGCATCTCTACAAGCAAACTTGACCACATGCTTAGCGTGTCTGACTGCGAGTTACGGGGTGTCCGGATCGATCCCGACCAAATCTTTTTATTTTTTTATTAATTAATTTAATCGAGTAGAAATTTTGGGCTTGGAAATTTCTCAATGTTAAAGTTGTTGGTAGTGGTAAAAGAACAATACTGTGACGCCAGAAAATGTCTAACTGGCTTTTTGTTTGTTAAACTTGTGTTTATTTATCAATTGGTGGAAGTGCGTGTACACTGAACCATTCGACAGTTCTTGAAAAGGTGCCAGGCAATCTTGCGTGATTTGCAGTGCCCGTCAACAAAAAACTTGCACACAACTCAGAACTGGAAATAGGTACTTTGTGTGGGGGTAGTGGCTGTCACAGGGACATGCCATTACAGACGGGGTTTTCACCCTTCCCGTTGCAGAGCTCCCGGGGAAAAGCTTTAGTATTTTTCACCAGAGCTGACACAGAAATAGATATAGATGCAAAACTCTGAATGGGGGGAATGAAGGTGGAGTTAAAAGAATACCATGTAACAATTTAAGACTTGGTCGTGTTGAGTCAATTATCACCACGATGTGATGTGGCAGTCGTTTTACAATCAACGGTCGCATAATTACTGCAGGCAGCGGCACAACGTACGGTGGATTTCAACAACGCGGCAGATCAGAGGCCTCAAGGCCCAATTACACAGAAGAGCGGTAACGGAAAGCGGATAGTGGATACCGGTATTTCTGCGCGAATTTTAAACTACACTGAGAGCAGTACATCGCGCGGAATTACAAGGTTGTACCTTCAGTGCTGCATAGCCCATTGGGCCAATAATATATTTGTGTGTGAATAGCCTTCTGAAAGACTACTAATTTAAGCAATGCAATAAAAACTAAATGTTTAAAATAATAGGTCATTCTTCTGTATGTGCCGACTGAAATTAGATCGGACTCAGATTATTTCACGACCCAAATTCCGATCTATATGGCCCACATGTTCACTATACTACACATGTATTTGGGATTTTTGTGCACACCGCAATCATTACCTGACATGTCCACCTTTGAACCAACGAGTTTCCACACATTCTGCGTCTTTTGGGCATCTTTATACCTTTCAGCCGTTTGGTCGTATAACTGACGATATTTTTGCACTTTCAAAATCATGTTTTCCATGATGACCATGTTGATAGCACAGATTTCTCTCTCGACACGTGGAGATGATGCCTACCAAAAAAACGGTTCCGATTGGCTGAAATCTTCATGTTCCCGCGCGATACGCAGTAAAAATCAGAACCGTTGTTTTGGTAATTTCAGTCGGCACATATAGAAGAATGACCTATTATTTTAAACATTTAGTTTGTATTGCCTTGCTTAAATTAATAGTCAGTCTTTCAGAAGGCTATTCACACACAAACGTATTTCTGGCCCAATGGGCTATGCAACTTTGAAGGTACAACCTTGTAATTCCTCGCGATGTACTGCTCTCAGTGTAAATTAAAATCCGCGCGGAAATACCGGTATCCACTATCCGCTTTCCGTTACCGCTCTTCTGTGTAAATGAGCCTTTGTGCTGCTAAAACGTCAGCCCGGTCGCACGATCCCAGAAACTGAAAATCGGTCTTAATCTATTAAATTTCTTACAAACACATATATGATTTACATCTAATACGTTTTCTCTTGCAGTACCTAAAATATGAGCTCATGAAGTGCACACAGTGATAAAATACACGACTTTTAAGTCGCGAACCGATGGAAGTTTTCCGAGATCCGCCATTTTGCATGATATTGGTTTACAGCAAGTTCAGCAAGCGAGCCGTGTTATGAGTGGTTGGTGTATCCATATGACCAATTTTGCGGTAAAATACAAAACCGTGGGTTTTGTGACGTCACGAATCCCACGGTTTTGCAAATTATTCAAAACCGTGGGATTTCTGACGTCAGAAAACCCTGGGTTTTGCAAATAATTGAACAAAACAACTGCAAAACCCAGGGTTATCATGACAAAAACTCAGGGTTTTGAAACAAAACCGTGAGTTTTGTGAAAAGATGGGAAAAACAGAGCAAAACCCTGGGTTTTGTTTACAAATCCCTGGGTATTGCGAACAAATCCCAGGGTTTCGTCTACAAAACCCTGGGTTATGTAATAAAACCCAGGGTTTTGTGCACATTATTGAACAAAATTTTAAAAAATAATGATATTTGTTTTGTTATCGTGCGTAGTTTACAAAACCCAAGGTTTCATGCAAAACCCTGGGATTTGCAAGCAGAACTCAGGGTTTCGTTACAAAACTCACGGTTTTACAAACAATACCCTAGGTTTTGTTTAAAAACTCTGGGTTTTGTGAGCAGAACCCACGGTTTTGGTACAAAACCTTGGTTTTTGTATTACAAAACCTTGGTTTTTGTATTACAAAACCCAGGGTTTTGGAAATTATTGAACAGTACAACTTCCATACACACAGCTCCGAAAGAACCGGGTTTTTAAGCAATTAGAAATTGATTTCATAATGATAGGTTTTGCTTTCATTCAAATTAATAATGTGATCTCCACGTCAGCATTTCTTACAGATTTCAGTGTTCTATAATTGTTGCCGACTGAGAGCGCCTGGCCCACCTGTGTCTGAATCCCACATCAAATCTTTTTTGTACATTGCGCATTGCCTTTCTGTGTCTGGACTTTCACTGGGGAGTTACCGATGAAGAATTTAATTGTTCCTAATGGCTGACAAGCCACTCGCTACTTTGTCATATTTATATATATATATATATATATATATATATATATATATATATATATATATATATATATATATATATATATATATATATATATATATATATATATACATATATATATATATATATATATATATATATATATATATATATATAACATGTATTCTCCCCTTGATATGTCATCATGCCACCACCTCTGAATATTCGGTTTGATTGGTCAATTTTGATGGTACTGTTTATCAGAGGTTTTCTTACCAGAAAGCGTTTTGACAACTTCCACGTTTTATGGTGGCAGTAACTTCCTTTTGGGCTTACATCACATTACATAACACTTTTGCTTGATTTCAAATATATTCAACAACTGCACACTTATTGAGAGTGTAAAATTTAGACATGTTTATAGGCTTTGTGGACGCCATTAGTTCAATATTGTCGCTGCCAAGTCGATCGATAACTACCAGCAGTTTGAAATGACTTCTGCTTGATGTACGGAAATAGGCACCAGAGAAAACATGCATGTACCACCATGATATTGTACTATGTTTTTTACAACCGATTTCAGGCTCAGTTCGCAGTGGATAACAAACTGGGAGGTATCGTGGTATGGGCCCTGCCTCTGGATGACTTTAATCATATCTGCAACAAGAAAGGCGCCACGTATCCGTTGCTCAGGACGATCAATAAAGTGTTGCTTAAAGCTGAAGGGAGAAGCGGAGGCCTTTCCTCGGTTTCCGCACAATACTGTATTCGAATATTGTCACTGACATTGCTCATCTCTGCCTTCATGCTGTGACGTAGCATAATTACAATAAATGGACGTTTTCTTTTACTGAAAAAATGTATGCCGTGTGTATATCACATAAGGACAAAACATACGCACACGTATATGCACATACATACATGCATTGCTTTGCAAATTCAGCGTGGTTTTAAAATTCATCGTGCAATTCAAACATCAAATCTATTTTACACACGTCTGTAGAGAGTTGTGTAATGTTTCTTAGCACTAGATGTTTGATAGCAGTTTATTTCAGATCAGCTGACTCGTATGTCAGCTGAGCTAAAAGGATGGTCAGTCGTCAGTCGTTATCCGTCCGTCTTCGTCGTCGTCTTCCATTTATAGTTTCGACTTCTCCTAAACCGTCGGCCAGATCCTCTTTACCTTAAGTGTGGCTCTACCTTGAGTGTGTCTACCAAATATGTTCAAATGATCTTGATCCAGAGTTTTCATATTTTTGTTCATTTTTGTCCATTTTCTTTTTGGAAAATCTTACAGAACCTCCGTCTGCAAAACTGCTCAGTCAATTGCTTCAAAATATTTAAGGAGAACTCTAAACTTCAATTTGTTCACCAAGTAGTGCTGTGACTTTTTCTAATTTTTTTGAAGTTTTGTGTCTTGAAGCTATTTTCAACGTCTACAAAACCATAACTAAGATCATGCTGAAACCTGCAGGAAATGTACCTCGTGGAAGAGTCAAACGACTAGCTTGTGATACTGTGAATCTCTGCATTTTAACGACCTTTTTCAATTTGGGTATTTATCGGCTGATGCATACATATATATTGGTCACCATGTTAGTCAACGGGAATCGCAATCGTGGTAATTTGCATTTTCCATTTTTCTAAAGCTGTCAGCCAGATTTGGTTCAATGTTGGTAAAGGTGTACTTTGGGTGTGCCGCTACTAAGCTTGTTCAAGTGATCATGCTCCAGTGATTTGTGGATTTTTAATCTTTTAGGGCAGGTGCGTGATTTAAAAAATCTTCTCCCAAACTAATCGGCTTATTACTATTGAGCTGCGTTTTTTTCACATTGTTTCTTTGTAAATTTTCAAATTCTTTTCCGGGACGAAAGCACCAGTTGTTCCAAAGGGCTTATGATTAATTCCAATCATTAATTCAATACAGTTGGCTCATTTGATAAGGACATTTCAATTATTCGCAGAGTTTCGTGACGTTGAACTTTGATGGTGGCCATTGCATCAGTGTACAAATTATGCAACATTGCAAATCTAGGCAATGGTGCATCCTCGGTGCACAGTTACTATACAACATGTATTGGGTCATATCCATTGGGTATCTTCCGATGTTGTAACTTTTGACCCTGAGTGACTTTCAAAGGCAAGATTGAGTTCAATGACAACATATTAACATTTCCATCTTTTGTTTAAAACCTATTTCCTGGATTCAATTCAAACTTTATAGGCATGCACTTGAGGCGGGCCTGTATAAAATGTGCCCAAGATGACCTTTACCTGAATTCCAAGGTCATAGAGCAATCTTGTGCTTTTTTCTGCAAGACTCTTACTCAGGTTGAGCTAAATGGTTGGTAAAAGTGTTCCCAGTCACAGAGCCAAGCAAGTTGTCCACAATATATTGAAGTGCAATCCTGATGTCTACCACTTTTGGGCACATGTCATTAGATTTTATGCATATATTCCTATTTTTCACCATAAAAATCAGTCGGCATTCCGATACTTATTTATATTTCTTTGTTATGAATAAAAATTTACTTGTAATGCGTAGCTCAATGAGGGCTTACTTTTGGGGATAAATGAAATACGAAACAACACCTCGATGTCAGCTTTATACAGCTGTATGAACTGTGTTCTTGCCAGGGTCACATCATTGTCCTTCCCATCATAAAGTTCCCACCTGGCCTGAAAGACAGTGCACCTATATGACCACCAATGAAGCAACTCTGTGATGCAACAAACCTGACTTGGCTAACTTGATTTAAACAGAAGCTAAAGCCTGCTAAAAACACAGTATTTTCACAAGTATGGACTATCTCCGTTGGGATGCGCAACCAGCCAATCACAATTGTGGTCTGTAACCTGGAAGCTATCCGCATCTGCATGCGTTCATCCACTCCTCCGTCACGAAAGGCACCATGTATTAATCCTTGTTGAGAGCAATCAATAGAGAATTGTGCTGTTGGAAAAAATGTGGAATTAATTTCACCCCAATTTACACATAACTGTGTGCCATTTATTGTTTCTACAGATATTGCAGGTCCTATATATGTTGTAAATTGACCAATTAAACGGATTTCATTGATCATGTTGATTACTTAATATTTAGCGGGACCTTTTGTGCCCTGCCTGCCGCTCAGGACAACGGTGGTTAAGGGCCAGATGCTTCTGTTGTGTCTCCATCAATTTCTTCCCTAGCATGTGTTTGCGAAAACTTGCAACAATCGTATATCGATCATGAACAACAAACCAGGTAGAACTTCTTGTTCAAATCCAATAATTTATATTTACTTCACAGTGGGGAGTACACACGCTGACGTCTTGGTAGTTAGAAGGTATGATTTGTACGTGCGAAGCAGTGGTGACAAAAGTTGGGTTGCTGTTGTTGTTTTTGCTGTGACCCCAAAATTGACATGTCTTGCAGAGAATGCACCAAGAGATATTACATTTTCATCATGATTTTATACATATGCATTTAAGTACAACCTGGAAAATAATGCCTTCGTAGTACGTCATCAGCATTGCTTAAGTTATCGTGTGGGTTGTCGCGGTTAAATAGGGAACTGAGACAATCCCATATGCATACCCAGGTGTTTCTGGCTCAGAAACCTCAAGGGAGAAGTCATCTACTGAAGACACAAGACAATCTCTCAGGATGGTACAACCAGTCTTCAAAATCAACTGTTGAACTTGCTGTGATCAAAATAAAATTCTCCAAAATATCTGTATTTATATGCCGGAAATGGGCAGTGACAAGCATGGATATAAGGGCATCGGACTTGTGTGACGGATTTCTCAAAGTGGTCACATGGAAGCGTTGCAAGACATTGGACATTAAAGGATAAACCGGTACATGATGATGATGATGATGATGATGATGATGATGATGATGATGATGATGATGATGATGATGATGATGATGATGATGATGATGATGATGATGTTGATTTTTGTATAGCTAGTCAGCGAATAAGGGTAGCCTAGGGTACGTTCGTGTCAAATATTACTGCAGCAAAGACAACCTAGGTTATCTTTAATTCCCAACTGAAACTTGCCATCAAGCATTACCATGTCATTGTTATGGTAACAATTTGCGAATTTAGTTTTCTAGAAAGTATGCCTTTCAAATGTGGAGAGAACAACATATATATATATAAGTCCCTTTACATACAGACCGTTTTCCGCGTCAATAAAATAAATGAATACATCATTCATGTGCAAGAAAATTAAAATTTATAAAAACCGTGCAGATTTATTTGCACATTGGCATAGCATGTGCCTTGTCGAAAATCTAAACATTTATCTAACAATGAGCTTTTTTTGTCAAATTTAAATCTTTGGATCATGCCCTTTGAACAAATTTACCCCTTAATGCTTGCATCTGTAAGTTTCAACCTCTTAGCCTAGTTGATCACCAGCTGTCCCCCAAAATACCATTGATGTATCTCCTGTCCTTAAGTAAGGTTAGTCAGCATATCATCCAGCCTTGGGCAGCTCGCCCTTTTTGTAATTAATTCAGCTTGAAACTTGATCTTAACAATATGTGCATGATACGCTATTAAACTTACATCTGTGTACAATGATGTGAACATTTCAGTTGCAGCATCCAGCATTGTTTCCGAATACTCATTGTATGAGCTTCTTGTTTTATTTAAACGTGAAAACTTTCTCCTGTTACCATCATATGACGATACTTGTGTTCAGCTATAATGAAAACGTAAAGCATGAATACTAACAACTATGCGAGATGTCATAATTACAAAATTAGACCGAACGAAAAGTTGTGATTTTATATAAGAGCTGCTGACAACGCGGCCATCATCTATTAATCCTGTTCCAATCAATTGAACACAACCAGTTACCGTTAATGGTGATCGGAGCGGTTTCCCAACACATGATGACAAACTACGATGTAAATATTATTTATTGAATAGAAACTACAACATACACAGGGACACCGGCCGATCAGGGTGACCCGCGGTAATGAACACATGAAAAAAGAGAAAACATAAAGTGTTCATACATAAAAGTAGTATCTGTGCAATTGGCGTTCTGGTATTGATTAGAATAAATTACCTGCAAGAAGTACGTTCAGCCGCTATAATCGCATTTGTGTTTCAATATATGACGATGAAAATTAATTGACGCAGTCTCTTACGAATTACAAAAGTAGGCAAGTTCTGAAAAAAAATCTATTTACACCTTACTTATTGATGACTATTGTGTATTTAATTCGATAGATGAATTCAGTGTCAATTGTAAATCGACGGAAAGCCACAATTTCTCTCTCTTCACACCAACAAACGTATGAAGATCATACAATATACATGTACTGCAATCTTCAGAACAACGCAACTGGATGGAAAATCACTAAGTTTGTCAGGTTTACTCTCGACACCAATATGTTATACAATATTCATCATATATTGTCATTCGTAACACGACTCTTGTTCTTAAAGGGAGCCAATATAACAACAGTTGATCAGTGTTTCAATTTCACGTAAATGAATTAGCACAGTTTACAATGTTAAATAGTTATTGCATGTATGGTACATATCACAGTATGGCTACGCAGACATAGTTCATGTTTTACTGTCAAAACTTAGAAAGAAATTAGTTGAGAATGCAATAAAGTGTGCAATCGCTCGTAAAAAATGTCAAATATAATCATGCTCTTGACAACATATAATGTTCCCCACGCGTAAATTGTTGATAGCAAAATCTGATCGTTAACAGTTGTATGGTGTTATTAAAATCTGATCGTTAACAGTTGTATGGTGTTATCATCCCCCGAATATCTCAATGTTTCGAAAGGAAAAAAAAAACGTTTCTTGAAAAGTAATATACAATAAGGTAACTGTATAATGTATGTATGTATGTATGTATGTATGTATGTATGTATGTATGTATGTATGTATGTAGGTGGGTTGGTATGTTCGTGTGTCTCTGTGTTCACTAAAGCCTAGAAAAGTTACAGTTCCAGATAATGAGTAAATGTGCATTTGGGTACGTTGAGTCTTAAACTTGTATTTACGTGATCAGTGAAACCAGCAGTTGAAATTATATCAATCCTACAATTAGATTGAATCATATCATTTGATGTAGGATAAGTGTCTTCATATGTACAGAAGTCGGTCACGGATTTGACGGCAGGTAAAAATCATAGTTACCAAATTATTGTGGGTTTAATGTACACGTAAAAGCACAGGAGTTTTTTTTTTTTTTGCTCTATCTAGCAGCAACACTTAAGAAAAAATATGAGATCTCAGAAAAACAAGTTTTATTTAACATACCTCCCTGTGCTATAAAACAATAAATTTATTGAAATAATATTAAATTTTATGAAATTTTAAATTCTATTTTTATTCTTATTTTTTATTATATTTTTTCACTTAAACTTTTGTCTTTTGTTCTTCATCTCAAAACATTCTGAAATTAAAACTAATCTAAGAAAATATTTACACCATGTATATATGTTAAAAAGCCCCTAATACTCGAGCTATTTACACACCACTTCATACAAGTTACGAACATTAACGCGTGATTTGAACCTTGTAAGAGAGTAAAAATATAATTTTTTCGGGGTACATTTCATTTTACTTGTTCTATGTGAATCATGTTGGCCTTGTGGAATGTTTCACCACCGTGTGCACAGCCATCACGTTTTCATTTTACTGTACAGAGCTCAATATCCTAAATGGTATGGAACATTCAGGTATTCTTTAGCAGTATATCACCATAAAATCATATCTCCATTATGTGCTAATGGTCCATGTTAAAAAGACCTTAATACCCGAGCTATTTACACACCACTTCATACAAGTTACGAACATTGATGCGTCATTTGAACCTTGTAAGAGAGTAAAAATATACTTTTTCCGAGGTGCAGTTCATTTTACATGTTCTATGTGAATCATGTTGGTCTCGTGGAATGTTTCACCACCGGGTTCACAGCCATCACGTTTTCATTTTATTGTACAGTGCTAAATATCCTGAATGGTATGGAACATTCAGGTATTCTTAAGCAGTATATCACCATAAAATCAAATCTCCATTATGTGCTAATGGTCCCCAAATAAGTATCTTATTAGTGCTTGGCCCGCTTTCTTTTACCACAAGCTTTATGTATTTGGTGGGAAATGGTGTAAAAATCCAGAAGGAACATAATTCCCACTTCAATCGCCATAAATATTATTGCAACTACTCCAAGCGCTTGAGCAGAACGGCGTTCGTCTGCAGGTGGATACATCATATGCCACTCAGTGATATTCACCTTTGCACCAACCGGAAGCATTCCTGGTTTAGGAGGAGGTAAGACGATAGGACAGTAAACCTCGTCATCAACCTGGTCAACGGCTTGAGCCACAGTAATAACTACAACAAAGACGAAAAGCACACATTCAAAAATAAACATAAATAAAGTACCAACGTAGTTTTGGCCTGCTGTTGACATTAAAAAAAAAAATGTGCTGAACACAAATGTCAGGCCCATTCAATGTGTAACACCCAATGTTGCGCGATAACCAACGGAGAAGAATGATAAATTGAAGGGGGGCTTAACATAGTGCTTACGAAATCTGAAATTGTTGACCTTTTGTCGGTCAGTATACATTTTAACGCTTGCTGGGACTAACGCAAACTGTATGTGCTCCTGTTTTTCAAGAATGATATGGTAACGATAGAAAACTGTATGCATACTTTCATATTTTGCGTTTGCATACATGGTGTTTCCTACATGTGACTTGACATTATAGCACCAGCGTGAGGGCGCTGATTTTGGGATGGTTCTCATTTAGTGCATCGCACACAGGTGAACATTATGTTACTAATTGTCACGGTTGTGCCATTTGGACGGCCATTCTTTTTGAGTAACCTAAACATGTATTCTCATGGGACGAATGGCTTTTTTGGCTTATTTTGCTTTATAGTGATTTGTATTTCTAGGTACGGATTATAAAGCTTATATTTTGACTTGTGTTGGTGTACTTTTGAAGTATCTGCAATTTTGCACGCCGCCTAAATCAATTAATCACATCATCAAATGTAAGATTTTATCAAATCGATTCAGCCATATCATATCATCATGCATTCGAGTTAGGGTACTTTTCCATTCATTTAATCATGCGAAAAAAATCATTGTGGCAGAAATATTGTCTGGGTGGAGTGAAAAGTTAGACTGGGACGATCAAACATCATCATCATCATCATCATCATCATCATCATCATCATCATCATCATCATCATCATCATCATCATCATCCAAAACCGGGACACAAATATTTACATCCATTTTGACTTTACTATGTTCCGGAGTAGAAATGGTTTTATTATTTGCGGTAGTAGACCACATAATGTAGAAATCTGCAATGCACATAACACATCAAAGAACTGAATAAAACCAGAATTTTTGTTAGTTGGGACCACCATTTCTTGTTTTATGCGGTAGTTTAGCTTAACATAACACTAAATATTTAATGATATAATGAAATCGAACCGGAAAAGGTTTGATGATATCAACTATTTGTTCATCTCATCAAACACCTTTTGTTCTGATTTCAGATTTGATTGAATATCTAATGTTAGGATTAGATCTGACCGAAGGTGATTTGGTGATACGTCCAATTCTTGAGCATCTTTTCAAATGTTGTCGGTAGTGGGAAGCATTAATTTGTGTTAACTGCAGACGTATTTGTTCAAAGGTTCGAAAACAAGTTTACACGGATGAAATGCTGTCTATTTCATCATATCATTAAATCGATCTAGAAATATGATCAATCATAGTTTTACATATGTGTGAATGCTTTACTTTTCAGACACATCATCCGATCGTTATAATGGTACTACCAAACATAAATTATTTAAATAGATCATAAATAATTTGAAAATATGAAACGCATAAAATGCATTTAAAGGGTCATTGATATGATAAAATCGATTCCATTTAATATTGAAAATTCTGTGACACACCAACATATTGAATAAAACTATATATGTATGTATATATATATGTATATGTATACATATATATATATATATATATATATATATATATATATATATATATATATATATATATTATATGATTCGCACCCAAGTAAATAAATTTAACACATTGACACATAAGCAATAGACTGAGAATGACTTTATTGATGTATTGAAGCAAAACTGTACGTGTGCAAAGAAAGTCTTATTTGGCTACCAAGCAAGATCTATTATATACAAAAATCATGGAGCTGATCATTCCCGTGAAGATAAAATCACTTAACGATCATATGGCAGATTAATAGAATTTGCAAAGTGACGTCATAAAGCGCTGTGGCTATGTATGTGGCCATACAGCGCTATGTATGTGGCCATTGATTTCTAAGAATTGAACATTGTTGTACATATATTATTCATTCCATATATATATATATATATATATATATATATATATATATATATATATATATATATATATATATATATATATATATATATATATATATATATATATATTATCAAACAAAAATGAAGCATGCCATGTGAATTCAATTAACTGTATCGAACTAAAGTATATTAATTTTAAAGTTGTCCATTCGGCCTGACCTGACACTCTGAGCAACCACGGTTACATATTGCGGAATTCTTTTCGTGTATGCGATGGAATGATCTGTGAAATGTGCATCCTACGGCGTAAAAAAGTAAGAATACAAAAGTTCAAATGGCACAAGTGATATGGACATTTAGTGTCACTTGCTGCTGTTGCAATACCTCCAGACAAAGAGCTGGCTGAGTAAAGTGTATAAGCCTTGCCTTCACGTGCTAAACACACCTTTCAAATTTTTCACGAGGGCTGACTGAAAAGTTCTAAGCATGGCAGTGAAAGACCCGTACGAAGTCAATGGTTTTCATTTATTTCTCCACATAGTCCCCTTCCAGGTTTACACACTTTTGCCAGCGATGCTGCAAGGCCTAGACGCCGGTCAAGGAGATTTTTTTCAGCCACCCTAAATCGGGATTCACAGCGGAAATGAAGTCATCATTACTAGAAAAATGGCTACCGATTAGTTCCCTTTTTCTTTTAGGACACAGATTAAAGTCTGACGGGGCTAAAATCGGCTGAATAAGGGGGGGGGGGGGGGGGGGCAAGGAGTTCGTAGCCAAATCATGGATCTCTGAAATGGCAACCAGCAATTTGTGAACTGGAGCATTGTCTTGGTGGAACAGGACTACTTTAATAAGCATTCCCCGTCGCGTAGCTTTGACAGCTTCACGCAACTGTCTGAGTAGGTCAGCATAATATCTTTCATTGATAGTCTGGCCTCTTTCCACATAGTCAATAAGCAGAATACCCTTGAAATCCCAAAAGACTAAAGCCACCACCTTTCCAGCAGTAAGAACTGACTTGTCTTTTTGGGGTGGTGGTGATCCCGGATGCTTCTATTGCTTAGACTGAATTTTGGTTTCTGGTTAAAAGTAATGAATCCATGTCCTAACCATGGTTACAAATCGGGCCAAAAATCATGGAGATCTGCTTCAAAACGCCATAAATTGTCACGGGACGCCAGGAATCTGACACTTTTCTGATCCGCTGTGAAAAGCTTTGGCACCCATCTTGAAGAAACTTTTGTCATTCCCAACTCCTTGGTGATAATGTGCTCAACCCTCTCATGAGAGATGCCCACAACACTGGCAAGATGTCGAGCAGTCAATCGTCGATCAGGCCTCACCATGCCATGCACCCGGCTAATGGTTTCGGCAATGGTTGTTGTTTAAGGCCTTCCTGGACGCTCGTTATCGTCTAGGCTCTGCAACGCTTGAATTCCGGAGCCCACGTCTTAACAATGGAAAAGGAAGGGGCATCACCCCGCACCCCACCCTTCCCCCCAATGTGCAGACCATATCGGCATTTATCTGTGTTGGAGTTTGCCTTTCCAGTTGTAGGTACTTGATGACTGCTCTGTAGCCAGTTTAGCCCATTTCTAGTGATTTCAATAGGTAGGTTCACAAGAGGGTCTGGTACAAAGTACACTAATTACACTACAGTTGCGTTCTTATGTCTATGATTCATTAAATGATTGTTCTTGTTGGTGGCAAAAGTTTGTTTCCATCCGATTGAGATATCCCACTTAGGCCTACAACTTTTTGAGCCAGCCCTCGTAAATGTTGAGACCCAAGAAGTGAGACCACAAGACAAGTTAACCGCAGTGTCATGGGTGTTTTTATTGATAATGTGCACTAAGGACGGTCGATAACGACATTTAATATGCAAAGCAGAGATACACTTGGTTTACCAAGCAGAAGAAGAGTCATTCAAACATTAAGGCTTCAGACACAAATGAAAAAAAAAAGATTTCTCATGGCAGTCCAAAGATTTTCCGTTTTGTGTTGACTCGAGACAATTTCGTAAAACTATTTTAATTCAAAACATTTGTTTGTATGATTTCTGGATTTCATCACTACTGTTGGAACGCAACCATTGTTTAAATGTGCCCCATCTTTTTAAAATACCACAGCACAGCAATACTAGGGTCAAATCTAGAAAGGTCGTAACTCACATCAGATTCCAGGGAAAGCAAACCCATTCTGCAGCACGGTTGGCTCTAGGCTTAAACACCACACCCACACAGAAACCCAATTCTGTTTCATAACCTTCAGGTGGCTTTGAGAATACTTATATGATAATTTGAAGGGCGCTCAACCGGTCTTCTGTGTGTGTGTGTGTGTGTGTGTGTGTGTGTGTGTGTGTGTGTGTGTGTGTGTGTGTGTGTGTGTGTTACAATTTCAGTATTATTTTGATCAGATCATCGAAGTTGCATAATCCAGGGCAAAAATGCTATGCTGTTGCATTTCAACAAAAATATAAATAAAAGTTGTATTTTGGTAGAAATGCAAAATATGAACATTCTAGTGCAAAAGAGATCCTATCATTTCAAGCCAGATCCACTTGCCTCAGGCTGGAGTCAATGATCAAGAGACATGTAAGCGACCAAGTAGTCGGATATATTATATTCATGCAGCCCGTACCTTTTCTCCCTAAATATATACATACATACATACATACATACATACATACATACATACATACATACATACACACACACACACACAAATATATATATATATATATATATATATATATATATACATATGTGTGTATATATATATATACATATATGTGTGTGTATATATATATATATGTATATATATCTTCTTTGAAAGCTCTAAATAGCACGCCTCTCATTATATTTAACATGTACGTCTTGCGAAATACCGTTTTCAACTCAGCTGACTGGTTAGGCAACTAAGCCTGTAGCATGCGCAGTTGTCTGTCGTCCGTCCGTCTGTCCGTCCGTCGTCCATGACCCGTCCTTTCGTCGTCCCTTTATAGTAACATCAGCCACATCTCCAAAACCTTGGCTAGACCCTGGTCAAGCTTGGTGGGATTCTCCCCTGGATAGCTTTCTATTATGTTTGTTTAAATGGCCACGTTCTAATATTTTAAATTTTTATGACATTTTCGTTTTTGGCCAAGTCTTACCAGATCCTCGCCTCCCAAACGACCGGGTCCATTGCTTCGAAATACTGTATGTGCGTGAAATGCAAGAGTTAACACGAAGAATAATAAAAAGTCCTGCATGCTTTGATAAATTTGAAAAAAGAATGTATTCCACCATTGACTGGCCATTTCATAATTTAAGTATGTAAAGCACTAAGTGTGACTGAAAAAACTTTCTTTTCAGCATTTTTCATACAAAATGTATCCCTGGTTTCTGTGGGCAGTTTTTAGGGAAAATGTACATATTCCTAGTGCATTTCTTGTTCGTAGAACGTGACTTGTGTTTTCAGCTATAAACAGACCAATTAAGCCATTGCTCTTGTATACTCGCACATGCGTTATTACAGAGGATTATTCCCAGATCTATTGGTGAAATATTGTGGAAATGAAATGAATCCTTAGCAGGGCCAAACAAAGTTGTTCATTAGGTGGTGTTGCTCCAGATTCCTGAATTTTGACTTTTTGTCAATTTGGATATTTATCGGCAAATACATCCATTCCTAATGATTAGTATGGAATTCAATGGGGAGTACAATAGTATTCCACAATTTTCCAGTCCTTTCCAAAGCCGTCAGTCAGATTCACTTCAGACTTGGTGGGAATGTCTCTTTGGAAAATATGTACCTAGTTTCCTTTAATGGCAAAGCTCCGGTCAAAATTAGAGGGACTTTTTTTTTGGGGGGGAGGCAAATCATAAGTAAAAAAACTTCTTCCCCGGAAGCACTTGGCCTATTGCTTTATAATTGTATTGAAATACTTTTTGATACCACTCTCCTTCCACCTTCCAGCCTCCACCCTCGCGACCCTAATTTAATAAACAGGTGGCGTTGTGATTTTTTTCGATTTTTTCCACCTTTTTCGCAGTAAATCTGATTGTGCCCTCTCCAGTTCGAAGGCCTACCCTCCCCCCCAAAAAAGTCTCAATTTAGTTTTACACTTAGTTTAATCAATTGGTTGTTTTGTAAGGATATTGCGACCTGATATCCAAGGTGACAGAGCAATTTTTTTTAATTTCCAGGCCGCAAAGCTGTAATTCAAGTTGAGCTGAAACGTGATAGAAGTAATCCGAGTCAGACAGCCAAGCAAGCTGGTAACAACATTGTGATGCGCTGCTTTCCTGAGTATTGAGCGATTGTTCATATTGGTTATTTGGGTACTTGTCATTCAACTTATACATTTCTTTTGATTGCTGTGTGTCATTCTACATTCTGATGGTAATTTACTTTTCCTTTTACATTTGTTTCCTTTTTGAAAGCCATTGGACACAGCCTTATTACACTGTCTATATCAATGGGAGCTTACTTTTGGAAAGAAAACGTAGGTCAATTGAGCTCGGGCTATTCACACAGCCTTCTAATTTCTATGTATTTTCCATTCGACATTACGGGAGCACATCCAGCGGATTCTTAAAACATAAAGTCTGAAAATGCGTTAAATATCAGTAGTAAATTGACTTTGAAAATAAAGAATGTCATACTTGCACCTTGGTGTCTTTATCCTAAGTATTATTGGATAAAGCAGCCATCATTGGCCGAAAAAAGCTCTGGAAGAATACGCTCGTAATTTCATTGATCAAAACACTAATTCTTTGGCAGACTATTGCAAATATTTCACGTTAACTACACGTGCAGTTGTTCGTATAGATTTACGCGTCGGTTAATGTGTGGGGCAATTTGTCTTGATAAAGGTCACCTTCTTACCTATATGAAACGGCAATTTTGACTCAATATACAAATCATGGTCCATTACTCATACAATTTAACTTATTTCCACACTTGTACGCTAGCCCACAGGTTTTTTTAATTAATTTAAGCTGGAGACTATAACACTGTAAAATCAAATATTATCAATAGGGGTGCTCTGGGTTGGCTTAATTTCTTGACACACAGCCTTTCATTCCCGTGGTGCATATTTGTGACACCTAGCAACCCATGGCATTTGAGGTCAGGTGTAAAAGTGGGTCAGCAAAGCCCATTACATTACAATGAACATAAAAGTTTCACCCTGCATACGAGGAGGAATTTTGTATTTATCATCTAATCTACCTGAAGTACATATATCGTCATCGTACAATTTCACCATAGTGTGGTAAAAGGAAAGTTTGAAGCTTAATTGACAACATAAAAAGAGGTTAAATTTATACATGCTACATTCCAAAAGGTGAGGATTATGGAAAATGTGAATTTAGAACTAACACAGATCTCTCCTATTACACACTATCATACCATAATAATATCAAACTTGTAGTTCTGTTATTGTATTTGATTGAAGTTATGAATGTCCACATTTTCCGTATAGCCTTTTGGGTCCAGTGGAATCTTACACTTCACAACAATTGCCAGAAAATTTTCAAGAATACATTGTATTCAATTATCGTCCTTTGGAACATGGAGAAAACAACTGGCAAGCAAAATGTCTGTCTCGTTTATAATTTTTTGTCCATTTGACATTACGTACCTATCATTGATGTAACCATACAACGTCGCGCAGTATTGCAATATATTTGGTAACTGTAACATTGTTTATATATATATATATATATATATATATATATATATATATATATATATATATATATATATATATATATATATATATATATATATAATGTCAGAAGCATAAGCAACGCTACAATGGTCCTGGGAAAATTTATTAAATTATTATTTTTTTATTTGTGTGTATTTGTTTCAATTTATTTTTTTGTATTTATTTATTTGGCAATTTTGAGAAGTAATTTTATTGTAGTGCCACTCATAAATACGACTAAAAACAATTGAACTGTTGTAGTTAAAATTTCTGACATATCTCCATTATGCTCTTGAATGTGTAAAAACGACATGAATAACTGTCATTTTTGCAAGATGCACACACATTGAAGCCACTGTGCCATTCTGCATGAAATGTCAATGTCCCTCACACCACCTTGATATGAATTTTTCAGTGATGCTTAATTATAAACCACACATTTGAAATCATAACTGCCCAGTGCCCTCTATAATAAGCATTTTCCACAAAATAATTCAAATGAGCTTGTTATTTAAGCTAATCTGGCTTTATCTTAGAAGCAACGTGCTATCACTACCTGCGGTTGCAGTGACGTAGATAGGTATCAGGTTGGCAATCGTACGTGCTGTCTCTGCCTAGTATTATGTGCATCCACTTAGAAGGCGTCGGTACGGGTTATTTATTCCTTCTCACATAAAACGATCATATCATTTACAACTATGCCAGATGGACAGCAATCTGTGCGTGTGTGTGTGTGTGTGTGTGTGTGTCTGTGTCTGTGTGTCTGTGTCTGTGTGTGTCTGTAACTCTGCCCTGTCTGGGAGCTGTCTCTTCCTTTTTGGAGCGGCGAATGTAATGGTTTTATTTCCGGCTAGCGGCCCAAATAAAGTACAGAGCACATATTTGAAAACAAATCACTAAGGCTCCTGTTACAAACATACAGACAAAAACAAAAGGGCTGCATGAAGAGCCTGTGCTCAGCTGGCCTTGATATTTAAGCTGATTACCTGGTCCAGTGGTACCCAGTGCTGCTCCCACACACCTGGTCAAGCGTTTTGCAGAGCAAGACTTTCCCAGGGTTTTGTCAAAAAATGAACCAAAAAGATGTATAACAGATCCAAAAACAATTGGAGCATGGCCATCTTAAGAAACTTGATGAGATCTATCCAAAGTACATCTTCACCAAGTTTGAACTAAATCAGAGTGGATGGTTTTCCAGAATATGGTGCCAAAATTCAAAATGCATTAAAAAACAGGGATTTACAGTATCACCACCAGGTGAACAACTCTCCTCGTCCCTAATCAACAAGGTACATTCACATCAAATGTCAGGACTATTTTGTACACTGATCTGGAGAAGTAGAAAATCTCTCACAATTCCAAAACATAAACCCACCCAAGTTAGTAAATCTGGTTTCCAGTTTTGGAAAAGTGTGAATACCATTGCAATTCCCATTGAATTGACAGTTAACCAATACAAATGCATGCACCAACCGACAAGTACCCAGTTTGAAAAATTTGTCAGTCAGGATCCAGAGTTTGACAACAGTGAACAAGCTTGTTTAAGCCTCCCAAATGCTAAATTTCCATCAGTTCCAGCACAATGAGTGACTGTTTTGGAGACGTTTAAACTATTTAAACCACGAGGTTCTGTTCAAAAAAACAACAACAACAATTAGAGTAACATCTGTTGAACAAATAAAGGTCTAACGGTCCGCAGAAGTGTCACCATGCAATTTTGAGGCAATTGGCGTAGCAATTTTCGAGAACATATTTGAAAGTGTTGGCAAGAAATTAAAAAAAAGTAAAAAATGTAACAAGATGGCTGTGTGAACAGCCCATGCTCAGCTGACCTAGACATTGATCACACTTGCAGCCTTGTGAACTTGGGATAGGATCAAAGTCACCCATGTGCTGAGTAAGTCTGACCTTTATAGAAGAACACCAACGTGTGCAACATCAAGGTCCTAGTTCAAGTAGTTCTCGAGTTATAGTGAAGAGTAAAATTTATGTATGTTGCACTGTGAACTCAGAAACGAGGTCAAGGTCACTCTTGTACTGTCTAAGCATGACCTTTATAGAGAAACATTAACATGTGTAACATCAAGATCCTAACTCAAAACAGATCTCAAGTTATAAAGTGAACAGTAAATTTGGTTTCAGTTGTCCTGTGACCTTGAAAATGAGGTCAAGGTCCAAACATCACTGGAGCATGACCATTTGCACAAAGTAGGTAGACACTTGTAACAGGTACATTTCTACCAAATTTGGCACAAATCTCGCAAAAACTATTTAAGTTATAATCATTACAAGAAATTGCCATGTTAAACTTTCGCATTAAAACCTTTTTGAAGATTTAAAAAAATAATAATAAAAAATCCAAAATTCACTGGAGCGTGACCTTTTGAACAAACTTGGTAAAAATCCACCTAAGGCATAATGCCACCAAGTTTGAAGTAAATCTGGCAGTCAAATTCTTCAGGGAAGTCCAAAATGTTAATTACCATTAGAATGCATTAGAATGCCCATTGACTTGCATAGAAAGCAATAGAAAAGGTGCATTTACCGATAAGTACCGAAATTGAGAAAAAAATCGTTAAAATTCAAGAATCCACCGCAGTGCAACCTAATGAACATTTTGCTGGACCGTTTCACAAGGAACATATCTACAAAGTTTCCACTTAATCTGAGAGATTCTGGAGAATAAGTGACAAGTAAGGAAAACACATAAAAAATCATAAAAATTGAAAAAATGCAGCACCACCTAGTGAACAAATTAAGACTCAGAAGTCATTAGGAGTGTTCTTATGCAATATCAAAGCAAGTGGGCGAGCGGTTGTGGACAAGAAGATTTTGTAATATTTGTCCAAAAAAATCATTAAAAATTCAGAAAAATCAATGGAGCGTGACCATTTGAACACACCTGGTAGAAACCCACCCAAGGTACATTACTACCGAGTTTGAAGTAAATCTGGGTGACGGTTTTGGAGAAGCCGGAAACATGAATTAGCATTAGAATGCCCATTGACTTACATTGCAATCACTAGGAAGGCTGCATTGACGGATAAGTACCCAAATTTTTTAAAAAAATCGTTAAAAATCAGGAATCCATAGCAGTGCCACCTTGTGTACAACTTTGTTTGACCCTTCCACAACAAACATATCCACAAAGTTTCAGCGTAATCTAAGTGACGGTTCTGGAGAAAAAGTCAAAAATAGTAAAAGTACACCAAAAATCATTAAAAGATAGAAAAAATCGCAGAGACGCCTGATGAAAAAGTTCAGAACTAGAGGTCCCAATAAATGTTCCTTTGTGACATCAAAGCAATTGGGTGAGCGGTTTCGGAGAAAAAGATTTTTTAAGATTTGCCTCGAAAAAGAACAACAAAAATCATTAAAAAATCCAAAAATCACTGGAGCGTGACCATTTGGACAAACTTGGTAAAGACTTACACAAGGCACATCCCCAGCAAGTTTTAAGTGAATCTGGCTGACGGTTTTGCAAAAGAAGTCAAAAATGGGAATTGTCGACGACAGACGTCTCTAGTATGATACACTTACGTAGAAAAAACATGACCCATATTCATAAATATCAAACCCCACAATGACAACAAAGAGATTTCAGAGTTACCAAAGCATCAACATTCATCTTCCAATACCAATGTGAAGAAACAAATTTCACTCCTGACTTGAGACAGGCAGTCACACACAAAAGGCAACTGGTGGTTTTAAACTTGTCCTCTCAACCTCTGAAATATTTTTTCATTATATACAGACTTTAGTGTTTCCAATATGTAAAGGCCCAACTACTCAAAATCCAAATTTTATTACTTCTACAAAAAAAAGAGAATTAGTAGGCCTATCACTATTTTGGTTCTTCTGACTAGTTCGTCAGCTGAGCTTCTAGCAAAAGTAGAAAGTAGGCCTATATCGTTTTTGTGATAGCTATGAATCTGGAACATTATGTAATTAATACGTTACGTGATTGAATCACTGTTATAGAGTATCAAAAGCAAGGAGCAGACTTCTACAAGTCCCTCATTACACATTGAAGTTTTACAGACGGACGTCTCTAGCATAATACACTTATGTAGAAAAACATTACCCATATTCATAAATATCAAACCTAACAATGGCCGCAAAGAGATTCCAGAGTTACCAAAGCATCAACATTCATCTTCCAATACCAATGTGAAGAAACAAATTTCCCCCCTCACTTGAGTCACCCACAAAAGGCGACAGGTGGTTTTAAACCGGTCCTCTCAACGTTTGACGGACGGACGACTGATGGCTAGTGATAACTTTATTAGCTCACCTTACTGACTAGGTAGAAATGAGCTGGTCATTTGTAGAAATAAATTCGTCTGTCCTTTCTGGCAACATCTTTAACTTTTATTCCAGTTTTGAAAATTCCAAAAGTTTAAATTACTGATTTATGAGATTGTAAATATCCTCAAATCAAAAGTAGAATAATATGCCGTTGTTTTCCAAATCCAAATCTTGAACGTATTATCTTGATAAAACCAAACTAAGACATTTATCTGTGTTCCATTTGCCGGAAGCAGTTACTTTAGAGTCGGTTATGCTGACTTCAGTGAGATGTTTGAGTCATTGTCAGCCGATGCTGAAATAATCTTGTCAATTTATTTCATTGTTATAGGAAGCAGTCATATTTAACTTTATCATCCTCAGACCTGCTCCGGCCCTGTTAGTTGCTAGGCAACGGAACTATGCCTCTGCCATCATGAGGGCACTTCTGCCAGTTATGTTATTTAACCATCGAGAAATAATCGCTTTCTCTGCGAAACAAATGAAATTTTCAAAATATGTTTAGCATCTAATATGTTTTTAAACTTAGTGCATGATCTTTCTGGTGCTTTTCGCTTCCTCAAGTTGTTATTTTGTCGTAGATGTTTATTTTGCACTGCATAATACGTGAATGTGCCCTCCTTCCTGCCAAGTTCCTTGCTGCCGCCTAGGTAGCAGTACAATATCCCAGTTGCTATGAACACCTCATATTGGACAAGAGTAATTAAAGTTAGAATCCACAACTGTGACTAAAATAGTTGGCCAATTGCATGTACCAAAAGCTTTGTACTTAAACATATTGTTGTTTGAACTTCAAAAACTGATCTTAAGCAGCTAAAAATTTACAGCGTTCATTAAATGGAATGATAAAGAGATATTTATCAAATATAACCGCAAAACTCTTATAAATACAAACATATTATTCCTAATAATAACTCATCTGTATCATTTAAACAATATCAAGTATACAGTTTTGTTATTTTCTTAATGCTACGTGCCTAATTCTCAGGAGCTAGGTGCAAGTGTGTATCCACTCCAGAATCACAATCACAATCATTTTTATTTGACATATAGACAAAAAAAAATACAAAATATAGGGAACAAAAATAGGTGAGACGACATTGTTTTTTAACCAATTTGAGCAGTACAAAATATTTCAGGAGACCCCAACTAAGGATATTTTATCCGCTCTCGCTGAGACCACCAACAAAGACAGATGACGTATTTTACAACATTCCCATTGCGGATCCAAAACGCTTATGTAGTAGAGAGAAAAAAAAAGACTGAAATTTTAACTTATTTCCAGTGGAACACTAGTTTCATGATTGTTGCATACATAAGATAGTACAGCATTCACATTGATATTTATTTACAAAATATGATTTAATATATTTTGAAAAGCCGACGTATGAATGTGTTAGAGTTTTGTCTTTGACGCAGGGAGGAGTATTTTGGAGTAAATGAAGAAAGTGATACCGAATACAATTTTTCAAAGTTGCTTTTTAGGGGCAGGAATAATAGCTCTTCCTCTGAAACGTGTAAAATGGGGGTGTGATACAAAAGTAAATGCAAAGATATTGTCAAAATGCATAGTAACTTCCTTTTAGTGTATCGATAATAAAACTTGAGTGCCTTTATCTCAGAATACCATGTACTTTTAAAATTTTAAGTTGCTGAAATTGGGGATCTGTATGGGCATCTTACCTTGCATTACACACATGACGTATCACTTTCTTTTGTGACTTTGAAATTTCACTCAAAAGAATTACCCCATAAAATACAATAATTTTGATGTGACAAAAAAGGAATTGTACATGAAAAGCAAAGTTCTTGTTGAGTGATGCTTTTCAAGGTTTTTTTATTTTATTTATTTATTTTTTTAATAACTACTACTTTAGAAAGTTTGTTACCTATTTTGGATAATGGGAATTCCAATTGAAATTTTTATGCTTACACAAACCAGGAAATCAATTTTGTCAGCCCTGGGAATCGCAACACCATCAATTTGTAAGTCCAACACAAATTGATCTTTTCCTGTTGGAAATGAAATAGCATGCACTTAGTTTTTCCAATATTGAATGATCATTTGTTAGCAGCTAGCCAATCATAAAAATTTTTCAATTCTGTTTCAGTGGGATTTGACACCTTACCTTGGGTTGAGATGTCACGTTTGAAAAGCACAAAGAATTTATTAAAGTTGTGTCATATGCATATAAAATGGATTCAAACTGAATCGTTTGTCTAAATAATAAACCTGGCAAAATAAATAAGTCCTACGTTATTAAAAAAGTTGCACCATCTAGGTGTAGCTCCGTTACCTGACTTTGTAATTTATCTGTAAATAAAAATTCATTTCCACCCTGTTGGAAGAAGGCTAACATAATACATCCGCATAAAAAGGACTCAGAATCATATTGTAATAATTATCGACCCATACCGTTCCTCGGCTGTGTGAGTAAAGATATGGAACGAATCATTTTCAAACATGTTTTAAATTTCTTTTGCGATACTTTTGTTCTATCCTCTCATCACTGTGGGGTTTATTCCAGGTGATTCTACCGTTATTCAATTCTTGTCTTTTTATCATGAGCTTTGCGTAGCTAATGATCTTCGTAAGGATGTAAGAGTTGTTTTCTTAGACGTAAGCAAAGCTTTTGATAGAGTGTGGCATTCTACTTAGTTCCACAAACTTGAAAAGAATGGAATGCCCAATGAATAATTAGCCTGGCTTCGTAGTTATCTGATAGACAACAGCATGTGGTCATCAAGGGTCAAAGTTCCAATTGGAGCACTATAAATGCGGGGGTACGTCAGAGTTCTGTCCTGGGTCCCGTATCATTTTTTTAATTTTATCACGGATATCATCGACGTTGTCACTTCTAATATTAAGTTATTTGCTGATGATAGTTCACTTTACCTGGAATAATCGTCACTTGCTGACTGGTTGTGGCTTCTTTAATTCACTGCAGTTGGCGTAGCAGATTTGCCTTTGTGCACTTGTGGCACAGCTATCGAAGATACATTTCATTGTTTTATATGCCCTTTGTGCGAAAACCTGAGGAAAATCATTCCGTTAGCGGCATTCACTACTGCAACAGTTCTCTATGGTAATAAAGCCTGTCCTCTTATAGTAAGTGCATTATCTTTGCAGCTGTTCGTGAATTTATTGAGAAAACCGAGAGATTGTAAGCTTTTTGAATTGTTTTGATGTAGTTTTTATTCGTGATTATTATAAGCACTATCCCCACCATCTGTCTTATTCCTATTCAGTACCTCTTTTGTATCTTTGGTATTGTCTGTTTCGTCTTGTCTATATGTTGTCGTTTTTCTGCTACAGGGGTTAATATAGGGTTCCCCTGTTCCCCGATTGCATTCTTCTGAATAAAATATGTTAAAATCAAGTTGTTAAGAACGCCTTGAATAGTTTCAGTATTTTGATGCCTAAATATGCTCAGGTGCTTTGAAACAAACGTCACATAATGACTTGTTGCGTGAACTTGGGTGGTCAACCCTTGCAAAAGAGCGTAAATACTTTAAACTTGTCCTTTTCTACAAAATGTACCACGGATTGACTCGTTTGTACCTATCGAATCTAGTCTCGTACCCATCCTCTTTCTGGCCGTGCTCCCCAGCAGCTAAGTTCCGTACGCCCCCATTAGATGCAGAACATCGCATTTGGGCGACTCTTTTCTCCCAGATGAAATTACACAGTGGAATAACCTTCCATCTGACATTATAGAGACACCTTCCTTACAAATATTTAAATCTAAACTGAAACCCTACTCTTCTGGGCGCAGATAGTGTTCCTGACGTATCCCTTCATGGTGGTACATTTGCTAAAATCTACCATACGCAATGGCGCCCGGGATACTCGAGATTAAACTCCGACCTTTACAAAGTGAACATCCTTTCAGATCCATCTAGTGCCTGTTATCACCCATCTGAAGACTCTCAGCACTCTCTTTTCTGTTGTCCAAATTACACTGTTTAGAGAAGGAAATTATTCGAGACTGTTATTACGACATTGCCTCGTGGGGTTAGCCTTAATCGTGTTACTAATATTGGTAGAGACAGGCTGGACGAAACATTCCTCTGTGACAATAATAAGTTATCGGATGGCAACAATATTCAAATCTGAAGCCTTTCAACATTTCATTATAGATACTAGACGGTTAAATAACTACATGTTCTGTGATTTCAGTGACTGGATTTATTTGTTCTATGCATACTTTAAGAGCAGCTAAATACTGGAAATTTTATGCTGGTCTAACATTATATTCGTTAATTTTACATAATCAAATTGTTGTTGACAATATGCTGTCATGTAATGCTGATAGCCTTTTCGGTAACAGTTGCACTGTCTTGTTTGTCGTGTATATAATTTGTGTGAGTCTCCATGTTCGGGAGAGCCCAATCAGTCGTTTCCATGTACTATGGGGTCGTCCAGATGAAATAAATATGCTTAAACTAACAGCTAATTGTGAGACGCATGTACTAGTATATAATATATACTCAAGTAAGGCAGTCCTACAATCTGCAATAAATCATTGAATTGAAATTTGCAAAAACAAAACAAACGACAAAAAAAAACTTTCGTTTGGAATATTGCCATACAAGTATAACATTTTGTTGTGTACAGGTTTGCCATCCACATTCTGTAAACATTTCGATGTATAGCTGGAGGTAAGACACATACGTTGACACCTAGGACATATGTACACTTACCCATGACCAGACTTAGTGCCGCGGTAACGCAAGGCCTTGCCGATCTGCTTAATAGGCAGTATGGTGCACGCTGATACATCTTTTCAGGTATTAACCAATCCACACAAAAAAATATAGGCTCCCTTGACACAGGGCAAATAAACACGTAATCAAATTGCTTTCTATGTCTGTATCCATGAGATAAGCAATCGAATTGCCATGCGCTCGCTTTTTGTTAAGCCCTGCTGTGAACAGTTTCTAGGATAAGGATGATTTCTTAGGGAAACCTTGTACTCCGTAACCTGGTATCCTCTCTTTGTCGGAGGATTTGCGGGTGCCAGCCAAGTAGCTCGTCTCATCCAAGGTGATGCGAACGTGCTTCTGTTTTTCATATCCAAGTATTGAACTGCATCATTGTCTAGCTGCAGCGGTATTGATCTGGTGACGTCAACAGTGGACACCATTGTTCCGCTGTTCTTGGCGCATGGCAACTTTTGCAGTCCCGTTTTATCTCTCCCATATTACTATGCAGCAACGAACGCGGCCTTTCTATCGATTCACACGTGCTTCCTATCCACGGGAACGTGCCACTGACAAGAACGGTCCTTTCTGTTAAACAAACGTTTCGATTTGTCAGTGTACACCTTGGCGTGACTATTTTTAACATTTTCCCGCTCATGCAGGTCGGATGTGATTTGAATATGTACATCTGGGTATTTATAATTTTTAGAAAGTTTAAATGCGTCCAAGATACGTTGCAAAAAAAAAACTTCGCAAAATGAAAAAAAAAAAATGTGCATGGATGCAACTGGTCACACACTTAATAATATCAAACACTTTGAACCGAAATTCCTTGAGACCGACCTCAACGTATGCAATGTGTCATGTTACACGTTCCAGTTTTTGTGATCGCTTTTAAAATAATGTTTAAGTGGAATTTGAAACAAAACCAGTGTTTAAACATAGTCATTTTGAGATTTCTTATAATCCTTTCTGGTAGAAAGATATGTTAGCTATTCTATCTTAATACTTCACGGCTTAAATTTGTTACTGAAATTAATTATCAATCTTTTTGCAAACTCAATGTGGACTGCGTTCAGCTTTGAATTTGGATGTCAGATAATTGAGAATTGCAACAAATTCTAAACTTTAATTTGTTTCAAATAAAGGTTGATCTAATCGCTAATCTGTTCACAAATAAGTTGTACAAAAATGGTTAACTAATTCATACAAGAGATAAACGGCTACAAAAGCGACACACTGTGGCAGAACTGGACTTCAGGGTATATTTTGATCTTCAGCGCTGGACGAAGAAAAAGTTGTCCGGTGCACCACCCCTCCCCCCCCCCAAAAAAAAACAAACAAACAAACAAACAAACGAGAATAATGTGTGAAACGCACAAATGCATGACTATATTGCCAAAAGATGTATCACTTTTCAAGAAAAAAATATGTTACAAGCGAAAAAATTCCACCCTACGTTTCAGTGTTTGGGGCAAAACAGCATTTATCCGGAAGGTTTCCTGAAGCAACCACAATATAATCTTAAACATGACCACTACATGGCGTTAAATATAACTTTGGCTAAATACACAAATTTGGTGTGATTTAATATATTTAAACAATTTTAGTTTTAGCTTTGAAAATATAGTTCCCAAAATGGCTGCTAGGGGGCAGTCACTAATGATACCCTGTTGTATAAGATGATCCCACAGTAGAAGTGATTGTATTTTGCAGTTCAGGATAATAAACGGAGACCAGCTGAGCACTCTCGTCATTGGATGCAGGAGCACCATTCAAAACAATCACTGATGCACTTCACATTTGTTTTCCAAAATATACGAGACGTGTTTTATACCCACAATATTTTTAAGATAGATTCAATAGCTGCACATAAACATTTACCCTAATTCCTTTATACATGCATAACTAGAAATGTATTATTACTATATTTCTCTGGAGGCCATAGAGATTATTTGGCATTACGTAATTCAGCACTTTGCACAGATATGTACTAGTGCAACGTAGTATTTATGAAAACACGCAAGGGTGATCTATAAAGTCAATATGACTTAGTTCAAATGGAGTCCTTTCGAAATATTGAATGAAATCCTGTTTCAGAAGAGATAGTAGCATAATAAGCTTTTGAACTCGTCACCTTTATAAACTTTGCAGTACCTTCAAATCACATGATTTCGTTATAATACATATATAGACTTACTCGAATGCGAAATATGCACATCAATCTTTTCATCCAATACACTTGCATTGATATTTTGCAGAACTGCATGACCACATCAATAAACTTTTAACACTCGTACGGGATCTATAAAATCATTCAATGCTTGATGAAGCCACTGGAGTGCCGTAGTACAATAGCGGCAATCGGACAAAATACAAACGTCCGTCACAACGTTAACATAGTGACGGAACGACATCCGACAAATCAAAGACAATTGCGTGGATGCAGGGCTGAATCCACGCCGCCCGCCATGAAATAATCAGACCAAAACTGGTTGCGACAACAATAAAAAAAAAAAAAAATATATATATATATATATATATATATATATATATATATATGTATATATATATATATATATATATATACATATATATATATATATATATATATATATATATATATATATATATATATATATATATATATATATATATATATTGGAAGCTATATAACAGGTAGATTGTCACGGGTGAAAATACATTCAGTTAACAGCGAATGAAAAATCCCCAAAAGGGGTTTGCGGCAAGGATTAATCATGGGACCCTGTTTACTCAACTCCTTGGTGAATGACTTTTTTATTTTTATAACCGAAGCCATTTTATCAAATTTTGCTTATGACAATAACTTACATTGCAGACTTTTTTGAGAAGGTGCAAGAAAACTGTGTGGAAACAGATTGCCCTTGCCATGATTTGGTTTCCCGATAATTTCTGGAAGCTAATCCTACTAAATATCAGTTGATGTTGTTTGGAAACTAGACACTCCAGATTAGTAAATTCAGAAAATTACTAGGACAAATTTGCAATTCCTTTACTCTGTACGTCAGCATCGAACTTGTTGATTATAGAAATGAGCATGACCATCCAGTTTATATTAAATGGTATTATTGGCATGGTAACAGAGAACAACCTAAAAAAAATACGATATTATCTAAAACATGACCATGCATGACATGAACGACATATAACAGATATATAAAAGAAGAGGCTTACCTGAAAATTGAACAAATACGATAAAATTGCGCTGATGTTGTCTTCTGACAAAGGTTCAATCTCGAAATTATATGGTGCAAAAAATTGATTGTTTCATAAATTCATCACTGTTACCAGAGCACATAAGAAAACATTAACAGCTCTTTGGCTCGGAGAAAGCTGATTCTGTCAATCTTTTTATATGAGTCTTCCGTCCATCCAGCTGTCTGTCCGTCCAACCACAATTCTCATTTTCACTTCTGAGCTGTTGGCTGGATCGTCTACAAACTTGGTAGGGATCTACCTCGGGTATGTCTCTCCCAAGTTTGTTAAAATGCCCCCCCCCCCTTTTAAAGAACGGTGGATTTTCTATGGAAAGATTTGAGAGGGAAAAAATCTTTTCCTTTGAAGTCGCTTGGCCTATTGTTGCGAAAGTGCATGGGGAACACCACCGCGATGATGAATGTTTGTTCAACAGGGGGCCAGGTGGCGCATAATTTTTTTTTTTTTTTTTTTTTTGCTTTGCTTTGCTGAACTTGGTGGAAATGGATCTTGCGGATGGGTCAAAAGAAGATGTTCATGAGCTGGTGTTGCTCTGGATTCCTGATTTTTATTGATTTTTTTTTTTTAATTCGAGTACTTCTGGGTTAATGCACACATTAGGTCAGTGGCCATTGTAGTGGTAATTCATATTTTCTGCTTCTGAAAAACCGTCAGCGAGCTTCCCTGTACACGCGTGATGTACCTTGGGTGGGTCTCTTCTGAATGTGTTAAAAAATACTCCCCAGTGACTTTTTTGATATTTCTTTCTTTATTTTTCGAAATCCCCCGGCCCCCCCCCCAAAAAAAAGCAAAAAAAAAGCGAAACACTTTAGTAAATTGCTTTCACACTGCATGGAGACACGTATGTGAAACCCAGACTTTGGTTTGCCGAGTCTCTATCAGTTATCTTTATATGGTTACGCTCGTGGGAATTTTATTTTTTGCGCGATTTTAGGGGGTGTTTGGGGGTTTTGTGCGTGTGTGTGTGTTGTTGGGGTTTGTTTGTGTGTGTGCGTGTGTGTGTGTGTGTGTGTGAGTGTGTGTGTGTGTGTGTGTGTGTGTGTGTGTGTGTGTGTGTGTGTGTGTGTGTGTGTGTGTGTGTGTGTGTGTGTGTTGTTTGTCTTTGCTTTTTTGTTTTCGTTGTTATTTTTGTTTATTTTTGGGGTGGATGTTTGTTTTGTTTTCTTTTTATTTTAGGGGGTGAAAACCTAAAAATCTTCTCCCAAAAGCTTTTGGCCAATTGCTTCGAAGTTGTAGAGAAACACCTCCCGGTACCTCTAAACCATGATGGGACTTTTTTTTTTTTTTGTTAAACGTCAAGGGCAGCTGAGGACGGGCTGTTCATTAAACCCTATTGCCAAAGTGTTCAATATTTCATTCATCAAGACATCATGAGTTCAAAGCAGTTCACTGCCAAGCTTTATATAAAAAAATAGTTCAACTGACTTAAATGAATACCGTGTGAATCCGTCTCCCACCACGCCCAAAGCGTGTCTAGGAAAGCTATTGATTCAGTCCAAATGTGGCACTTAACGAGTTAAAATGTATTGTTCAGTCAGATTCTAGTTATTGTGTATTATTTTATGGTTTATTATTGTAATATGAAGATCCCACAGGGAATCATGCCACTAATACCGCACTGGCGTGCCTTCACAATTACCTTTGTTAAAATCATGAAAGAATGATTAACTATGTAACCATATTGATTTTTGAAATCCATACTGGTCCTCAAAAGCTAAGCAACATGTCCAAATTTACTGTCCGTATTTTAACGTGTTGGCAAATTGACTCCCCCCCCCCTCCAAAAAAAGCCAGTTTTTTTGCTCTATATGGGAATCGGTGAGTATATGTACACTTGTCTGTGCAAGCCTTATAACCAGAGCATAAGGTGGGCACTGCACTCATGCAATAACATGTTGTTTTGATAAATAGGCTTCTTGTCTTGTGTTGGTGGCTTTGTGTGTGTGGGTGTGTATGTTGCCATTCAAAAAGGCTTATTTTTTTCATTTTACTGTTTGGGGTTTTATTTCATTTATTGCTATTTGTTATTTTGCTTGCTTAAATCATGCATTGCCGGCTCATTGACGTTGCGTGGCTTCTGTCAATTTTTTACCTGCACCCCATGCCTTATAAAACCCGTCGTGTGACGCAATGGAATAGCCTGTGCCTTCATTTTGGCCCAGTATACTTTAGAGGGTGGTTTCCATGTCAGTGTCATTTCATGCTCCAATATGAGTCTATCTTGAACACGTAAGTACAATTTCATTCGTTTTTAATTCTACGTCATATCTGATTGCTGATTTATTATACTATAGGTATAATGGTCCAATAGACATTGTCAGAGTCTGAGTCTGAGTCTGTATCTCAGCCCTAGTCTCAGTCTCAGTCCATGCACAGTTTGCATAAATACGGAGGGTCACAGTGACTCTCATGGTCGTAAATGTGAAATACGTATGCAACAACACAGCATTCATATGTAACCACTCCGAACAGCCAGTGTGTTCATTCTTTTTAAACTTTCGTTTGAGATGCAAGGGGGAGTTTTTTTTATAGGGTAGCACTCCCACATCATTTCATAGCGTCATTCCTGATTTTGTCATCACCTCATGATTGTTCTCTCATACGAGCCATTCCTCAATTAATTATAAGAGCATTGGGTCGTAAAAAGGCGTCTGCCTATAAAAATGTTCATTTTATGAGCAAAATGGCCTTTGGTGCAGTTTTTATAGGCAAATAATGAGCTTCTTATTTTTTCGGACAAACTTCCATGATGTCTTAAACTCTTTATGTCAGCATATCAACCCACCTTGTGCCGTTATAATAACAACATTAGCACGTTTTATTGACGCTCAAGGCAAACATACCAAAGCATTATACTAATTATTGATCTGGAACGAAAACCACGGGTGCGAAAAGGCCTCTTAAGATATCAGTAGATTGGAATATGTGGACCCAGCGCTGAAAAGGCAGCTCAGTTCTAAGTCCATAGCAATGTGTTGCTGTACACAGATTGATTCGACCAGTTTCTATTTACCTAGGCTCATTATGCAAGATGGTGTGTTGTATTTGGTAATTGCTGTGGACATAATTGTTGGTGCTATTTCTTTGTCCTTTTGCAGACATACGTACCTATTATGAGACGCAAGAGAGCCTACAACAGAAGAAGACATACCTGTAGCAGGGGGTTGTCTCCGCCCCGTCTGCGCAATGTGTTGTATTTAAAATCTGCACAACGTCAGTGTCTGGCCTGCAAACAATACATAATGTCAAATAATGAATGTTATAAACATTTCTAGCGGCGAGACTGAGTTGTTTCGCGAGAATGACACTGACATGCACAGCCACTAGGAATGATATGGTGATTTAGACTAAATTAGAGCCGTCTTCACCATGATGATGTTCTCCTACCACATAAAGGATTTCAATTTCCGCTTTGTGTCACGCTTCAACTGTGAATTACACTCTATGGAAAAAACGCTGACCCTTTTTACTAACAGGAATACAGTATTTTGCTTCGAACAACATATTGTGGGGCAAATAATTATACACCAGATCCTATTTTTGTTATTCAGTCATATACAGTATTTTGGGCCCCATAAAGAATATTGGGCGTGACATTTAAGGTTCAAAATTTTCTTTTCCGATGAAGATTAACAATAAAATAATAATTTTTTTTCGATCTGTCAATTACAACAAAAATAGAATGTTCCCTCCTTCTGTTGTAGGTATGGAATAATACAACTGAGAAAAGGTGTCATATTTTGAAAGTGGAGTCATGCCCTCACTGCTTTTTTCTGCTCTAGCACACTGTATAATTTTATTTTCCCTTAAATTGAGTTGGGCTGGGTACCTTATTTACATTTTGTGTATTTCTTTACTGTATGCCATCATGGTACGGGTCAAAAGATTTCGCAAATAATTTTGACGCTTCTGTGGTTAAGACATTTCAAATTGCTGAATAACTAATTAGCACAATTTGAAATGCCATAAACCCTTTTAGTCCCTACCTAGACATCTGTGGTCATAACAGTTCCAGGCACAAATATACAGAACACATTTCACCAAAAGAAAAAAAATGAAAAAGTGTAGAGTCACAAATATTTATTTTCCAGGCAGAGAATCTCAATTTACATGTTCACCTAAGGAAATTTAACACTGAAATAAATGTTACTATGTCTCAATCTAAACATGTCTGCTCTACCATTAGATATACATTTATCAAAACATATTGTATGCTTCTTTATGGGTGCCAACTCTGATTTTTTCTGGTAAAGAATTGCCATAGATTTAGTCTTCAAGGAGTTAAAGGTCAATAGCCAATCATGAGACCACTGATGAATGTCTGAGGTCAGAATTTATAGTATCAGCTGTGGTGACAGGGTTTTCAACTGTGAGGTATAAGGAAATATCGTCAGCAAAGAATTTTTATGTTTGTACGAGCTAAGTTGACGATATCGTTAATGTAAATTAAAAACATGAGTGGGGCCAATACTGAGCCTTGTGGCACTCCTGTCTGCATTCTGCCCCAATCAGATGATCGCCCTTGGATAACAACACGCTGGAATCGGTAATCTATATTGTCAGAAAACCATTCGAAAAGACTGCCAGTAATACTTCCGTTTTTAACTTATGAATTAGACCATGGTGCCGAACTTTGTTCAAAAGCTTTGCTTATGTGAAGGAAAATGATACGGACCTCCTTCGATTGAGCACTAGTTATACATAGTTCGTGGTAAAGAAACAAAAAATGGTAGATAGAGTCTCTCAGATTGAAGCCAGATTGATGAGAGGATATCATAAGATTTTCGCTAAAAAGATTATTGTATGTTTAGATACATTTTTATAGAAACGTTCCTCTACAGCTAAAGAGTGAAACAGGCGTACAGTTATTGCATAAATTTTGAGTTCCCTTCTTGTGAAGAGGAGAAACATTACCTTTTCCAAGCAGAAGGAAATTGTTTAGATGACAGGGACAGATTGAATAACTTACTTAAAAAGACGAAATAACAGGTACTGCTTCCTTTGGGAGCTTTGCGCTTATTCCATCTGGACCAGAGGCTTTACAAATGTGAAGACTTAAGAGTGCTTCAAGAACCTCCGATTAAGCAACCGCTAGAGAGTCGAGAAGAGTGTCAGGGTGGTTGTCAGCATGTACAGGTAAAGTGCCAGGAGCAGCATTGACTGTACATAGTGGAAGAAGGAATTAAGGATTTTAGCTTTGGCTGCACTATCTTAAAGAGGTTTGTTCTTTTGTAAGAGTGAGGGTATCATGGTAGAATTATTTCACTTCCAAAATATTTTTACGGTCCACCACCAGGGTTTATTTTCCTGTGACAAATAATTTAAATTGTCACATAATCTATTGTATTAATCATCCTCAGCGATCTTTAACTGTTCCTAATAATAATTCCTAATGTGGCAAAAAGATGCCCGTTCAATAAGTGCAAAATTATTCTTTTTGGTCTAACCATATTTCCTACTAACCTGTCGTTTAAAGAGACAGAGTCTGGCATTAAACCAGTGAAGATCCCAGGGTGTTAGCTCAATAATTCTGTTTGGAATGTAACAAGTATCCGTCTCTAGAAATAATTTTGACCAGGAATGACAGCATTTGTCAATATCATTTACACTAAAACATGAGTTCCGATCTACCGTTTCAAGTTGGCTTCCAAAACCTTCAAAATGGACCCTCTCATATTCCCAAATACGTTTGTATGCTGGCTGCCTCCGTTCTCCGCTTAAACATAACTTTTGCTACCACAACCGAGTGATCACAATTAGATATTGGAGGCAGCACACAAACATCATAGAGACACTTTGGAATATTGAAATTATTTGACCAAGGCAGGGTGTGGTAACTCGCGCAGGCTCCTAAACATGCAGGGTAAAAAAGTTAGATTGGACAAATGAACAAGCTTGGGACCAGGATATGTATTGGAGTCTGAATTAAGGTCACCGGATAAAACAATATTATGAATTCCTGTTTGCACGCAAGGTCTAGACTGTCTTGGAACTTATCCCAAAAGGAGGTTGAGGAATTTGGCGGTCTTTACACCACACCAAAAAGCAAGGTATTATTGTGTAATCTTATTTCGCAGCATAAAAGCTCTAAGTCTGGCAACTCCAGGTCTAGTCTTCGGGTAACATGTGATGAAGTGGAAACATACAGCGCAACACCCCCTCCAAGAGCACCAGGGCGATGACGTCGAAAAATATCATTAAAACCGACCAATTTTAGATTTGACTTGGTGGAATTTGATGAAAAGATGCTTCGGACAGGGCAATTACATGGATACCAGACCACAACCGAAAAAGATCCTCCAAAACTTTGATGGATATGAGAAGCACTGAGAGTACTGTATTGCAGATACGGCCCCATGTGGACCATTGCACGTGCAGATGGAGGTTCTAGGTTCACCACCACTACTTCTCACCCCCACCTCCGGGGCCTCTTTTTAGCACGAATGCTTGACTGACTGAACATTGCGGGCGCCTGTGCAGGTGACCTGTTTCGTGAGCTGCAACAATGACGTCAAAGACATGCACTCATGAATATTAATTGTGGTGGACTAAAACCTTTCTGACTGTGCATGTCCAGTGCAGGGTTAAGATATGAATTGATCTACTTTAATCTGTTCTTCGTATCACTTAAAAATCTATTTATATTGAGTACATTACATGACTCAGGCGACATCACACCTGAGCAGCATTCATCTTCCCGGCGCCCAAAAAATCTCGTGTGTTTCGACAGCCCCATTGCAGCCAATCAGCCTAGAACTAAGCCTATTATTGCGCATCTGAAGGGCCAGTTGTTTCACAGCAAACTGGCAACACATATACATAGATGGGGACAATGGATGCTATGTTTTGATAGGTCGGACAGTATTGTTTTACTGTCCGTCATTTAGCGTTGATTATTATTTTTTAAACAAATACAAAAGCAAGCGATGTCACGGTGTGGCCGTATTTCCTTTTGATGTACAGTGGGTATGACATCTTTACTGCAGCGCACAATTTATCTATGTTAAAAGCACGAATTTATAATTAAAAAGATCTCACAAATTAAGACGTGTTTTGATCGTCTGCATAAGAAAAGTATTTAGCGAATAAAAGTTGATATTTAAATTTGTAAATTTACAGTGAAATTTGATATTTTAATTTGTAAATGCATAAACCCATATTGGACTGAGATTGTATTATAGTTTATACCTATAGATGGTAAAAAAAACAGCTCAATCTTTTTAAGTTATCAAACTTTTGTACATAACGCTAGCCAACATAACAATTCAAAGTGAATTTATAGACTAGTCAGACTCTGGACGTATAAACGCTTTAGGGTTCCCTGTCCGTTGGTTTTTGCCATGTATGTAGATGCTGCCACGTCCCATTTGCGCCTGAAACAGGACTACAAAGCCGGCTTTGAGCTCTGGAATACGATTCTTTCACAAATCATGGGTAGCTTCATTAATACAAACATGGTGAATATGTAATTAAACGACCAAACCTACCCGCACAAGGGAATCCACCCATTATCCCCCATCGTGATATACGTGGTTATGTTAGGACTGTGTCACCTAGGGTAGTAGTAGTAGTAGTAGTAGTAGTAGTAGTAGTGGTAGTGGTAGTAGTAGTAGTAGTAGTAGTAGTAGTAGTAGTAGTAGTAGTAGTAGTAGTAGTAGTAGTAGTAGTAGTAGTAGTAGTAGTAGTAGTAGTAGTAGTAATATACTGTGCAGATTGCCTAGTGAGAGTGTGTAAATTTTTACGCATGTTTCTATCCAACAGTTTCAACATGTGGGAATTCCTGGGGTACCTGTTTCTGCTGGCTCTAATACCCTGCCTTGTGTGGTTCATGTTCCCAGTCTTTATTATCCAAGTGCTTGTACGGCAAGAGCGCAGAATACTAATTGCACGAAAGTTTTCGTGTGTAGGGGGGGGGGGGCTGCATGCTTTGTGTAAAGTTGCGTGTTTTATATACATATGTGCGAAAGTAGAAACAAACATCAAGTGTCAGTCAATCCTCAAGAAACAGCGCTGAGAAATTATAGTTTAACAGAGATGTACCGTCATCGGGCGACGTCGTTAAGATCTTGGTATCATGTTAGGCAATGCGTACACGGTATATGGAAAACAGTAGATACGAACAAAACAAAGGATGGCAATTAAAAGAAACTTAAGTGTGGTAACCAGGAAAAATTATTCTTCTGTAAACATATTTATTTTAGCTGGAAAACCTCATAGCAAATAAAATGTGATCAATACCAATATACGGCTTCCAGTCATTTACAACATACAATCAATATGTACAAAAAACTATGACAAGCCATTTTGACATTTAATCCTTTGGCGATATCACTAGATCGGTTAGCGATATCGCTAATGGGCTCATTTATTGATATCCTGAAATCATTTATTGATATCCGGAAATGATTTTTAGATATCCCTGAAAGATTTAGTGATATCTTCAAATGATTTAGAGACATCCCCAAATTATTTAGCTACATCGCAAAATGAATTACAGACACCGCTAAATAAGATGTAGTTGTTGCCATATGTTAAGCGATATCGCTAAATAAGTAAATCGGTGCATGCTGGGTAATTGTACTGTGCCTGTGTAGTGAATGGAGCAAAGCAACGAGCATTTGGACCTGACTGTTAAGTTCGACGACAAAATTAATAGCATACGCAGTCCTAGCAGCATGATCATGTCAGAAAAGACGATCAATTCTTCACAGAACACTTTGGAAGGATGAAGCCATCACACTTCCCTCCAAATAAGCAGCCATATTGGACAAAAATAACACGGAGAGTGGAAACACATTTAGCGATATCGTTAAATATGTTATTTAGCGATATTACCACATGGTTTAGAGATATCACTGAATCATTTAGCGATATTCCCTAATCATTTGGCGATATCGCTAAATCATACACATTCAGGGATACAACTTAATTGTTTGGCGTTATATCTTAATCATTTAGCGATATCGCTAAATGATTTAAAGATATCGCCACATAGGTAATAATTTCGCTAAATATGTTTGACGATATCACTAAATATGTAGCGACATCGCTAAATGACGTGGCGATGTCACCAAATGATTTAGCGATATCGCTAAATCATTTAGTGATATCGCAAACAAGAAATAAATGTCAAAACGGCTTGCCACAAAAAAACGCGTTGAGTCTCAGTTGTTTTAATTGTTAAAAGTGCGGGGGGAGTTTGTAATCTTGAAGATACATCTTATGTCATCAGAAAGTTGGGAGCAAGACGTGTGTACGGATAATATGTGAAAGACCAAATATCAGGAGACGCATCATTTTAATTTTTACTCCAGTATATCCACATACATGGTGGGTCTAACACCAAAAACTATATATGTGGGGGATTGTACTTGGTGCTATGCTGAGAGAGGCAAGCGACGGCCAGACAAACCATCCATTTTGTTGCTCCATGGATTTACTTCCAGCAAAGAAGTCTGGAACCGCACTGTCAAAGTAGGTATATAGTTGGTATCTTTGACTAAAATTTTAATTTATGTTGTCTCTGTGACCTGCGAAAGTGTAAGATAATGTGCATTCAGCTAGTTCTCTCTCCAAATTTTACAGCATCACCACCCCCTATTGCCTGCAAAGCAGATCAAGTTCCGTGTGTTGTAGACAAAATACGCAGCTTGGGTCTGCTTTGGAGGCAACAGCCCCTACGCATTACAAAAAATCTGAAAGTTTTATCGTTATTTCCTGGTGATGGTTATAAAGGAAACATTTTCTAAAACTGTTGTTCCCTATTAGTTTCCAAATTAACTTCAACTGTCATAAAACTTGTGCCTCAGTGTGGTTACATATATACATGAATGCAAACACACAAATAAAACTAGTGTGTCCATATTTCTAATATATTATAATGAAAAATTAATGACGAATCTAGGATATCAATATTGATATTTCTACGAAATTTAATTTCCGCCTGTTTCAGTTTCTACCAAGAGACATTCACATCGTAATTCCAGATTTACCTGGCCACGGAGGAACCTCATCATGCACTCTAGACAAGATGAGTTTTATGTCTCAGGCGCATGCTATACACGAGGTAACGTTTTGATCACACTGTCTTCCATGACATCCAGATACATAATTTTGTCTTTTGACCTCTTCTTTTTCTTTTGTCATATATCCAAAGACAACAGATCAAACATCTTATCACATTACCAGATGAAAACAATTTAGTAAAAAGTATCACATACATACATACATACATACATACATACATACATACATACATACATACATACATACATACATACATACATACTTTCCTACAAAGTGTATGGTTTCCTTCTGCTAACAACAGGCCACCCACTCTAGAGGCTTCGATTCTCCATGCAGCATATACAGAATACTCAGGTAACCTGTCAACAAAGAGATAAGAGGCTACCCCTACCAACAACCGCGCTGTTACATGCCAATGCCAACAACAGAGACAGACTTCATTTTTTATATTTATATTCATGTTAACATTAATACTAGAATTAAATTTGTCATGGATATTTGTGCGTCTAAGTTTTGATAGCCACTGCAAGGGACCTTTGTTTATCACTGATAGGAGCTATGGGCGTGGACAGCCGCTTGTTACGTAGCAAAGTAGGCACTGGCACGTGCCGTGCTGTACATGATGTTACCATCCACTGATGGAAACAAAATTTGTCACTATTCTTTCAATGCTAACAAAATGTAAATATTAGGGAATAAAGCGAATATGATGTTCCTTTATGAAAAGGCCTACTTAAAATTGCAGCCCACATTACATAATCTGAATCAACTCCTTTAAATAAAGATAAGTCGAGACCTACCTTGCATAATTAGGCCTACCAAAATTGAATCATTGAATCAATTAGGTATAGTAAACCCCACACTTACCTAGAATGCTTGGTCTTTGAAGAGACGAAACTAGGCCTACCGGACGGAGTAACAAGATAAAATAAACATCAGTACAGTCAGCTTTATTAGAGATCACAGGTACTATTATAAGTAAAACTACAGGTAAAACTTTAATGGAATGAGGCATATTTTTATTTAAAGAGAAGCACCACGTCCCTAGACTAAGCGACATCAATTCTCGGACATTTCCCAATAAACATCGTTTTCAGAGCAAGGTTTGGTTGACAGTTATCGCTGATTTTGGGTCTTCTCTTAATGTGGCCACACTTGAAATGTGGTCACATAGAACCAGACACGTGGCCACACCTTTGGACCAGCAGTCTAAGTATATATAAGAACTACCAAGGAATAATATCATACCAGGCATGTGGCCACAAAATGCCTGTGGCTATATAATGGGCTATGCCCCTTAACTGGACCCTTTACAACATGATGATCATCAGCTGAAATGCGTTGCTGTAAATTTAACGTCTGCAACACAACCAGGTATCTGAACAATGTTGTCACCAAGGGCGATGAAATATGTGGCAGCCCTGCCAGTGTGGATAGCACAGGAATGGTAGCTGTGTGTTCCGTCACCGTCATTGAACACCCACTGGGTGCAGTCTGTCCCACCTGATGGGTGAACAACCAGGTCCCTGGCTTGCTGAAAGCTCCTGGCCCAATGAAGGAGGGGCATGGTGATAAATGGGTGACCCGAACTGGTACTGTGAAACTACATGTTTCTTGTACTATTGTGCTCTCTTTGAACAAGATGACCGCTCATTATCCACTTGGTCAGCACTGCTGGGCCACCGCTTGTCTTCCCAGCTGGCGTCGTATCCCCTTCCGCCACACTACTTCTTGTTCTGTTGGCTTGCAGTCCTGGGTAAAACTGGTAAATGCTTTGTACGGTAGGCACGCTGGTTAAGTACCACCGAAGGTGCTTTGACTGTCATCTAGGCAACTAATTTACTGCTGGTTGTACGCACTTCCTGAGCCATCTGTTGCATCAGGGCTGGATGTCACATGTTTGCTGTTTTTGTGGAAACCACCTCGCTGCCCTTGCTAGTCACAGGCCAGTGGGTCATCAGAATGTCCCTGGGCTTAATGTCACCAAAAAACCCGAACCCAGTGTATTCTGGCATGATCAAGGTACCTTTAAAATACTGGAAAAATTACAGGAGAGACTCAAATTTGATATCTTCAAGACGGACGCAAAAGAAAAGAAAAAAGAAAGAAAGAAAAAGATAAAACATTCAAGTGTGACACAGAATCACAAAATGAGTTTTTAGTCCAATATTCCAGAAAGAAATTCAAGGAAAATTCTGGTAGGATAGACACTGGAGAAATATTGATCCTTTCAGATCAATCCCTATGCAACTGCGTAGGTAATACATTAGGGCACACAAACACCTATATAGTAGTCTCCCTTCTATAAAGCCATCCAGGTGCACTCGAGATGTACCCATTTTTTATGACGTCGCGATACATCAGCTGGGGATGTTTGTGTAGGAAATGCAAACATAATGCCACCGAATGACCTGTCCGGGGATTAATGGCACTAAGACAAGTCTTCTGGTTCCACGCTGATGACCCGATTTTATAAGGAGGCTAATAAAGCCTAAAACTTTCTTCTAAATTTCAAATTTCATGAATATGATTTGTTCCTTCCACAAATTAATTTGATATGATTTAGAACTATGCAGTTTTTCAGTGGATGGTACCAAAAAGCCTGCTCATGGAATATCGGACGTGTTCGTGTTCAAACGGTACTTGGGCTTAGACATTTGGGTTTGATAAGTTTTTTTTCATATCAATTTTTTTAATGAATCAGTTCATGTATCTTGCTTGCGCGGATTTCGTCATCCTTACTCCTCCTGGATATATAAATATCAACCACAATGTTTCATACTTTGTTAGGCTAAAGATTGACCTACTAAAACTTAGAAAAATTGCACTTTTTACAAATAAAATTGAAACTGTTGCATGATGTAGAACAGCTGCTATTGATAACTTATTTGCCACAAAGGCACAGGCATTGATCTGCACTGAAGAGACACCGACCGATAAATCTTATGAATTTTGTATGAAGTTAACAGTCGATGGAAACATTTTTACAAAGTAAACTGAGTAAACTGCAATGTCTGTCCGATGGAACTCACAGACCCCTGCGGACACATTTTCACCAAGCAGAGTAAAATGTCTCTACATACGCGTTTAAGAAGTCCCATAGAACAGAGCTATATAGCGATAGACAAAAGGCCTTAAACAGTCAATATTTACTGCTACAAAATGCTCTGCCAAATTGTGATGACAATAAATTTCGCCTGTTATACATATCGCCAATGACTCTTGATTTGAAGAGTGATATCATCAGCACAGGTGAGAGCACCCAAAACGTTTCACCAACATAACACCAAAAGCCAGGTTTCTTCAGCATTATAAGAAGCTGATCATAATAAATGGTGAGTATAATTGGTGACCATACACCTTCTTGCGCCACACCATTGCTAGTTGTATAACATTTACTCAAATGATCGGTCCAGTGCACTCTTACTCTCTGTGAGATGTATAGAGCAGCAAAAAAAAGGCAATGATTGGACATAGACCTCTGTGCAGCAATAATGTAAACTCAATGGAAGGCTCTACCTGCATCCAATAATCAATTATACACGCTGCCACGTCCGTTACGATAATATTGAACAAATTCATTAGCAATGAACGTACTCTGTGTAGTAGAGTGCTGATTTTGTATGCAAGATCGGTGACACTAAGCCTGTCATGATTGTTATTATTGATAACCCAATCGATCATCTTGCCTATAACGCTGCTAAAGGCAATTTCTCTGTAATTGTGTATGGCACTCAACGCTTTTTTGTATATTTGGGAATGGGAATAATAGTTGATAAACGGAGGCCGCCTGGTGAGAAACCATGTCTGAGGAGAGCCGTACGAAGATGAGCTAATAGGAAGTACAACTTTCTGGTTCCATGTATGATATGGTCGGTTAGTTGGCCGCTATCCCCATCTGATTCAGCAGACTTAGGAGACTTTATGGCAATTTCAGTGTATCTAACACATAAAGACAATGATAGACAAAATGTCCTTCAATCTCACATCCCGAGACAATATTCTCGTCAATTTCATGCAGCACCTCAACCATCTCATCTTTCTTGTAGGGAACACCATTGTGCAAAACATCGTACTTTTCAACATACAATTCACCAATTTTGTCTTTCCCAGAAACTCCGTCAATAGTGATAGGCATACAAGATACCTTTTTTACGTGCACCCTTGACTTTACTCAAAAAATCTCTATCATTATTTTCTAAGATATCCTCCGCCATATTATTCGATGAAATCATATCCTGGTTAGCGTTGACAAAATGCACAGCATAGTGATATCGCGCTCTGGTGCGCCTACGTATGTCTGTAATAAGGCCTTTCCTGGAACAATTATATTATCTCCATATACCGTGCCAAAGGAAAAAACGCTTCCTTTGTTCTTCCGCATATTTACTCCAGCCAGACATGATCTTATTGTTAGAGGTTGAATGAGGATCGGTACGATCAGCAGCGGTGATGCACGCTTGAACAATGTTATCATAAAAAATGTATGATATTGTAGCATTATAAATATTATATTGTGTATGCCATCATTTTGTGAAGTTTAACCGTTACTTGCAACACTAACATGGTGCCAAAATAACGAGAACTACCGTTAACCCACTGAACATGGCAACTACTTAGTGTTTAGACCTTGGTAAACCGTGGCATACGTTTGATCATCACACGTAATCAAATGAGTTTGACGTAATCGCCCAATTTGTGAATTTCAATGCGGAATAAAGTGCATATTTCTTTATAAAAGGACCTGTATAATCATGAAGAATAAACACATTCATTTTTGTATCTTTTGATCATGCCAAAATCATTACCATGAATGGTCCACGATAAACCTGAGAATTCGGGCATTGATAAAATTATTATTACTGGGGATCAAAATGCAGATCCAAACACAAATCATGGGCAAAAAATGACTGATTTTTGTGACTTAAACTCTCTCTTACAGTCCGTGTTAACGAATCAGACACACACACAAAAAAAGAATCTGTATCTTCAGGTCTTGACCAAATTATCTCAAACATTCCAAATCACGTTCGGAACACAAGGGTTACTGCCCCAGTAGTACTGTAAGTGCCAATTTATTGTTTAGATGTAAGAAGCCACCTTGTTTTAAACGAAATGTATGGTATTATGTCTATGCAAATTTCGATACATTTCGAGGGAAAATGTTAGAGAGTGATTGGGAGGCCTGCTTTCACTCGGATAACATCGATGCGATTAGTGACTCATGGAGTGAAATGTTTTTGAATTGTGCCAAAGATAGTATTCCGCACAAGGAAGTCACTATAAGGCGGGATGATGTACCTTGGTACACAAAACTTTTTCATGCTTTAAAACGTAAGGTTCACAGGATTCATAAAAAGCAAAAAAGAACCGACACGTTTGGCCATATTTTCGAAAGTTACGATATATATATATATATATATATTTTGAAAAGCTGAGACTGGCTGAAAAAGAATATTTCAGACAGAATAAGTGCACGTTATCTGAATGAGGGTACATGGGTTATTTCAAAGCAGGTAGCTAAATTATTTAATTTTTCATTAGATTGTCATATATATTTTGCCCTTCAAAATGGAAAAGAGCAAACGTTGTACCAATTTTCAAAACAGGATGTTATAGTCTTCCAACAGTCATAGACCTATTTCTTTGCATAATATTGTCAGCAAAGTCTTCGAAAAAGTAGTTTTTAAACATATTTTCAATTTTTTAGGGACAACGCTGTATTGTCCGAATATCAGTCAGTTTTTGTCCCGGGAGATAGCACGGTCAATCAATTGATTTACTTGTACCATCATTTTTGTGAGGTGAGTTACAAAAGGGAGTTAGAATTGTATTTTGTGACATTACTAAGGCCTTTGACCGTGTTTATCATGCAGAACTACTGTTTAAATTACGCAAAGCAGGTATTGATGGCCCTTTATTAAACTGGTTTGCCGATTACCTTTATCATGGACAACAAGGTGTTGTTGTTAAAGGGGGTACTAGCGCCTGGAGCCGAGTCACAGCAGCCGTGCCCCAGCGACCAGTACTTGGTCCTCTTCTATTTTGATTTATATTAACGACATACTTAGTATTATTAACTCAACAATTTGATTATTTGTTGACCATACAGTTCTTTATATAACCATGGAAGACCCAGTTCTTGTAGCGAATACATTAAATTCTGAAGTAGAAAATTGGGCACCCAAATGGCTGGTGTCATTTGATCCAGCTAAAGCTAGCACCATGATCTTATCCAGGAAACGTATTTCAACAAACCATCCAGATTTTTTTTTATGAAAGAACCCTTAGAGAACGAATAGCAACACGGGCACCTGGGATTTGTTTTACGTTCAGATTTAAGTTGGTCAGGTCATATTAATAATTTGGTTACTGCAGATATGAATATAGTCAATATTATAAATTATGTATAATATCGACTAACGAGACGATCTTTAGAAATTTTGTACTTCTCTTTTATTCGTCCGACTCTGGAATACGGTTTTGTTGTGTGAGATGGGTGTAGATCCAATGACTGGCAGCAATTAGAAAAGATAAATCTGGCCGCTGCAGGAGTAATTACAGACACCACAGTTGGGACTAATCTTAATCTAATTTATGAGGAATCTTGAATTGAAAAATTATCCGAAAGAAGAAGACAGAATAATTAAATCACTTTCTATAACTTTTAAATGGTGATGCACGTCAGTACTTGAGAGATTTACTGCCAAAACCTGCTGGTCGGCGGAACCGGTATTATGTTAGAAACGGGTCCAAATTAACTTTAATCGAGCCGGGACCCATCTATTTAATGCATCCCTCTTACCATCAGTTCGCCTTTAGAACGAATTACCGCCTGTCTCTCGTGATGCTGAGTTTCTAGATGATTTAAAAATAAATAACACCTTATAAGTTAAACCTAACTCCATTATTTTATGTTTAGACCAGACGAGTAGCATGACGTCCATATTTATGTTTGCTGGTTGTCCGCACTTCCGTACGTAGTTCCATTCGTGGTTCCATCCGTCCACTATTTGTGAACAAAGTACCTATAGACTTAGGACCACATAAAATTTAACCCTTACATAATTAAAATTTCTTGACTATTGCATTTTGTTGACCTTACCTCATTTCAATGTCATTGGACCAGGTGATTATGCTTTGCATTGAATTGCCTTACTGCAAATGCTACACCAGCACAAATATGAAGGACTACATAGTGCACCTCAACATATTTAACATGACACACTATACAATGCCAAACTTCCAGTATGTGCCATGATGCACCGAGGTACAAGAGGCGCTATGACATATATTCACAAAACCATCATAAACTTGAAAACATAGTGAATAAATAAGCCAAAACACCATTGATATTATAAACAGATTCTAGGACAGATGTTCACATGACAAGGATGGCAATATCAACGTGAATTTTTTTGTGCCTGGCGATACGTACTGCCATACCTTTTCAAGCTGGATACTGTGTCTGTATACTTATTAACTGGATTTTCAATATTTGACACGGTACGCGCTGACCCAGATTACGAAAAAAGAAACCCTAATGTACAAAAATGTTTGGTGTTTTTTTGTTTTTGTTTTAGTTTTTGTTTTTTTTGGGGGGGGTTGGTTTCTGTTTTTTTGTTTTTTTTTTTTTTTTCTTTTTTTTTTCTTTGTTTTTGTTTTTGTTTTTTTTGCGATATGAATGACCTGGAAACAGAAAAGCAATTCCTTCATAACAGCAAATTGTATAAAGAAGAGAGGATGACCCTGATCAAAGTACTCTTACTTTACACCTTTTTTTCTCCCCTGGCCACGAGGTGGCGGCTGCGGTCACAAAATGCACTTATGTGTCTTAAAAGAAAAGCCAGCTCGCTCGCTTCTTTCACGGGGACAGTTTTAACATAACAATTATGTAAATATGTATATGCCCCGCACTTTGTATTCTTGTAGATAGATAGATAGATAGATAGATAGATAGATAGATAGATAGATAGATAGATAGATAGATAGATAGATAGATAGATAGATAGATAGATAGATATGTATATATATATTTATATATATATATATATATATATATATATATATATATTTATATATATATATATATATATATATATATATATATATATATATATATATATATATATATATATATATATTGTATCTGTGTCTTTTTGTCCAGAAACACTTCCTAGTAGTCATTGCCATATTCTGCAGTCCGAACTCTTCGCTCTCTTTACTCTCCATACGCTAACCTGTCACTGTCTAACCTATATAGATATGGAAGTACTATTATCAATATTGCGCACGTTCTTCTCTAGAATTTTGACATAGGCGGTATTTGCCCAAATAAATTAATGGGTCCTCAGCGGGTAACTACTCAGAAGTTGTTTCGGAGCTTGTACCCGTACATGTCTTTATGCGTAGCGGCTCCTTGTCTTAGCTAAATATTCAGCAAAGACAACCCAAGTAATAATGAATAATATGAACGTGGTAAATGATGAATTAGCTAAATACATGAAGTTTTGCTAATAAATGCTGAACTTCAGCATCACGAATGACGAAAAGTTGTTAAACGAAATACAATTGCTAAATTTGTACAGTTCTAGTTCAGATAAGAGAAATTTGACTTACCCCTGAACCAGTATGTACCCTTCCTAGCTGGATAGATATTCTTAGCTAAACCACCTGCCAGTGTATAACTGATGTAGAAACAAACTGGAGCAGTTTATTCAGTCCCAGTGATTGTAAACTAAACATGTGCAGTTAGACCACCTGCACAACCCGAGGGAAATTATACCAAGTACTGCAACAGTGGATATCCTGCACCAGAAATGTAAAGCAAACATGATGACACCAATCCTCACTCAGAAAATCTCCAAACAATAAACCTCTATTTCGCTGCCAACCCAGAGTCAATGTTTCAACACTGGGTCAGATTTATGACATTTGGTTAAATGTTCTGTCAAATTTCAATAATTTGTTGACATTGAGTAAATGTGTACTTAGGCATGTCAGAAAAGAATGACAATCATAAACACTTCAGTCGAAAACATGTTATCAAAACATACATCATTTTTTAACCAGATTCAAGATACAATTAGGCAAACTTGTTACTGCCGTCGGCCGCTGATTGCTACCGATAACCCTGTGGGGTTTAATTTTAATGGGAAACATGTAAGCCTAAAATGTCTGAAAGTGAATATCAGTACAAAATTATGCCAAAGGATAAAATTAAGTAGCAAAACAGGCAAGTCTAAAATCTGTAAAATTATTGGAGCGAAACTTTCTAACAATCTTTGGATATTAACAGCAAAATTTGTCGGGCAAGTCACAAAAGAATAAAAGTCATCAGTTTTTAAGTCAAGAAAATGCAACCAAAATATGATTATTCTTAGCCACATATCAAGTACAGTTAGGCAAGATTATAATTCTCGTAGGCCACTGCTTCCTACCGATGGCCTCTGGGGGTTAACCTAACAGAAAACAGGGCAGCTTAAAATGTCTGAAAGGTGAATATTAAAACAGAATGATACCAAAGGAAAAAAAATAAGTAGCAAAACAGGCAAGTGTAAAATCTCTTAAATTATTGAAGCCAAACTTTCTAACCATCTCTGGATATTTACAGCAAAATTTGTAGAAAGACTTGACTAAAAGTACATCTTTAAATCCTCGTCACTCAAGTTTATTGTAAATAAATTTGGTTTTGGATGCAAAGTCCTAAAATTTAGAACAAATACGACCAGATCCCAAAATGTGTGACAAACATGTATTACATCCAATACCTTCCGAAATATTACTATCCAGGAAAGGATACTTAATCACTTCAATGTTGAACTCATTTATTTAGTGATAAACTTTAATGCAAAACACACACACACACACACACACACATGTTTATATTATATATATATATATATATATATATATATATATATATATATATATATATATATATATAATATGTATATATATGTATAGTATGAACCCTTATTGGGTATAAATTGCAATAAGGATTAAAGATTATAATAATACAGGAATTTGGAAACCAAACTATAAAGAGAGAAGTTGTTGTGACGGGGTTTGAATTATATATTTTCTGGTAAGAAAATACTCCTGGACAACAGATTTTTTACGACCAATATAAATTTTTTTGGCTTGTATTGGGGTGGGGGTGGGGGGAATTGTTACTTTTAAATGCGGAATTCCTGATATCCTGGTTGTTTTACATAGATATGAAAAGTGCCCATCAAACTGAGGAAAACTGTGGGAAACCTTGGAAAGCTATAAAGACATCACAAGAAATCGACCCACTTCATGTTTTTGAGTTCCAGTATCTTTTGTGTTTGGTCTTAAACTAAATTATGTTTTACACCGTGCTCAGATTGAAGAGTGTACACTGGATTATTTGCTGAAAATGTTCTGTTGTAGAAATTTGAGAAATGTCTCAAATTATTTACGAAATGTATGGATTCGCTTGTCAACTATCAGGCACAATTTTCAGAGGGTCATAGAAACAAAATTCAGTACATTTTCTATTAGAATACATAACGATTATTCGGGTCTCTATTTTATTGATTTCTTCATATAGACAACACAAATATAAATGCAGAAAAAACTATTATACCCCAAATGAAGCTATATTTACAAAGAAAGGTACAGGCTTTCTGATTCCTAGGTGCACCCTTACCGGGAAACGTCGAGACTGACTTGCCAGCAAAACCATAGTACCACCAGGTGTCATCACTGGACAGACCACACTTTAAAATCTGCCATAAGACAACGAGCCTCTATCACAGTTACACGTCCGGGGCCAGGCTCCAAAACGTGGCCTGATATTAGTCGGTAAAAACGTGTTGGTTTAAACATATTTCATTTAGAAAAAGAGTCGGTTAACATGCTCGTCAGTCTATATTAAGGCCTTTTGCACATGTACAAAATAACAGTTAAATTTCAAAACACTTACAAATATAGAAAAAGTATAGGACCATAATTTAGGAAAGAAATTGGAAGGTGGCTCAGAGGATGTGTGGGCGTAAATAAACGTTTATCCTTGCAATACCAGGTTCCTAAATATGGACAGTATTCATATTCTAAACTGTCTGGAGGTCTTAAAATATTCATGTACAGCTTTAAGAGAGATCCTAGTTTTTACTTGCTATAATTTCTAATTCTACACAGCAAAGTACTTAGGGTGATTGGTACTCGTTCCTGGACAAAGCATATTTATTGCGCTAGAAGAAAAAAATGATAATCATTTGCTAAGTTTGACCCCCAACTGATTAAAAGAGTAAATTCCATTCACGGACAACAGATGGGAAACAGAGTTATAAAGCGTATTTTGCTTGGCTTTGACGGCATGTATTTGTTTGGTTCGTGTCGAAAATATTTCGGTGATTATGTAGAAGCAATGCCGTTTATAAGTTTTAATATCAGTGCAGTTTTGTTTCCTTCTACATTCAACCCATTTTTCCAAACTGTCTTAATGTAAATATTTTGGCAACGTGTGTGGCCCAATATTCATGTAACAAGTCGAGCTGCTCCGGCTGAACGGATAAAGTCTATCTTTGTCGTCTGACCGCTTCCATCCAAGACCACACTGACATATTCCTAAAAGGGAAGTACAAATGAAATTGAATGGATTCTAGGGACCGTCTGTTCATTTTGTACTGTTAACTTTTAAGGATATCAACAATGTTTCATTTTTTGCAATGGTGTAGTTGATAAGTTGACGAGGAGAAGGTATACAGAGAACTAGAGACCCAAGTGTTTATGCCCTTATACATTTTCAAGCCTATTGTTCTTGAATATCAAGTTGGGTAGTCTACATTGTTAGTTTTCATGCTTACTGTCAAACATTTCTGTTTTCTGAGGCTTGAATGTGACAAGCCACAGATTTGACCACGGAGTCAATTATTGGAGATCTTGGTTATTGTTTCTGCTCCTTCAGTTTAGTCATTTAATCTGATATATAACGCGATTATTTCGGACATCGAAATTGCAATACAATCTCTTATATGTAGAAGAAACAGCAATGGCCGTTCGACTGAACCCTGTGGGATGCCTGCTTTGCCACCCACTCATCCTGGGGCCTGGTTTTGAATGACCACCCTTTGAGTTATTGATAACGATAATCTTCCAACCAACCAGTGAAGTAGTGGACCTCAGCATCCAACACGGACAGTGCACCTTATCCAAAGCTTTCGGGATATAACAAAATTTCACGTGCACCTCTTTCTGTAGATTGACAGCTTTGGAAAAGTGATAGAGGCAAACAACTTGCTTAACCTCTCATTGTCGGGGTATGAAATCCGATTATTTTTCAAGCAATGCACAACTGTCGCGCAAAAAGTTGAAAATTTGTTTGTTCACGGCAGTTTTCAACACTTTCCCCACACAACTTGAGAACGCAATGGGCCTTTAGTTCGTACGTACCAGTATTATTATATTGCACTGTTGCCCTATTTGTATTATATATGTACCTTTTTTCCATTCTGATGGAAATTCACATTTTGATGATATTTTATTATCTTTCAGCTGATTCGGCCTTATTGCAATATTATCTGTTGAACGTGTTTTAGTGAAATAAAAAATGAAATGAAATTTAGCAATGTTTATGCATTTATATATTAGAAATAGGCAGTGACGGGCAGAGAAATGAAAAGTGAAAATATGGTTACTGGTTTCTCATATTGATGATATGGAAATGCTGCGGGACTTTTTATGTTTTGAGATAAAAGATAAATACAGCCAAATCCCTACTAAGAAACGGAAAACTTAACCTAAAATGTGTTTTATCAATTATTCGCAAAACCACGAATACCTGACATGCAATGGATACTTAAAAACATATGTTTTTGTCGCACATCAATCATACTAGGATGGCACAATGTGGCCTTGAAAGACAATATACCGGTGAAGAACTCAAAAAACCTTCCTGTAAATAACGAATTTACTTTTATGATTTTCTGGCACATATCCTGACCAAAACACAGAATTCGACTACAAGTTTTACTAACCAGGTATAAATGTAGCTTAAAATATACAAATTGTGCTCAAGCCATAGAGCTTACACTTGTTTGTTATAAAAATCATCTTATTCCATCGGAGGATTGTCAATTATTGCAGATCTTGGTTATTGTTTCTGCTCCTGGTCAGTATTGTCGTTGCTTGGAAACTTACCGCCCAAGCAGTACAAGTTCTAAGAAAAATCAATTACGATATAAGTCTGATCAGTTCTATGTATGGTCTCTTTTTACCTTAGCCTTTTGAGAACGTTTCTCATTCTATCAAAATATAGACAGCAGTGATGTCAATGGAAAACAGTTGTAACTACACACCACATTAGTGCACAACTTTTTCTTCATGGCAACATAAAACATGAAAAGAAGTCCTCATCTAATTGCACTGCTTTAAATTTACAACAACAAAAAACAAAACAAAAACAAAAAACAAAACAAAAAAAAACGTTAAAATGTAAAATAATTCATAACTTATCAGTTGTATACTCAGACAAAGGTCAGAGCTTTACCTCAATACACTCTGGGACCTAAACAATGAGGATTGTGCGGTAAGCCATCGACAGGAAGCATATAGACTTGGGAAAACCACCGTAAGATTTACATCTGCACTTATCGATTCAGAGCAAATTTAATTTGAAGTTCCCAGTGACTCTCGACCGGTGTAAATGAAGAGTATTCACAGCTATAATCAGCATGTTTCATGGGCTTAATATTACAAATTCCTCAAGCGATGCTGTTGAAAAAACACGTCTGATTTTGCTTTTTTTCAAATCAAGAGTGCCCTGAAGAAGTTGTTGACCAAGGTACATATATTCAAGAAGAATGCTTTTCCACAGCTGCAAAAATACAATTCATGAATCTACGGAAGCCTAATGAGACCCCCAAAAATTGTTTCTTAATAACGAGTTTTTAAAACTCCAAATTACGAGTTTTTCCCACAATTACGAGTTTTTTCTCGTAATGACGAGCTCTTAAAAACTCAAAATTACGAAGTTTTCCTACAAATCTCCCCGTGCAACATACTGTATTTGCGTCCGTTTCTTCTGCTTCTTCTTGTCTTTCTTGTTATTCTTCTTCTTCTTCTTTTCTTTCTTCTTCTTCTTCTTCTTCTTCTTCTTCTTCTTCTTCTTTTCCTTCTTGTCCTTCTTCTTCTTCAACACATGTTGCGAGCGCGAATACTCAAGAGGTATTTGACTTGGCAAATTGAATTTTTGTGAATATGTTCCTGTGCAAGATCTTGCTCGGGATTGCACATTGGTGATCTGGACCTATTTTTCAAGGTCCTGTGGGTATTCCATCTAAAATCAACGAAAAATGTGACCAACTCCGCACGGATTTGACTTACGACGTTGAAATTTTGCATGATTATATACCATAATACAAACTGGATTGCAGATGGGTGACTTTGACCTATTTTCAAGGTCACATGACCACTTTTAAAAAATCATTGCAGATGCACCTGTAAAGGATTCAACTGAGGATGTTTAAATTTTTTTGTGATTATGTTTCGCTATAAGACATTTATTAGACCTTGCGTGTGATTGCAGGTTTTTTACCTTGACCTATAACTCAAGGGCACAAGCACTTCTTTGTTGCGAATGCGATAGCTCAAGAAAGATGTGACTTGGCAAGTTGAGTTTTTTTGTGAATGTGTTCTTACATAAGGCCTCGCTTGGAATTGGAAGTCACTGAACTTGACATATATGTCAAGATCCCGAGTACTTCCTTGAAATTGTGGAAGCAATAAGGCAAGAAAGACTTAAGGTAGCAGCTTCAAATTGTGTGATTATGCATCTGTATAAGAACTAAGTAGAGATTGTAGATAGGATGGCGTTGACACATTTTTCAAGGTCACAGGGGTATTACCTTGAAAATAATTGCAGACGCGATAACTGCAAAAGAATATGAATTAAGAGGTTAAGATTTTGTAAGATTATGTGCAAGTATAAGAACTAGGTGAAGGGAGGGACATATTCTTTTGCATACTTTTAATCCGCTTCTTCTTTTTCTTCTTTTTCCTCTTCTTTTTCTTCGTCTTCTTCAAAACATTGTTGCGAACGTGATAACTCGAGACAGATTTGACTTGGGAAGTTGAAACTTTTTGTGAACATGTTGCTATACAAATTCTTGCTTGGGATTGCATATTGGTGATCTTGACCTATTTTTCAAGATCGCGTGAGCCTTTTATCTAAAACCGACGCGAATGGGATAACTCCGCAAGCATTCCCATTACCCTCAACACTGTAAGGGGTGACATTTGATTTCATGTTGGAAAATAAGCCTGTTCTAGTTACGAATTTTTTCTCGTAATTACGAGTTTTCCCACAATCAAAAGTCAACTTCGGTCACAAATGCGAAATTGGTATGGTATTGATGATGAAGCCTGCAGACTAGACTGATGAGACTGGTTTTGTTTCGCCATTATGGAAAACATTAAGACCCGGTTCATACTTCATGAAGACATTGCGCAAAATGTTTAATATGTGATAAAAACAGATATATATTTATCTCGATATCGTAAAACTTTTTTGTGTTTCATAGTATTAATACTACATTACAAGTAAGGTCACCGTGCTTCATACTTGTGCATACCAATATATAACAAAAGTTTGCAGATCAAGTGGATCAAAACGTGCAAAGTATTTATCTCAATTAATGATCGTACCAACAACCATTTTACATGTGGATATAAATGTCAAAATAGTTCAAGGGTGTAGCGGGGGATGTCAAGGTGTTCGAACGACCTCCCCACCTCCCCTCACCCCCCATTTTCTGCAAAAGGTCCTGACCTATGATAAAAAAAAGAGTGGAAAAGAAAGAAAGAAAGAAAGAAAGAAAGAAAGAAAGAAAGAAAGAAAGAAAGAAAGAAAAAAAGAGAGAAAGAAAGAACATGAATCAAAACACAGCTTTCCTTACGAGATACTTCTTCATTATTACCGTGATTGGTGTGATGGAGCCAAACACGGCAAAAGGACCTTTGTATGTGATCATTATAAAATGGTCTAAAATGTTGTTGGTTGCTAGACCTAATGTTGAAGGTTTAATAAAATTAGCCTCAATGCATGAAGTAGACTTCCAGTTATGCAAATCGGCAAAATATGTAGCTTCACAGAAGTTTAGCATCTGGGTAAAAAGTTAAGATAGTCCAGTTTTGGAAAATTTATTTAGATCACCATCCAGCAAAAGAGTGTCAAAGTTCAGTGTGAGAATAAATTCTCTTTGTCCTCATGTTTTCACTCATTGAATTAATTTGCTACACGTGCAGCTCACAACATGACTGAACCATATTCAAATCTAAATTTATTTTCAAAAGGTCCACACTTTGCAAATTGACACACAAACACACTCCCCCCCCCCCCGCCACAAATATTACAAAAAAGGTGAGAGTGCCTGGCCCGTAATCTCGATGTAAGGTAACGACCAAGTTTTTAAAAAATTGTTGACACTAAAGGAAAGTTAGAGAGGTGAGGCGAATTGGTATCACGTCGTAAATAACGGAATGTCATGGAATAGAAACATTATAAGTTACTTTGTTTTCAGCTCCTATACAAGAGGACACTCAAAACAAAGCCTATCCCATTTTACCTACAAACCCATTTTGCCCCACTTCCCTATACGCTTGAGTGCATCTCATGGATGTTTTCTTCCTGCGCTTTATTATTGAGAATTGTCATTGTCAAGGAAAACAAGGGAAAGAGCATGATGCAGTCATGTCAGTATGGGAGTTTAATTTTGCAGTTTTCAGATTCATATACATATACATACACACACACACACACACACACACACACACACCTGCCGAGCATCAAACTTTTCCCAGTCAAAGTCCACCGTCCACCAGTTTTTGGGATGCCACAGAGGTTTGTGACACAGTGGACTATTTCACCCTTTTCATAACTGATGGGAATGGTTTTATGTCCATTCATATGTTGGCCATTGTTCAATATGTATGTATGTAAAACAGGGTGTAAAAATTGCTTGGTGGAATGCAAAATTTACACCATTCTTCTGATTAAATGAAGTGAAATGAGGTGGGGTCCTCTTTCTAACACTATAAGGTATGTACATTGATGCACTTATCAACAAGCGGCTAGCACAAGGCTGCACTGCCAATGCCACATTGGTCACAACTTGGTAGGTACTGTCGCTTACGCTGATTATATTACCCTTTTAGCCTGTACTTTGACATCTGTGTCTGACCTATTGATTGAATATTCTTTTTCTTCAGAATATACTGTCACTTTGAATCTGCGCAAATCCACATTGATCTCCTTCATGAAGTCAGAATAGTTCCAGGCATAAATCTACAGTTTACATTGCAGACAAAAAATTCAAGTCAAGAGTCACGAAAAGTTAGGTACCACGATGATTTTCAGGCAGAGAATTTCAATATGCATGATCGCGTAAGAAAATTTAACACTGAAGTAAATGTTATTATGTCTCAATTTAAACATGTATGCTCTACCACTAGATATAAGTTTTCCAAACATATTACATACTTCTTTGTGGGTGTTAACTTTGGAATTTTTGTGGTAAGAAGTTGAAATATTTTTAGAGCTTGGCGTAAAGCTTACAGGTTCATTTGGGGCCTTCCATTTACAATTCATAACGCCCTAAATTTACTTCATAATTAGGTGGTATATGTATATGTTATAGAGATAATTGGTACATGTACAATCGGATTCTAGTGGGAATTTTTTATTTTTGTTTTGTTTTGTTTTGTTTCCGTTTATTTTTTTTTTCTTAATTTTTGTTTTGTTTTGTTTTGTGTTTTTTGTTGTTGTTTTTGTTGGTTTGTTTGTTTTGTTTGTTTTTTGTTTGTTTTTCTTTCTTTAGCGGTTTATATAACTCTTTGTACACTTGAATGTTCCATCACAATGTGCAAATGTATTATTAATGGACGTATTAATGGAAGAATAAATAAAGATAAATGATAGTGCACTTATCTTAATATATATGGATTCGCTGAATTGTTAGCTCGGAACAGGTTCCTCAGCCCTGGAGGGTGTACTGTACTGTACATTCTGCTACATTTACAGGACACTTAACCCAAGCCCCACAATTATGCTAGATACCGGAGAAGGACTGGCACATGCACCATCCTCACGTGTTGTGTAGTATGTGGTTTCATAAACTACTTACTGTTCAGTGTTGTCAAGATGGACTGGCCATAAAACTTGATTTTGTGGTTATTATAACATTAATAACAAGTGCTCGTCCTTCATTCAACAGAAGCTACCAAATTACCTGCCTGTAATCTCTGACTTCTGCTGTCAGCTCAATTCACTAAATTTAATCTATATCGTAATCTTATGCTACACTTTTACATGTTACAGCTTTGACTTTGTTCATTCAATGTGTCTTTATCACAAGCCTACAAGTGGGAGTTAGAGTGCTATCTCAGTAATACCATTCAAGAAAGTAAACATTTTAAGTCTTAATTGCTCCTAATGATTAGGAATCTGAGGACTTTGTCTTGGCTCATGCATTCACTGGATGTGCCTAAATCACAAAGATATGCAAAGAAGGTGGAATTTAAGTCATCGATTATTTTTCGAATCAAATGTCACACATATATAAGTAGGTGCTGGGATTTGTGTTTATCTATTATATTTTTGAAGATACGAGCGCTTAAAAGTCTCATTTGTATGATATAGACACATTATCTAGTCAGAATCAGGTGTATAACTTTACTTAAAAAGCTAAACCCATGCCAAATTTGGAATTTCTGTGTAGAATACTTTCCTACTTTCTCTTACAGAGGAAGGATAGAAAGAAAGAAAGGAAAAAAGAAAGAGAAAGAAAGAAAGAAAGAAAGAAAAAAGTAAGAAAGAAAGAAAGAAAGAAAGAAAGAAAGAAAGAAAGAAAGAAAGAAAGAAAGAAAGAAAGAAAGAAAGAAAGAAAGAAAGAAAGAAAGGAAAAAAATATTTTTGGACACACAAAATCGCTGGGTCAAAAGTCATTAAAACTCTATAAATAATGACAAGCTGATTTTTGAAGTTATTATGGCCAGCTGATAATTTTGGTAATAAGGTGAGCTCTTCGTTTTAAGTGGAAAGCTTTATTGCGAGTGGTATTTTAAATCTAGGTCCCGCCAAACCATACATACATACATACATACATACATACATACATACATACATACATACATACATACATACATACATACATACACACACATACAAAACATTCCTAATTTTAAGTGGTATTTTCGATCTAGGTTCCCCCAAAAAGCTGCACATAGACATACACACGTACAAAAAAAACATACACACATAACTTTATGCCTGATTATAATCTAGGTGAAACCTAAATATTTTATGATGTATCATTTGAGAGGTATGACACGGTGTCACACAACGACACTATGCAACATGGTATATGTTACATGGCTTGACATGACGTGCGCCATAAAATAGCTGACTGACCAAGAAATACATATAAAAAATAGGAAAGATGATTTGCTGCATAGCAAATCAGTGTATGTGCCTTCAAAGCATATTGGTATCGTAATGTGCAACTATTCCATAACACAGGAGTAGAAGTTGGAATGGCATCTCTATCTACTATAGCTTTGAAGTTATTCAAGATTTAAAATTTCTATTGCTGCTATTTAGCATAATTTAAATTGCTACAACTTTTATTTTAAATTCATTAGGTGCGCAATGCTCAACAACTCCCTAGTAGAAGTTGGAAGACATCTCTATCTATTATAGTGCTAAAGATATTCAAGATTGAAAAATTCGAATGCTGCTAATTAGCATAATTTAAATTGCTACAACTTTTGTTTTAGATTCATTAGATGCGCAATGGTCAATAACCCCCTAGTAAAAGTTGAAATGACATCTCTATCTATTATAGTGTTGAAGATATTCAAGTTTCAAGATTTCAAATTCTGCTAATTAGCATAATTTAAATTGCTACAACATTTGTTTTAAATTCATTAGATGCGCAATGGTCAATAACCCCCTAGTAGAAGTTGGAATGACATCTCTATCTGTTATACTTTTCAAGCTATTTAAGATTTAAAATTTCAAATGCCCTTAATTTGCATAATTTTAAACATCTTCAACTCTTGGTATAAAACGGTCGAACTCCTTGTATGGAGGTACAATCATGCCAAGTTTGGAGAGTCTATGTATAATACTGTTCGAGAAAAGTGTCCGACAAATTTGCTGGTAAAGAAAGAAAGAAAGAAAGAAAGAAAGAAAGAAAGAAAGAAAGAAAGAAAGAAAGAAAGAAAGAAAGAAAGAAAGAAAGAAAGAAAGAAAGAAAGAAAGAAAGAAAGAAAGAAAGAAAGAAAGAATTTCAGGAAAAACAAAAAAGTGTGAATTTGACGTAATGGTGTTCAAAGGTAATGTTCACGATTCGATGCAAATCACCATTGATCATATTTAAGAATATTCAGAACACTCAATAAAATTATGATGTCAGATAGGTCTACCTTTCAGTGATATACTCGTCTCCTGCGATTACCGCCATTGATATGTGTGTTTCCTTTTTCCCCCCATTTGAACACTTTATTTAACCTGGACTGTTTTGGTATACAGTGACACATTATTTGAGTAAACGTTTGGATCAATGCCGTTTGAGATGGTACTACAGTTACGCCCACAGCCAAATGCTTTTTTCGCGTTTTGCTGGTGTTTGGCTTGTGTTTGGAAACGTTTGAAAACGTTTGGAATGTGTTTGGAAAGTGTTTGGAATGTGTTTGGAAAGCGTTTGGAAAGCGTTTGGGGAAAATCTCAAACACTTTCACAAAACGTTCGCGCACTTTGACAAAGCTACCGAACACTTCTCCAAACGCGTTCAAACACTTTCCAAACGCGTTGCACAATTACCTGAACGATTTCAAACACTTTCACAAACGCATTCAAAAACTATGCATTTCAAACACTTCCATTTAAATGATGAAGAATCTCCAAACGTATTTTCAACAGGTCCAGCAATATATGATGTACCTACATGTAAATGTGCACTTATCCAGCATTATAGGTTGTATATATTTATATAAAACACGATACAAATACGTTTACCCGAGTGTCTAATTCAACTAAAATTAATAAAAGACTTAATTTTTCATTTAAGATGTCATGAATACTTCATCTTTCAAAACCTGTTTCGGAGTGAATCCATAGGCAATATCATGATCAGATCATGATCTGATCATGATATTGCCTATAAATTTAATCCGAAATAGTTCCTAATTTTCAATTAAAATATATGTAATTACTCCAAGGACCAATGGAGTATCGCCTGGCTTACTCCACTGGAGCTAATTCTATTGCTTGGCTTAGTAAGCCAAACAATTTTCAAGAACTTCACTTTCAGAAAAGTATGATAGCGACTGGGTATACTTGCTACTGAAAGATCTGTAACTTTATAATAAATGAAGTGTTAAACCTGTTAATGTAGGCATATTATTTGGTTTCTTCTACCTGTACTTATTTTCTTCCTTAATTAGGTGTGACCATGTCATAATATTCTTGATGACCAGTAACAATATAAATATTAGCAGGTAAAGATGAAAAATACATGTCATTAGAATTAGATTACCAAGTGTACATGTACATGTATCACATACGTTTGGCGCAAAGTGTAAAGTGTTTGAAAGCGTATGGAAAAGTGTTTGAAAAAGTTCGGCTTTCACCAAACGCGTTCGGCAAAGTTTTTGAAACCGTTTGGAAAAGTGTTTGAAAGCGTTTGGCAAAGTGTTTGTAAAGCGTTTGGAAAGTGTTTGCAAAGTGTTTGCTACGCGTTTGCAAAACGTTTTGACTTTCAATGAAAGTGTTTGGGAAACGTTTGGGCAACGTTGGTGCGTTTGGCGTTTGTTAACTTGAACGCGAGCGTAACTGTATATGAGTAAAATGCACTTCTCACTTATCGCCCCATAAGTTGCAGTAATCAGGTTTTATGTATGTCGGGACCCCCTTCAAACTTATTTATTTTAAACATGTTTATTTAAACTGAATTACCCAGGTGGTACTAACAAACGGGTTCTCCAAACACTCACAAATGACGCACAGTATATGTACAGTACACACCAGACAAAACACCAATTCAAGATATCTAACTTTTTACTGCTTTCAATATTATGAATCGATACATACTGGGTTTCAAATATTTCTCGTTACATAACACCCTGTATTTTAAGCTGGTTAACCCCTCCGCCGCGTGGCAGACTGCATTCGATCTCCGGGATTCCATATCACACTGGCATTCATGAAGAATAACAGAATTTCAAATACATGCCCATGCACGTATATTTCACGGTTACTGAAGGGTCCAATGAAATACTGAAAGGGAGATACAAGATAGTTATTTGCATTTAGTGGTGAACATGGTATGGGCTAGCCATTCACCAGCTTGTTAGAGGGTAAAAGCGAGAAATATTTTCAGTGACAACTTAATGCGAAAAGCAATGGTGGCAGATGAATGATTTGGTACTTCCTCTGTGAGAATAATTTTGAAAGTATTAAATAGTCTCTATATTGTTAGCATACTCATTGCAACATTGAACGTTGAAGAATGACAAGAAGTGTTGGTATGATGACACGTTGGTACACTCTGAAGATACGATTCGATGATCCAAATACAAAGAGACTCATTAATATTTACGAAGAAAATGCTGCGCTCTGTTAGTCAAAATGTGGGAACATGAACAAAAGCTTATAACGAATGTGGCAGCTTAACATTACATATTTACTCGTTACGCGTGCACACACACAGATACATATAGGCCTTTGTAGCGTTTCTCTTTTTTATTTTTTCGACAGGAATCAATGGATCCTTATGCAACGCAGCTTAAACTTAAACTCGCCCCCCTTGACCTCTGGCTCTGGCCTACATGCCAAGCCACGAGACTGGAGACCGGCAACGCATGGTGCAAAACCAACTGGGTCACAACGGCGTATTAAGCTGGGAGGTACTGGTTTAAAGTCTGTAAGTATTATTGCACGTTACAAGAAGTCCCTCGCACCGTTAATACCAATGAAAGAACTGGTAGTAACTGTGTAACTAAAACATAAAGATGTTTTGTATGTATACAGGACGTTCAGACAGCTGGTAACTTCATTCGTGAGCTGTAGCAATGACGTCAAAGACAGGCACTCATGAATAATAATTACAGTACACTCAAAAACCTTTTTGACCGTGCCGTGCGTGTCCAATGCAAGGTTAAGATATGAATGGTTCCACCAAAATATGTTCTTCGTATCAGATTGAAATAAAAATCTATTTCTATGGAGTACATTACTTGACTCAGGCGACCTAAAACCTAGGCGGCATTCACCCCCCCCCCCCCCAAATCGTATGGTTCGATAACCTCATTGCAGCCAATCAGGTCAAACATAAAGGCCAATTACTCATAATCTGACGGGCCTGTGGTTTCAGGGCCAAATGTCAGTACATATATCTGGATCAGGACAATGGATAATATCTTGGGACAGGTAGAACAGTATTATTTTACTGTCCATCATTTAGGGTTCGCTATTATTTTTACACAGATTTAAAAGCAAGCGATGTGTGCACTTATTTGCTTACAGTGGCCATAACATCATATAATGCAGTGCATAAATTAACTATTTTGAAAACATGAATATATATATATATATATATATATACATATATATATATATATATATGTATATATATATGTATATATATATATATATATATATATATATATATATATATATATATATATATTGCTAACAAACGAGAGAGATCCTACAACTTGAGACATTTTGATCGCCTGATTAGCAACATTTATAGTATTCAAATTTGTGAATGTTTTGTAAAATGTCATGTTTTAATTTGTAAAAGTATTGGTCTGCGATTGTAGTACAGTTCATATTTACAGATGGTAAAAGCTCAATCATTTAGAGTAAGTTATCAAACTTTCCTGCACAGCGCCAGCCGACGTTAACGTGCACTGTTAATTTCTAGACTTTTCAGAATCTGCAACATACAAACTTTTTAGGGTCCCCTACCTGTTTAATTTATGTAGTATATGTAGATGCTGTCACGCCACATATGCGCCAGAAACAGGACTAAAAACGCCAGCTGTGATCACTGGCGTGCGATTCCGTCACAAATCATGGGTAATTTCATCAATACAACCATGATGGACATGTAATAAGACGGCAAAACCTTACCCTACAAAGAATCCATATGTAATCCCCCATCGTGATATATGTTGCGTTGTTATGACTGTGTTGCCTAAAAGCCCAAGTACATGTATTATTATCATCATCATCATTACTATTAATTTGCAGATTGCCTAATGAGAGTGTGTACATTTTTACGCATGTTTCTATCCAACAGTTTCAACATGTGGGAATTCCTGGGATACCTGTTTCTGCTGGTTCTGATACCCTGTCTTGTTGTGTGGTTCGTGTTCCCAGCCCTTATTGTCCAAGTCGGCCTCCGGTAAGAGCGCGCAGAAGACAACTTGTACGACAGTTTTCTTGGGGGAGGGGAGGGGTCCTGTATGCTTTGTTTAAAGTTGCGTTTTTATATCCATATGGGTGAAAGTAGAAATAAGCACCAAGTGACAGTCAAACCCAAAGAAACAGCGCTGAGAAATTATAGTGAAACAAAGATGTACTATCATCAGATGACGTCGTTAAGATCTTTGTATCGTGTTGCACAATGCGTGGATGGTATATGAAAGACAGTAGATATGAACAAAGCAAACAACGGCCATTAAAACAGTCATGGTTGAAGTGTGCTAACAATTGAAAAAAGACTGTACTGTAAACATATTTATTTCCACCGGGCAACCTAATATCAAATAAAATGTGATCAATACCAATGTACATTTCAGACATTAACAACAGAAACTTATTATTTGAGACAATATGGCAAGTCATTTTGACATTAATCCTATTTGGCGATATCACAAAATCATTTAGCGGTATCGCCAAATTATTTGACAATATCACTAAATGGTCTCATTTACTGGTATCTCTAAATCATTTAGCGGTGATCCTAAACGATTTAGACATATACCTAAAAGATTTAGTGGTATCGCTAAATTATTTAGAGATATCCCTTAATGATTTAGCGATATCGCTAAATGATTTAGAAATATCGCCAAATAAGATGTATTCAGAGATATCGCTAAATAAGTGAAACAGTACAGTGCAGTTATTGTATTTTGCCTGAGTGTGTAGTGAATGTCACAAAGGAATGAACATTTGGACCCGACCGTTAAGTTTGACAACAAAATTAATACTGTTACGCTGGTGGTTTTCCCACATAGTGAAAGAAGGTACTTCGGCTGTGTTGACAAAAACTTCCCTTACCTTGTTCACTTGTCCTTAGCGTGAATGCAGACACCTGGAGCTGGAGTCTGGGGAGCTCTTGGTCGCTTTTACCCTCTTGGTTCACTGCTGTGACTCTCAAGATCTTTAGTCTAAGTGGTGTGATGTGCGAGTCGTGATGGCCGCAGAGTGGCCACGTGTGGGGGGAGGAATAACTAACTATTAGGAGTGTCAGACATTGGAGTGGCCTCGCCCCTTACCCTCGCAACACCACTCCTCTCTGGCCCAACTTGCCCCTAGTTGCTATGGGTTCCAAAGTTAGTGGGAGGGGAAGGGGCGCTGTGAGACTGCCTTGTGTGCATAGTGCTCTACAGTGACCTGTCTTTCCTATGGTAGTTATACTGGGGCTAAATATAGGACAATAAAGAACGACAACATTAACCTATGTGCAACCCAGACTCTAATCAAAATTAACATAAGAATCTACCTATCTACAGTCCTAATATTCCAAACCCAGCAAATGTTGGGAATACCACAGAGGTCCATGCCCTAAGCTGACAATGCTGTCAGGTTGAGACCACATTGCTCATTCCTTCCTGTAACCGACCTTCCCTTGGGACTAAAAATGGGTGGCCAGTGGAAGGATGGTAGATAAAAGGCAAAGGAAATTCATCCTGGGGGTGAACCTCTTGAGGGTCTTGGCCCGCCCCTGGACTAGCCTTTCTGGTGAGGGCAGCCTCAGCAGTGGCAGGTGTCAGTAAGGAAGATACACCCTTCCTCCAGAAATAATGAACAACTGGCGTGCTGCTCCCGTTTGTGTGGGGGTTGCTTGAGCAAGCAGGTTAAGCATGACTTGTGGATAAATCACCATTTGTAACATCTCCGGATCCTGGGTAAGCTGGTCCTCGTGGGCATTGGCAGTTAAAAGGGGGCAGGGGAGGTAATAGTCTATGGCCCCAGGGGCTGAGGGACTGATACCCAGGGGAGCTAGGTCAAGGCGTCAGTGAATACAGCCAACTCTGACAGGCTTAGCCCCGAGAAATCTGCCAGATTCCATGGAAGGTGCAGCATAAGCTCCTGCCACTGTTCAGAGTGGAGGTGACCAGGCAGTTGTGATCGACGCACTGGTAGTAAGCCACTCTCCAACTGTGTGGGTTAACCTGCACTTGGCATTGGCCACATGTTGACAGAGACATACCACGGCAGGTGGGCAGAATTTAGTGATGCTGGATATGTAGCACAGATCAGTTATAGATAGGGCAATTTTGTGGCCAGTCTGATGGGCTACTCCTGCAGGTGACGATAGGGGCTGTGGCAGGGGTATCTCACAGCCACCAGATGGCAAGAGCCTCCAGCTCACAGTGAAAAATGATCAGGGTTGCATGGGGACAGGGGACATGTACTAGCACCACCAGCTGGTCCCACCTGCGTGGAGCAACAGATTATCCTGCAGCAAGCCTGACCAGAAACCATCAGATGGATGCCTTGTTTTACCTTAGGAATAACCACTTCAATTATATATATATATATATATATACATATATATATATATATATATATATATATATATATATATATATATATATATATATATATATATATACATATATATATATATATATATATATATATATATATATATATATATATATATATATATATATATATATATATATATATATATATTGGCTTGTGGTCAGGTGTGATGCCACTGCATATCCCCCATTGACATCTTGGGAACCAGTTGTAAAGCTGGTGGTTTTCCCGCGTAGTGAAAGAAAGAACGTCAGGTGTAGAGAAGAACTTCCTTTTACCTTTTCTATTTATCCTGATGCTATGCCACTATCAAGATCTTCAGTCTAAGTGATGTGATGTGAACGTCAGGATTAATGAGGGTCGACCACCCATGTGGGGAGGAGTAACTGACCATCAGCAGTGCCAGTCATTGGAGAAGCCCCGCCCCTTACCCTCACAACAATACACTGCCTTTGCAGTGGGATATTACACCCATTGACAGTGACAGAGAAGATAACCAATTCTTGACAGTACACTTTGGGAAGATAAAGCCACTGCACTCCCCCCCCCACCCCCACCCCCCAAAAATGGGAGCCATATTGGGCAAAAATTGGACAGAAAGTGGAAATACATTCAGCAATATTACCAAATATGTAGTTCAGCGATATCCCCATATGGTATGGCGATGTCAATAAATCATTTAGTGATATCGATAAATCATGCACATCTAGGGATATCATTAAATGATTTACTGATATCTCTACATCATTTAGTGATATTTGCTGGGGGATTTAGACATATCGCTATATAGTGAGCAATATTGCGAAATATTTGGCGATATTGCTAAATACTTAATAATATCACTTAATATGCAGTGGTATCACTAAATGATTTGTCAATATCGCCAAGAGAATTAGCGATATCACTAAGTTATTTAGTGATATCCCAAAATGGCTTGTAATAAAAGACAGCATTTAAGTCTAAGCTTCTTAATTGTGAAATGTGTGTGGGGGGTGTATGTAATATTGAAGATCCATCTTATCTCATGAGAAACTTAAAAGCAATAAGGCTGTCTCTAGGGATAAAGTGTGAAAGACAAAATGTCAGGCGACACATCATTTTAATTTTCACTTCAGTATATCCATATACATGGTGGGTCTCACTCCAAAAACTATATGTGTGGGGGATTGTACTTGGTGCTATGCTGAGAGAGGCAAGCGACGGCCAGACAAACCATCTATTTTGTTGCTCCATGGATTTACTTCCAGCAAAGAAGTCTGGAGCCGCACTGTCAAAGTAGGTATACACCTGGAATCTTTGACTATAATATTTATTTTATAATGTCCGTGTGACTTGTAAAAGTGGAAGTTAGTGTGCATACAGCTAGTTCTCTGCCTACTGTTTACAGCATCACAAGCGCCCTTGGCATTCAGGAAAGATATCATGATTTTATTAATTGTAATTTCATGGTGATGGGTATAAAAAGGAAATTTTTTTTAAATCATGTGTGCCCTATTATTTTCCAAAATGACTTCAACTGTCATGAAACATGTGCCCCATTGTGATTACATATATACATGAATGCAAACACACAAATAATACTAGGATTTCCATTTTTTTGGGGGGGGGTATTTTATAACCTTATTATTCAAATTTAATCTAGGACATCTATGTTGATAATTCTACAAAATAGCATTTCACTTTCTGTTTTAGTTTCTGCCAAGAGACATTCACATCATAGCCCCAGATTTGCCTGGCCATGGAGGAACCTCATCTTGCACTCAAGACAAGATGAGTTTTATGTCTCAGGCGCATGCTATACATGAGGTACCGTTTTGATCATACTGTCTTCCTTGACATCCAAAAACGGAATTTTTTCTTTTGATATATTCCTTGTCCTTTCTGTTATTCCCAAAGACTACAGATCTAAGATCTTATCACATTAACAGATGAACACGATTTAATCGGAAGTACTGCATACATACAGATGTGCATACATATTGTCATACACAGTGTATGGGTTCCTTCTTATAAAGCCTACTAACGACAAGCCACCCATTCTACACAGGTTCTGATTCTCCATGCAGATTATATGGAATATTCAGGTACCCTTCTATCAAAGAGAATAGAGGCTACCCCTTTGTAAGGTTACATCTCTAGTGTAGATAGGGTGGCCTTATGAAAGGGAGACCACAATATATGTGCCCTTGTGCCCTAATATTTTTTCCATGAACTGACATAGGTATTGATCTCACTACATCTCCAATATTTATCCAACCAGAATTCTCCTTGAATTATTTTCTGGAATTGGGACCTGAAAACTTATTTGATGACCCTCTGTCACAGTTGAACACTTTATCTTTTTGGCATCCCTTTTAAAGATAGCAAATTTGACTTCTTCCTGTATTTTTAAAGTATTTTTACGTTGTTATGTTCATGTTAGAATCTCCTGGGTTGAAGTTTTTTGGACATATTAAGCCCATGGATGTTCTGACAACCTGTGGCCTGTAACCAGTAAGGATGGAGAGGTGGTTTCAACAAAATCAGCATGCATGTGACAGCCAGCCATGATGCAACAGGTGGTGCAGGAAGTGGCTTCAATCATTAATACATTAGTTGCATCGATGACAGTCAAAGCACCTTCGGTGGGGGTCAACCAGTGTGATAACAGTACAATCCATTTACCAGTTTTACCTTGGACTGCCAGGTAACAGAGAGATGCAAGTAGTCTGCGAGTTGGGAAGTGACTGCAGGAAAAACAAAGAGTGGTCGAGCACTGCTGACCAAGTGGTCAATGAGCGGTGGTCTTGTCCAAAGAAAGCACAAGAAGTAAAAGAAACATGTAGTCTCACAGTACCGATTCAGGTCACCAATTTATCACTATGCTTCTGCTTCACTGGGCCAGGAGCTTTCAGCAAGCCTGGGACCTGGTTGTTCGTCCGTCAGGTGGGACGGGCTTTACCCAGTGGGTGTTCTATAACACAGACGGGACAGACAGCTACCATTCCTGTGCTGTCCACACAAGCAGGTTTACAGTTTATTTTGTCACCCTTGGTGGCATCATTGTTCAGGTGCCTGGGTGTAATGAACATGTTAAATTTACAGCAACATATTTCAGGTGATGATCATCATGTTGTTAAGGCTCCAAGTTAATCATTCTAGTGCTGCACCAGCATCAAAGGGCCTACAACTGGTATGTCATAAAGGGTTTAACGAAACATGCCAGTTGATTCAGAACCACCAACAACCACTCTTCAGTTAAAATTGTCCCTTACTGTATGGTTACATGTGCAGTCTCCAGGACATCCATCCAGTTTCTCCTACATTGTTCTAGCTTGACAAATATGTGGCTATGCTAATGTAGAGTCATAGGTCGATCAGCTTTCAGTACACTTTGGAGCCTGATCCTGTGGCATTGCCCAGCGACTCCAGGACTTTTCAGTCCAGAATTGCAGGGTGATGATATTATATTTTCTGGCACCAGTCAGATGATTTCTTTGAGAGTGGTAAGATAGAAACAAGTGGCTCCCATGGACATCGACTCTGAGAGGAGTATTGTTTATGACGAAATTTATGCACCAAGACAAGAATGAGACTTGATACAAAGTAAGGTTATTTCACAGGGCAATAAAAGAACCCTGTACCAGCTTGATTGAAACTGTCAAAGACTTTGTGAGATCTCTATAGCGTCGTAACATGACAACATGCACTAGAGAATATTTTAAGGTTGACATGAACTTATAGCTGCTGCACAAAAAGACATACTTTAACCAGACATTTTTTAATGGCAGGTTAAGACAGCATCGTTTTGCATAAGTGATGGACATTTCTGTGCTGTGGGACCAGGTGACATCAGAAGTCATAACATATGTTCAGGGTGTCACGACTGCAGATTGAGCAGGTTACGGTACACTGAGCCAATTGTTCAGTTTCAAGCCCACCACCACAGATAGTTGTCTGGTGCTGGAGGTAGTTGTAGTGGACTGCAATAGAAAATACAAGAGGCAATCTTACTGAGTGGCCATGGCAAAGATGGAAATGTATACATAGGAGACCATGATGATTAATACACAGAAGAGGCCACTAGTACTTATGTATGGAAATGGGCCCCACGTGACCAGGATAGTGTCTGAGCCCCAAATGGTGGATACAAAGTTAAACTATACACATAGCTGGTAACAGCACAATGCAGGCCTTTTTGGTTTAAATTTTGTTTTTCGACCATGGAACGGCCAGCTAACGAACCAGCAGCCTTTGGCAACAACTGCCTGGCCAAAAATGACAATGCACATACCTATTATACCAAGACCCTATTCTTTAAAAAAGGATGGTTAAAAAAAGTATATATATGTTTAACATAGATTGCTAAACTGGCCAAGTCTATGGCAATTATTTTCCATGGCACAGGTATTGGCATATACTTTCTTACCTAATTGTGAGGTGGAGGAAATCAAAGGACTCAGAAAAAAACCTCATGCACAGTCAGAGAGGTAGGATCTCTTTCCACTTGCTTTTCGGCCTGTGAATCACTCTCAGGCTGCAGAGATAGAAGGTGAGTATGTTATCACTTAGCCAGCCATGCAAGCAATAAATAGAATAGTTGAATGTGGCGAGTTACAGTTACAATCTTACATATTGAGGATCAGGTCCATTTTTCATGCCCAAGGGGAAAAAAGGAGCTTCAGACATTGTTCAAAAAACCAAGTCTATGGGATTTTAAAGCAGAATTTTTCCCTTCCCCTAAAAGATGGGAGCTTTATAAATATTTTGGACAGAAATTGAAGATTGAAGATTTATTAATTAATGATCAGTAATTAACTCAATTATGCATTTAATATAGGGAAGGTATCTACAGACCAGCACAGAGAGATCATAACTCTTAGTTCTAAAAAGGGTCAACAAAGAACTTTCTTAAAAAACTAGATCTATCTAATGTCCTCAGTTAAGTGTATATTTGAGAGATTTTCCAGAATACTGGAATGGAAAACATGCAAATGAAAATATAACTTTAGCATCCTTTGACATAATTTTTGGCTTGTATCAGGCAAAGAAATCATGCCATGAACATCTCAGCTAGGGATACCTGGCCTAGAGCCACTTTCGCACAGTGGGTTTGACCCTCATTTCTCCTACCAAGGCTTGGCAATGGGATGCCAGGCTGACCCAAGACTTCAAAGAGTGCCCATCTGTCCAGTCTAATTAGCATTACGTAATCATTGAGACAACACTTATGTCAGCTGATTACCTCATTGCTGTCTTGCTTTCTCTGTGCAGCTTTTTTCAGTCTAATTGAAACAATATGTTCTTCGTGTTCATTTTGAGAATAAGCTATATTAAAGTAACATGTTAATCATAAAAATTGGCCCCTGAAAAACGTATTTATGTGTGTCTGTTGTCTTGAGACCTAGGCAGAGAGTGGTTGCAGGCAGGTGTTGTGGTAATTATTACCTGTAAGAGAAGTGACAATAAAGCCGAGAAAGAGCATAATAAGGGATTGAATTACAAGCTTCAGTGCACACACATTGACTTTGATATTTTCCAAATGGGGGTGAAAATACAGAGTTGTCTGTAGCGGAGGCGATCACCTCATGTATATGCCCTAAACAATTTAATTTTGCAAGCAAAATATTTTATTCATGTTCAAGCTTGTAAAAAGAATACTATTTTGTTTGCTGGCTTCCAGCTTTTCTAAAGCACATGGTATTAGTGGTGAGACAGATTTTGTATTGACAATTAAAGCAAAAATAATATATGAAATACTCGGAACACATAATACAGTTCTCGTTGTAGAAGTGCAGAAAAATGATGTCATAAAATTTTGTATATCATAGTCATTTGAAATTCTTGTTCTGTCAACTGGAAAATAGGTATAACATGGATGGGATGCTTCGTGAACAATACTGTATTCTGTATATGTATACATGAAAAGCACAATACAGACTATTAAAAAAATTAGAGCTGGAGACCAGTATTAGACTTGCCTGTATTGAACTGTTTTCTAGGGAAAGAGATACTCAAAAGGGAGATACCAGCAACTATGGCCATGTTGACGTTTCCAGGATACTGTTTAACATCCATAAAATTCAAAGATGCATATCTTCAGATACCTATAACTAAACCTGTTGAAATGCTTTCAAATTTTAGTTAAAAATGTTGTCTATCAGTTTGTGCCCACTGCCTCACGCCATTTCAACCTGGCAGTAACACCGAAGGTTTGCAAGAATAATGAGTGTGGTGACAAGTTACACATACTGCAGAGGTGTGAGATTATACATTTGCATGTATCTGCATGACTGACTAATAAGAGCACTGTCCACCAATGACACTAAAATAGGATATGGGGATATTTATTATATGTACAGTCTTGGCCCTCATAATAAATTTTTGCAAAGTCTAATCTTGAGCTCTTCACAGCAGTTTGTGTACCTCCGCACTTAGTTCCCCACAAGACCATTCATCTGCAAACCATCACAGGAGCGTTTCAGCGAGCTTTGGACTCTACTTAAGTTGGTTGCAAACAAGAATCACTTACCAGCAAGAACACATTATGAGTCTGATAAGGAAGCTTCAGTCTTTACACTTTTAAGTTCCCATGGACAGGTCACCGAAAAGGGAAAGTCATTTGGCTTTCCTGAAAAATTAGCACACACGGTCCAAGCGTCAGTACTTGAGAGTGACTGCCTGAGTGAAACAACCACTCCTGTGGTGGAGAGAGAAGCCAAAACAATGTGTGTATATATATGTTAGTAGTATTCAGGGAAAATAAGATGACATTTACAGATGCATCATTCCTGGGTTGTGGGAGCCCCATGAGCTCTTTGATGGCATCAGCTTGTTCCCTGTTCATTTCAGATCTCATCCAATCAATTAATTGCTTGGAACTGGAGGCGATTCATTGGTGTCTAGAAAGTTTTCAGCATGGTAGCATGTCACGATGCACTGATTATGTCAACAATCAGCCTATGATTGCATAATCAACAAGATGATGCAGACCTTTGAGTGCTGCTGGCATTTGATAAGACAATTCTGAAATGGTGTGAGACAATTACAGGCAACAGGCTGCATTGTATGTTGCAGGATTGCTACATGTGACAGTTGACCTGGTTTTAAGGAAACACCCAAGTTTTAATCACTGTTACACCCACAAGTTTTACAATGTCTGTGGCTCACATGGAGAACTCTTCATGTAGATCTACTCATCAGGTGGAAAAACCAACCAAGACCAGGTTTGTGTCGCCTTAGCAAGATACGACAGTGTGAGCAGTCAATAATATGTCTCTCAGGTGGAACAACATGTTTATCCATCAATACCAGTGCTGTCAAAGATACTAGAGAAGATATGGTCAGACTAAGTCAAGAGGATTATTGATCTATAAGAACAAAGTTTACAGACACCAAAGGCTTTACCTGAATTGCTGTCCCTATTAAGACAATGACAGTTCAACATATTTCATCAGAATCCTCAACATTACATCTACATGCATGGAAACTATGGCTCAGGGTTTCAAGATACTAGGCTTTCAAACAAAATTGCACAGAGAGTAGCCAGCAGGAAACTCCACTCCACTTCTCTGAACGTGGAGATTCTAAATGGTTCAGGCTTGTTGCATGGTGTGACATTTAAGATTCATTGCTGCATCCTTAAAATGCCTCTCTTTTGTCTATGGCCACATTTGTGATAAATCAGAGACTGGTTTAGAGATTAAGATGAAAGCAAGACACAGATCTGCTATTTCGTCATCATTTGGCATGAGGGTGCTGAAGTCTGTTGCGATGAAGCACTGTCGGGTCTCAAAAATGTTTTGAAGCAGACAGACCAATCAGACAAAAGCTTTCCTACTGTTGTACGTGTTGATGGACCTCACAGGCCTACATTCTCCTCCTTTTATGTCAACCCATAAAAATACTTTCAGGATTAACCTTAGACCTGCACGACTGTGTTACTCGTCATGTTTGTATCTGCAGCTAGACAAGGTGAAATTTATGCCCTTGAACACTCTAAAACGTCATCTTCCAAAAATGCAAATAAGGTGTTTTTGCAGCTTAATCTATGTTTTATGGATTATTGCCTGTCTTAAGTCAGGAGTAAAATTTGATTCTTTGCATTGGTATTGGAAAATGAATGTTGGTGCTTTCGTAACCATTGAATATCTTTGCTGCCATTGTTGCGTTGGAATTTATGAATATGGGTAATGTTTTCTGACCTATTTGATAAATACTTCATTGGCGATGTTGTTTTCTGCGCTGTGTTCTCTGACTCGTAGTTATAATGGAGTTAGAGTGTGCTTATAATGTCTCAGATTCAGAAATATCACAATAACGAGGCAGGCCTACTTTCTTGTTTTGTTGTGAACTCAGCTGACTGACTAGTCAGGAAAAGCAAGCAGTGACAGGCCTGCCATGTCTATTTTTATCTTTGGCACAAGTGATAAAATTTGAGTTTTAAGTGTGTAGATCTATATCTTTGGAAACACTAAACACCATAGTTAATGACAAATAATTCAAAGGTTTTTGAGGACTGGTTTAAAACCACCATTTGCTTTTTATGAGTTACTGGTTATATCAAGTCACGAGTGAAAATTTGTTTCTTCACATTGGTATTGGAAAATGAATGTTGATGTTTTGGTAACTCTTAAATCTCTTTACTGTCATTGTTGAGTTGAAATGTATGAATATGGGTAACGTTTGTCTGAACTATTTCATGGCTAAAACACAAACACTCTGATTACCTTATAAATTCCCTGAAGAGCTTGTAACTCTATTTGCCTGCCTCACTTGAATATCTTAAAGTTCACATAAAAATAAGCTTCTTAAATGATTAACTATGTATCGCCTTAGGAGCTCTGCATGCTTCACGAGTGTGAAATACTATATGGTCATAAGGTACATTGTGTTAGTTGTCTCTGTATATGAGGCAGAAATGATCACCTTACTCCAGTTTGGTGACCTGTTAACCTATGGTCGTGTAAAGGTAGTGTATTAGGACATAAATCTGGAGGAAAAAAAACTTTTCCTATTTGTTGCTAATACGTGCATACATTACGTAAAAAGCCCACCAAACCGTCAATGTATCAGATGGCCCTCTTAGCCGGCGCACCAAACAGGGAAAGCTAGTCCTCAAGCGTGAAGAGGAAGCACATCAACTGAGTTTGTTAGCTGCTGATAGAGGGCAAGCTGGCTTCCCGTGACATCCGATTCAGAGAGTAATTCAAGGAAAATTTAGGTTGTATATTGGATAGATGTCGATTTATACACATCAGTACCTATGGTATTGTAAATATACAGTACCTATGGCAGTGTTTAGGTAGGTATTACTAATGAATATAGAATTAAAATAAATTCCTGGGTGTATGCGTGTGCAATGATATATAATTACACTGTGAGATTGTTCTGTTTAAACTTGCTCTATAGCTTTAGCATTAGATTCAAGGGTATGACAAAACATACAGTAAATATATCATGTATGATGTCTGTGAGTGCTTTAAGCATAATAGGTTATGAATTAGTACGGAATATCAATTTAGTATGAGTGATATGTGCTGAACGTACAAGAAAATTAATGAATTATTAGAAAAATCAGTCTTGCTTTCATCTAATAATACATGCTGAAAGGGTTTTCCCTTGTTGTCTGAAGCTAAACGTATACTAGTATATCATAACAATCATGCAGATAGTAAATTTTTGATGTGAATAGATCCTTTCTCTGTTCTCAAGTGCTTTAAAAACCGCTAGGCATTTTATAAAAGTAAATCCTTTGTTACAGTTTCGTTACAAAGCATTCATCAACAATTGACATTCTTATCATAACTGATAAGCAAGAAAGTAAGTCTTCGTGTTTACTTATTGGTACTGCTCCACCAGTTTGTACAAGCCATCGGCCTCGACAAAGCACGCGTGCATGTAGCGGGTCAGTCCATGGGTGGTGCAATATCAGGGTGCTATGCCGCCAGCTTTCCGGATCATGTGGCCTACTGCACACTTATATGCCCAGCTAGTAAGTATAATAAAAGCTATCACAGCCTCAATGAACGACAGAAATATACATTTGAACATGTACGTTATCAACTGTAAAATTATAGTGAGATTGCTGGAACAGTGCATAATTCTATGACAAAAGAACACAGACAATGCTTGTATTCCTGATCTGCTTTTTCGAGGCTGAAGTTAGGTTGGGTAGCCCTGCTGCAGTAGACGAGTGGGCCAACAGCTACATACTGTAATATAATAGTGTAAACCCAAAACAGCTGCAGTTTTAAACAGAGCTGTAGGGGAATGTACCTTTAGCAAGTCTATGCCACTGTAATCAATATGATGGTGCTTTAATAACGTAGGGATTTCTTTCATTCTCTCGCCTATTTCTCTTTTTTCGGGGGGGGGTGTTTTGTTTGTTTTGTTAAGAGGACTTATGGGGGGTTGGTTTTGTTTGTTTGTCTGTATTTTGGGGGGTGGATGGGTTGTTTTTGTTTTTGTTTTCGTTTTCGTTTTCGTTTTTTGTTTTGTTTTTTTGTTTTGTTTTTTTTTTTTGTGGATTATTTTTTTGTTTCATTTTTTGGCCAAAATTCGAAGTTATTGTATCTTTCTACTAGGTAATATATATTATTTTGGGGGAGGGTTGGGGTGGGGTGGGGTTTTTTTTTTTTTTTTTTTTTTTTTGTTTTTTTTTTTTTTTTTTTGTTTTTTTTTTGCTTTGTTTTGCTTTTTTTTTCTTTTTCTTTTTTTTTTTTCATGCGGTTTGGTTTTTTGTTTTTTGTGGTTTTTTTGTTTTTGTTTTTGTTTTTGGTTTTTTTTTTTTTTTGTTTTTGTTTTTTTTGTCTTGTCTTGTTTCATTTTATTTCCAAAATGCTAAATCATATTATCTTTCTGTAAGATGATATATTTTATGTTTGTCAAATACAGATAATCACAACTTTATTTTGGTTCTGTTATATAGACCAAACAATAAATACAGCTGTAAAACAAACACTAACATACGTTGACAGTTTTTTTTGGATATTGTTCAGTAAATGGTCACCATAACAGTCAAGGTTAAAGTTCCAAGTGGTAACATTTTCGTATGTGTGAGGTCAGTAATGGAAATTTAATTAATGTTTAATAGTGAAGACGCCCGAGTTGAGCCTACACACCCAACAAATGGCAACAGGCCGCGTACCTCTGCTGGCTGACAGCGTTGACGAAATGGCAAGCATGCTTAAATTAGCAGGCAACAAGGAAGTCTATGTGCCAAGACAGGTAGGCAACGGTGGATGACATAGGCAAAATTGCCTCAGTGTCATCATATTTTTCCACAAGTCGAGGCTTACAAGGATTATGGACATACCGAGTATATACATATATATATATATATATATATATATATATATATATATATATATATATATATATATATATATATATATATATATATAAACATACATATATGCGTTAATATATGGTGACACACAAAGTTTGCATCGACTGACTTCAGGAAGCGTCCTGGCTGGGCACGTGGCCTTTGTCTTCAACTGATAGAGTTGCAAGTGTTATATACTGACGTGTAAACTTATACCGTCTTATCGAAACTTTTATCATTGAGGGAAAACTACCTTTCAAACAAACACAGGGCTCTTAATGTACCTCCCGGACCGTACAATGTTAACTAGACGAGTGTTGATTAGAAATTTATGTATTTTGTTGAATCCCATTGGCGAAAATGTTATTAAACATTCTCGGGACGCAGGTTGCGTCGAGGTATAACAACTGCAGTTTCGGCCGCCAATATATCAGATCGTCTCATCTCGAGTATGGGTTGTTGTAAAATGTGTATCGATGTACCTCAGAACGCTATTGCCTCTGCTCAAAGTAAATTTGTTGGACCCGACTAGATGTCCACAATCTCTTTGTATCAGGGATGATATGTGCACGAGTGTTTAACTTACTATGTTGTGAGCATTATTTTACTTAGTGTCGCTTATTTCAGATTTCAGACAATTGTTGTACTCTAGCCATGTATTACAAACTAGCTGCGTTGAGTTGGCTCCAACGAAACGGACCTTTTCCACGACCATTAGCGTACCTAAGTTTTTTTTATTATTATTATTTTGTAAATGCTCCACATTATCTGATGTATAAAACAAGAGCTGATTCATTATATATACTTAGCTAAATAATCCATGTATCTTACTTATCATCAATGATAACGACCGGGGTGTCTATGTTTGCTCTCTTGCTTATGATAGAACTGTTAACTCTCACTTGTCAAAAAGTTTCACATTTCTATGCCTACGCGTATCCCTGCTCCGTTCCTCTTATACCTGAGGCCTGAGTGCGCCAGCAGCCCTGGGCCTTATACTCTCATCAGTCGGGGTTTCTCTCTGCGTGGTATGTTTTCGCCATCGGCAGACATACACTTCGTTGGACCTCCTTGTACACAATGAAAATTACAAAATCGAACGGATATCACTTCAGTGCTATCAATTACGTTTGTGTTTTTGCTTGGGGGGGGGGGGAGAATGAGATAAACTCTCTCAGAAACGTACTTCAAAAGAAAAAGAAGGAAAAAGTGTTCACTTTAAGTCATTACGCCCATTGTTTACATACATGTATGGTCAACAAGCAATTTAATTATGTATAGCTTGAAAACTGTTGGGTACATCGACAATAAGCAGATTTGAACCTTCATACATAGTCAATTGTGCAGCATTACCATACATTTACAGTTGATTATTATGACGTTTGAATATGTGATGCGAAACAGTGTAGTGACAAACATATCATGCAATACTTGACAGTAGGTATTACATTAATAAGCTTCTCGTTTAAATATTAATTGGTACATTCAAGTGTGTCTTATATATTTTATTATACCGTTACAATTGTCGTTCTTATCTTAGCTAAACCTAAAAATGAAAAACAGTCTGTTTCAACATTTGATTGTAATTAACTGCATCCACATTGTTATTTTACTTCAACGACACATAAATTCATACATAGTGTCAAACATGGGCACATACTGTACATCAATTTTTGATATTCTTATCTGAGCACAATTAATTACAATATCATATTCTATATTTCTCTTTTTTTTTCAGATCATTAAAGGAATGGTACAGGCAAGGAAAGCCAAGTTGCCATTTTACAAGACGTGTATGTATAATTTTCAACTGAAAATATCGATTCGTGTCCGGTTGTGTAAAAGTGTCACATCACTGAAATGCAGTTAATTGTCCGCCACGTGGAGCAACGTGCAACTCTGTATGTCGTCTTGTATTGCTGTTGCATTTTTTTTTTCGGTATTTACGGCATCAAAGGAACATATAAAGTTGTCAGGTAACAGTATGTGCTGCCCACTTGATGTTCAATGCCCACAGAAAATAATCGACTCCGGTGGGCAGCCCGCTTGGATTAGATCCGCCTTTTATTTCCTTTTTTTTAAACCTTGCCGTCGGTTTTGTCTACTGCACAGCTGCAAACATATGTTTCCCTATTCAGCAAGTCTTCGTTTCAAATTTACTTGATTTCGAACACTTACGATTGTCCATTTTAGGCATGCATAATATTTTGGCGTAATACAGTGTTAGCTCTGCAGGCCGGAAGCTAACGTACTGCACCGCGCTTGAGAAAATGCTGAGTTCTGAGACAGACGGAAAGCAATCTGCAAATAACCTTCCCTTTGTCTAGCACAATACCTTGTGCCAACAGTCTGGGCGACTGCCTGTGCATCATATCAAGTTTTCTCTTGTCTGTGTACATTTGTTTCCGATTTCGGGTCTTATCGTTACCCCAGCTACCTGATATTAATTGAAACTTTCTAACTTCTGTCTTCAGCTGGATCAGTAGTGTTTAACGGGTACATTTTTCTTAACGGTATGTTATAACCGTCTTCAATTTCTCAAATTTGATGTCGTGCTGCTGAAAGGGTGTTTTTATCACACCGCTTGGCCACACGTTTCTGAAAATCCGTTTTAGTTTTCATCACTTCTTTCATTGATCAGCGGTCAACAGATATAGAGGTACAACGGCTTGAAATGTTATATTATATCAGCTGCTGTCGACGAAGGTAAACGCGATGTACGAGCTCTGCTACACGTCATGCATACACTCTATTCAAAAGTCCCTGCCATATTTGGAACACTACTGATTTCTGGTGACAGAAACCAGAATGAGCCTGTGGGGGACACCAATTTGAGTCCCCATTCACCTACATGTTAATTTGATTACTTTGGTAGCTTATATCTGTTATTAAAAACACTTTTGACTATAACCATTGTGTTACTCTGTTAGGGAAACTCTAGGACTATAACGTAAGGAGAAAAATCTTCAGTGTTTTTACTTTTCCTAATTGCCGCTGATATGCACGTCAGTGCCATTTTGATACCCTGTACAGTTGGACCCAAAGCCAGAATAACTGAGTTGACTCTCTTTACATTCTAGGAATTTCCGGCAGCAACAGTGTAATAAAATATGGGTTTTAGGGTTATATAATTAGCTGTCACAGATAAATTTATTCCAGAGCTCAATTGACTTGTTAATGGAGCAAACTCATCAGTGCAGACCTAATTTTCGAATCAGGACTAAAACGAAACGATAAAACGTGAGTATTGGACCATGTTTTGTTGTTTTGCTGTTCTTGTTGTTGTTGTTGTTGTCCCAGGTAGTACAAATTACACACCCAAATAAATGACTGGTTCTAAAATGTGAATTCAACAGATTATGTTTTGTAATAAGATGATATAAAACATGTTGCCATGAAAACTTATTTCATATTAACAGACTACGTCACAGTAACTTTTGCAACAATAGATCAAACACTGAAGACCTGTTTTTCCCTGCACTGTTGTAGTCCTAGTGTTGTTCTCACAGGATAACACAATGGGTGTATTAAAACGTGTTTTTAAATGACAGATATAGGTAAGAGAAGTACGCAAATTTAACATGTAAGTGAATGGGGGCCTGATTTGGTGTCCCACCAGCCTCATTCTGGTTTCTGTCACCAGAGGTCACTAGTGTTCCAAATATGGCAGGAACTTTTGAATATGGTGTATTGTTTCCGTCCTTTTACTGCAGGCTTGCTCTCTCTGTTTGTCCCTCCCTCTCTATCTATCTATCTCAGGCTCTTCCCCTCAATAAAGCTTTATATCCCTTTTGCTCAGACTCTCTCTCGGTCTCGGTGTTTCTCCACATCTGACTTCCTCTTACTTCATCTCTCCTCATGTGTGGTGTCTTATTATGTTGGGCATATTCTTTTTATCTAATATCAACCCAGCCAATCTTTGTTTTTAGTGATGTGTTTACATAGATCCGTCAACAAATTTATTCATCATGTTATAAATTTTATTTGATCACCGTCCGTTGAAATACCGTGCATAAGTTGTACGCTAAATCAGCACACTAGTCTATTACAAAGATAATAAAAGCACCTGGCGTACACTTAATAATTGTTGCGAAACAGACTATATCTTCGGTGAACGTTTTCTTGTCTTGGTGGCTGCCTGCTTTTATGCATGACTGAAGCAAAAATATAAAACATCAATATTTTCAAATGTCCTTTTAATTCATAGCCATTTTACAATAATGAGAGAGGCAAAGGTGTAACCAAATTAAAATGTGTTCATGTGACATTTTAGAGAAAGCAACTGTGTGAGGGAAGTACACCAGGCTGTTTAGATATATTGATGTCTTAAAATATAAGCATACCAAATCAAATAATAAAGTCAATACACCCGTCAAAACAATGACGTTATCCCATTCAGGTTCCGCCAGTTTAATACCCACCTCGTTCTGAATCAGGTATCATTTGTGTCTAGCTGTCGTGCCTTGTGTATCATCTCAGAAACACAAGAAATATCTACCGCAATATGAGTAAGTTTTGTGATTCTGTCGTGTCATTCCTTGCAGTGTTCGGCGAACTTCGAAACGAAACTAATAGAGAAGTTCTGATCAACAACATGTCCAAAATTACAATGCCTTCACAGGTATTATGGGGCACCCATGATAAGGTAGGTAAATAGAGGAATAGCTACCTTGGAGCTTATCGGTTATGGGCCGATCACATCTTTATGTACAGACTTCTACAGAGGTACACATTATGTTTAAGAGATTAAGCAATGTTTATCACTTCAATTCAGCATATATGGATGCTGATTAGGTCACGATTTGTGTATTGCCTGTATCTATATTTTCAGATCATGCCAATTTTATTATGATTCATGTGAAACGAGAACGTAACGGCTTGCCCCACACACTATGAATATAAGCCCAATCATGTGCAGATGCCACAGATGCAATATCCAGTCCAAGACATGCACACTCCTATCTTATATTTAAACCATTTGTGCTGAGCTGTATGGTAGCAGAGCTGTGAAAACACTAAGGGAACGATCAACTGTTAATACGATCACGATAATGTTGGCTTAGTCAACGATGTTCCTGGTCACACTGTGGCAACAGTATGCCAAGGCTATTGAAAGGAACGTTCTTCATGGTAGATGCTGATACCAGGAAACAAACTGGCGGGTATGATCGATTATGCAGACAACCTTTACTTTGAAAAGGAGGCGCTCTGTGCATGGTGCACTGCTTTGACATTTTGCTGACCAAATTTAGTCCCTGTACTGACAAATATGCCTAGGCGACAAGCTCCACGCATACAGGTTATTTTGAAGCAGACCTGCCATGGGATACAACTTGCATGGGATAATATCTTCATTCTGTGAATCGCAAAAGGAGCATTTTATTTTTAAATGTGCATGTATCGTAAATATTTTATTTCAGTGTCAAATGTAAACTAGCATCTTGCTAATTTTGTAACCCTGACTAAAACAATTAGAGACCAATGCCTATGAAATTTTCTGTTAAAATGGAAATGAAATATACCACAGTTATAAAGTTCCTAACACAGATACATTAAAGGTTACAAATTTGCGGAAACTGTTGAAAATGAGCTTCCGTTCAGTTCATGTAGAACGACTTACGTTTCTGAAGCAGTGATGCTAAATCGCCGGCTTCTGACGCAGCATACCCATTATATCCCTAAACCGTCATGGCAATGTATATGTAATCAGAAAAACAAATTTTTGCGACGAGTTGCATGCAATTATTTGCTACGTGTAGACATCGTGTCACGTTCAAAATTTTCTCCTGCAACACGTCACGCCAAATTCAGTAGGTCGGATTTTGAAGTGACTTGTTGCTCCGCGGAAGCCTTTTGCAAGGGCTTGCGACCCGTGTGGCCACTTCGTTGCGTGAACAAATGAAACGAAAAAAGCAATGTTGCACTTAGCTCCGGGTAGATGCCCAGAAGCGTCACGTTTATTCTTTGTGCATCCAGCCAGCGAAAAATGATGACTCCAGAACTGTGTGAGTGAAAACTTAAATACTGCAAATAGTGATGAAAGTGTTTAAGACAGGTGACTTTGATATTATTTCGAAGCTTACAGGACCACTTCAGTCTATGAATCCAAGATTCGTGTGCAGCATAGTTTTGTTGCAGTGCAAGCCTATCTTACGAAAAACGCTTTAACAAATCATGTCGAAGAGCAAATATCAAAATATTGGCAACGATGCACAAATTTTTAAATGTCGTGGCATAGGTGCGGATAGCGGCAGTAAAAACAAAAGTCATGTCAAATGGCGGGGTTTTGCTTTCCTTACAAGATGTTTTTTATCGTGGCACCGAAACGTAAACCAGGAGTAAGTTTAGTGAACAGGAGGATTGTGAACGTTCTCCGACGTTTTAAAAGTATTCCTTGAGTATGAAGGTCATTTTGAATTACAAATTTCTATCGTTGTCGAAAGTCTACTGAAAATAAAGTTCATCCAGTAACAAAAGAGAACTGACAAAGTCGAGAAAATTCTAGGCCAAGCCTTCATTTAGTTTTTCAAACTCCTGTGTGAGGCGCGAATGTGGAAGAGTTCTGTAACGGCATGAGATACACAGAAGCATTGGATAGATTCGCGCATTGGAGCATACCAATTATGTGTGTACAGGCACTTTTTCCATACACATACAAAACGTCACAAATCTTCACAATGACAAATCTGATTTTTATATTTTGTTGTTTCTCTTTGCTGTGATAAGTGTGGAGTTCTTGGTAAATTATTTGTTTCTACTTGCGCCCTGTTTTATTGTACAGACATATACTTTAAGCTAATAGTGCTTTTCGCCTTTCAGCTGGTGCATGTGTCTGGTGCTGATGTACTAAAGGCGGGCATACCAAACTGTGTTCGAATAGAAATTCTTCCACAATGTGGACATATAATCAACGTAGAAAAACCAAGACTATTGGCAAAGCTGCTGATCTCACTACAGGACTTTTAGACCCCCAAAGCAAACGGATACATTATACTAAACGGAGGCACCGAACGCCTTTCTGATTCAGACTGGTCACAATACATTTTGTGAGTAATTCAGGTATTAACATTTATCACTTGACAACTCATTTTGCCTGTCTGAGTTATTGAACTGAAACATTCACCTGCATTCTGGGACAGATAAGTTTCCAACAATTTGATCACCATGAGTGACTAGGATACCAAACTAAACCACTGGTCAAAATGTTTTCTGATATCTAATTTATGACTCTTTTCAGCATCAGATCACTTAGCGACAGCAGTATTAAACTGAATTGCCGCCCAGTGCATTCGAAGGGGGTTTTTCGAACATAGGATAGCTCTCAGTGATTTTCAGTAAATTGAACCATTTGCGACTATTTGTAGCGTATTTTAAAATCAATTACAGGACATTGTCATCAAAAGGAGTGTTCATAGAGTACCACTAATTTAAGAGTGAATGAACACAAAGTGCAGCACAGTGTACTCCCACCCGCCCCCCCCCCCAAGAATAATCAGAAAAATCCGAAATACCATTTCTGTAATGACATGGCTCGAGAACCATTAGTCTACGGTCCAACAGGGGCGAAACGTTCCCCCATTGGGGGAATACATGACATGTACATAGTTAACATGCCATTTCTTGGTGATTAAGAACAATTATGTTAGCATTTAGATACGTGTTTCAAAGTCTCTTTATGACCGATTAAAGAATATCATCCTGCCGTCAAAAAGCAGAAAATTTACTTTCAGCAATTCTTTGAAAATATTATATTTTCCATCAGTGGCTGTGTTTTGAATTATTGAGAATACCAAGACTGTGGCAATAACATCTGAATATATTTTAAACATTGTTATGTTAGAATACTGGAATATAAAGGTCATAATCAGCTTCATTTTAGTCCAAATTACTTTGAACGAAAAAGCGGTGTTCCATCTCATGCAGAATATCAAAAATTGCATTTAATGACAGCATATTTTCGCCAAATGTTTTCTTGTTTAGTGTTTTGCACAATGAGTGGTTTAAAGAGAGTGCCTCTTCCTTGAAAAACTTCATAGGCACGTCTTGGTCAGTAGTTAGCATGAATCGAACAAGCAAGACTAGCGTGTCTGTCCCGAGATCTGATGATCAATTTCTTGGATGCAGGTAAGGAGGAAACTGCATACATACAACAAAGGATAGTTCTAGTATCAGTCTCCTCCAGGGATGACTCAAGGTTTTGCACTCAACTTGTTTCTATACTCTTACCATCTTCACTCGACAGAGAGAAACAGTATCCCTGACAAACAAGGAAAACCTAAATCTTTTAAGCCTTGGGGCATAGTTTGATTTGCTCCATCTACCCGACAAGAGCTTAATGAGCTCTTGTTTTCATTGGCAAGAAGTGATTTCCAGACCCTTGCGATCTGTCTTGGGACCAAATAGCAACAGTGTCTTGCTGCTGCCCCTGCGATGACACTCTGGAGCCTGGATGGACAGCTCTTTGTATGAGTCTGTGACAAAATCAACCCTTGCACATGGTGACAAACTGCCTCAATTGTCTTCGGTATGCAAACCAAGGAATGGAAAGTGGCATTGTCATCTGGGCAGATTTCTCAATATTGGGCTTTGTGAAAAGTGCAAGAGTATCCTCAAGAATATGCAATAGTTTTGCTGTTTCTGTCTTTGCTGGATGTCTGTCTGGGGTGGCAAGGACCCATGAAATAGGTCCATGTTGATATGTCAACAATCTTCCAAGGCTAGTCTTATTGCACTCTGACAGTGTGACTACTGACGAAATAGATTTTTTCTGCCTTCATCTCCATAATCTTGGTCTGTGAACCTTTTAACTGTTTGTTCTTTGCAGAGCATGCAAACGTGTTAAGTTTGTTCTTCTTCAGTGGAGAGTGGAAACTAACACCCCTTTGAATCACCCTATCTTCACCAAAGGGGTGTAATGCTTTCCTATCAATGGTATTTGCATTGATGAGATCATTTGCCACAGTTTCTTGGGCAGGGGCACCAGACTCAGACTCAGATGACATTTATTTGACACATCAAAAAACAATACATACATGTGGAATACAAGTTTCAAAATTATGATATCACAGGAGTTACCATTATTTAGTAAAACTACAACAAGTAATGTGTCAGGATGACTCCTGGTAAGGAAATAAGTTTCCGCTATCACAGGAGCCACCTTGGAGAGATATTAACTGATCAACTAAACTCATTCAAAATTTAGTAAACATAGTAAACACAAACATGAAACATAATCGATTTAAGAGTTACAAATATAGCAGTTGGGTATGGTACATACATTTGAGCATAGATTCACATAGTAATTTTTTATATATCCTGAAAAATTGAGAGTGAATGAGTATGTAATTTATCAGTGATACAAGGGGGATGATTTTATTCTGCACCAGATGACAAGCAATAGAGTTCCCTGTTGTTTCACACATTGAATGGATTGACAAAGCTTTCTTTAAAGGCCTCAAGCAGTTTCTTAACATCAGCTTCACTTCCTTTGATTTGACCAGATAGAATATCTTTATGTGCAGGGTGCTCTGATGATGTCATATTAGTCATATAAATTGTAGCTTCAACATAACTTGCCCTTATGTTCCAATGGTATGCTGGGTAATTTCTGCTGAAGCGAATTATTCCACCATGTGATTTTGCATGCCTGTTGATAGTCTGTTCAATTATAATATTAACAGCATTGCGTCTCATGGGGATGTTAGAACGAGAAACACTTAAACCATTTCTCCATAGCACAAGTTCAGATCCAAGATGTGTTTCAGACAGGTTGAAGAAGGTCAGACGGTACATAGGGAGACACCTAATATAATTGTGGTGGTCATGTGCAAAATATTGTGGACAAAGCTGCTGCACTTTGTCCTACAAGTAACAGATACAAACAGTGCATTAAACATATAAATTACATGATATCAAACACCGCAATACAACAGAAGAAAACAAGACGGAAAAAATACGATTGACCAAGAGCTAATCACACTCGGTATTGGAGGTGTTCTTGATTGTACATTAAACTTGCTCATAATGATTTGTGGCGTATTGCAATACAGTCTCTCATAAATGTTTTGAACATTGATATTAATTCTGTATCTTCCAATTTCATAATAAATGTAAACATATTTTGATCACTGAATGATGCCGTCTCAACTAAACCGTCACATGTCTTTTCCAGAAAATGTTGTCTTGGTATATTGTATTGTTTGCAAGAAATATCAAAGTAATATTCGTCTTCAATATTTTGACAGAGAACAAAGTCTTTGGTTTACAGGAACTTTGGCTGGTCTTCTGTGTCTACCAGTTTATATATATATATATATATATATATATATATATATATATATATATATATATATATATATATATATATATATATATATATATATATATATATATATATATATATATATAAGTTGTGTGCACTTATATATATATATATATATAAGTTGTGTGCACTTATACGCAATCTAGTAATATTTTTGTCTGAAAATCAAAATACCTCTAAATACCGTTCAAGTTTCTAATCAGTTTTGTAGGTTCTTAATTTAGAATCGTCAGTATGCCGCGTAATTTCTTGTTGCCATTGATTTTTGAATTTCTTTGTCATTTGTTTCTTAAAGAGAGAGGACGGAAAATTGCCGTTGTACATTTCATGATCGTCCCAAAGTTCAATCACACACGTTTGATGAGTGCACTTGGACATATGGAACCTTACAACATACTAAGAGTGTGTACAGCATGACGTCCGTTTTATGGGTCGACCTAAGAGTTCGTGTTTCCGGGTTGTCCGCCCTTCCGTCCATAGTCCCGTTTGTGGTTCCATCTGTCCACAATTTGTTTGTGAGCACGGTATCTACAGACTTACGGACCATCTAAAATGTACCTCATTTGTACTTACACTTTCTTAACAATTACATCTACTTTGCATTGAATTCCCATACTGTAAATGCGACACCAGAAAAAATATGAGGGTCAAAAGAGAACACCTCAACACATTGAACATGACTCAATATATTGTACAATGTCAAACTCCCAGTATGTGCCATTATGCACAATAGTGCAAGAAGTTCTATGATATATACTCATAAGACCATCATAAACTTCAAAAACACTGAATACAAAAGCCAGCACACTATTGATATTATACACAGATCCCAGGAAAGCTGCTTTTATGAAAGGGATGGCAACGTGATAGTGAATTTGGTGCCATCTCATTTTACAGGTACGTACACTTTGCCAACCCAGCTCACCGGTAACTGTTTGGCAACATGAAAAACAGACACAAGCATTGCCTGGTGCACACTTCCACACTTTTTAAGCTGCATGTTGTGTCAGTAGGTTAACTTGAATTTCAATGTATAACACGGTACGCGCTGACCCGGATTACCTGGGGTTTTTTAAGAAAAATTAAATTAATTATGTTTTCAACCGCCGGATTATCGCTGAAATTTTACCCTTTTGAACACTGCATTGAATATAAAATTTCTGTTAATTAGTCATCTTCTTTCAAGTAAAGCATTGTACTTACGTTTAGGTTTAATATACTTACTTGTCATGTGGGACTGTTTGTAAATGTATTCCTATAAAAATGCTAATCAATCGACGAGAAATCTTACATTATTTTGTATTTTATAGAACACATTTGGTTCTGCAGCTTTACGTTAGCATTGTGTCCATCAATGAAGAATGATAGCATAGACGTGTTTTTCAACAAAGTATCATTATTTAAGGATGTGGGTGTTTCTTTTGAAACGTGATTATTATTTTCATGCACACTAAAGGTTACCTGTGTCTGTCATTAAAAAAATGTTCATGAATGATGACATCTTCACTCTTTCAACGCCACGGACAAAACAGGAAAAAGTGCACTTTACACCAGTTGTATGGGCTATGAAAGTAACAACTTTGCAGTATAATGAATGTCTTGCGTTTCGATGAACAGAGGTTACAATGTACATCAAAGGTGTTTCTGAAACTACGACTGCAGGACCAACACTCTCAGTTACTCTACTCCTCGATGACGATGTTTTTAATGGAAAAGCAGTCAACCTTCGGACATTTAGATGTTTGAAAACTGTATACAAAAAAGGAAACATATTTAGATCACGTTAAAAATTTCAACCATGGGAAAGCAATATCAAAGCACTGCCTGAGTAATCACTCCTTGCAAACAGAAAGGCGGATATCAGAAAGAACCAGCTTGGGAGCTAATTTGTTCATTTTGCGATATGAACCACGCGGAAACATGAAAGCAATTCCTTCATAACAGCAAGTTGCAAAAAAAAGAAGAAGGCGACCCTGATCAGAGTACTCTGACTTCAAAATTTTTTTCTCCCCTGGTCACGAGGTGGCGGCTGCGGTCGCAAAATGCATTTATTTTCTGTTTCAGAAGAGAAAAAAAAACACTTCACTCGCTTGTTTTATGGGTACAGTTTTGATACGACTACTGTATAAATATGTATATACACGTACTTTTTATTCGTTGTTTATGGTTTGTGTAACTATATATATATATATATATATATATATATATATATATATATATAATATATATATATATATATATATATATATATATATATATATATATATATATACATACATATATATTGCAATAAGGATTAAATATTATACTAAAACAAGAATTTGGAAACCAAACTTAACAGAGATGTAGTTGTGACGGGGTTTGAGTTCCATATTTTGTAATAAGAAAATACTTGCTTGTATAAAGTGGAAAAATAATTACTTTTAAATGCAAGAAATATGTTCCTGCTATTCCGGGTGTTTTACAACAACATACATTTTCACCAAATGTTAGCGACATTGTGTATGCTTACACCACAAGTGTTTGGAAACCAGATTCTAATATGAAAAACAATGGCTCAAATGTTTTGCAGCAAATCTTTCAAGCACAAAATTATTCACTTAACATTCAGTCTCTTTTCAAATTGAAATTTATTCGTAACAGGATTCCCAGGGACAGCAAAATAAAAAAAATCCCCCTTCCCCATTATTTCATATATATATATATATATATATATATATATATATATATATATATATATATATATATATATATATATATATATATATATATATATATATATATATATATATATATATATATATATATATATATATATATATATATATATATATATATGGCAATACTATTGGACTAAGTATCATGAATTACAAGAAATTTCTGGATTTTGAAACATCTTTAGGATATCGAAGCTAATCATAACAGTGAATATTCTAATTTTGTTGATACATACCACAAACTTGTATTTACGGGTAATTTGGATACTATACAAAATTCAGTTTTAAAAGAATTGGTGAAAAAAGGTACAAAATTTTGGATATGTCTTGCGTTGAACATTGACAGTATTTTCAGGATACAAGTAATGCTTTTGATTTCCAGTGTATGAAATAGGTTAAGAAAGAAAAAATAGAATTTCACAAATTTGAAGGATGGTTATTAAACTTGAATTCTGAAAATGGAATTTATTGTTACAAACCCGCCACTAAGAATTTCAGTGCGGAAAATTTAAAGCAGCTTAAAGTTTCAAAAGCAGTCAAAGAGCTACAAGAAAGCTTTGGAATCACTAACATTGATAAGGCAGGTAACAATTTTGGGATCATCTGCAAAAAAATATTATTTGAATGTTTTGAAACATGAACTTGCCATAAACACTGTTTCAGATATAGGAGGAAATGACGTATATAAATTACGCAAAAAAATGTATTGATAATTTGTTAGATTCAGATAAAGATGACATGCTAACAAATTTTAGTATCAAAATTTCTGAAGAGGACTGCTCTAAACCACCTTTGTTGTGGATATCCGAATGGCATAAAAACCCTTTTAAATTAAGATTCATAGCCGATGCTTCGAAATGTACAAAAAAAAAAAAGACTATAAACGGAAGTACCACTGTGTTTTACTGCAATCAGCAATCATTTCCGTAAATAATGTAATGCAATTTCCAGAAACTGTGAAATAATTTGCTTCTGGAGTACAGGCAATTCTTTGAGTTTGTATCTTAAATCAAAGATTTAAAAGCAAAGAATGAAATGTTTTCATTCCCTGAACTGCACACAAATCTACCCGTGGACATGGTCAAAAGTCCTCTTTCAGAATTAATCAGCAAAATGTCTAAACATAATCGTAAACCATACAAAGCATTGATTCATATTCAAACAGAGCAAATTAGTCGCATAACAAATATTCAAAAGTAACGTTAAATCTTACACTGTTGAAACTTTGATAGATGCTATAAAAGTTCTTTTGGATAATACTTTTGTTCAATGCGGACCATTGCTTTTTCAACAAATAAAATGTATTCCAATGGGCAGCAACTGCTCTCCGTCACTTGCTGATTTATGTTTAACCTGCTTGAATTTAAGTATATGGATAAATTGATGAAAAAGGACTTTCAAATGGGTACAAAATTATCAAAAAATGCGAGATATTGAGGACATTGCTTGTGTAAATGGACAAAATTTCAGTGAAATTGCCAAATTTGGGGGCATGACTACAGATAAATGGCATGATGGGCTTTTCAAAATTATGTTTAAAATCTAATACAATCATGAACAGTGAGATAAACAGTGAAAACGGTTCAGCGTTAGCGTCGAGCGCTGATTTTGGAATATGTTTTGATGGAAATTGTAACTACCTATTCTGCAAGTCAAATTTCACAAAGAACAAAGAGTTTCACAGTAACGTTACTAAAAAAAATTCAAATTAAGGAACCCCCGATTGGAAAATTTGGTATTATCTTGTGAATTTACCAATGTCATTTATTTGTTATCCTGCATCAAATGTAAAGCACAATATGTGGGCCTAACTACTCAATCAGTTAAAAAGAGATTCAGTAGTCATAAAACTACAATTAAAAATCACAAGTTAAACACTTTTTTGTGTAACCATTTCAATTCTGCAGAACATTCACATTTGGATTGCCGGATACAAATTATTGATTACATAGAGCCAAATTTGTTAGACCAAGACAGTTATGTTAACACAAAGAAATTATTACAAATGGAAGATTTTTGGATCAAAACACTTAATTCAGCTTTTCCTTATGGACTCAATGACAGAATTTTAGGCTTCGGTGATGTTAGGAATTTGGACTTTACAACTCTTGACAGAAGTCACACACCTTTTCATAATAATCAGGCTGGTATTCAAAGCAGAAGAAGAAGTCATGGACAAAGAAAATCACGGAAAAACAGGAAATGTAGGAACATGGATACAAAAGACCTTGTCCAAAATTTACTACAGGCTTTCTCCAATGGTATTGATCAATTACATACAGCTCTTAAAGCACTATCATTTCGAGACATAACAAGAATTAATGAATATTTGGGTCTTACTGATTCAGAACACACATTTCCGCAAAATTTTTGTGAAATTGTGTATGCTTACACAACAACTATTCGGAAACCAGATTCTAATAAGAAAAAATTAGATCAAATGTTTTGCAGCATTCCTTTCAAACACAAAATCATTGACTCACTAAACGTTCAGTCCCTTTTCAAATTGACATTTGTTCGTAACATGATTCCCAAGGAATGCAAAATAAAAGATCCCCCCATAATTTCCTATAAATATAGCAACAATATTGGACAAAGTATCATGAATTACAAAAAATTTCTGGCTTCAATTACTCTTGAGGATATCCCAGCAAATCAAAATTGTGACTGTATGTCTAATAGTAAATATTCTAATTTTGTTGATGCACACCACAAACATGTATTTACATGTAACTTGGATATAATACAAAATTCATGTTTAAAAGAAATAATGAAAAAGGTACAAAATTTCGGATATGTCCCAAGTTGAATATTGACAGTATTTTTCAGGATACATGTGACGCACTCGACTCCTACTGTATGAAATGGGCAAAGAAAGAAAAAATGGAATTTCAGAAATTTGAAGGATGGTTATCAAACTTGAAAAGAGTCTTTAGAAATAGAATTTATCGTTACAAATCCCACATTAAGAATTTCAATACGGTTAATCTAAAACAGCCTAAAGTTTCTAAAGCAGTCAAAGAACTACAAGATAGATTTGTAGTCACTAACATAGATAAGGCAGGTAACAATTTTGGGATCATCTGCAAAAAAATATTATCTGGATGTTTTGAAAAAGGAACTTGGTATAAACAATATTTCAGACATAAGAGGAAATGACGTTTGTAAATTACACAAACAATCCATTGATAATTTGATAGATGCACATAAAGATGAGATGAAAAGGAATTTTAATATCAAAATTTCTGAAGAGGACTCCTCTATTCCACTTTTGTTCTGGATACCCAAATTACATAAAAACCCTTTTAAATATAGATTCATAGCTGGTGCTTCAAAATGTACTACAAAGCAATTATCAAAAGAAGTAACATTGTGTTTGACTGCAATTAGGAATCATTTTCGTAAATACTGTAATGCAATTTCTAGAAACTGTGAAATAAATTGTTTTTGGAGTATTAACAACTCTTCCGAGTTTGTATCTAAAATCAAAGATGTAAAGGCAAAAAATATCAAATGTTTTGATTTTTCTACACTGTACACAAATCTACCCATAGATGAAGTCAAAAGTTCACTTTCAGAATTAATTAGCAAAATGTTTAAACATAATGGTAAACCATACATAAATATTAATTCATATACAAAGAAAGCATATTGGTCACACAATAAATATTCAAAAAGTAACGTTAAATCTTACACTGTTGAAACTTTGATGGATGCTATAAAATTTCTCTTGGATAATACTTTTTGTTCAATGCGGACCATTGGCTTTTCAACAAATAAAAGGCATTCCGATGGGTAGCAACTGCTCCCCTTTACTGGCAGATTTATATCTAACCTGGCTTGAATTTAAGTATATGAATAAATTGATGAAAAAGGAATTTCAAATGGCTACAAAATTATCAAACAACGCAAGATATATTGATGACATTGCTTGCGTAAATGTACAAAATTTCAGTGAAATTGCAAAAGAAAATTACCCAAAAGATATCCCTTTGGAGGGTAACAATTCAGATGGTTTCAGAGATGTGTTTTTGGACTTGGATATTCAGGTCACTAATGAAAGGTTTTGTATTAAAGTCTATCACAAAATAGATGAGTTTAACTTTGAAGTGGTTAATTATCCTTTCCCGGACAGTAATATTTCGGAAACTATTGGATATAATACGTTTTTGTCACAGATTTTGAGATTTGGTCGTATTTGTTCTAAATTTCAAGACTTTGCATCTAGAACCAAATTTATTTACAATAAACTTGAGTCAAGAGGATTAAAAGATGTACTTTTGATCAAATATTTCTACAAATTTTGCAGTAAATATCCAGAGATGGTTAGAAAGTTTGGCTTCAATAATTTTAGAGATTTTAGACTTGCCTGTTTTGCTACTTAATTTTATCTTTTGGCATGATTCTGTTTTAATGTGCACCTTTCAGACATTTTAGGCTAGCTTGTTTTCTGTTAGGTCAAACCCCCAGGGGCTATAGGTAGCAAGCAGCTACTGACGACAGTTACAAGCTCGCCTTATTGTGCTTGATATCTGTTTAAGAAATATTACATTTTCGTTGCATTCTCTTGACTTAAGTACAAATAATGACTTTCATTCTTTTCTGACTTGCCCTATAATTTAGCTGTTAATATCCAAAGATTATTAGAAAGTTTGGCTACAATAATTTACAGTTTTTAGACTTGTCGGTTTTGCTACTTAACTTTATCTTTTGGCATCATTCTGTGTAAATTTTCACCTTTCAGACATTTTAGGCTAGCTTGTTTTCTGTTAGGTCAAACCCCCAGGGGCTATAGGTAGCAACCAGCTATTGACGACAGTTACAAGCTTGCCAAATTGTGCTTGATATCAGGTTAAGAAATATTATATTTCCATCGCATTCTCTTGACTTAAATACAAATGACTTTCATTCTTTTCTGACTTGCCCTATAATTTAGCTGTTAATATCCAAAGATTATTAGAAAGTTTGGCTATAATAATTTACAGTTTTTAGACTTGTCTGTTTTGCTACTTAACTTTATCTTTGGCATCATTCTGTTTTAATGTTCACCTTTCAGATATTTTAGGCTAGCTTGTTTTCTGTTAGGTCAAACCCCCAGGGGCTATAGGTAGCAAGCAGCTACTGACGACAGTTGCAAGCTTTCCTAATTGTACTCAAAATCCTGTTAAGAAAAATTGTTTTGATAACATGTTTTTTGACATAAATGCGAATGACTTTCATTCTTTTCTGACATGCCTAAATGCACATTTACTCAAAATTGACAGTATTTTCTCAAATGTCACAAACCTGACACATTAAGTTGATACATTGACTCAGAGTTGGCCGTTAAATAGAGCTTAACCTGTTTGGGGGGGGGGGGGGGGGTAGGTGTAATCACAGAGTTTGTTTTACATTTCTGGTGCAGGATGTCCATTGTTGCAGTCCTTGTTGGGATTTCCCTTGGTTTGTACAGGTGGTCTAGTTGCAACTGTTTATTTTACTATCACTGGGACTGAATATAAAGCTCCAGCTTGTTTCCACTTCAGTTACACACTGGCGGGTGGTTTAACTAGGATAAGCTGTCCAGCCAGAAAGGGTACATATGGGTTCAGGGGTAAGTCAAATTGTTCTTATCTGAACCTGTACTATACAAATTTAGTAATTATGGTTTGTTTGACAGGTATTCTTCTTTCATATGAAGCTCTGCATTTATAAGCAAAACTTCACGTATTTAGCTAATTCATCATTTACCACGTTCTTATTTATTCTTTATTATGTGGGTTGTCTTTGCTGAATATTTAGCTTAGACAAGGAGCCGCTACTCAGAGAGACATGTACGGGTAAAAGGCTCCGAAACATGTTGAGTAGTTACCCGCTGAAGACCCTTTAATTTATTTGGGCTGATACAGCCTATGTCAAAATTTTACAGAGGAACGTGTGCAATATAGACAATAGTAATTCCATATATATACAGGTTAGACAGGGACAGGTTAGCTTATGGAGAGTAAAGAGTTCGAACTGCGGAATAGGATATTGACTACTAGGAAGTGGTTCTGGGCAAAAAGACACAAATACAAAGAAATTTACCCCCAAAGATATCCCATTAGAAGGTAACAATTCAGATGGTTTTGTGGATGTGTTTCCGGACTTGGATATTCAAGTTACTAATGACAGGTTTTTGCATTAAAGTCCTTCACAAAATTGATGATTTTAACTTTGAAGTAGTTAACTATCCTTTCCCTGACAGTAACATTTCGGAAACTGTTGAATATAATACCTTTTTATTACAAATTTTGAGATTTGGTCTTATTTGTTCTAAGTTTCAGGACTTTGCATCCAGAACCAATTTTTTTACAATTAGCTTGAGTCAAGAGATTTCAAAGACATACTTTTGATAAAATATGCCTACAAATTTTGCTGTAAATATCCAGAGATTGTTAGACAGTTTGGCTTCAATAATTTTAGAGATTTGAGACTTGCGTGTTTTGCTACTTAATTTTGTTTTTGTTTTGCATCATTCTGTTTTTTATATTCGCCTTTCAGACATTTTAGGCTTACACAGTTGTTATCGGTAGCAAGTAGCGACTTACGACAGTTACAAGTTTGCCTAACTGTATTTATACCCTGGTTAAGAAAAATTATAATTTAATAAGTTTTTCTTGACTTAAATGCTAATTACTTTCATTCTTTCATTCTTTCCTGACGCGCCTGAGTGCACATTCCCTCAATGTCAAAAGTTGCTCAACATTTATGCAAATGTCACACACTTGACTCATTGAAACATTAACTCAGAGCTGGCAGTATGATAGAACTTTATTGTTTGGAGACTTTCATGGTGAGGACTAGGGGTCAGCGTGGGGTTTGTTTTTTGGTGCAGGATGTCTATTGCTACAATACTTGTTAGGAATACCCTAGGTCTGTACAGGTGGTCTATTTATAATTATTTTATATTCATTGGAACGGAATATAATGCCCCAGTTTGTTTCTGCTACAGTTATACACTGGCAGGTGATAAAACTAAGGTGAGTTATCCAGCTAGAAAGGGTGCATACTAGTGCAGGAATTAGTCAAAGTATTCTTATCCGAACTTGTAGTAGAAAATGTAGTAATTATATTTAGTTTGACTGGTATTCTTTATTCTTATTGAAGCTCTGTATTTATAAGCGAATGTATAGTTATATAGCTAAATCTTCATTTGACACGTTCATATTCATCATTATTATGTGAGTTGGCTTTGCTGAATAAATAGCTCAGACAAGGAGCCGCGACTCATAGACACGTGCGGATACAGGCTCCGAAACATGTTCTGAGTGATTACCCGCTGAACACCATTTAATACGTTTGGACGAATGCAGCCTGTATAAAAAATCTACAGAAGAGCATTCCCATATTAATATAGGTTAGAGAGTGACAGGCTAGCTAATGGAGTGTAAAGTGTTCGGACTGCGGAATAGGGTAACGACTACCAGGAAGTGGTTCTGGACGAACAGACACAAATATTATGGTTACGAAAATCGTGTAAAATCATGGAAAGCTAAAAAGGAATCAAAAGAAATTGACCCGCTTTATGTTTTTGAGTTTCAGTATCCTTTGTGTGTATCTGGTACTATATTTATCAATATTTTGCATCGTTTGGACTCAAACTCAGTTATATTTTGCACCCTGCTTTGTTTGAAGACTCCACTTTGGATTATTTGCTGAAAATGTCCTGTTGTGGAAATTTTAAAACTGTCTGAAATGATTTATGAAAAAAAATGACAATTTGGTGTCACTTTGTTCATGACTTTATATGGGTAACTAAACTTTGAGTTGGACTACTCTATCGCGGACACGGTATTCTTTGGAATTCTCTTTGTAAACAAAAATGTGTTTTCCTCTTCAATTCTTTCGTTACCTGTCAAGTATCATGCCGTTTCGAAACATACACACGACACACTGCCCAATCTTCATTGCAATTTTTTCCATTAATTTTTTATCGAGGATGCGATTGAATCTGCTGTGTGGATATAATCTTGTACTGCAGGTACTGATATTGTACTCCGGGTACTCCAAGAAGTCTATTTATCTATTCAGTGATCTCTCGTGGAAATGATGCAAATGGAAAGGAAGCCTTGTACTCTGGGGAAAACTAGACTTACTTGGCCATCACGCACACGAGAATTTTGGCGTGGTTTTTGAACCAGATAGTATGTGCTGTCCGCGAAGTACATGGGTTGGCTTGTAAACTATCAGACATTATCTTCAGACAGTCGTGGAAAGAATTCTGTACTTTTTCCATTAGAATGCTTAAATTTTATTCTGGTTTCTATTTCATGTGAACAACACAAATATATATATATATATATATATATATATATATATATATATATATATATATATATATATATATGGAATAGTTATTCTATCCCGAATGGAGCAAGCGTAACAAAGAAATACGCAGGCTTTCTTATTTTTAGGAGCACTCTTACGCTGATACGTCGAGACTGACTCGCCGGCTAAACCAGGGTACCACCAGGTGTCGCCACTAAACAAACTACAATAGTGAACGTCTTAATTCTTCATGTCTGACAAAAGACAAGCAGTCCGGGGCCAGGCCTGATATTAGTCGGTGAAGACCTGTTGGTTAAAACACATTTTATTCAGAAAATTATTTAGTCAACAGGCTTTTCAGCCTATATTAAGGCCTTTTGTTCGTGTACAAAAAAAAGTCGAATGTCAAAACACTTTTACACAAAAATATAAAAACATGTAGGATCACAGTTAAGAAAGGAAATTGGAAGATGACCCAGGGGATGCGTAAGCCTATATAAAAGTTTATTCCTTCAATGCTAGGTCACTAAAATTGTATTCATATTTCAAACCATTTGGAGGTCGTAAGATATCCATACACAGCTTTAAAAGTGATCCTAGATTTGACTTAATATTTATTAATTGCTATACTTCCTAATTATAAACAGCAATGGATTAAGGTTGATTGTAATTTGTTCCTCAGCAAAACATATCCATTGCACTAAAACGAAAAAAAAAAGAATAATTTTATCGTAAGGTCGCTCCTAAGTGATTGACAGAGTAAATTCCTTTCACGAACAACAGATGGAAAACGGAGTTATAAATGCATTGTCTTGGCTTTAACAGCACGCATTTCTTTAGTCCGAGTCGAAAATGTTTCAGGCAATTATGTTGGAGCAATTCCGTTTATAAGTTTCCACATTATTAGGCCTATCAGTTTTTGTTTCCTCCTACATTCAGCCCATTTTTCCCAAACTGTCTCAATGTAAATATTGTGGTAGCGCTTGTGGCCGAATACCCCAGTAACAACACGGGCTGCATATACCTGAACGGATCAAGTCTCTCTTTGTTGGCCTGTGTGCATCCATCCCAAAGCACACTGATATATTCCAAACAAGGAAGTACAAAAAAAAATAAAGGGATTCTATTGATCGTCGGTTCTTTTTTAAGGATAGCAATCTCGTCTGTAGATTTTGCAATTGTTCTTTTGACACGTTGATCAGGAGAGGGTCTACAGAGAACCAGAGACCCAAGTGTTAATGCAAATCTACATTTTCAAGTTATGTGGTTATTGAATATCAAGTCGGGTGGTCTACAAAGCTGCTTTTCTTGTTTTCTGTCAAACATTGTGTTTTCTGAGACTCGAATATGACATGCCACAGATCTTATCATGGTGTCAATTATTGCAGATCTTGGTTATTGTCTCTGCTGCTTCAGTTAAATCATTTACGGTGATATATAATGCCGTGTCATCGGTGAAAAGGCGTATTTCGGAATTCAAAATTACATGCAGCAATGGCCTTACGACTGACACACCTCTCCCGGGGGGGGGGGGGCTGGGCCTGAATTACCACCTTTAGAATTATTGATAACGATAATCTTCTAACCAGCTAATTAGTTGACCTCATCTTCCTGCATTTCTGACTCGTGTATTAGACACGAGCGGTACACCTTATCAAAAGTTTTATCGATATCACAAAATGCCACTTGCACCTCCTTCTGACAGCTTTGGAAAAACTCGTGATGGCGGGAAACTACCTGGTTCACGGTTCGGGGTACGAATTCCGATTGTTTTTCAAGCAATGCACAGTTGTCACGTAAAAAGTTGAAAACATGTTTGAGGACAGCCCTTTCAGAAACTTTCCTCCACACAACTTGATAAGGAGATGGGCCAGTAGGTCGTACATATTTCGGATGCGCCACTTTTAAGAATATGTATTACATAGACAGTGATTGGATTGGCTATGGGGCGTAGTGAGTTTGAATTGTACTGTATTTTGGGATGCATCAGAACTATATGGAACATAAAGCACGGTTTTTTTCTTTTGCGTATAATACGTGTACTTTTTTTTATTGTGATGAAAATTCATATTTTTAGACATGTTATCTTTCAGCCGATACAGCCTTTTTCAAAAATTATCTGTTTGCTACTAAGAAACGTAAGTTAACCTAAAACGTATTGTGTTGATTATTTCCAAAAGCAAGAAAAGGTGTCTTGCATTGCATATTAAGTGCATATATTCTTGTTACAAATTTTGGAAATATTATATATTGCACGTGTTTAAGTAAAATGAAAAATGAAATGAAATTTGGTAATATTTCTGCATTTATATATTAGAAATAGACAGTAACAGGAAGAGACTTGATAAGTATGAAACTTGGCCAATGATTTCTCATATTGATTATATGGAAGTGTTACAGGCCTTCTGACTATTTAGGTCAAACGGTTAAAGATAAATAAAGCCAAATTCCAACTAAGAAACGGAAAGGTTAATCGAAATTTATTGTCTTAATTTTTCACACAAACAAAAAAAACTTCCTTGCATAGGATATTAGGTGCATATGGTCTTCTTACACATCGTTTATACTAGAATGGCATGCTATGGTTTTGAAAGATAACATACCGGTGAGGAACTCAGACGAACTACCTGTCAATAACAAATTTGCATATATTTTTCTGGCAAATATCAAAACCAAAGAACAGAATTCGACTAAAAGTTTTATTAACAAGGTATAAATGTAGCTTACAATATACAAATTGTGCTCATGCCATAGAGCTTACACTTGTTTGATATAAAAATCATCTTTCTCCATCGGAGGTACAGTATTGTCGTTGCTTGGAAACCTTACTGCCCAAGCAATACAAGTTCCAAGATATTCAATTACGACATAAGTCTGATCAGTTCCATGCATTATCTCTTTTTACCCCAGCATTTGGAGTACGTTTCTCATTCTATCAAAATATAGAAAGCACTGATGCCAATGGAAAAACAGCTGTAACTACACAATACACTAATACACAACTTTGTCCTCATGGCAAGATAAAACATAAGACGATGTCCTTATATAATTGCACTGCTTTAAATTTACAAAAAAGTACCTTTAAAATGTCAAATAAGTCATAACGTATGGGACCTAAAGATCGAGGATGATACTGAAAGCCAGTGACAAGAAGCATGTCGAACTGGGAGGATCACTCTACGATTTACGTCTACACTTTTCGATTTAAAACGGATTTCATTCCAAGTTCCTAGTGACTCTCAACCGGTGTGAATGAAGCATGTCCACAGCTATGAGCAGCATGTTTCATGGGCTTAATGTTGGAAATGCTTCAGGCAGTGCGCTTGAACAAACACTTCTGATTTTGCTTCTTTTTTTTTAAATGCAAGGGAAGCCTGAAGGAGGGATTGACCATGGTACGGAAAGTCAAATAATGGCTTTTCACAGCAGCGAAACTAACCTAACAATTCATGAATCATTTGAAAAATGAAAGAAAAAATAACTTCCTTAAAAATGCCATCCCTTTACAGGACAATATTTCACAAAAAATAGAACCAAGCAATCACAAGTCACGTAAAGTATTCTTTGTCCCCTCTCATCCAAGATAATGGAATCAACCATAGGCCACGACAAATTGAAAACATGCATATCACAAAACCAGTAGCCTGCGACCGTCTATATTTGCATATAAAAAAAAAAAATATATATATATATATATATATATACATATATATCCTCTGAAGTGTGTGCACTTAATGTTATTAAAATCATCACATATTATTACAGGAGTAAATCACATTCATTTGTTCATTTGGTCCATATTTGGTCACGTACTTTGCAATTTTAGATCATATGATACCGTTCTGCTACCTCTATCGATAAAAAATATATTGCACAGTCCTACGTCTACACTTCCTGCTGTCTGTGCCGTGATATAGATCTCCACTTGGCTCGTAAGTAGGGATATTATTCCATGTCAGCGTTTAATCTGTAAAAGAAGATGACCGTAAGGTCATGCAGCCATAAAAACTAATTTTGTCATTTCCCCATCTTTAGTGGATTCAAACGTCTCCAAAGTCATGGAGCCTTCCAAGATGTCACAAGAATGAATTCCTACTGCCAAGCATCATGATATACCTATACTACAGCCCAATATTTGCCCAGCATCTTCAAGATGCCAGGAAAGGCTATGTTCTCATTCGGGACAAGATGGAGCATGTGCACATTGCCGAGGTGTTAGATAGGACAGAGGCATACTAGTTTTTCTACTTCTGGTCTTTTATACCTCACAAACCTCATATCTCCCCAATGCTCAATCTGCCGCAAATGTATATTACTTCAAGTACATAATGTGTGGGCCACGTCTTGAGTGTTCTTTTCAACCATAAAATGGCTAAATAGCTATGGACATTTGCTTTCGTCAATGCTCCCTTGACTGTACATGCAGCAAGGATCCATTTGGTAGATCAATTAGCAAGGACCACGTGTAACACTGACGTCATCAATGGCAATATCGGATCTGTAGTCACGACCTCTGATCCCCTCGAAGATAATCCTGCTGGACCTTGAAGAGGCAGGGATAGACACATCTGCCTTTTTCCATGTGTCCCCTTGGTGTCCTGCAACAATTCCAACACATTGATTAACCTTACCAGTCCTACTCTAAAAAATTTATACGTTCCCATTTAATCGGGTTGGAAGCCACGCGCCCAATTTGCTCCAATGAATCTTGAAGACCTTGTAATGCTTTATGGATAAGTTTCGTCCACATGTCTCATTCATGAAAGGAAAATAAAGCAAAACGAAATTTCACACATTCACTCGCATATATATATATATATATATATATATATATATATATATATATATATATATATATATATTCATATCCAGAAGAAAATATCATAGGCGTTGTCCACTAATTTTATCCAAAATACTTTCTTCTGTTGCAAAAGAAAGAAAAAAAGGGAAGAATTATGCAACATTTGGGACCAGGCATTGACAGGTTACATCTTTTCTCTCAAGATTGAAATCTTGATGCACAACTCCTAAAGGTTAGACAAACCTGTGTGACGATTTAAATGACACTCCAATAACAGTATTGAAAGATTTTGCCTATTATTTTATTTATTTTAATCATTTGACAAATGCTTCAAAATTTATTATAAACTAGAGGATCATGATGTGCCAGTGTCTGTTGTTTGGGATATGCTCATGAGACATTCAAGACTCATCATTACATTTTTTCGGTTTAAAATCCCAGCATAATCGTAAGTCCCTTTAATTTTGCCTTCATTTCAACCTACTTTGAAGTTTAAAGCACACAAAAACTATTTTCATAAACCACATTTTTGATGTTTTGGGCTCTGTCGACTTTTTTTATTTTATGTTTATTTACTTATTCACTCATTCATTCATTCATTCATTCATTCATTCATCCATACATACATTCAGTTATCTATTCATTTAATCTTGGATTCATTTGTATAAAAACATCAGTGGTGCATTGTGTTCCTGCAGAGATAGGTTAAAAATGAACGTTTTCAGGTGTAACAAAAAAAGGTGCAAAAGTAGGCTCATTAGTTTAGAATATGGGCATACAATCCTTCCCCTTTGGGTTGTTAATATCTGTTTATTTCTTTGTTGGCTTGCTTTTTGGGGGTTTGTTTCTTTATTGCGTTAGGGGTGTTTTGTTGTTGTTGTTGTTGTTGTTGTTGTTGTTGTTGTTGTTGTTGTTGTTGTTGTTGGCTTTTTTCGTTGTGGGGTGGTTTTCTTGCTCCCTTTTATCCATGAAAAGTTGATTATTGAGGAAACATTGGTTTCTTAAAACATGGTGGTAATGTACAATTTCAGGGCGCAGCAACCGATGTAGCTATGACACCTGAACTGACCGTTATGTATACATAGGACTACAACAGATATCGAGCATACACACCTGACTTGGAGAATATGGATCGTTCTACAGATAATGAGCGTCCCAGTTCTGCACGTTTCACCTTAAGCGTGCCCATGTCAACACCTTTCATATGGTACCAGAAACGTAGGCACATATCGGCGTTCGTGGGCAGTGTGTCAGTCAGCAGCCTTGCCCTGTCCCCTCTGGTTTTACCTGTGGCTTCTAGGTAGATGTAGGATCCTGTATTGAAAAACAAAACGAAAAAAAAGTGTAAGCAGCCAGAAATACAAAGCTTTATCTGTAATGCAAAGTTTCCGGTACAGTTTATACTCTTGTGCTCATTATGATTAAAAACGAAAACAGTAATTTACTGGGGATAAAATATGTGGGGCATCAAAGACCACCACATGCGCACACGAAATCCTAATGCATCATTGGGGGGTCTGCCAATGACACCAGGAAAATTCTACACGTGTGAACCTACCCCCCCCCCTTTTAATTATCTTTTGCCCTTTTTATTTTAAATGCAATTATCCTACAATGATACTGACCTGCATAATATCAACAAAAAATAAAACATGACTTTCACGTGAGCTGTCGAGTCAGATCTGTCATGTCCAGCTTAAAAGTTAGTTCACTATTTGTTACAATAATGGGAACTGTATTTGGACATGTATCGGGTTAATTTTGCGTAAGTGAGGTCTCGATAGATTTACCTGAATGGTTAAAGCTATCAAGTTCCTGCCCAAATAAGTGAACTGACAAACAGACAAAAATACACAATTATACACATACCTGAGCCACTGGTATGGTCCTTCGAGGGTCCGGTGTTTTCGCTGGGAGTTCTTCCTTGTTTTAGTGTCCACTGGAGTTGATCTCTGGTGCCCTGGGTCAACCTGCAGGATTGCAATCCCGCATCGAAATTACAAGCGAAGACCGTGCCGCGTCCTGGTGAACTGGTAGGCCTAGTAGTAACTGGTCCTGCGGAGTGAACATCCGGGTGAAACCATGAACATATTATTTGATTCAGTTAGGCTAGTACATATATTCATTTTAGTGTAATTTGTTACATTTACGAAAGCTCTTTGAGCGTTCCTCTCATAACATTATTATATCCGTGAGCGACACAAAAAGCAACTGTTCGGCAGTACTCTCTTCCGAAAGTTCCATTGGGTTTGATTCGATACTTGATATTCAAGCTCAATTATCCGAATATATGCGCAAACCACTTACTCTGTACCTTCCAAGCGAAAAAAAAAACTGAAAGATGTAGTCTGTAAATAACACTCTGTGTGCGCGCGCGCGTGTGTGTGTGACAATAGTGCCCGACTTTATCGCCTTAATCTCAATTACCTTGGCCACCACACGAGCCAGACCTGAGCTTGATGTCATCTAAGGAAATGTCTCCCTTGTAATCTCTGCCGCGAGTACCCTCAAAAATCAATGGACCTGCTCCGTTCACGTTCATCTCAGCTTTAATCCAACGATCTCCCTGCCTCCCTGTTAATAATAGACATGTTCCCTTTTTCATGATATTTGGAAGGAAAAAGGATACACACACCCACATATATTTAACTGGATTGTATCCAGCCAAAATATAATGTATCCATATTGTGTGAGTAATTTATTAATTGCACTGATGTAAGTATATAAAATATATACATATATTATGTATACGTAACATGGGACACCCTTTCTTCTTTTATTCAATATTTAGACATGTGATCAACTATTTAGTCATATGATACAATCAATTTAACCAAGTGAATAAATTTATTTGATTATGTGATCAACTAAGAAATGAAGTTCATTTCCATCGCCTCCATGCGCTTACATGGCCTGCAAGGGTTGACATGCCTTTCCCATGGAGCACACTAGTAATCTATGTTACATGGCACAGATGCCTGTCAGCCCCTACAAGCAACATAAGCGCACACACGCAATGCAAATTCAATGAAATTCAGGGTGCTCATGGGACAAATGCCTGTCAACCCCTGCAGGCGATATAAGCGCATGAACGTAATGCATATGAATTTCATTGCTTATATTTATATTTTTCCCTTGTTACACGCCAAACGAGAAAATTTTAACTTTTACCTGCTCATTGTTCGGAAATCTGCTTAGCTTAATGAATAAATATATATATATATATATATATATATATATATATATATATATATATATATATATATATATATATATATATATATATATATATATATATACCAAGCGTTTCAATTTTCAGCATTCATTCATTGACAAGAACAGCTAAAGTCAGGACTGAAAGTCATCACAGAAAAACGTTAAGCTCCAGTGCCTGGGCTCCAGTGCCTGGGCTCCAGTGAGCCTTTGAGCCGCAGAAAACAAACGCCATGAACAATATATATATATATATATATATATATATATATATATATATATATATATATATATATATATATATATATATATATATATATATATATATATATATATATATATATATATATATATATATATATATATAGATGGATAATGGGCAAATACATCTAATCATGTGAATAAATATTAGAACATCTGTCGAAAAGTCTAAGCGAATAAAATAAGAAACTGTTCTCTCTTTCTCTCTATCCTGTCTCTGTGTGTATATATATATATGTATATATATATTCATACATACATATCACGAAACATGTCAATATTCAGAAACATTTTTTAACACAAGTGGAGCCTAGTACACTGGTAATCTTGCAGTACAAAGCAAAAGAAATTTTTACCTGTTTTAGCAAATATCTTTTTGTTGTTAATATAAACATTGAGAGTGTTTATATGGTCTCCATGCATGTGATAGAAGAAGGTGAGGCATCGGGAGCCGGAACCTACTCTCTCTGCAATAAGTCGCGCCTTGTCGCCCAGCCGTCTGGGATTAGATGTCTCGATGTAGATATAGCGACCTATACCGAAAAATTAAACATAGATCAGTTTACACTATTTTATTCGCTGTATCCGATTCTTAATCATACTTATTGGTGAAATATTTTCTCTGAGGATATCATTAAATTTAATTTAAAAAGTGAGATGTATTTAACTTAGTTCATGACCATAATGCCAAAATGTTCAATTGATAAATGAAAGGTCATGCCAGCTACAATCATCGTCCATTAAGAGACAATGCGTGGCAAAGAATTATTTTATGCTTAAAATACGATTTTACACGGAATTTTAACAGTCTTCTTTTAAACGTATCTTTCATTTTATTTTAATTTCAACTTAAACCATGCATTGAAAAAATAGCGTTGAAAGGTTAATGCGGCGGTCGAAAATCAGTTTCAGGAAAGTGTATGTCACCGAAACTACTTACCGATTTAAGTTAACGAAACAATACTCATACACAGTGTGTTAAGAACACTTCAGGTTTGTAAAGATGTACCAAGAGCATGGTTTTCTTGACCACACAGAAATTAAATGAACTTTGTGCATACATTGGAGACAACTAGTTTGTCAAATTATACAGTACAACTTATACCTACGACGTGTAAACAATATGAGCACGCAAAAATGGCCCAACGCGAAACATGATACATGATCACGAGACGAGTCCAAGGCACATTTTAACATATCTTTCTTGGGCTCACATGACTGTAAATTACTGTGGGCCTATCTAAAAAAAAAAAAAAAGAGGGAAGAAAGAAAAAAAAAACCTTAGATTTACAGTCTAAAACCCCTTAGTATAGAATTATAGCATGAATTAAAATGAAATGAAATGCCAGACTCCAATCCACATCAGGTTCTAACAGGGACATTTTTCCTCTTAGTCCTTTGTTAAGAGGGAGACATCAAGAACGCCAAGCGACCGAGCCCGTTGAGGGTCGGGGGGTAGAGGCCGGGTAATGAAATTTGAAGTCCAAAAACGTGTAGGCCTTGACTTGCCGAAATCCTTCTCGCACGTTGCTTTGTTCCACAGTGGCGGTAAAAATCGAGACCGGTGATTATTTTGCGTGTGCCGAAGGAGAGTGTTGCCAATTTGCCACACTTAAAAGCTGGGACGTGGAAAGTAAAATTCCGGGAGATTGATAAACTAGTATGAAATATAGAGGGAAAATATTGATGAAATTCAGGGAGGTGGCTAAAAAATGCCAAGAATCTACAATTTTTCAAGAATTTTCAGCATAAAATTCTGGAAGTCACCCGGGTAATCCGGGAGTGTTGGTTGGGGGTGGAATTTTGATGTCTAAGCAGCAGGACTTTTTTTTTTTTAAGCGGGAATCTCAAGCCCTAAGCGGGAGAGTTGAGTAGCTGAAATACCTGATCCAGTTGTATGGTCTCCCCTTGGACCTGTGCCTCCACTCGGTGTGGAACCACCTTTAGTGCTCCAATCAAAGTCATCATTCGTGTCTTGACGAAAGTTTCCTCCACATGTTGCGTCACCCGACGTAAAATCACAGTTAAGCAGCACTGAAATAAGACCAGACGAAGACTTTGAAATGGAATACTTGTTGCCGTGAAACCTTATTATAACGACACCCTGATATCCCACATGGTAACCAAAACGACACAAGTTTTGAGGGGTATCAAGTCAAATTCTCAGGCCATTTGAATCATTTATCTGACATGATCAGATATCTGACACATTTTCTAGGGAACAGATGGTGCCATTATAACAAGGTTCCACTGTCTTTCCTCTTTGTACAGTAACTGTGGTACATTTATTACTCAATGGGTCCTCCTTACAGCAAAACCAAAGCACGGACTCGGTCATTTCAAAACATTTTGGTACTGCATTCGAAGAAAAATATCTCAGCCCTCTGTCTCTATCTTCGCAACACCCCACAGACAAATACAAAATAAAAAAGCGGGAGTCATAGGATATTCGAACCCAGGCTTTCGTTTTCAAACTTTCATGGCAGCACACGTCTGTCTTGGCGTCGAAGTTCAATATTCAAATGATTGCAGGTGCTACACAGTAACCAACTTTCAGTACTTAAGTGATTATTATTGGGTCAATTAGAACATCTTTGGTCTGGTACACGATGCACGGAAAAGCAAAGACAATGAAGTGTAACATATCATTAATTACAAGAAACAGTTTCTGAAACATACTTTTTTCAATTCAGGAAGTAATAAAATAATATGTATTCATTTCATATAGAATAGAATGTTGAAGACATATGACTGTACCTTGGCTTGGGCTTTGTGTCGCGGCTGTGGCCGGGCCTTGTGTGGGCCCTGGTCTTGGAGTCGTTATTGTAGCTGGAGACGTTGCCGGCCTAATCACTTTGCCAGTGCAGTAACCATCCCTGATTCTAATGTCATCTACTGTCACGGTGCCCTGGTAGTTTGGGCCCCGGTTAGCCTCAAACACCACCGAGTATTGATGGCCCTTCAATAGCAGCGAGACCTCCGCCCAAGTATTCACGACTAGACGGACAAACAAATCGATTCACCTTAATACGTAAATTATCGACAGGAACGTGTAGGCTATACAATGTATACTGAAGATTGCGTCATTCGTTGAAAATAAGGACGTCTCGAACTCTTTTTCCCACGAATGACGCTGTTCTGAGGTGACAAACCGACTTAAACTATCTTCTACATTCACGAAACATTGCAATGGCAATTTTCTCAAAGTATTTCAATGGGAAAAAAATGTGGTAGGCCTACGTTCACTGCAACTCGTCAATGGTGGTAAAATAATGATGAGGAACAACAACACAGTAACGTCACCGATCGATTTCCTGTACATAGACATCTAAATATGTTTGGCAAAGCGACTCTCCCGTGGTCTTAATTCTGATAAGCAAATAGACAAGAAAACTGGTTCTTGTGCCATATGATCTTGCAGAAAAAAAGTCTTGAAGAATGCCAGAACCTCGCTGCAACCTAACCAGGTTGCAGTGCGTTTTGTCAACATTCCGAAACGGATAGGCCTGTTTTTATTAACGTCTGATTTAAAAGTTGCTTACGTGGAGTAAAATTGTATCATGGCAAAATAGTGGTCGCCAGAGAACTAAATTCCAAAGATTATACAATAGCAAAGAGACTTTATAAAAACTCCATTTTAACTGCGCTATTCTGTCTATTTTTCCCATACCAGTAAGCCTTCCCTGCAATGGCCGCGTACATAAATAGAATGTATTCATATTTAAATGCGTTCCTACTCTGACACGTATTGAGCAAAAGGGGGAGCCACCTGTATCAGGGCAGATCCATGTATTTAGCATTGTCAAAAGTACTTTCTCAATAAAATAAACATCAGGAACACAGAATAATCTTAAGAAAATATATTATCATATATTTGAAACACAAAAGGATGCTAAATTGATTAGAAATTGGCTCTCTTTTGGTTAAAAATGTGTTATTTATGTATTTTTATGTAGTATATAATAGAAATCTGCCCTGATCATGATGGAAGCATCAGTCTGTTGCCCGGGCAACACAGGAAGTGAGCAGGATCGCAGTTAAATATGAATGTCTCCTATTATAGCCTATAGTCCCATAGAATATAATGATTCAGTTAAGAATTTTCCTAGGCGCGGTTTGGGCGCATTGTACCCAAAGCACTCACAGGAAAGCTGTTGACTCTGTCCAAAACTTGGCACTTAAAGAATTAAAGTACAAGAATCCATTACTATAGGCTGGTGAGCCTGTCGGCCAGTTGTGTTTTGTTAATAAAATATGTTTAAACCCAAGAGTTAACACCACATAAATGTCGACCAGAGAATAACAGCAGTTCATTGCGTCGTAGTTTTTCGCCCTATTATGCACTTTTTTAAGGGGGTATAGCATACCTGAGAATTTGGTGACCCACCAAACTAGTTTCTTGTGTATGCCAGTCTTGGTGTACACGGAGAGGGGTGCGGCCAGTGAGTTGCTGGCATGATACCGGAAGTTGAGGCACTGGGGACCGGATCGAGGCACCACCTCCACAGCAGAGGATACCAAACGTGCCACGCCCACTTCTTTGTTAAATGTATTGACTGCCATCCCGTTGCCTGTAGAATGAATTGTTAACCTGATAATAATATACTTTATTTCTTTCACGAGGATCAAAGAAGTAGCCATGTGTAGGCCAATATCAATTTCTCTCCTTGGGTAAATACAAATAACATTACAGGGACGATACAATCCAAAATAGTCAATGCACATACACATAAAAACATGAGTCAAATCAAAAGTAGAATGGTGGAAACCATGTTGGATACTTTCGTTGAACACAAGTAATCAAGCATTTGAAGGTAGGCAGGAAGAAAGTTACAGTAATCTATGCGATGAAACATACACTACTTAAAGTAACGCCCATGTCATCAGCGTCTAACAACCTGGGAAATTGCTTAAAATTTACGACATACTAGTTGGATATTGCCTCCATTATGAAACAATTAAAAACGTGTGAGGCAGATAGACTGCCATAGAGTAGAAAATGAACTTTGTCAGCTTTGTTTATATGACAAAGTTGTCAAGAAGACCACTTTGGAGGATACCTGATACCCTAGTCATGAGGATATCTGATAGCCTGGCCATGAGGATATCGGATTCCCTAGCCATGGGTATTCGTCTGTGTTGCAAACTGTGGACACTGCAGCATGTTATAAGAGACTGTTTCGGAACGAAACAGTGTAAGTTACTATCTGCAATATCAGCTTACAAAATTTAAACAATCATTTCGGCGGCTTACAAGGTATAAATAATCATGTATAATAATTCATATTACTTGTCTGATTCTAATTCTAGTCAAGCATTCAAGAAAATTATATCCACAACAGCAACTATTTAGTTCTCAAATAAGTAAAATACCAACAATAAAAAAGTATGACACCTTACAAACCAGATATCAGGAATATAACACACACCCTTGTACCCGGCGTTAGTCCTCGACCAATCAAAATCGTCGTCTGTAGACTGAATTAATTCGTCTGGGCAGTTGTTATCGAAATCACATGTCTGTGAATCTAAAACGAAAAGTTAATATGTGGAAATCCACAGGAGAAATTACGAAAAAATTACCTGCAATTTTTTTACTGTTCGGACAAGTCCGTAGTGAGAAAGTTACAACATGTTCAATGGGCAACAATTACGTTAGCCCACTTCTGTATTGTTTTGCAAAGTGGTCAGAATGGACACATTTTATGCCTATTATCATAATTTTCATAGATTGCATGTGCTGAAACATTTCCACGTATCATTAGAATTATCATTAATTGGGCTAATATATTTTACATTTAGAATTATCGTTAACACTGATATGATATTAAAATGTCTTTATTCATGCTGGATATAACCAAAGATATATATAACTTACGGCCCAGGGTTTTATATTCGCAGCGAACAGAGGCGTCTCTGCTATGCGGGCAGCTATTTTTCCCGAGGCCAGCATGTTTGCAACGCAGTAAATCCACTGCTCCTGGCTGACATTCTACCTTAGACAGCCATACTTTTCCCTTGCCCTGTCCGTGAGCAGCACCACCGATGGCTTTGGCCTTTCCCCTATAGAAAAATAATATTAATGAAAACAATATATAAAATTTCTACTCATGATTTTATCATTATAAACATTGAGAATTATTAAGGGGAAAATCGTATCTTCCTGTCCTTTTATCGCTGTCGGCCAATACAACAATTATGAGACGAGAACAGTTTTTCAAGGGAAAGACTAATTTCAAACTACTACATGTACCTTCGTGACATTTATCTCTCCGAACTTTCTATTGCTCGATAAACAGACTCAGTTCCTTGCATTCTCGATTTCAAAGCTAATTAGTTGACTTGTCTTGTGGATGTTGCACTTCATCAGTCACAGCGTTTACGGACTGGCTCAACAAAGGAATAACGTTAATGTTGGTTCAAAACTATGAATGGTCAAGCCCCTTTGTATTTACATAACCGAGTTCTCCCCTTTCTCCCTTCCCTGCCCTCCAGTACCCAAGTCCAGCATCACAATACACGGCACGCGGAGGACATAATCCCAATTCTCTGCAGAACAGACGGCGCATACGGTGATTCTTTCCCTTCGTAATCAATATATGGTCCAATTTGGACATGCAAACACGAAATTCAGGCTCTGGTCAGTTTCAAACGAAATTTGAATAAAAATGTTCACACGTTCCAGTTTTCTGCATTGGTAATAACCGCAAAGCGCCAATTCATCACGCGCGTACGCGACTGCACCGTCAACAGTTACGTGTTCAAAAAAGGTCTGGTCAACTCGCCCGCCTGCGCTTGTGGGGCAGATACGGAACCGTCAGGCATTTCCTTCTTGAATGTCCAAGCTATGATGCCATCACAAATTGACACTTCCGCCCTCAAAACTTGAATTTGCAACTTTTGTTATTTGGAGATCAACCTTTATTTCAGTGGGTCAAAAAATCGTTTTGGAGACAAACGTTTTTGATACCTTTTTCGTTCTTTTTCTCTGCCTATATATAAGAACTGACACGCATGAACTTCATCTAGCGTCAATGCAATTGTATATAGTAACAGACATATAAAACGGTGTAGTGTGATATCGGTATATGATTGTTGTGAGACACGATGGATTAGTAGTTGTGTGTGTATGAAATACAGTTGATATATGTGTACAGGGAGAGAAACCTGTATAAGCTCTCGGCTTGTTTTCCAATCCTTTTTCCACTTTGCGAAACAAAACACGTTCAAATCAAATCAATAGGGGCCAACACACTCACGTGAAGCCAAAGGCAGCACACACGGCTCGCGCGTCTTGATCATTCCACCCGTCATCACAAACGGTGCCCCACTGTCCAAGAGTGTACACCTCCACACGGCCTTCTATAGCGGTCTTGGTAATCTTGTAATTGCCGTTAAGTCTCACCGTGTTGCTGTCAAAGAAGTACTCTGTAACACAATATAGATCTCTTGGTTTTAGTCAATAGTCTGTTTTAATTTATGCGGGGGGGGGGGGGGCTCTTTGCTCAAGGTAGCAGATATAAAGGTAACTTTGCTCTGAAAATTACACTTCCTTGAAATGAATTTTTTGCCATTTTGGGTTGAAGGTACTGGTGATCCACCAAATAGTATTGTTTGACCTTTTTACTTCATGTACGGAAACCTAAGAGGGCAAAAAAATTTCCAATGCAAAATTTTGACTTCGAAAACTCAAAATTTCAAACTTTCGAGTTTCAACATCAAAATATCGTAGTTTATCTTGAAATTTTTAATACAAAATATGAACTTCAAAAACTCGAAATTTTAAAATTTCGAGTTTCAGTATCAAAATAATGTCGTTTATCTCGAACTGATGTGATTTCTTTTTCGAAATTTCGACTTTACATTCCAGTCTGTCGATTTGCTCGCATCATCAAATGAAAGAACAAGGAAACAAAAATGTTTACAATGCTCTCTGGCTGAAAAGGTCCTGAAATTGGCATGCGTAATGTGCTGTATTTATTGTATTCAGTCCAAAAAAGTGACAACCTTCCACAAGGGCTCCCCAGAGACACTTTGGTGAAACTATAAACCCGTACTGAAACACAAGGTCATTAATGGGATAACAGTTATGACGAATTGGGGTATGGTGAATTTCAGCAAGTCTATTTTTTCAATAATAATAATAAAAATAATACAGGGGATATGTTTTTGTTACGATTTAATCTATTTTTGAATACCTGAGTTGCTTCGGAGTTTCTTGTGTGCTCATCTAAGTTTCATCAGCACTGAATAGTGGAAGGGTAAAAGGGAGTTACTACGTTGTTTAGATTTACAGAATATAAAGGGAATTTCAAATGTCTGGTACAATACATAATATTGAATGAAGCTTATGAAGAAAGGCTTTTTGCCAAATACGATAAAAAGCGCCAGAAATATACAAAAAGGCGAATTTAACGGCCTTTCCTTCGTCTATTTCTTCAAGTATTATGTCGTAAATTTGATGTATTTGAGACAGGAGAATCCTCGCTTTGGTAGGCTGATTGAAATCTTGTGATTATATCATTTTCGATGCAGTGATTAAAATTAATTTTAAAACACATCTTTCAATAGCTTGCTGATACAACTAAGGGGGATATGTTGCGGTAATTTTCTTTCAGCTAAATATTGCTATATATATATATATATATATATATATATATATATATATATATATATATATATATTTGTGTGTGTGTGTGTGTGTGTGTGTGTATGTGTGATGGGTTTACATTCGCACTTTCAAGTCTTACGGGAGAGACGCACTTTCTGGCGACTTCTTGCAAATCATACACAATAATTGTAACATCTGAGCGAGCCTTCAGTAACTTAAAGTTAATATTATTGGGGTCACTACATTCGGGTACCTTTAAAGGAGAAATACAATCAATCTTTTGCCAGTTATTCGTCAACATTAATAATTGTAAGAACGGACCGAATAGGGTACGACACTTTGGGAAGTTCAGACTCATTTTCAGGAGCATTGTACAGCAAAATAACTATTGAAAAGCTCAGCCCTTTTCCATGTCATTGGCTACCAAAGAATCACTGTGTTTCATATGGGGGAACTCTGACGACACAGCTTTCGGATCTTGTAAAAACGACTAAACTATTCTCCACCAAAATGTTGAAAGGTTGAATTCATTCTAATTGATCTTTTCAGCTAGAGACTATAATATTTTTCTCTTGATTTTATTAAGTACGCTACGATAGACTTCCTGGCTTTGCAATACTTCTGTCAATAGAGGAGTTTTTTAGTTGCTTTTACTCTTTTGCATCTGTTTCTCTACGGATTCGCTTTATTATGTGAGATAGAAGCCACCATGGTTCACCAGGTTTGATGGTGACAAGTTTTGTGGGAATATACTCATTTGCGGTGGCAAGAAACAGCTTTGTCCATTTTTAAGAGAACATTTCGCCCTGCATGTGTGAGAGCAACCAGGGGAAACCACATCATGACTCAGCTTGCATAAGGTGAGGTTAAAAAACATAATTTTCAGTGTATTCCAATGTTTCTTCCACTGTAACAACATGTTAAAGGGCACGGGCACAATTAATGTTTTGTATGAATTCTTCAATTTTAATTCAGCATTACTCAAAAACTTTTTGATTAATTCTTTCAAACTCAACAGAAACGAGCGTTAGGAATGTAAAAAATGATCTTTTGTGACACTCAATTTCTCTCCAATTTTTAAGCTTCAAAAATGAAGGCATTGTCAAGGTTTGATAAGAACACGTTGACACCCACGAAATGAAAACCGTCCTGTTTAAAGGAAAACCAAAAAATGGCTTCCTCAGTTATGGTTCAAGGTATAATTTCACAAATTTTGAAGCGTGTGCCTTTTATTTTTGAAGTAATCTAGTCTCAAAGTGCAAATGAGACCCTTTGACTAAAGAACCACTCATATTTTAAAGTAATAACTCACAAACTTTTTTCCTCATGTGAGAAAATTACACTTCAGTTTGAAACTGAAAAAATATTGCTTTATGGATGCAGATACAACAGCTGGGGCATATCAGTGCAATTGAGATGGAACTCCCCTGCGGGTGCCAGGATAGCTGTTCTACATAAATTGAAGAATCTTATTTGAAGACATTTTATTGTGCGCAAACTGGAAAACAGGTATTTGAAAACATGCACATGTGAACACCGCTGCCGTAACCCAAAGTTAAGTTTCACGTACCAATACAAACACAAACAAAAAAACAGTCGTTTTTGAAAAGAAAGGGATCGAATATAAAATGAAGCGTCACAGCCCCTAAAATTGTAGGCATAACAAGATATTATAAGCTACGTCCACACATTTCTTCCGGTCGGTGTCACATTTTGGTTATTATTTTTATCATCATCATCATCATCATCATCATCATCATCATCATCATCATCATCATTATTATACATCAGGCGTATATTTTTGTCTTCTGATTGGCTGAGCGTGCGTGTAAGAGTTTTGACTGCAAACCGCAAGAAATTTAATGTCAAAAGCTGCACATTTTTGCTACTAGGAAGCTACTTGCTTTCTCCCCTCGACTTAGATTTTGGTAATTTTTTGTTCTTCGGTATCACGTTATAATAATAATAATAATAATAATAATAATAATAATAATAATAATAATAATAATAATAATAATAATAATAATAATAATAATAATAATAATAATAATAATAACAATAATAATTCGATGTGTGGTTTGTGTTCGCAGAAGCTTAATGAAATCATCATCATCATCATCATCATCATCATTATCAATAATGAAAATAGTGCCTTGTCTTTGTGGGGCAGGAAGAATTGTAAACATCAGGGACGCACTGTCAACCTTCAGATTTACAGATCTCACTGTCCCACGCAGGTAAGGGCGTCATATCATTACTGTGAAGTAGTCCCAATCAGCACAAAGCACAGTAGAGTGATATTTTGATGCTGATCTGACAAACTGAACTGCTAATCAAGAGTGTTTTGAGAGCAAGTTATCCAGAATTCAGAATTTTAAGGCCGAAATAAGGGACTTTCTTTTATAATCATGTCGTTTATATAACTTTTATTGAGTGACCTTCAGTCAGAACTCACACACGACAAATCCGTCCGCTGCAGCCTCTGGTGCTGTGTATTTTCGGGCACAAAATGGATGGAAGTGTACGGTATAAACCAAGCACATATTAAGAACGTATATGCGGACCTACCTGGTTCATTGCAACGAACGCGTGCATACTGGTCTGCACGGCAGTCATGCTGACCCCAGCCGTTATGTTTACATTCAGCTAGGTCATTGGCGCCCGAGGGGCACTGAACGTTGTCCATTAGAATTCTACTGCTGCCTTGACCATAGTCTGGTAGAAATTTGGTCCTTCCACCACTTGAAAAGAAAAAATATCTGTTGTGAACTAATTCTATGGATATACCGGATACTATGACAGAATGAAAGAGTCTTGACTCTGACGGACCTGCCGCCGATTCATCGGCCTATGGCCAATTTCCGTCCAAATTTGGCGAATAAACGTCTGGTGTCGCAAACTTGAATGGCAGTTTTTTTTTGGGGGGGGGTATTTTAATTTTAGTTGACTTTTTAAAAACTTCTTATTCCATTCCATTCTATAGTATTTTTTTCTTATTTTCTGGGGAGGGGGTCATCAGAAATAACATGCCGTCAATCAGCAGCTTTCCATGGCACATTAATTGCGCCCAGAGTGCGCCTAAGAAAGCATCAAGATTCCAGAAAATTAAACCTTGTTAATAGTTAAGCCATGTAAACTGTGCTTTTCTGCGCCCTGTATCATCACTGCAAACATCGAAAGACACTTTACAAGAAGAGTGCCTTTGCTCCTGATGGAAAGGTTTATTGACGTTACTAATATATTTGGTATGGGTATCTTTTGCAATATACACACACGTAACTGAAGTATAAATGTTAAAATGATGGGAAATGGGACATCGCAATCGACCAGTGTCGCAGCAACATGATCGCAAAGCATTTAATGCAGGTTAATCAAATGGAGAAGTTGTTCAGTTAAAACCAGTCTGACTTGATCAATACCAGTGAAAAGAACTGTGAATTACTATTAAGGGGCAAAGAGTAATCACCTGTGTTTGAGTTTCTTGCAAATGATGGAAGCAACTTTGTGATCAAACCCATCGCGGCACATGCTTCCCCACTGGCCCTTGTAAAATACTTCTACCCGACCCTCTGCCGAGGTGGGCCCGCCCACCAGGCGCACAGGGACTGCATCGTACTCCCCTGTTATCGGAAAAAGTTACACTTTTGGTGAATTATATATGATACGCTGTATCATGAACACTCGTCATCTATGATTACATTTTTACTGTTAGCCAAGTGTTATTTCGTCAAATATATGTATACTGAAATACTAAAACCATTTTCGATTGGCCTCTACCAATTACCTCCATTAGGAAATTTCTAGTACATGTTTAAATCACCAGGATCGCTCAGCGGGGTACTTCGCGATGAGCGGGACACATTCCAGATGGGCATTTTTGCAACTTGAGAAGCGAACGCGGAAATGCTTATAGATGCGTAGGATTTGATTTTTATTCGTTCTAGCCAGTTCCATGCTTTCAAAATGCGGGTAAACAACTGCAAGATTTCAGGCTGCTATGCCGAGACCAGGAAACTGGACAAACTGACGAAATGTCCATGGGTGCAAGGGTTTACTTTTCCTGATAATGATATTCCGCCGTACACGTATGCTGAAGGCATTCACGTTTTTCCCTCACAATCTATTAAAGTGGAAACTGAATATTGACACTTGGCTAAGTCAGTCAACCAATTTCACTTTTGAAATATATATATATATATTTCAAAAGTGAAATTGGTTGACTGACTCAGCCAATATATATACATATATATATATATATATATATATATATATATATATATATATATATATATATATATATATATATATATATATATATATATATATATATATATATATAAAATTAGACCTCTTAATTTCATGAAAGGGATACTTACTCTTGTTTTGGCATTCACCTTCGTACCCTATGACGTCATCAATGGCCACAAAGCCCTTGTCGGCAGTTCTTCCTTTCAGTTTCAATTCGAAAAGCACGCTGTACCGATAACCCGGGGGGTAAATCGTTGTTTGCACACGCTTCCACATTCTTCTTTTGTCGGTTACCGTCATGGCTATAAAAATTATTTGACAAAAGAACAGGACTTTAGAGGCAAAGCCCTCAAACCAAACACACCCGTTGTAAGATAATTAGAAAATTTTGATATATATGGTCTGACTGCACGTCTTTGTGACACCCAAATATTTTATTGCCTTTTACTATATTGAATATATATTTTTCCATGTAAGATAATCAGTCTACAGTGTTTTGATTGCCAGATTACAAGTGTTCAACAATTTCCAAACGTGTGGCTCCAATGACCTTTGCTTACATCCATCCATTATAAACCAAAATGACATTTCTCACATCTATGGGTTTTCCAACAAGGAAGCACGTCAAAGATCAGTTGGTCCCTTCTAATGAATTCACACATGTTCGTGACATCTTTATTTAGGATATCGTATCGTGTGACTTGAAATTGAAAAAAAGCGAAGCGAACAAAGTTGTGAATTTTTCAACCAAAACCAATCAGCATGACAACTCACGGATTGTGCGGTACACCCCAACCATTTGTTGCCCGGATGTATAGACATTCAGTTCTACGTGATGTGATCCGTCCAAGAATGCCCATAATTCCACACACATGGAGCCTTGCATTGCACAGCTTGGTGACTGCAGTTGTCCTATAATTTCTGTCGCTCTCCCGCCCTTTTCTACGTAGCCGTACTGACCTAGTATTATGTATAACATGAAGCTTCAGCAATGTTTCTTTTTTTTTTTTGAGGGGGGGCGCATGAGATCTAAGCTTTGGATTAGGATATGTCTCTTAAGAACGCTATAAACATATTACATATCAGAAATGCGAATTGCAAAAATTGATATAATCTTAGATGTTGAAACTTTTTAATAGAATTGAATTGAATTGAATTTTCACATCATAATTCATAGATGTGTCAGTTGTTCAATACAAATCTTATGTGAAGTCTCCCAGAAAAACAAATGTCATCAAACTGGGCGCCAATTATATTATTTGAAGATACACACACCCACACACACTCTATCCATCTCACACTCTCGTTCTCTCATACACATAAGGGACAAAATACAATTTGTTCACTGTTTCGCTGCCATCCTATTTTGGCGGGCCAATACAAACCTTTTGTGGTGCCGACAGTATGATCGAATATTGGGCCCCTGTCCGGGAATTGTGGTCCCTTGCCAATTTTGACAGCATATTTCGGGTCCTGCACAGATTGCAAATTGCAGGAGCTTCCCTTCTCCCATGTGCATGTGAAGAGTAATCGCCCTCCTGAAAACAAAAACAAAAATTCCTGCTATTTGAACAGGCAACAGCAACTTTCAATATTGAAAAAGAAATCACTAGCGTTTGTTGCAGTGTTATTAAAACTGTTAAGTTACCCATTACAGCGTGGGATGGCTTATGTTGTAATGAAACCATTTTTGGCGGGGACTGAGGTTGATATCGCAATGGAATGCTTCTAATCCTTGAAATCAAACTAAAGGAACTAAAGGTGATGATCTCTGTCACATTTCTGAGGCCTTATGTCTACATTTAGTTACAATTAACATCTGCCTGACCAGCCTACTAAACAAACCAATCTCCATGGAGCTTGCTTTTCTCAGTAAGATTACCCAAAGGATGGGAAAATACGGTATGTTCAATATTAAGTACCAACAGACTGTAGAAATGGGGTTGTAATCTAATATCTCTGTTTTAAACAAACACAGGAACGGGAGGTTTTCTGGAAAACTTTTTAAAACTCCAGGATATATTGTGACCTAACCCCGGTTTGTCCACCACAACAAAAAGAGAAACACGCCGGACTACATCAGTATATTGCTCTTTCGGATTTTTGATCATATTTTGCAATTTCATTGGGTTTTTTTTTTTTTTTCCTGTTATGGGTTTTTCATATATATATATATATATATATATATATATATATATATATATATATATATATATATGTGTGTGTGTGTGTGTGTGTGTGTGTGTGTGTGTGTGTGTGTGTGTGTGTGTGTGTGTGTGTGTGTGTGTGTGTGTGTGTGTGTGATTCAAATTTTGCGAGTCACGGAATGAGCGCTCTCGCATTTATTCATCAACGCAAATACAATATAAAGATCAAACTCATCGAGGAACTAAAGCGATGCCAAGTTTCTTGCAAGTGTTCCAAGAGACGTCCACAAAACGTTAAGTGAACGTTTTGTCAAAATCTCGCATAAAAGACATGTGAAATATTAGGCAGCTTACCTTGAGTTTGTGAAGGTTGTGTTGGTACCACCCCGGGTTTTCCACCTGAAACAATTTTTACAGCATTGTCCAGAAAATTATTAAACAACGTGGCAGTACTTGGGAAAGTATCTGGGGTTTATAGATGGCTTTCCAGGTGTTAGAATGTTTTCGCTGTATGTTGGAGTCATACATAATGTTTTTTATGAAAAAATCCTGTCAAAACTCTTCATATGATAAAGTAACATTATACCCGGCCGGAATTTATATATTGTAAGAAGGCCAAACAGAGTAGTGTTGACAGTTGTGTATGCTATGACCTGTCCTCATATCAACGCAAGTGGACCCAGGACCACACCAACTTGTCTCAATGGGAGTAAAATGAACAGTTTCAAATGTATCTAGCAAAGAACAATCAGAAGAATGGTTTGGCTTTCAAGCGACTATTTTTAATTTTAGTATTATATCTTGTAACTGTGCGGATAGCCTTGTAGAAATCCTTCCCTCAGGTGGTTTTGTTCCAAAATCGCGGTAAAAGTTGATTGTGATCAGTAACATAGATCATTGGATGCCCTGCAGGAGCAGAGTGCCCTGGTCAACCAGACGGTTCGCCAGAAAGGAAGGCCCTGGTTCGTAGTGTTACAAGTTGTTGATAACCGCATGATGGCGCTGCAGTCGTTGAGAACCAAACAGTTGGGGAATCATATGGATCTTGGCCCAGTAACCTCGCATAATCAAGTCCTTTGAGGTACTACTTTTCCCCACGTCTGTTGATTGGGTGTTTATATCACAGAAGTAAAGCATCCTAAATTAAGTCTCTTTATCAGAGAGGGTATAAAAAACATTAAATGTAATTTTAGCAAGACATGGTTACACTACAAAGAATTTAAACCATCGGACGAATGTGCGTATTTTTTAAGACATGGTAGGCGCGACTGTTAATTAACAGTGATAAGCGTACAAAAATGCACGTGTACTAAAAACTTTATTCCATTACACCCATTTCTTGGTTTAAAATTGTTTTCATGATGTGATCTAGAAGTAGAATGCAAAGAATGTTGTCATTTTTGTTTCAAATAGAAGAAATTAGCTAATGAATGTCATTATTTTAACATGTGGATGTATTGGGCTAAGGTACTGGTCCAAGACCTGTCCTGCACTGTCAATCAGACCCACTGTCTGCAGGAAAGCAGCCATAAACGATGTCACGTTGATGGGGTAGCCTATAGCGTTAGCGCTATTTTGGCACGGTGATAATTTTTCCCTCAGCAGATGGTGCTCTACAACTAGAACTAGGGCTTTCCTTTGTAGCACATCCACATTACGCGATCACATTCAATCTTCAAGAGATCTTGGGACCAAAAAACTAAGGGAATGACCTCTCCAAAGCTATTGTGAGGAAAGCTGACTGTCAAAATTACTGCAACATGTCTGTCAGGTCCAGACAAGCTTTCAGTTAAATGCATTTTCATAGTATTTCTTGTTTTCACATTTCTGATGATTTTGTTTGTAATTGCTTGCATACAGACACGGGTATATTTCCTGCGACGTATAAGTTAACTTCCTATACCGTGTTTCGTAAATAGTAAATTTTTTACTTCAATTTGTCAACTTAAGACAAACAGCAATAATTCTTGCATACACAGATAAAGTAATTTACCATACTTCAACTTGCACGCTTCACTTGAAGAGTTACTGTTAAGGGACTCAAGATGTCTACCAAGAATATGACTCAGTCAGTAAATTCCCAAATGCATTAAATTTTCAAACTATAAATTGGATCAATAAGGCAAGCAGCCCACAGTACAATTTGTGTTAGAAATCGGTAAATTATAGGAAATGTAACGTAGCAACTACAAAATGTACAAAAAGGAATACAATAATCTGCCCATTATCTTTATGACAGGCCTGTTAGCGTTAGCTTTTTGGCATATCAAGTGCATACCGTAACGTAGCCATGAGCATATAATCTTTTGTTTATTATCACCATTTCGTGCGTTTGTTTCCCGTGATTTTGCAATGTTCTTTATTGTTGCTGTTGATGTTAGCATTATAGTTATTGTCTTGTTTTATTTTTTTTCTTGTTGATATTATTAGTAGTAATATCATTATCATTATAATCATTATCGTTATGATTATTATTATGATTATTATTATTATTATTATTATTATTATTATTATTATCATTATTATTATTATTATCATCATCATCATCATCGCCAAAATTAGTTTTTTATTACTATTGGTGCTGACATTTTTGTTATTATCCTTATATCTATTTATATTAGTATTTATTTCTATAAGCACAATATATTTGTGTTATTGTGTAATTTCTTATCGTTATTTTAGTATATATATATATATATATATATATATATATATATATATATATATATATATATATATTAATATGTCATTATTTCTTCTAATACTCTTTCTATGTCTGTCATGATTACCATCATCATCATCATATGTAATTACCTGAAGGTGCTTTTGTCACTCTACTGCCAACTGGAAAAGAGGCGTGTATGTACACATTAAATGTCTTGAGTGCTAAGCCGTACCATCGTCCAAGCTAGCCGCACTTGCAGCAAGCAATTGGGTAAATAATGTTTGAGGAATTATTTCACTTCAATAACAAAGCCACTTTGCACCTTTTTTGTAAATATGTATATGTACAACAATACATATCTGTGCAGTCATTTTTATGTTGTTCCTCTCTCTATCTGTAAATTGCAAACCAGTAAAATGAATATAAGATTATATTTCACCACTGTATTTCAGCTTGTACCAAGAAATTTCAATTTGTTAAAACTTACTGTTTAGTTTCAAGTGTTACGCGAATTATGTAAATCACATAAGTCGCTGAGTTTAACAACTCAAAGTATAACACCTAAATGTTGTACACAGGAACAAACACTCACCCACAGGAAAATGGACATCGCAGTATCTGCCTACGTAATCTGGCTTACAGACACACCTATACGGTCTGCCGAAGGTGCGAGGTAGAGGCTGGCAAGTTGCCTTATTTTTACAGGCATGTCCTCTGCAAGCATTCTGACCTAAAAGTTGACAAAAGACAAGTAAAATTGTGATTTTTGGCCAAGGAAAGGTTTGGAGTGAAATTATCTTTCAAAAACAAACAAACAAACAAACAAACATAAAGAGGTGACAAAATTAGGTCTTTCTCACATATTACGCTCTTAATGTAACTGAGTCTGCTTGTGTGCAGCCTCACGACAGAGACAAAATAGTTTAGAATGGATATGGCCAAAAAGCATTCTCGTTTACTGGCCGAGATTTATTGAATATGGGAATTATGAATAATAAAATAGCAATACATTGAGTGTAGCTTCCCCTATCCCTGGTTGTTTGACTAAAGGAGAAATATACTCCATCATAATTTTTAGTTATGCAGACATGGAAACAAACACACAAACACACAAACAAACACACCAAACACACACAAACACACACACAAACATATATATATATATATATATATATATATATATATATATATATATATATATATATATATATATATATATATATATATATGTATGTATGTATATATTTGTGTGTATATATACGTGGGGGGAAGTGTTTTATTTTTAATATTTTTATACGCAATGCTGGGTGATACGGGAATTCAGTTCGGGGGACAAGAACCATCCAAACACCAATTTCCCGGCCGTTTCCCTCTAATAGCAACACTCGGAACTACGTACAATATCATGGCAACGACCAGAGCCGGTAGTAGACTTGCTAAAAGAATATACACTGGATTTTATAGTGCAAAGGTCCCATATGGCACAGGTGTTCCGTGGGGCAAAATGAAAACAAAAAAAACCAAGGAGACACTTTGTCTCTGTGCTCAGACTGATCTACTTAGCATAGATTATGCTAATTAGCACCTGACAGAAAGTAGCACACAAATTACTAGCTTTGGTACAGAAGGGAATGTGTGAATAGTCGCAACTGGCTAATTGGAGGGTCAGGAATCGATTCGTGGGGTTATTTGGACAATTGGCAGTCATTGTGACCTTTAAATACCAAGATGTCCTCTGCACATGATCTTTTCTTCACGTATCATGCACCACTAATAATAATATACTTTATTTGTTCAACGACAACTAAAAAGTAGCCAGAGTCTCAGTCTGCTCAGAGTGCACTACTTTAGACATGTATAAGCTAGAAATATGTATTAATAATACAATTATACTATTATACAACAATTTTTACTAGTTTTGGGGCGTGGGTCCAGTTCTCGCATTGCACTGGTGATAACAAATTTCCATAGAACAAGGCACAAGAAAATCTGCACTTAATATGGATCACATGCTATACGACTATCTTTCACATCATAAATGAACATCCATCCTTACACCCACATCCCAGCCCATTTATACAGCATCCACTTGGGGGTTTACATTCACTCAAACAACCACAGTTTGCCGGTTGTGGTAGCTTCCGCAAGAACATGTCGGTGATTCAACAACGCCTATTTTATGCAGATGTTCGTTAAGCTGACTGGGACCCATACGCAGCCTTGGGTTTAAGATATATGTAAACTTATTGCCAACATTTAAAAGTTCAGGGTATTTTACAGAGGATGTGATGGGTTTTAACTTTTCCGTTGGAATTGTGCCGAAGTAGATGAATTACAAATTACAGATGGTAAAAGGTTCCATAAATTTGTTGTTGATGGAAAAAAAAAAGTTTTCGTATTAACAAGTTCTACAGTTAAATAATGACACTGCATGCCCAACAGGGGTTATCATCTGGAAGATCCGGCAATATATCAAGGAGAAATTGAGGTGTTCGTCTATTGATCACAATCTTGTACATCAGTGCTAATTTGGACCTTTCCCTCCTCTTGTCGAGAGTCTCCCAGCCTGTTTCTACATATAATTTAGCGCCTGGGGTTTTTTCATGGCACTACTTACAAAGGCGGGAGGCAGTCAGCTCAGAATCTTCTAATAATTTAGCATATATATAATTTGGTGTCCTTGAAAGACAAGTGGTGGCTGATCGGGAAGGGGGGTTCTTTTTAGTGATATAAGCATTGAGTCAGTATTGAGGGCATTAAAGGAAATTATCCATCTCTTGGACCAGACGCCAAGTGAAGAAAGATCTCTGTTAAGAGTAGTTGCGGAAAATTCGGGATCGTCTACGGTGAGGTAAAGGGACGCGTCTTCAGCAACGAGCTGGACTTTGGAGTTCACTACATCAACTATGTCGTTAATATGAATAAGAAAGAGGAGGGGGGCCTGGCACGGAACCCTGGGGAACCCCTGAGGTTATTGAGCCCCAGGTGGAAGATTGACCATTCCAAACTACCCGTTGCCTACGGTCATAAAGACAGTCGGCGACAACAAGTTCTTGGTAATTCCATTTCTTTCGAGTTCACAAACGAGGCCGGTGTGCCAAACTTTATCAATGCCGTTGCTCATGTCCAGGAAGACAACTTTTACCTCTTTTTGCTGATCGACACCAAGAGACAATTTATGGTAAAAAGAAACTAGTTGATTTACTGCAGAATCGCCTGGGATAAAAACCCGACTGTTTTGGTGAGATGACCAAATTATCTCTAAAATACCAAATGCATGTTCGAAGACTACTTTTTCAACTACTTTACCTGTGTAGCTTAAAAGGGATATAGGGCAATAGTTAGAACAAAATTTTTTTCGCCCTTTTTTACAACGGAGTCACATTGTCTTCTTTCCAGATAGATGGAAACAATTTCGGGGTTAACGACATATTAAATAATGTTGTAAGAGATCTATGAATTATAGAAGCAGCTTCCCTTAAAAGTTTAGGGATGATGTCTTCCGGCCTGGAAGCTTTAGAAATATCAAGACATTCAAGAATATCAAGTACTTCTTGTTCAGACACATGCAGGTCCCCCATAGTTCTATGGGCAAGGGCAGGTGTTGTAGGATTCTGAACAGAAAAAGTGTCGATGTTCATTTGATCCAAGAAAAAGGAATTGAATGGGCTAGCTTTTTTTTTGCACTGTCCGATACATGGTAATAATAATAATAATAATTTATTCGGAAAACTACCCCTTTACAGCGGGGGCATCAATGGAACAGGGTTTATTCCATGATGCGTCCAAGTATACTACAAGAAGCCGTCTATATTACAAAGTAAGGATTTGTGTGTGGTAGGGCTGTATCTACGTTCAGCATTGAGCCGTACGTGGAACAGCATCCATTTACCATTTTGGAATTTACTTTTTACATGCGCATGCAACCATCAATAGGCTTCTCATAGCTCCATGTATATATACATATATATTGTCCATTACATTCTTTTGACAAATTAACCTTCCCTTAACACTAATCACACATACATTTTGGATGCTACCTCTTCAAAATACCAAATCGCGAATTCCGCACCCAATGCCAAAGGTTTGTAAATAATAAATAAATAAATAAATAATTTTATCAGGAAAACTACCCCTTCACACCGGGGGCCTCGATGGAACAGGGTGTATTCCATGATGCGTCCAAGTATCTTACCCATTTAAAGTTTGCTTTCAACCGGTGTAACCAATCATCAATATCATAGTTTTGTCCCCCGCGCTAAAACTAGAGATAAACCACTCATTGGGAGAAAACTCTAGAAAGCGTAAGGACAAGTACATCGTGCACTTTTGGTTTACAATGTAGAAAATAAATGTTTATAATCGTCATAATTACAATGTATAAAATTAAAGTACACTTCAAAATAGATAAAACTTATATACAATATAGGAGCTCCATTTAAAATCTATGGAATCTGCACCTTACAGGGAACTGTACAACTCTACATGTTTGCCTTCATGGAGGATCGACGGTATAGTCTGCCGATGGTTCCGATTCAAGAAATACTTACTGTCCTCCACCACGCTTTATTTTTCATTTTAGAATTTTTCCAGGTATCTTTTTTTTTTTTATTATTTATTTATTTATTGTAATCTTCCTCAGCTACCCTTAAGTGCTCCTAGTATTCTCAAATGATTGTACGTGATCCACATGACATCACCAGTGAGAACATTAGTACATTTCTTAGCTTTAGAATCCAAACACATCATCTTATGCCATTCTTGACGCAATGTTGACGTGTACCATGGCAAATCATTCGGGCGTATAGTTACTTCTTTATTGGGGACAGTCTATTTCGCTGTTTGTAAGAAAATTTCTGTACAGCCAGTGCAATACTGATCAACATCACTAGATAAAATGAATTTTCCCAAGAAATTTGACCAAGCTTAGACCGAAACAAATCAAAATTTGCTTTGCCATAATCTCAGATTAATCTTTTATAAGCTAACTCCTTTTTGTGTTTAAAAATGTAATAGCCGACACCACGCAATGATCACAATTAGCAATTGGAGGCAAGACCTGCGGCCCCTGGGCATGAGCAGACATTTTAGAAATAATTTGGTGTAAACAACTTGAAGTATTATTAGTTGTACGAGTGGGCTCGTGGACATGAGAGAGCAGAAAATTTGTTGTACAGAATCGTTCAAGTTTTCTCCCTGGGTGGTGTGTGTGAAAAATTGGCATTTGAATCAGCTATTGATATAATATTTTGGATACCAGTACTTCTGGCTTGATCAAGATTGTTTTGCAAATTATCCACAAAAAAGACACAGGGAAATCAGGTGGTCTGTAAATAACTCCAATCAATAAATTATTATTATTATTATTATTATTATTATTATTATTATTATTATTATTATTATTATTATTATTATTGTTATTGTTGTTGTTGTTGTTGTTGTTGTTGTTGTTGTTGTTGTTGTTATTGTTATTGTTATTGTTATTGTTATTATTATTATTATTATTATTATTATTATTATTATTATTATTATTATTATTATTATTATTATTATTTATAGTAATTTCGGACCAAAGTTCTTCTTAGTCATGTCTTTCCAAATCTTAACGTCTTGAAGTTAGGAGTTGTTGAGATACAAAAAGACCGACACCCCCACCAGGTCCGGCTTGTTGATCCTTTCACATTATTATTAGGAAACCCGGTAAAAGTAAGGTCCATATCATGGTTCCTGGGAGATATAAAAGTTTCAGAAAGGGTTATAATGTCATGATGAGGGGCAATGTCAGCTCTCAAGCACCTAAGCTTTTCACAGGACAAACTACGAACATTAATGTGCCAAAGGTTGTGTCGGAAAGCATGGCTGGTTGTCCAGGATTTAAGAGGATATCCCCGGCTAACAGTAATAGAAGGGGGTAGTTATGAGAAGATCAAATTATTTTTTCCTGTGGAAGAAAAGGTTAAAAATACATGTAATCGGCAATTGACGGCGATTGATGTTGGAATTATTTGAATAGAGCAAAAAACAAATGAGAAAACAGAAGGCTGTTTGTCCGCCACATAAATACACCATTGTTCCATGACATGTAGTGTACTATCCCTTCGTGATCAGAATTCTAATTTCACATTTCAACAGCTGATCCTCATTCGCTCTTTGCAACACACAAAGCGACCCTTCCCTCGCATTCCATCTGTATCAGAGCGTGAAAGACAACTGTTTGCCACCGGCGTATTTTCCAATCAGGACACCCTCTGTGAATAAAATCTGGCACATGCACAAAACTAAAGCAAGGAGAAAGTGACCAAATTATACATTTTAGTGCCTACCGGGACAAACTGCACAGAGTGCTATTGACTGCTGTGACGTGTGAAAATTTGATCAAGTTTCTTGCTTTTCTGTGTGCCAATAAAGATCAATTAAAAAAAATTGTAGTTCTCTTGCCAGTCGCCGTGCAGTTTTGTCTGCTTCGAGATAAATAAGTGCAGTGAACAAGATTATCAACCAAAAATTCACCTGAAAAATAAGTGAGTCTTGAATGAAATAAAGATAACAAATACGAAACACGATGATATCGTCATCTTACCCGACTGGGGCGCCACCAAGCCAATTAGGAGAATGAAAAGTAAACTGCGTATCCACATATTCTTTGCTATATGTACTCCACTCAAGTCACAACTGTAAATGGACACGAAAGCGGGGCATGAGAGCCGAATGGACTTTATATATCAGGTCTTACCCGGATCCATAAACTACCCGTAAACGGCATCTTTTCATCCGAACAAAAACAAATAAAGACGGCACGATCTGAACCCCTGACCAAATGAGTCACGAATTCCTTTGTAATGGGTCGTGCATAGACTTTTTTTTTTTTTGAAAATTCAGGGAAATTACAAAAATAAAATACAAATAAAAATCAGAGAGAGGACAGTTGATAAAACACCTTTGTATGTAGGTATCGATAGACTTAATTATTATTGTGTGTGAAAAGGTAGTTTAAATGCCTTTTTGTCCACGGGAGAAGGCAACACAATGACATGGCCACGCTGTAACTGAAATTCATATACCGTTTGTTCCGATCTCAGGTTTATCTATATATAATTTGTGTGAAAAAAAAGTCTGCTGAACATATTTCTCTATGATGTGGACTAAGTGCATCATATATATTAGCTGAAATCAATGAGTCTTGAATAGGAAGGAGGGAGAGCTTGCGCGTCCGGCTGCACCCGACCTTCCTTGCGCACCCGTCGTTTATGAACATCGGAGTTTTAATGATTTTGTCAAAACAAAGGTGCTTTGAAATAACTTTGAATGCCGACTACTCAATACCCAAATCATATGTTTATAAACACATTCGTGCTGAAAGGTTTATGGTTTTTAACTGCAAAGGGGCAAATGTTGCCCTTGTTCATAAAAAAATTCACCTGATGTTTGTTACAACAATAGACCTATCTCTGTACTAGGTTGCGTGGGGAAAGTTTTTGAAAGAGCAGTTTTTAAATACGTGTTCAATTTCTATAGATATCCCCTTGTGCTTCGATATCAACAGTCTGGCTTTATGCTAAATGATTCCACAATCAACCAAATGGTCTACCTTCATGATTCCTCTAAGGCCCTAGACGACGAGGAGGTACAGGTTATTTTCTGTGATATTAGGAAAGCATTTGATCGCGTCTGGCACCAAGGTTTCATTTTTAAACTTCGCTCTGCTTGTATCGACGGTGATTTGCCAGACTGGTGGTTTAAACATATTTTTATTTCTGTAAGGATACAATTGGGAAACAGGGCAAAGCCCTATATAAATCCCTCTTGCACATGAAAAAGATTAAAGAAGAGGTGTTACGTATCACAGGTTCAGAGACAATGCACCATAAGAAAGAACGCCACAAGACGAGGACAGGTAGAGTGGCGGCGCCACACGAGCATAAGTGGAACGACATAGACGTCACAGATAGAGGGTAGGGAGATGAAGTCCGCCTTCGCTTAACTTTATACACAGATGATACATTTCTGGTTTCAAGATTTTGACCATAGTATGAACTACGTCACAGCTCCCAGTCTGCCTGTTGTTTGGATGAAGTTATGGACCGCATCAAAAATAATTTCATTTTGCTTGGAGGTACATGTTTTGGACCCATATAATAAAGTTGAAACCGTAAATGGTGCAAAGGACATAATTTGGTTCTGAAGTGTATTTCTCTGAGTTGTATAAAAAGGACACTCGCAACAATAATGAATAACATCTTCATTTCCGTTTCCACAGGCACACTGAGGGGAGTCTATCAGACCCTTTTTGAACAGATCTGAGTTTAGCTTACTGCATCCCATACGCAACCGTGCGTGGGAAACAGCAAGCCTTCTGTCACCTCTGTAGTATAGCTTGTTTCCCCCTTTTTTCCCTTGGTCTATTTTTTTTTCTTAAAAGATGTAAGGTCTTGGGAATTACGCACATCAATAGGCAAGTTATTCCACAATCGTATAACCGATGGAAAGAAAGAAGTGTTAAATCGGTTTGCTCGTGATCGAAAAACAGAGAGATTCGTACCAGATCTGATATTGTACCTGTTTCGTTCATTGACCAGGTCAGGAATGAGATTGCATAAGTATAAAGGAGCTACATCGTGCATGATCTTGAAAAATAAGATCAGCTTGCTTTTTTTCACGGCGTCGAGATAATGTTTCAAAGCCTGTTTCTTCATAAATCAAATCATATAGTCCTAGAAGTGGCCCCAGTAATAACTCTGGCTTCTGCCAATTGGACGTTTTCAAGTTGTTGAGACTCTTGCAGCGTGCAGTTGTCCAATACCACTGACCCATACTCCAAGAGAGGTCTGATAAATGAGAGATAAAGAATTTCCAAGGATTTCCTATTGATACGAAGCTGCAGAAATTTAAGAATATTCACCATTTTCATTCCCTTGGTTGTTATATTTTTGATAGACCAGGACAGATCACTGCGAATTGTTAAGCCTAAATGTTTGTGATCAGAAACTTCGGGTAGCTTTTCATTCATAAAAACTAAATCGGGGTAATTTAAAGGATTCCTCTTCTTGGAGATGACCATACTGGTAGATTTCACAGGGTTGAATGAAACAAGCCATTGCCGCGACCAACACTCAACTGCCTGCAAGTCAGTATTGAGAGCATTGGTCGCAGCAAAGGCGTCATCCACTTTGATGAACAGAGTTGTGTCATCGACAAAGAGCCGAATGGATGAATGAACTGTATCTACTTTATCATTTATATATATCAGGAACAGAAGCGGTCCTAATACAGAACCTTGGGGGACGCCTGCTTTGACTCGTCCCCAACGCGAAGTCGCACCCTGGACAACAACTCTTTGGTCACGTCCGTCTAAGTAATCACTGAACCACTGCAGCAGTGTGCCGCTTATTTCCGCTTTTTCTAATTTATGTATAAGTCCCGGGTGATAGACGCGATCAAAAGCTTTCGTTATATCACAAAATATAACCCTTATATCCTTCTGAAAATCTACTGCTTCACAAAAATGATGATACAAAAATACAAATTGATTGACAGCACTGTCACCCGGTATGAATCCGGACTGTGATTCCTATATGGCCATGTTGTCTCGGAAAAAGTTAAATACGTATTTAAATACTACTCTCTCGAAAACTTTGCTTACGGAACTTAATAATGATATTGGTCTATAATTATTACAGTGGTTCGTTGATCCCTTTTTAAAAATTGGGACTACATTAGCCTTCTTCCATTCTCCTGGGAATTTACTGTTAATCAAAGAAATGTTAAAGAGCTTTGCCAGAGAATCTGTAATAGCAGGGGCACCCTCCCTGAGTAAACGTGCACTTATGCCATCTGGACCATTAGCTTTTGAAATATCCAAACTTTTCAGAACCCAAAACACGTCGTTGCTACTTATTGAAATAGTTTTAATGTAACCGGATTATTTACTTGGCACGTTGGGGGCGTAAAATTTGTATCATTGACTTTGGTTTGGTCAGGAAAGAAATCGTATAGAATTTGGGCTTTAGCTTCGTTGTCAGTAAACGTTTTATTTTCATGGAGCAGTGCTGGGATATCAGGCGCCTCATTTTTGTGTAAAAGGAATTTAACTGTACGTCACCAACTTTTCCCTCTTTTGTTTGCATTGTCAATAGAATCTCCCAGGCGCGCGTAATAGTGTTCTTCAGCGAGTCTCAAATCTTCAGTATATTTATTTTCTAGTTGCCTAAAGTATGGCCAGAGTTGCAGTCTGAGTTTGGCACGCTTATGGATACGCTCTACCTTTCGCTTGGTGGTGCGGAGGGCTGACGTGTGCCAGGGCGCGTCACCTGAACGTATGATAACAGTACGATAGGGTATGCAGTCCTTAGCTGCTGAAAGGAAGGTTTCAAGGTTTCAAGGTTTTATTTGGCAATCCATAGTCAGAATACAATATTCTGTTTAGGCATGGAGGCCCAAAACATGTATGAATAACAAGTATAAAAGATAATTATATAAATACATAAAATATAAGAGTCACAGGGACATATGGCAAATGATTTAAAATTAACTATCAATATCCAGAATAAAAAGCAAATTAAACAGTAAGCATCAAGTAGAATGCTTCCAAACCTGAAGTTAGAAGTGTTCAACACTACTGAAAATGTATGGAAGAATGCTCTTCTTAAAACTATACAAGGAACTCGCATCACGGATATGCTGGGGAATTTCATTCCAGATTTTGGATCCGATATTATTCAAAGATTTAGGGTGTTAGCGCTGAAGGTAAATGGAACCACGGGTGGAAAATCTTGTATTATGGGTATGGACATCTGAGGTTGCAGTGAAATAATTGTTCAAATATTGAAGGGTGTGTTTGTTTTGAATTTTCCAAATTAAGATACAGTAATTGTAATGTAATCTTTGTTTTATGCTCATCCATTTCAGGGTATTCAGCATATCCATGATGTGGGTCCTGGGGTGGCATTTTAGAATTGTTCTCATGGCTCTGTTTTCTATACGTTGTAATTTTACAAGGTCTTTTTTTATACAAGCTAGGACTCCAAACAGTGCTGCAGTAGTCCAGATGAGGTAGTATCAATGTATTGTATAAAGTAATGCAAGCACTGGTCGGGATAAATTGAGCTGCTTGTGTGAAGATGCCAATAGCCTTCTTCAGTTTGCAATAGGTGATGCTAAACTGTTCAGAAAATTTCATGTTTGAATCTAAAGTGATGCCTAAATATTGACACAAATCAACCTGGTTGATTTCCTCCTCATGAAGATTTAGATTCAGGTTTGGATTTCGCATTTTTGACTTCTTGCTGATAAGCATGCTACAGGTCTTTCCAATATGGAGACTGAGCTTGTTGGCTTTCAACCAGATTGAGACACCTTGTAGATCATGATTAAGAGCCTGAGACACCAAGTCAATATTTGAATTGGTAAAATAAAACAGTGTGTCGTCAGCATAAAGATTGACAGAGGAGTGATTAAAACAAATGGAAATATCATTTACATAAACAATGAAGAGTAAAGGTCCAAGAATTGACCCCTGGGGGACGCCAGTGGTGATCATGTTAGGTTCGGAGAGATTTCCGTTTACACAGGCAATTTGTAGTCTGTTTGTAAGATAACTATTAAACCAAGCCAGAGAAGTGCCTCTAATTCCATAATATGAAAGTTTTCTTAGGAGAATACTGTGATCAACTATATTAAAAGCTTTGCGAAGATCAAGTGATACAATACCCACAGAATTCCCTTTCTCAAGTTCTGTGAAAACAGATTCAGTGAAGCTATGAAGGGAAGTCTGTGTGGAGTGTTTGGGTCTAAATCCAGATTGTTGGAAGGTATTTGCCCATTTGTCACAGGTTATATCAATGTCGTCGGAGTCACAGAAGGCGTCCCAATTACATAACAATAATTTTTCTCTGAAGGTGTCAAAATCAGCTTTTTCATAGTCCCACACTAATCTCAAGAAAGCAGGTTTTTCCTTACGTTTGAAAAGAAGACTTGCGCTCACAAGGCAATGATCACAGTTCGCTATCGGAGCTGTTACATTTATATTACGAACAAAATTTGGCATGTTACTTATGATTTGGTCCAGGCACTTCGCTGAGTTTTCTATAATTCTCGTGGGTTCATTAACATGTGCGGTAAATAAATTTACAGTACAAAAATTTGTTAGTTTAACACCATGATTTGTAGTGGGGTCTGCATTTAAGTCCCCTAGAATTGTGATCTTATCTGTGTCTGACGTTTTCGCATTATCAATGTTATCTTGTAACTTGTCCCAAAAAATTTACCGGAGAATTTGGAGGTCAGTATACCACCGCTAAAAGAAATTTATTGTTGTGTAATCGAACTTCGACCCACAGGAGTTCCAAGTCCACATCTTCAAGGTCGCAACGGCGTTTTACCACAAGCGACCGCGAAGCCTAGAGAGCCACTCTCCCTCCTGTACTAGTCGCTCGGTCACGTCGCATTATTGGATGGAAGCCGTGGATCTCCATGTCGCGGTCGGATTATGCGTTAGGAAGAAAAGTTTCCGATAAAGCAATGATATCATATGAATTAGCCAAAGAAGTTTTAATGCATCGTAGCTTATCTGATGTTAAACTAAGAATATTTGGATGGCATATCGTAAGATCGACAAAGTCGCCGTTGGGGCCTGGATTAGGGTGCACGTCACCACATAAAAGTAGTAGTATAGCACTAATACAGAAAATATAATCGACAGTTCGATCTGCCTGCTTATCTATGACAAATAAATAGATTACATTTGATAAGTAAATATCAGAATGATACAGGTCGTGGACCGGATGTAGCAAAATAAAGATGAGTATGAACAAATACTGAGCGAAATAGATCAGTAGCCCACACGGTAGCAGAATATTATTAAATATGCAACAGTCCTTATCAAGAAAATGGTAGCAGAGGGCGTACTGGGCCGTTGAGGGTGATCTCAAGCAGCCTTTGATGAATTGGTAGACATGTTAGGTCAAACCCCCAGGGGCTATAGGTAGCAAGCAGCTACTGACGACATTTACGAGCTTGCCTAATTGTGCTTGATATCTGGTTAAGAAATATTATATTTTCATTGCATTCTCTGGACTTAAATACAAATGACTTTCATTCTTTTCTGACTTGCCCTATAATTTAGCTGTTATTATCCAAAGATTGTTAGAAAGTTTGGCTACAATAATTTACAGTTTTTAGACTTGTCTGTTTTGCTACTTAACTTTATCTTTTGGCATTCTGTTTTAATGTTCACCTTTCTGACATTTTAGGCTAGCTTGTTTTCTGTTAGGTCAAACCCCCAGGGGCTATAGGTAGCAAGCAGCTACTGACAACAGTTACAAGCTTGCCTAATTGTACTCAAAATCCTGTTGTTCAAAATTGTTTTGATAACATGTTTTTGACATAAATGCTAATAACTTTCATTCTTTTCTGACATGTCTAAATACACATTTACTCAAAATTGACAGTATTTTCTCAAATGTCACAAACCTGACACATTACATTGATACATTGATTCAGGGTTGGCAGTTTGAGGGGTAGGTGTCATCACAGAGTTTGTTTTACATTTCTGGTGCAGGATGTCCATTGTTGCAGTCCTTGTTGGGATTTCCCTTGGTTTGTATCGGTGGTCAAGTTGCAACTGTTTATTTTACTATCACTGGGACTGAATATAAGGCCCCAGCTTGTTTCCACTTCAGTTATACACTGGCGGGTGGTTTAACTAGGATAAGCTGTCCAGCTAGAAAGGGTACATATTGGTCCAGGGGAAAGTCAAATTGTTCTAATCTGAACCTGTACTATACAAATTTAGTAATTATGGTTTGTTTGACAGGTATTCTTCTTTCATAATGAAGCTCTGCATTTATAAGCAAAACTTCACGTATTTAGCTAATTCATCATTTGCCACGTTCATATTTATTCTTTATTATGTGGGTTGTCTTTGCAGAATATTTAGCTCAGACAAGGAGCCGCTACTCAGAGAGACATTTACGGGTAAAAGGCTCCGAAACATGTTGAGTAGTTACCCGCTGAAGACCCTTTAATTTATTTGGGCTGATATAGCCTATGTCAAAATTTTACAGAGGAACGTGTGCAATATGGACAATAGTAATTCCATATGTTTATAGGTTAGACAGGGACAGGTTAGCTTATGGAGAGTAAAGAGTTCGGACTGCGGAATAGGATATTGACTACTAGGAAGTGGTTCTGGGCAAAAAGACACAAATACAAATATGTTAAAACGATTGCTGTCAAAAGCTTATATCCTCGATACTTTCTTACCAAAATACACTTCATCAAATATATTTCAACACAAAGTAGTGTACATTCGGGCCCAAAGCCAAGATGCAACCACTCAGTATTCCGAGACCTTATATGTGCTTCGAGGTCGAAATCAGAATTTGACAAAACTAGTTATGATAGACTTGATTATAGTAACGATATACAAATGTTACATTTAAGTACAATTATCTTATTGTGAAGTATAATAGATATGAATTGATAACTGAGATATAGAGCTTTCTTTATCATTTGACAGTAAGAAATTGCATTTCCCACAGCAATGTAAGCACACCTAAGCATCAAGTAGTGCATACTCGGAAACCACATGTGTAACATGTTCGTTAGATAACATGAAATACCAGAAAATCCATAATTATCCACGCTTGTAATAATCACATTGAAGGTTGGGACTTCAGAGTAATCATAGACTGGTTTCAAACTTATCTTAGTGGTCGTTCCCAAAGAGTGGTCATCGAGGGTCCGCTTTTATTTTTAATATTTATAAATGACATTATCGACGTTGTCAACTCAAATATCAGATTATTCACTGATGATACAACTTTGTACATTGATGCAGTAAAATCTGTAACTGCTGCTGATGGCCTGAATACCGATATGATGTCCATAAACGAATGGTCTAATAGGTGGTTGGTCACATTCAATCCCACTAAAACCAATCTATGACTATATCTAAGAAGCGGAACAGTATTTACCCCCACTTTATTTTGAAAATGTGCAATTAGTGAATGTAAATTCTCATAAACATCTTGGAATTACCTTCAAAAAAGGACCTTTCTTGGAATATGCATATTCAAAATTTAATCCAAACAGGTACAAAAAGATTAATATTCTCAAAGGTTTACAATATTCACTTCAGCAAACAACTTTAGAAATAATTTATTTCTCTTACATAAGACCGTTGTTTGTGGCAGTGTTGTGTGGGAGGATGTTCAGAGGCCAACGAGCAAGCATAAGAGAAAGTTCAGTTGAAGACAGCTCGTGTAGTTACAGGGGTACTGAAGGATACACCTATTGAGAAATTATATGAAGAAACTGGATGGGAAAAACTTGTAAAAAGACGTGAACACCAAAAGTTAGTATTAATGTGTAAGATATTTGATAGATTAACTCCAGACTATTTGTACAATGTATTACCCACAGTTGAAGAATAGACGGCGCACAACATGCGACCACGTGATCGATTTAATATTCTCCCCATCCCAAGTGGAACCATATCTTTTTTTTTTCTTTTTTTTTTGCCATCTACAATAAATCTTTGGAAAGCATTGCCAACGCAGATACGGAATTCTGAAAATATGTCTCACTTAAGGAACATTTTGAAAAGAGGTGTAGGTTTAAGTTTTAAGCAAAAGTCCTTTTATAATTTTGTTGATAGATATATTGGTAGAATTCATGCACAGATGCGAATGGGCTGCACTGCCATGTAGCACGAAATCATGCTATATGGCACTGTTGATCTTACAGATGAGTCAAACACTGCGATTTTTGCTGCAGTACAATTGTTCATCTCTAAAACCAAACGCTTCGTCAATTGATTTGTATGTAATGCTACATTACAATGATAATTGCTAGCCACTGTGAATAGCCCTTTGAACTTAACATTGCAAACGGATTTTTTTGTATCGTCCTGTGTGTCTTGTGCACAGCAAATCAACAATTTCTGCCGACTTCAAAGTTCTCTCTCCCTTCCCACTCTAGGCTCCTTGCTGAACTGAAACAGAACACCTTGAAAAAAGCATCATTGTTTTTTGTTTAGGTACCAAAAGTGAACTTCCAATATTCAGATTTCCTTACCCAACACAAAACTTTCATGGAATGAAATTAACTTTACTTTTCTGTATGAATATATATACATATATATATATATATATATATATATATATATATATATATATATATATATATATATATATATATATATATATATATATATATATATATATGTAGTTATGACAAATTGCCAAAGGCATATAAGACTTCCATAGATAAAGATACAAATGCATGGAAACATATTAGATCACTTACAAACATGACAAAAATTCAATACACTAAGACTTCCATAGATAAAGATACAAATGCATGGAAACATATTAGATCACTTACAAACATGACAAAAATACAATACACTTTTTAGGTTCAATAATGGACAAACGCTTGTTAAAAACTGAAGATTGCAACTAAAAGTGAATCTTGGTGGCAAACGATTTTTTATTTAAACATATCCATTTAAATTGGATAACCCAGGTAGTTCTCAGGTGCACCAATAAACGAGGTCTCCAACCACACACAAATGTAGAGTACACATGAGACAATACAAGACTTAAACTTAAAGATATCAAATTTATGCAAATTACATCTGAAGCAAAACACATATACAATCAATATACAAGTTTGATTTCAGTACACAAACCCTCTGCATTTCTTCATGAGCAACTGAATAACTTCGAAAATTTCTTTATTTAACTCGAATGACATATCTTGATCACCGTGAGTCAAGGAGAATATCAGGAGCTATGTACACCGAGGTTTATTCTTGGTGTCAAGATTTTACATACAAGGTCAAGAATTTCAAGGGGCTGTGTTGCGGAGGAACTTGAGAAAAAAATTGTGGACTTCTTTGCATGCATGGGTCTAAATGACAAGCTGGAGACGGGAAAACATGTATCTTGCAAAGGTGGGAATTATATCCAGAACAGCCAAGGTGCAACCGCCCGAGACAAATATTTGAACGACGGTTTCCATGTGAGAAGTGCTGAGGCATAATGCCAACAGACAAAAGAACACTTTAACTTGGATTTTTATTGCTTTAAAGATTCTGACAGCCTGATGTCCAATGGCAGATCATTCAAAAGACGATTGGTTGATAGAAAAAAAAACGAATTTCCATAAGGGCTTGTCTTGAACTTAATTTTTTGTCAAATTAAAACAATTCTTAATAGGCGTTTACCAGGATGCCTGAAATCATTGGGAATTAAGTTGGATAAGTAATTTGGTGTTAAATCATTGTAAAATTAGAAGAAGAAGAAGAAGAAAGAAGAAGAAGAAGAAGAAGAAGAAGAAGAAGAAGAAGAAGAAGAAGAAGAAGAAGAAGAAGAAGAAGAAGAAGAAGAAGAAGAAGAAGAAGAAGAAGAAGAAGAAGAAGAAGAAGAAGAAGAAGAAGAAGAAGAAGAAAGAAGAAGAAGAAGAAGAAGAAGAAGAAGAAGAAGAAGAAGAAAAGCATTTTGCAAAATTGCGGATATAAGGATTTCGCTGAACATGAACAACGATATAGTCCAAATTGATACTTAATTCTTTGTGTTCGTTTTAAGTGGGTCAAAGATTATTTCATACACATAATGTGAAACCATTTTAAGCGTTTGCAACCATGAAGATTGACCAGAATAAAAAGTATAGATATGATAAAAAAAAAGGAATCTAGGGTGAGACGGCATAATGTCTAACAACGCTAAAAATGTATGTTAATACTGATTATGAAATATTTAGCGTGAGTGCGCACTCGCCAGGCTAACTTAACACAACCAGTTTATATACCCTATGGTCAAAACATAAAACAACTTCTAGCGTTTTAAACAATTACTGGTGATGATGATGATGATGATGATGATGATGATGATGATGATGATGATGATGATGATGATGATGATGATGATGATGATGATGATGATTAATATCATCATCATCATCATCATCATCATCATTATTATTATTATTATTATTATTATTATTATTATTATTATTATTTCGAAAGGGCAAAGATACTACTCCAAAATTCATCTTCCACAAGGCCCTCATTGCATCACATTCAAGTTGAAAATAGATGGTCCCCAAACATCATGGGCATACAAGAGGATTGAGGTAATAAATGTTTCAAATAGTGTTAATGCAACCGATATATGATACTTATAGTTCCAAAGAATACGTTCTAATGTTGATGGGGTTTTCCATAATAATAATAATAATAATAATAATAATAATAATAATAATGATAATGATAATGATAATGATAATAATAATAATAATTATAATAATAATAATAATAATAATAATAATAATAATAATAATAATAATAATAATAACAACAATAATAATAATAATAATAATAATAATAATAATAATAATAATAATAATAATAATAATAATAATAATAATAATAATAATAATAATAATAATAATAATTTACACAGTAGTACACAACCTGGCATATATTTTTAGATACATAATGTGTAAAACGTTAGCCAGAAGGAGGTACGATACTTTTTTGGCTACCATCAGCACAAAACCAGCAGTATAATGCATCTTGGGATTCTAGCATTTTTTTTACCAACATGCAGTAGAGCATATTGAACAATAATTATGTACTGATTACTAAAGCTATTCATATCGTTCAAAATTGAACATACATTTGAACAACATGTAAATTAGAATGATTATAACTGGTTAAATACTTAAACATTGACATCATGATGCATAATATGAGTTGTAATTTGGAGGTTTATCTTTGCAGTAATATGAGATACTAGATGTGTATAGTAAATGTTTATAGCCAACCCCTGATTTGAATGTAGTTTTACCAACTTTAAGATCCACTCTAACCAGGTATCACGTCACACTTTGGATCCAACATTCAGAATACCTTGACATAGGGGTTCTTTGCGAGGAGTCAGACTGTAAATACTAGTATTTGTTTTGCACGTGATATTCGTGGATCTGGTACCTGTACTGGAACCCAAATATAGCTACTGGATTTCCATAATTCTGTGTAAACCAATAAAACTATATTGAGAAAATATAGCTTATCAATGCAAAGAATGTCCATGAATAGTCCATCAGCAAGTGTAAGCGGATGTGACAATGTATTTTTATGTGGGGGGTTGTGTGTGTGTGTGTGTGTGTGTGTGTGTATGTTTGTTTTTTTTTCCTTTGCAGGATGATATATGATACATGGTTGTGGGCAATTATGACAGTCAGAGCTCTCAAACCCCTATGCAATAGAGAATGTGGGCACAGTATTATGGTCTTAATATGTATGCAGTTTCAAAGTGACGTAAAATGCTAATCATGGGTCCAATCTTTAGGCACAACTTTAGGACATGTTCATGTCAGTCTTTTAATTCAGCTGTAGAAACACAAAAATTATGGACACTTTGGCCTGAAAATATACGATACCGTTAACTAGACTTCAGTTCGTATCAGTTCTGTGCCGTTCTTCTTGAGATACAGACCTCCATTATAAAGCTCAATTGTGCAATATGCATCGCTGTCACGACACACATACAAGCGGCCTGGTGTCTTGCTGAATACGCTTCACTGATCAACACTTGCCATTCAGCCATAACCATTTATTATCAATAGCCCTGGTATCCATACAGCATGAATGATTGAACCATGATACAAGGGCCGTGTCGATTGTGGCATTCACGCATACTAGTACCTGCCTCCATTGAACCACTCTTTTTCAGGAATGGGGATTTGGTGCAGTTGGTATGTGCGTTTCCCATTTTCGGCGCGGTGGTTGGTGCCTAAAGTTGCTGGTTCGAGACCCGGCCGTTCAGTGGTCACAAAACATATGTAACAACGTTTTCGAAGATATTTTGACTACAACCATATAATACAATACACTATATGTATGTATATGTATATATATATATATATATATATATATATATATATATATATATATATATATATATATAAATATATATATATATATATGACACCATCTATTCCTTTAGAAATGTGATATATATATATATATATGACACCATCTATTCCTTTAGAAATGTGTTAGATAACTGAACATTAATATGTCAGATAAATGAATCAAACAACAACGAAAACTAACTTTTGCCATTCAAAACTTGTGACATTATAATGAATATGTCGGATATCTGAGTGTCGTTTTAATGAGGTTTCAGTGTACTTCTATGAGCCAACTGACCAACATACTGAATTACCTGAGAAGCGAGTCGATTAAGTCTCAGGACACGATTTCAGTACATAACCTTCTCTCGAGTGCCACTAAAGCTGTATGTTCCAGCTTTCTTGCTTTCCTTGACCTGATGTCAGCAGCTTTCCTCGTACTCTCTGACCGTTACGCGCTAGATGTAACCCCAGATTCCCTCTCCTGTTCATTTTGCCACGTGTGCAAACACATACACGTACCCTATCCCTGCTTACAGGACATCTTGGGGTATTGACCTGTGAGAGCGAAAACTGCTGAACAAACAGAACCATCACACCTGTAGTATTGGTATGCATTACCCTATAGTGAAAGTCTACATGCCTCGCGGGTAAAGTAGAATATTTGACCAACATTCAGAGTGTTTAAACAAATTCATTTAACCTGGATCACCATTCTTGCATACTATCAGGCCTGTATGAATCAGTTCGTTTCAGTTATGTATGTTTGCACCGATATAAGTATATTTAAAGAGTGTGTGTCAACACACACTTTTCTGTTTTTCCTCGAGTTCTTTATTAAAGTGTGTGCGTCAACACACACTTTTCTGTTTTTTTGCTCGAGTTCTTTTTTTCTTTCTTCTTTCTTCTTTACCAGCAAATTTGTCCGACACTTTTCTCGGACACTATTATACATAGAAACTCCAAACTTGGCGTGATTGTACCTCCATACGAGGAGTTTCACTGTTGTATACAGAAAATGAAGATGTTTAAAATTATGCAAATTAGGGGCATTTGAAATTTTCAATCTTGAATATCTTCAACAGTATAATAGAGATGTCATTCCAACTTCTACTAGAGGGTTGTTGACCATTGGCACCTTATCACCTGATGAATTAAAAATAAAAGTTGTAGCAATTTAAATTATGTTAAAATGCACCATTAGAAATTGTAGATCTTGAATAACTTCAAAGCTATAATAGATAGAGATGCCATTCTAACTTCTACTCCTGTTTTATGGAATAGTTGTACTTTGCCATACCAATATGCTTTGAAGACACACACACTGATTTGCTATGCAGCAAATCATCTTTCCTAGTTTCTTTCTTTCTTTCTTTCTTCTTTCTTTCTTTCTTTCTTTCTTTACAGGCAAATTTGTCCGAAATTTCATTTGAAAAGTATAACACGTAGAAACTCCAAACTTGGCACAATTATACTTCTATAGATAAAGTCTGGCCTTTTTATAATGAGAGGTCATGCTTTTCAAAATTATGCAAATGAGGACTAATTAAAGTTTTAAATCTTCAATATGTTATATACTATACAGTCCATTCCAACTTGAGCTCTGGGGGCCGTCTCATTAGTTGTGACTACAGTGCTGGTGGACCAAACAGCCTATCACTGACCTCTTTGCCCTGCCACTCAACCCGGCTACTATAATTAGTGGTGTTTGTAAACAGGTCCACATGGGTGCTGCTGTAGACATTTATATGGGTTTTATTTTCACTTTTGTAGCCTCAAATAATTGCATTTTTTACAAAATAATCCGGCTAAAGGGACACCATTTTACTGTGGAGCTGGCCCTGCTGTGTGTCTGCCACCCCACCAAACACACATGACCAGTGACAGTGAATGATTGGTATCAAATGGCCAGCCTATTCAAAAGTCCTGGCAAGTGTAACCACATCAAAATAAACCCTACCCTTTCCTCCTTAAGTTTGTGTGTATTTTATTACCCCCAATAGATTTCACTCATAATCCAGAACCTTTATCAACATCGAAAGACCTGTGGGACATTTTTACAGGCGTGTCACATCTCGATTAAACTGCAAACAAGCCATAATCCTGGTATCTATTTTACAAGATGTGACATCAAAATGACCCTTTGAAAATGCAGCATCCCTTGACTCATTCAGGACAGAAGTCTCCATTTACTGTCAGTAAAATTTTATCAAAAGGATATACCGAGTATTCTTCTGCTCATGATTTGTGATATTCTGACCTTTTTTATTTGTTTCACACATTGTATTAGCAATGCAAATTTGAAAGAATTAGCAAAGGGCATATCCTTTGGGTTCATCACTGAATGAGTTAATTTTGTCATATAAACATTGGCTGCATTGATTGAATGGCTATGTCTGTTTGGTAATTTAATTATCAGTTAATGTTTTCTTTCTGGACACCAGTCAGTTCAGTGGCTGTTAAAGAAAACCTTTCGGGCTACATTATTCATATACAATTACACAGTCAAGGAAATGCTCAAGATCCCCGCTCATGCATTCTATCATTAAAGTCTGTGTGTCAACAAACACTTTTCTTTCTTTCTTTCTTTGTCTGTGTGCCAACACAGACATACTGTTTTTCTAGGAATTCTTTCTTTCTTTCTTTCTTTCTTCCTTCCTTCTATACCAGCAAATTTGTCCGACACTTTTCTCGGACACTATTATACATAGAAACTCCAAACTTGGCATGATTGTACCTCCATACAAGGAGTTTCACTGTTTTATACAGAGAAATGAAGATGTTTAAAATTATGCAAATTAGGGGCATTTGAAATTTACAATCTTGAATATCTTCAACAGTATAATAGAGATGTCATTCCAACTTCTACTAGGGGGTTGTTGACCATTGGCACCTAATCACCTGATGAATTAAAAATAAAAGTTGTAGCAATTTAAATTGCTAAATAACACCATTAGAGATTTTTTATCTTGAATAACTTCAAAGCTATAATAGATAGAGATGCCATTCCAACTTCTACTACTGTTTTATGGAATAGTTGTACTTTGCCATACCAATATGATTTGAAGACACACACACTGATTTGCTATGCAGCAAATCATCTTTCCTAGTTCTTTCTTTCTTCTTTCTTCTTTACCAGCATATTTGTCCGACACTTTTCTCGAACACTATTATGCATAGAAACTCCAAACTTGGCATGATTGTACCTCCATACAAGGCGTTTGACCGTTTTATACAGAGGAATGAAGATGCTTAAAATTATGCAAATTAGGGGCATTTGAAATTTTAAATCTTGAATATCGTCAAAAGTATCATAGATAGAGATGTCATTCCAACTTCCACTAGGGGGTTATTGACCATTGCGCATCCAATGAATTTAAAACAAAAGTTGTACCAATTTAAATTATGCTAATTAGCAACATTTGAAATTTTAAAACTGGAATATCTTCAAAACTTTTTTATATAAAGATGTTATTTTAACTTCTACTAGGGGTTCATTGACCAGTGCGCATACAATGAATCTAAAGCAAAAGTTATAGCAATTTAAATTATGCTAATTAGCAGCATTTGAAATTTTAAAATTTGAATATCTTCAAAACTATTGTAGATAGAGGCGTCATTTCAACTTCTACTAGGGGTTGTTGACCATTGCGCATGTATTGATCCTAAAACAAAAGTTGTAGCAATTTAAATTATGCTAATTAGCAGTATTCCAAATTTTCAATCTTGAATATCTTCAACACTATAAAAGATAGAGATGTCATTCCAACTTTTACTAGGGGTTGTTGACCATTGTGCACCTAATGAATTAAAAATGAAAGTTGTAGCAATTTATATTATGCTAAATAGCACCATCAGAAATTTTAAATCTTGAATAACTTCAAAGCTATAATAGATAGAGACGCCATTTCAACTTCTACCCCTGTGTTATGGAATAATGGTCCATTACCATACCAATATGCTTTGAACACACACACACTGATTTGCTATGCAGCAAATCATCTTTCCTAGTTAAAGTGTGTGTGTCAGCACACATTTTTCTGGTTTTCTATGAATTCTTTATTTCTTTCTTTCTTTCTTTCGTCTTTCTTTCTTTCTTTCTTTCTTTCTCCTATACCAGCAAATTTGTCCGACACTTTTCTCGGACACTATTATACATAGAAACTCCAAATTAAACTTGGTATGATTGTACCTCCATACGAGGAGTTTCACTGTTTTATACAGAGAAATGAAGATATTTAAAATTATGCAAATTAGGGGCATTTGAAATTTTCAATCTTGAATATCTTCAACAGTATAATAGAGATGTCATTCCAACTTCTACAAGGGGGTTGTTGACCATTGGCACCTTATCACCTAATGAATTAAAAATAAAAGTTGTAGCAATTTAAATTGCTAAATAGCACCGTTAGAAATTTTAAATCTTGAATAACTTCAAAGCTATAATAGATAGAGATGCCATTCCAACTTCTACTCCTGTTTTATGGAATAGTTGTACTTTGCCATACCAATATGCTTTGAAGACACACACACTGATTTGCTATGCAGCAAATCATCTTTCCTAGTTTCTTTCTTTCTTTCTTTCTTCTTTCTTCTATACCAGCAAATTTGTCCGACACTTTTGCTTTTCCTGAAATTCTTTATTTAAAGTGTGTGCGTCAACACACACTTTTCTGGGTTTTTTTGCTCGAGTTCAATATTTCTTTCTTCTTTCTTCTTTCTTCTTTACCAGCATATTTGTCCGACACTTTTTTCGAACACTATTATACACAGAAACTCCAAACTTTGCATGATTGTACTTCCATACAAGAAGTTTGTCCGTTTTATACAGAGCAATGAAGATGTTTAAAATTATGCAAATAAGGGACGTTTGAAATTTTAAATCTTGAATATCTTCAGAAGTATAATAGATACAGATGTCATTCCAACTTCTACACAGGGGTTATTGACCAGTGCGCCTTCAATGAATTAAAAACATGAGTTGTAACAATTTAAATTATGCTAATTAGCAGCATTTTAAATTTTAAAACTTGAATATCTTCAAAACTGAAATAGATAGAGACGTCATTTCAACTTTTGCTAGGGGGTTGTTGACCATTACGCATCTAATGAATCTAAAACAAAAGTTGTAGCAATTTGAATTATGCTAATTAGCAGTATTCGAAATTTTCAATCTTGAATATCTTCAACACTGTAATAGAAAGAGATGTCATTACAACTTCTTGTAGGGGGTTGTTGGCCATTGCGCACCTAATGAATTACAAATAAAATTTGTAGCAATTTAAACTTTGCTAAATGGCACCATCTGAAATTTTAAATCTTAAATAACTTCAAAGCAATAAAAGATAGAGACGCCATTCCAACTTCTACCCCTGTATTATGGAATAGTTGTACATTATCATACCAATGTACTTTGAAGACACACACAGTGATTTGCTATGGAGCAAATCATCTTTCCTAGTCTTATTGATGTTATCAAGCTGATGAATTAACCCAGAGCATCTGCTAAGTGCTGGGAGCCAGGTGCACGCGGGGGGGGGGGGGGGGGCGGGTGTACGAGGACAAAATGAGTTCTGGTGCTATTAAATCCCTGTTGCCCATAAGCAAATATATATATCTTTGGTAAAGACATCGGGCGCAGTCCGGGGAAAGGGACACATGGACCCTTCAGAATGATGCACTTGCACCGGGGGAATGGAACAGCGTTCATCTGGAATAAATGTTGATTTAGAGGGATATAGCCCAGCCGCAAATGAATCTGACAAATGTTAGCGAAGCGGTTCCCGTAAGTATAGTTGGGTGGTACTTTATTGCTTGCACGGGGAGTTTGCTTAAAATGCAAAATAAAAAACTGGGAAATTTGAAAATATGCACGGAGTTACGTATGCCGAGAGGTAAGTACGGTATTCCAGGCCAGAGAAATGGGGAAGGGCATGAACTATGTAACATCTCCGAGAACGTGACATGTTTGAAGTGAATTTATTTAATGTCTGATACCCAACGTCTGCTATTCCAGTTCACATAGAAGTTTGACCAGGCACCTGCTCCGAAGAGCCCCAGTGCATCTTCTGGCTGCCTGAAATTCAACCGCGCCAAGGGTTTTCGACAACACAAGAAAGAAAGAAAGAAAGAAAGAAAGAAAGAAAGAAAGAAAGAAAGAAAGAAAGAAAGAAAGAAAGAAAGAAAGAAAGAAAGAAAGAAAGAAAGAAAGAAAGAAAGAAAGAAAGAAAGAAAGAAAGAAAGAAAGAAAGAAAGAAAGAAAGAAAGAAAGAAAGAAAGAAAGAAAGAAAGAAAGAAAGAATATTAGCTTCACATCAAATCTGCCTGGGTACCTTCAAAATGAGAACAGTTTGAAATGCTACACTTCGTCAGTGTTCAACATGATCTAAATTTTGGGTATTAGCCTAATATGCGCAAATTAAAGTGCTACAGCTTTGGTTCTTGGCTCATCGAATGTGACCATGTCACAAACTTATAAACTGAAGTTTGAATGACACCACTATCTATAATAGTTTTGAAGCTATTCAAGATCTTAATTTTGTGCATTTGCCGTATTGGCATAAATTAAAAAGCCTACAACTTTGGTTCATGGTTCATTAGATGCACCTATGTCACAAGCCCATAAAGCAAAGTTGAAATGGCACCTCTGTCCATCATACTTTTGAAGCTATTCCAGATTTAAATTTTTCACATTCATTTAATGTGCATAAAGTAAAGTTCTGCAACTTCGGTTTCATGATTCATTGGATGCGGCTTTGTCACAAGCCTACAAATTTAAGTTGGAATAGCACCGCTATCTATAATAATTTTGAAGTTATTCAAGATTAAAATTTTCGATATTCACCTAATTTGCATAAATTACAATTTTTAAAATTTAGGTTCATTGGATATGGCTCTGTCACAAACCTGCATATTGAAGTTTAGAATGACACCTCTATCTATAAAAGTTTTGAAGCTATTCAAGATTTAAACTTTGCATATTCACCTACTTTGCATGAATTAAAATTCTGCAACTTTTGTTCATGGTTCATTGGCTGCAGCTATGTCACAAGCCCATAACTTGAAGTTGGAATGGCACCTCTATCTAAAATAGTTTTGAAGTGTTTTTAAGGTGGAAGCTGTGAAGCTAGTGCGCCGCGAGACTGGCAACTTTGGATTGCAATTACCCATTTAATTTTTTCACAAGTACATTAAACCTATATATTTTCTGACTACTACATATCCATAGATTTGTATCCATAGATTTTTTTTTTTTTTTTTTTTTTGCAGGATTGGAATTTTTTGAGATTTTTTTGAGATTTTATAGCATTCTTTCTGACTTGGTAGGATTTTCACATTTTTCGCGCAGAAGTCACACAAAATAGTTTTTTTTTTCAGTTGAAATCAGAAGAAATTAAAAATATATATCCATGTCCAGGATCGAATTCAATGGTTAGTCCTGAAATGTGCCTATTTGCATAAATCGAAATCATACAACTTTGCTTCACTGCTCAATGGACAGGGCTGTATCACACACCTACAAATTGAAGTTGGTTTCGCACCTCTGTCTATAATAGTTTTGAAGATATATTATTTAAATTTTGTATATGTGCCTAATTTGCATAAAAATTAAAATTTTACAACTTAGCTTCACAGCTCAATTGATAGGGCTTCATCATAAACCTATGAATTGAAGATAGATGTTATATTTCTCTGTGATAGTTTGGAACATATGAGGCTTTTAAAATTTTAATTGGCTCTATGAACAAAATGGCAATTCAATCCCAGGTGCACAACCTCGCTGGCAGGTGAATCTATGTGCTAAATATGGTCATTGCAGGATTGCAGTTGCAGCAGTTTCTGAGATTCGGCGTGGACAAATTTGGGTGCCATGGAAGAAAGAAAGAAAGAAAGAAAGAAAGAAAGAAAGAAAGAAAGAAAGAAAGAAAGAAAGAAAGAAAGAAAGAAAGAAAGAAAGAAAGAATAAGGTCCATTCAATATTCAGCCGCTAGATCAATCATAAGTGCAACACCAGCTGTTTTAGGCTACACTTGGTGAACTAGGTTGGTTGCCACTTGCACACACACTCAGACCTCCATAGGGTTAAAAATTTTCACCGTTTAAAGTTTGGAATCGATAAATCAAGATTATACAAGGTGTTAAAATTCCGATTTTAACACCTTGTCTGGTCATAAGCTTGTTAACTTTGCTGAAACAAATTTCCTTACTATCCACGTTAATGAACCTACCCGCATTACCCCTCATTCGGCAACCTGCCTCGATCAAGTAGTCTCAAATATACCTGAATATATTCATGACTTTTGCGTGCTGCCTCCTATAGCTAATTGCGACTATTTTGTCGTTGGAGCCAGGTTTAAGTTTTGTCAGCTGACGGAGACAGCATATGAACGTCATATATGGCAATACAGTCAAACAAACTTTGATAATTTTGGAGCACGTCTTCATGCGCTTGATTGGAGTTCATGCTTTCATGTTGCTGATATTGATTCATGTTGTGATTCTTGGTCTGAATTTTTTATGGAAGCTGCCATTTGTACGATTCCTAATAAAACTGTCGAAATTCGACCATGGGATCTACCATGGTATAACTCTAGACTTCGCTTATTAAAAAGGCAAGTTAAAAGAAAATACGATCAAGCTTAAGTTTTAAATTTCGAACCTAACGCATGGGCTTCTTTTTGTCAACAACGGAATTTTTATCAGGATCAACTGAAGCTCGCTGAACGGAATTATAATGATAAATTGCGGACTGATTTAAATGATTCTTCCAAGAACAACAAACGTTGGTGGCGAACTGTAAATATTTTCTCAAACGTAATCAGTCAAGCAAAGGTGAACTTTTCAGTTTATTTTTTCTACAACAATGCAATATCGACTAGCACGGCCACTCCACCTGGAATTTCTGATCCACCTCACTTTTGACTTGACTCCATAACTATAATTGAGTCGGAAGTACTTGAAACTCTTCGAAACTCTTCCTAGTCTTAATACTACAAAAGCATCTGGTCCTGACGATGTTAGTGCAAACCTCTTGAAAGAGGCAGCGCCAGCTATTTCTTCTTTACTAGCTAAAATCTTCAATCTTTCCCTCACGAAAAGGCTGTTTCCCTCATCTTGGAAAAAAGCTAATGTGACCCCACTTTACAAAAAAGGTTCTGATAGCTTATGTAACAATTATAGGCCAATATCACTACTTAGAAGCACGGGAAAAGTATTTGAAAAATTCGTGCTTAAACATGACTGTATTTAATTTTTCCGTGAAAACATAATTATTTCGGCCCACCCTCTGGATTTATTCCTGGCGATTCAACTGTAATCCAACTGCTTGCCCTTTATCATCAACTTTGCCTTGCTGTTGACAGACAGAAAGAAGTCCGAATTATTTTTCTAGATATTAGTAAGGCTTTTGATAAAGTCTGGCATTCTGCTTTACTTCTCTGGTTGAAGAAAGCCGGCATTACTGGCAACCTGTTTCATCGATTTTCCGACTATCTTCAAAACCGCTCACCAGAGCGATTGGTTATTAACAGTCAATCCTCTTCTTGAGGGTCCGTTTCAGCTGCTGTGCCCCAGGGCTCTGTTCTCGGGCCACTATTCTTCCTAATCTTTATCAACGACATTGTGGATATTGTTCGATCTGAAATCAAAATGTTTGCCGATGATACCTGTCTCTATCTTACTGTTGAGGACACTGTAACGGCAGCTGAAACTCTTAATTCCGATCTCTCTGACATCGAACAATAGTCCAAAGATTGTTTAGTGACATTTAATCCTCAGAAAACTGAATCCATGTTAATTTCCCGAAAAACTAAATCTCCAAGTCATCCACCAATTGTATTTCAAGGTTATGTTCTGGATGATGTATCCAAACATAAACATCTTGATGTCACCCTGCGCTCAGACCTACGAGGGAATGACCATATATTAGAAATAGTAACGAAGTCCAGTAAATTGATTAACGGCATGAAAATCTTTTATCCGCCCTATTCACGAGTATGCTAGCCTAGTGTAGAGTGGCTGTACTGAATTGGAATCAAAAAGACTGGAAGACGTTCAAACTAACACTGCTCGTATTGTGACGGGAGCAATGCATGGTACTAGTATCGAAAAACTGTCCGAGGAAGTTGGTTGGCAAACTCTGGCCAAACGTAGAGAGTTGACTAAACTAACCTTAATGTATAAAATGAGTAACAAGCTTCTAGCAGAGACGTTTTGCTCCATAATTACCACTATCTAAACACCATCCTTTAATACTTGTCGCCCTTTCAATCATACTTACTTCCAGGGTCGTACCGATTTGTTTGATAAATCCTTCTTTCCTTCAACTGTCAGACTCTGGAATCAACTACCTCTTGAAACTCGAAATTCAGCCTCGCTCCAAAGTTTTAAATCCAAATTATATAAACCGATACCTCGATCAACTAAATTCCCGTAATTGTTTAATTTAGGCTATAGATTTATAGGTATCTATCACACCCGTCTCCGCTTGGAAGCCAGTCTTTTAAATTCGCATTTACACAAAATCGGGGTCAAAGAAGTACCTGCCTGCTCCTGTGGCTCACCTAACGAAGATGCAGTCCATTATTTTTTCTCTTGTCCCAAATATAACTAACCTCGCCTATGACTACATACTAAAGTTGCCCATCTTGCTCCCTTCACTCTCCAAACCCTGTTATATGGTTCACCCGACTATTCTTTCCTGGCAAACAGTGACATTTTTTCAGCTGTCCACGAATTTATATCTGCTACAAATCGCTTTAATGCTGTCGGCATCGGTTAGGTATGCAGGGTTCCAGACGTCTATCCAACTGGGTTTATAAAGATTAAAGTGGGTGTGTCAATACACACTTTTCTGTTTTTCATGAAATTCTCCGACACTTTTCTCGGACACTATTACACATAGAAACTCTTGGCATGATTGTACCTCCATACAAGGAGTTTGACCGTTTTATACAGATAAATGAAGCTGTTTGAAATTGTGCAGATCAGGGGCATTTGAAATTTTAAATCTTGAATATCGTCAAAAGTATAATAGATAGAGATGTCATTCCAACTTCTACTAGGGGTTATTGACCATTGCGCATCTAATGAATTTAAAACAAAAGTTGTAGTAATTTAAATTATGCTAATGAGCAGCTTTTGAAATTGTAAAACTTGAATATCTTCAAAACTATTGTAGATAGAGATGTCACTTCAACTTTTACCAGAGAGCTGTTGACCATTACACTTGTATTGAATCTAAAACAAAAGTTGTAGCAATTTAAATTATGCTAATTAGCAGAATTCGAAATTTTCAATCTTGAATATCTTCAGCATATAATAGATAGAGGTGTCATTCCAACTTCTACGAGGGGTTGTTGACCATTGCGCACCTAATGAATTAAAAATGAAAGTTGTAGTAATTTAAATTATGCTAAATAGCTCCATTATAAATTTTAAATCTTGAATAACTTTAAAGCTATGATAGAGATGCCATTCCAACTTCTACTCCTGTGTTATGGAATAGTTGTACATTGCCATACCAATATGCTTTGAAGACAGACACACTGATTTGCTATGCAGCAATTCATCTGTCCTAGTTTTCACTTGTTCTACTCTTAATCTCGATTACACGTCTGTAAACACGCGATCCTTGCTGCTTGTATATTCATCTCTAAATACACACAGACAGTAAGATGATACTAGCCAAACCTCTGCCGCACTCTCTGTCCTGTCTATGTCCTTGTCTGCTTTGTGTGTTAATGTTTGTCTTGTCTGTCCTGTGCACGCCGTCATTTTCTTAACAAGAGGGATTTAAATTGGGCAATGCCCTTTTTCCCAATTGTGAACTTACACTGATCTTACACATGTACTTTGTGAATACTTCAATAAAATATGTTTAAATCAAGATGATGCAAGAATTTGTTCCAGGATATGGAAAGATCATTCCAGAATGGGCAAAAATCTTCCGTGTCGTATTTGAAGGAGATTGAGAAAATTTGCATAAAAGATGGCTTGGGCAACTGAACGTTGTGAGCGATGAAGAGGGAAACTGGCTATTTTCATTCAAGAAACTAAGCACTGACAATTATGTACAAAGATTTTTCAATGAGACTGATAACAAACCATCCTTGTTTACCTCTAGCATGTTAAAGAGATCGTAATTTTGGAGAGCAGTATGACGCCTGGAAGGTGCGAGCTTCAGTGACAGGAACCCCATATGTGTAATTATTTGTTTTTAACCTGAGCGTATACCTGTACTGATTTGTATATGTTTCACTCATTCTGAGATAGTGTGTGTATAGTCCAATGTGACGCATCGCTGGGGACTCCGATGTAAAGGGGTAGTTCAACAAGAAATAATATGATATATAACTATAAGGAAAATCAAAATACTTCTTTGACATTTCAATGTACAGAGGCAAGAGACGTGTGAAAAGGGTTACAATGTACCTTTTTTCAGTGATAGATAGGATATGCTGATGACTTTATTTGCATACCTATATCTATTTATAGCAATTTTGACGGAATTATCATAATTGTCATTTCTTTGAATGTCCGAATATCACCGTACATAGGAATTCTCTACAGTCAGTAGTAATACCCCTGGCTCCTTTCACTTTAAATACCTTACTATATGGAAGCAAAAGTTGTTCAAAAGCAAACAACAAAATTATCTTTGAATCGGTTCAAAATTTTATCCTTCTGTCAGACAGATTTAAAAATGCGTCAATTAAATTACATGAAATTCATAAAAGACATTATCATCATTGTTTGCATCTTTATAACACGAGACGGATTAATATAGGCATTGCCTTTTTCCCAATTGTATTTTTTGAAATAAAATATGTTTAAACCAATTGTCATTTCTAAAATATGTCAACCAGAACAGGATGTATTTATGTTAACCAATGTTAACTGCGGACCTGCCCTGGCACCCAGAGTCACCAAGCAACACAACCATGATTCCACCATGATGAGGGCACATAAGCAGGGAATGCTACCAGACCACATGGAAATAGAACTTTCTATACCAAACCAAAGACTTTTTTTACATAGTGTCAAGCTTTTTCTGTGTTTTGAAAATAAATGAATATTTTTTTTAAAAGTGTTTAGCCTTCTGAAGTTGTTACTTTTTTTAGAGTAACACATTCGGCCCTGATGAATACATGGTTCTGTCTTCCTTCTTTTCAAGTTCCTTGCTATGAAATAGGGGTAGCACAAGGTCTTAGGCAATAACAATATGTCAATGGGGATTGCAATGGTAATTCATAATTTTGATATCTCCAAACTTCCGTCTGTTTCAACGGCAACCTTCTTAAAATTCAAGTTACGAGTACACATTATGCTGGAAAAATTTTGCAAAGAACGGAAGCTACCACTAAACACTTCCATTATTGCTCAGGATAATAAGAAATAAATGAGTTAGCTAATAACAGACATGTTTTGGTGATATTTTGAAAACATCATCTCCGTTTCCAAGGCATGAAAACGTTTCATTTATGTGGCGGCTTATTCACAATTGATCATGTTATATAATTCTCATATATTAACACACACACACACACACATACATATATATATATATATATATATATATATATATATATATATATATATATATATATATATATATATATATATATATATATATATCTGTACGTACCCTGTTTGATGAAAAGAAGAAAGTAAATACGGTCACATCACGTACATTACCGGTACGTTGTTATTTGTCATCAATGTACATTACAATCAGGAATATTACAAAATATAAACCCGAAATATTTCATAGAGAATATGAACAACAGACTATCAAAGTACCCACCGACATTAATTTACCTCACGTTTCATTCCGGTTTTAGTAAAAAATATTAATGTTATGTATGTGGATTGTTCATATAAGTTTGCTATCGGGAAAAAATATGTTTTAAGCCAAAAAGTAAAGCCACAAAAGAAACTAAAGGCAGGATTTTTTCTGGTGATTCATTGGTCTCGTTATACAAGACTGTCCTAATTAACTTCTAGCTTAACTTTTTACGTGCCATTTTTTGGGCTAAGTCAACACCTTTCCTCCCACTTTAGTCAAACCTAGCTCAAAATGTATTTGCTTAATAATAATAATAATAATAATAATAATAATAATAATAATAATAATAATAATAATAATAATAATAATAATAATAATAATAATAATAATAATAATAATAATAATAATATAATTTTATTCGGAAAACTACCCCTTTACAGCGGGGGCATCAATGGAACGGGGTTTATTCCATGATGCGTCCAAGTATATTACAATAAGCCGTCTATATTACAAAGTAAAGATTTGTGTGTGGTAGGGCTGTATCTACGTTCAGCATTGAGCCGTACGTGGAACAGCATCCATTTACCATTTGAAATTTACTTTTTACATGCGCATGCAACAATCAATAGGCTTCTCATAGCTCCATGTATATATCATATATATTGTCCATTTCATTCTTTTGACAAATTAACCTTCCCTTAACACTAATCACACATACATTCTGGATCCTGCGTCTTCAAAATACCAAATCGCGAATTCCGCACCCAATGCCAATGGTTTGTAAATAATAAATAAATAAATAAATAAATAAATAAATAAATAAATAAATAAATAAATAAATAAATAAATAAATAAATAAATAAATAAATAAATAAATAAATAAATAAATAAATAAATAAATAAATAAATAAATAAATAAATAAATAAATAAATAAATAAATAAATAAATAAATAAATAAATAAATAAATAAATAAATAAATAAATAAATAAATAAATAAATAATTTTATTAGGAAAACTACCCCTTTACAACGGGGGCATCGATGGAACAAGGTTTATTCCATGATGCGTCCAAGTATCTTACCCATTTAAAGTTTGCTTTCAACCGGTGTAAACAATCATCAATATCATAATTTTTGTCCCCCGCGCTAAAACTAGAGATAAACCACTCATTGGGAGAAAACTCTAGAAAGCGTAAGGACAATACATCGTGCACTTTTGGTTTACAATGTAGAAAATAAATGTTTATCATCGTCATATTTACAATGTATAAAATTAAAGTACACTTCAAAATAGATAAAACTTATAAACAATGTAGGAGCTCCATTTAAAATCTATGGAATCTGCACCTTACAGGGAACTGTACAACTCTATTTCTTTACTGTGAACAGGCACAGTTGAAGATATATATATATACACACATTAGCTTATATATCACAGTTAATTTTTAAGAATCTACACAGAAATGTCAGAGCCAGCACCTTCAAGAGCTACCATACGGCAACGCCATGCTTCTTTTAGGAAAGTTTTACAAGCACTGTCAAATATATCATTAACAGCATGGTCATAATTGAATCATATTCCAAACAGTAGTGTAAATTTCGTAGTTAAGGAAGAGCGAGTAAAATGTTCCCATACATGGGTATAACCATGTTCCAACAGGCATTTTTCCAAATTTCGCCAAATCTTAATTCTTAATTCCTTGGAGTGTTCACATGTGAAATGAAATAAATCTTCTATACCTTGATTACATAGTTTACACATTCCGTTGGACAAATTCCATCTCTGTCATGTTTCTTCCAACCCTAGACATCCGGTTCTAGCCATAAATTTTAGTCTAGTGCCCTTGAAGTCATTTACCTGTAACATGTATCTCTCCCCATGCGTGGAATACTTAATCAATTTGTAATATGACAAGGAGGACATTTCATCGATATATTTATAAAAGTCATATACGCAGTTTTGCGTGGACAACTTACAAAAAGGATAGATCCAGTCACCAGTATCTCTACAATTTATATTATCTAATCCAGCCTCGGACAAGATTGTGGATATCTGTGACATGTATGGCCACCAAGATTTATGACCGGAGTGAAAATTTGTTTCTAAATCACAAACTTTTCCTTTACACAGTCTGTTTGGTGGAATGTTATACTTTACATGATGATAATATTTTACTCTCTGTTTATTCAAGATGGTTATCAGTGGTAGCCAGCCAAACTCCCCTAGTGTTGCCACCATTGCAGGGGTACCTCTTACATGTAGAATAGCTCGTGCCACCGTGTACTGGAATGATCTTACAATACTTGTGCTTTCCTTTGTATTGTTAAACCATACTGCACTGCCATGTGAGAGTGAAGGCATTATTAGGCTTTTCCAGAGACTGTCACCAAACGTTACTCTATTTATATTGTCGTGCGATGAGAGAATACTACATATATATCCATTTAAGCGACTAAGTTTACCTTTCAAGTGTTGCTTTATGTGTGGAGAGTCTTGTAATGACTGGGCAAATATAATACCTTAATATCTATACATAGTGCATTCTTCAAGTGTCAACGTTCCCAAAAACCATTTCCTTGTCATATCCATTTTTTTACCTATTACCATAACTTTTGATTTTGTGTCATTAAATTTCATTCCCCATTTTATAGCAAATCTATGTGCAATATTAAGCATTTCCTGTTGTTGTTTATCATCATTTGGCATCAGAACAATGTCATCTGCATAAAGTAAGGCGGGAATAAGTTCATCATGATAGGTTATTCCTAACCTCTGCTCATTAAGCATGAAGAGTAGATCATTCATGACAATAGAAAATAGCGTGGGTGATAGAATGCATCCTTGTTTCACACCATTAACACTTTCGTACCAATTACTTTCAAAAGGACCAAATATAACTTTGTTTTCCACCTTCTCGTACAATCTATGTACTAATCGCCATGTTTTACCTTGAATTCCACTATTCCACAGTTCACACATCATCCGATTTCTGTTTACCGTATCAAAAGCTTTGCTGATATCAAGAAATGCTAACCATGTTTTTTCTTTTCTGTCCTTTCTTATTTCTTAAACTACATAGATCTTTGAGACTAAAGTAGTGATCTTCTAACCTACGACCTTGTCTATATGCACCTTGCAGTTCACCAAAGGTTTCTTGTTCCTCATATAAAGACATCAATTGTGTTTCAAGCATGGATGCAAACACTTTATATACATTAGAAGTAATTGTAATTCCTCTATAATTGCTGAGTAGCTCTGGCTTACCGTCTTTATATATTGGTTTAATATAACCTTTTGACCAATCGTCTGGGGAGCTTTCTAGTATTTTACATAGCTTAAATATTTTCGTAAGTGAGTTAACAATTGCCTCACCGCCATGCTTTAAAAATTCGTTTGGTATATTATGGTAGCTTAAGGATAACAGATCATATATGTGTGTGTAATCGTCATACTCCAAAGAATTAATATGTCCTGTATTTGGATGTCAGTGATGTTAATTGTTGAATAAACAATTGCAAATTGACCGCAAAGCATCAACCCCATAAATGTCGATATAAGTCACTAATTATTTGTGATAAAATCATAATTACACTTGCATTTTAATCCTGACATATTGGCTACAAAAAACGATCCTGCGATTTTTTATGTTTGGTTTCGTTTTTCTGTAATCCATCCTCAAAGTTTGACGTTTCAATTTTCCCTTTGGTTTTCAGGATGTTCATATCCTTCATTTCATAGAAAAAGAACAAAGCAAAATTTAGAAAATCGCTGAATCATTTTTGCAGTTGAGACATTACAGAATCAAAAGCCGTTAACTGGATTAAATTTCGCCCAGCCATTTTCTTGGAATAACATTATTAGGTAGGTTTCTCGTCCTATTATCCTTTCTGAGAAAACAAGCTTCAAAGGCCTTTGATGTTGATCATTTGCCTCTGAAAAAATACCATTTGCTCAAGTTGAGCTGATATTTGTACAAAGCATAGTAAACATCGTCCCTTAACATTTGAGGGGGTTGTCAATCAATTCTTAGCCAATCACATGAATAAAAGGGCCTTTGAAGTACGGAAAACATTATTCAGCGATCTGTCAAACGGCGACAGCGACAGTCTGATTTCAAAGTGTGATGTCATGGAGGCGGCCCTTCGGGCCCCGTGACCTCAAGCCTGGCTAGGAAAGTTGTGTTGCCTTGCTATCGGTGGGGCAGCCTACGGCGAAGGTTTTTGGTTTCTTACCTGTCCTTAATTCTATCCCCCTTAAACTGGCCAAAACTGGCTGGTAGTCAAATGCTGTCTGCTTCAATATTTTGGACAAATTGGAGATGCTGCTGAACGGTTTTCTTTGATGTGGCGTGGGGCTGTCAGCACAGTGCCCAATCCATGCCAAGGAAAGCTGTTGACTCAGTCTTAATTCAAGGGGGAAAGAGTTGATAAGTAAAAGCCCCATTTATGACGAATTTAACCCTTTCCCCCTTGAATTGACACTTGAGTCAACAACTTTCTTTGGCATGAGTTGGGCTTTTAGTGCCCAACTCATGCCAAGGAAACTTGTTGACCTGGGGCATGTGATTTTGATAGGGCTTGTCAAATTCCCAGTCAAAATTGTTGTTCATTACTGTTGAAATTTGTTGAAAACACTGAAGCAGACGACATTTGACCACCAGCTGGTTTTGGCCGGTTTAAGGGGAAAAGGGTTAAATGTATAATACATATTTAATTTAAACTGAACATAAACGCACTTTCTCCTATGTCTGAGGCTTATCCTGAATGGGTTGTCCAACATGGGTATGAAGGATAAGATTTTAATTGTAATGTTTCATTTGATTTGTCACTCAGTGGTTTCAAGTAGTAGACAAACCAATGAGAGGCCATGGTGCATTTAATAAAAATATCGCAGTGCGAATTGTTGGGGTGATGATTGTGTTTCTCTTTGTTGACTGATTAGACAAGATGTTGAAGTTGTTTACTTGTTGAATGATGAAAGGAATATACAATCAGCATTGAATATGAACATGTGCGACAATATGGAATATCCAATGCGCAGTCCAGTCACTATATACATTGAGCAGGCAACCCATGTTACATGAATTTTTGCCTGTATTTTGTTAATGTCATTACTGCTCTATTGAACGTCAAACTGTATAAAATATATCTTCGAATTTACTAATTTATGATCCAACTTTGTGCTAGTTCAATAATAAATTATATGAAATTATGAACAATTAAAATGGTAAGATCTTAGCAGTATAGCTGTGTGTATGTCACCCTGTGACAAAATACCGACTCCTCACTAACATGGCATCGTTTTCAAGCTTATTTCTCCGACAGAACTTCAATTTGGTGCATATTTGTCCCTTTCTGGACCCAGTCATAGGAGAAAGAAAATCCAGTATTGGTGGCCGATTGAGCATATTGTTGGGATCACTCGTTTGATTTTCGTGTTTTCACTCGGCACAGCCTTGCGTAAACATTGAACTCCAACAACTCATGATCCCAATGTTATCCTGGATGGGCTACCCATCCTGGATTCTCTGTATCTCGTATGGAATGAGTTTAAATTTTGGGACAGCCAAGCTTCTTGAATTTATAAAAAACTGAGGTATTGACTACCGGTAATACATTTATAGGTGACAGAGGTCAGCTTTCATAACTATCCAAAAATAAACAAGGAGTTTGACCGTTTTATACAAAGGAATGCAGATATTTAAAATTATGCAAATTAGGGGTATTTGAAATTTTAAAACTTGAATATCTTCAAAACTATTATAGATAGAGACGTCATTTTAACTTCTACTAGGGGGTTATTGACCATTGTGCATGTAATGAATCTAAAGCAAAAGTTGTAGCAATTCAAATTATGCTAATTAGCAGCATTTAAAATTTTAAAACATGAATATCTTCAAAACTATTAAAGATAGAGATGTAATTTCAACTTCTACTGGGGGGTTGTTGACCATTACGCACCTAATGAATCTAAAACAAAAGTAGTAATTTAAATTATGCTAATTAGCACCATTAGAAATTTTAAATCTTGAATAACTTCAAAGCTATAATAGATAGAGATGCCATTCCAACTTCTACTCCTGTGTTATGGAATAGTTGTACATTACCACACCAATATGCTTTGAAGACACACACACTGATTTGCTATTCAGCAAATCATCTTTCCTAGTTAAAGTGTGTGTGTCAGCACACACTTCTCTGTTTTTCTAGGAATTCTTTATTTCTTTCTTTCTTTCTTCTTTCTTTCTTTCTTTCTTTCTTTCTTTCTTTACAGGCAAATTTGTCCGACATTTCATTTGAAAAGTATAACACGTAGAAACTCCAAACTTGGCACAATTATACTTCTATAGATAAAGTCTGGCCTTTTTATAATGAGAGGTCATGCTTTTCAAAATTATGCAAATGAGGGCTAATTAAAGTTTTACATCTTCAATATGTTATATAGTATACAGTCCATTCCACCTAACTTGAGCTCTGGGGGCCGTCTCATTAGTTGTGACCACAGTGCCGGTGGGCCAAACAGCCTATCACTGACCTCTTTGCCCTGCCACTCAACCCGTCTGCTATAATTAGTGGTGTTTGTAAACAGGTTCACATGGGTGCTGCTGTAGACATTTATATGGGGTTTTTTTTGTAGCGTCAAATAATTGGATTTTTTACAAAATTATCCGGCTAAAGGGACACCGTTTTACTGTGGAGCTGGCCCTGCTATGTGTCTGCCACCCCACCAAACACACATGACCAGTGACAGTGAATGATTGGTATCAAATGGCCAGCTTATTCCAAAGTCCTGGCAAGTGTAACCACATCAAAATAAACCCTACCCTTTCCTCTTAAGTTTATATGTATTTTATTACCCCCAATAGATTTCACTCATAATCTAAAGCCTTTATCAACATTGTAAGACCTTTGGGATATTTTTACAGGGGTGTCACATCTCAATTAAACTGCAAACAAGCCATAATCCTGGTATATATTTTACAAGATGTGACATCAAAATGACCCTTTGAAAATGCGGCATCCCTGGACTCATTCAGGACAGAAGTCTTTATTTACTGTCAGTAAAATTTGTATCAAAGGGATATACTGAGTATTCTAATCTTTTTAATGAGGGGGTTCTGATTTAAAATTTCTGACAATCATAATAGAATATAATATCTGCTCATAATTTGTGATATTCTGACCTTTTTTTATTTGTTTCACACATTGTATTAGCAATGCAAATTTGAAAGAATTAGCAAAGAGCATATCTTTGGGTTCATCACTGAATGAGTTAATTTTGTCATATAAACATTGGCTACATTGATTGAATGGCTATGTCTGTTTGGTAATTTAATTATAAGTTAATGTTTTCTTTCTGGACACCAGTCAGTTCAGTGGCTCTTAGAAAAAAACATTTTGGGCTACATTATTTATATATAATTACACAGTCCAGGAAATGCTCAAGATCCCCGCTCATGCATTCTATCATGTCTGTGTGCCAACACAGACATACTGTTCTTTCTTTCTTTCTTTCTTTCTTTCTTTCTTTCTTTCTTTCTTTCTTTCTTCTATACCAGCAAATTTGTCCGACACTTTTCTTGGACACTATTATAAATAGAAAGTCCAAACTTGGAATGATTGTACCTCCATACGAGGAGTTTGACTGTTTTATACAGAGAAATGAAGATGTTTAAAATTATGCAAAGTAGGGGCATTTGAAATTTTCAATCTTGAATATCTTCAACAGTATAATAGAGATGTCATTCCAACTTCTACTGGGGGGTTGTTGACCATTGGCACCTAATCACCTAATGAATTAAAAATAAAAGTTGTAGCAATTTAAATTGCTAAATAGCACCATCAGAAATTTTAAATCTTGAATAACTTCAAAGCTATAATAGATAGAGATGTCATTCCAACTTCTACTCCTGTTTTATGGAATAGGTTTACATTGCCATACCAATATGCTTTGAAGACACACACACTGATTTGCTATGCAGCAAATCATCTTTCCTAGTTTCTTTCTTTCTTTCTTCTTTCTTCTTTACCAGCAAATTTGTCCGACACTTTTCTCGAACACTATTATACATAGAAACTCCAAACTTGGCATGATTGTACCTCGATACAAGGACTTTGACCGTTTTATACAAAAGAATGCTGATGTTTAAAATTATGCAAATTAGGGGCATTTGAAATTTTAAATCTTGAATATCTTCAAAAGTATAATAGACAGAGATGTCATTCCAACCTCCACTAGGGGGTTATTGACCATTGCGCATCTAATGAATTTAAAACAAAAGTTCTAGCAATTTAAATTATGCTAATTAGCAGCATTGGAAATTTTAAAACTTGAATATCTCCAAAAGTATTATAGATAGAGACGTCATTTCAACTTCTACTAAGGGGTTGTTGACCATTGCACACCTAATGAATTAAAAATAAAAGTTGTAGCAATTTAAATTATGCTAAATAGCACCACTAGAAATTTTAAATCTTGAATAACTTCAAAGCTATAATAGATAGAGATGCCATTCCAACTTCTACTCCTGTGTCATGGAATAGTTGTACATTGCCATACTAAAATGCTTTGAAGACACACACACTGATTTGCTATGCAGCAAATCATCTTTTCTAGTTTCTCATTAGGAAGAGGTCTGCGGTGTGACCGATTTCGTTTGTATGAACTCATCAGGAAACAACGGAACGGGGGGGGGGGCTTTATATATCTTTATATCTTTATTTCCTTTTATACCCTACTGGGCTCATGGTACAATATAATACAATAATAAAAGCTCTATAAACTACAAAAATGTGTAATTTTTATACAGAGAGTTATTGGTGCTCAGATCATACAAATGCCATATTTCTATACAAGTATCTCGTCTGAAGACAACTATATACAAACTTAGTGACGAGGTGAGAGACACTTCTCTCCGGATTCATAACACGTGTAAGTGTTTCTGTTTCTGACAGATTTGCAAAATTAGTATAAACATTTTTCATTTCTTTGAAGAATGATTCCCGGATATCTTGATACAATGAACAATACAGTAACATATGACACTCATCTTCGATACTATCGTGATTACAGAATATGCGTTTTCTTATATTTAATGGCTCATTGGTATAACGACCTGTTTCGATCCTGAGGGGGTGGTTACTTGCTCTAATTCGACTAAAAGCTTGTCGCTGTTTAAAATTTTTAACCTCAGACAGATATGTGTCTCTTTCATATGTTTCCTTAAACTTTCGGTAAAATCGTAATTTATTCCCCGTGCCATTATTATTTTCGTCATTCCACATCTGGTCATGAACGATTTGATAGTATTGATCTTTCAACCTTGATTTTAAAGTGTTAAGTACATGATCCGCTATAATATTTTCTGGAGACGTTTGCTTTAACCAAATGCCATACATTCCGTTGTTTGCTAAAATCAATCTAACGGATGTTGCCCAGCAAACCACACCACTAGCATCTAATTCAGCTGAATTAAGATACGACACTTTCAAAATATCATCGTCGGGTAAAGAGATAATTCTTAACCAGTATTTAACTATTTGAATTTTTATGTCAACATCTAAAGGATATCTTCCAAGTTCTGCTAATGTGGCTAAGTTTGAAGCATTAAAGCACTGAAGCAGTAACCGGTCTGTACCCTATTTGCACAAGCATTGTTGACGATGTTCTGTGTGTGCAGGTCTTTTAAGATTCTTGCTCGATTGCAGTCATTAGCTGTTGCCCAAACCTCGCTACCATACAGCAAGATCGGCTTAACGTAAACATCGAATAAGTACAGTGGTATTGCAGGCGATAAGTTAGCTTCTCTATCGCCTCTAAATTTGCTATTAAGCATTTGGGCTACTTTATTTCCTTTCTCTGATAGATTATTTGACGCCAGAGAGAAAGATCCACAAGAAGAAAACAAAATGCCCGGATACGTAAATGAGTCAACTATCTTGATAGGTTTTCCACCATAAGTAAAAGTAAGACATGGCGACTTTTTGCCTGGCACCCTGTGGTATGCACCGTTTCTGTTGAAGATCATTATTACCGTTTTTTCCAAGTTGACTTCTAGTCCCCAACATTTAATAAAGCCTGCCAATCTATCGAGACGTGTTTGTAGCTGTTCTGGCGAATTAGCAAGAATAGCTACATCGTCAGCAAACATCAGAGATGATAATGATTTCGTACCAATCTGGATCCCGGAGTCGCTGCCATATAAGTCAAGGTAATTATTAAGTCATTTATAAAAACGTTAAACAGCAAAGGGCTGAGAGGACACCCTTGTTTTAAGCCAATATTACTATTAAAAAGGGGGTACGTCCCTCCTTGACTTTTACAGAAACAGACGTTTGTTGATACATGTCACTTATAAGCTGTAAAAGTTGAAGACTTACACCCGCTTCGTGGAGCTTGTATAACATATAACTTCTATCGACAGTATCGAAAGCACGTCGGTAATCCACGAATGCGGTGTACAGCTTTTGCTTTTCAGACAATCGAGAATCTATTAAGTTTTTAAGAACAAATATATTATCCGAGGTTTGTCTACCTTCAATAAAACTGCTTTGTCCATCATGGAAAAAAATGTTGTCTGTAAGAAACGTGTATAACCTTTTATGTAGTAATTTAGCAAATACCTTACTTGTAGCATTTTGCAACGATATACCCGTGTAATTTTCTGGTTTTTGCCGCTCGCCTTTTTCGAAAATTGGCGTAAGATAACTAACTTTCCACGCTTTGGGGTATGTGCGACTGTTTAGTATTTTATTAAATAGTTTCACCAGAACATTTTTCACGTATGGCTTTGCGGTGAGGAGCATCTCATTTTTAATTCCATCTGGGCCTGGTTGTTTGCGTGTCGTTAACTGTCCAAATACAACATCCAGGCTTTCTGGAGTGAAGTTCACATTAAGCGGGTGCTCCCCATTTGGTGATACTTCCGATAATGTTTCGAGAAACTTGTCAATATTAAGGCGGAGGTCTAAAGGTTGAAAACATCCATGCTCTTGCTTCTCATTTAATGATTTGAAATGTTCGTACCACACCTGTGAATCTATACAGTCTGTATGGTCAGTTTTATTGTCCATGAATTGTTTCACCTTTTTCCAAAATTCATTTTGGTTCCCATCTGTATTTTTTATATTTTCTATATCACGTATTACACCTTGTTTATAGCGTCTTCGCTTCACCCGTATATGCTTCTTAAAGACCTAGTCTTTGAGAAATATTTACCTCTTATATATGGATCATTCGGGTATTTGTTGAATAAAGACCTGAAGTGCATCACTTCCTTTTTTCAAGGCATGGCAGCTAACGTTAAAACCGACAGCACCTTTTTTAACGCTTTCTCTTTCTGTGTGCTGAAGTGATTACCTTTAAGCTGCTTTTGGCGGCTTCTTTCAGGATTTCGTCTAGTTTGTCTGCCGCTTCATCGGTAAATATACAATCTATGTTACGTTCAAAGTACTGTATGTCTATCTGTATTAAACTGGAACTTAGCGCCTCTCTAAAAAGTTCGGGGGACTTATCTTTCCAAATTATAATAGGGGACACTAATTTTGTCAAAGATGCACTTTGTGTCTTTACTCGAGTTTTACAGTGGGCAGTGGTCACTCTTTAAATGGTCACAGTCAGCGATTTTCAGTGATTTTACAAAGTTTTATGTCATTTCATGGCATATTACGTAATCCACAACACTTGACCCATTCGGCCTATGACAAGTGAATTTACCGAATTCATCACCAGGAGTTCTGCCATTTAAGATCCTTAACCTTGACGACTTGCATATATTTAACAGGACCTTTCCATATGTATTTACAACTTTGTCCTCGGAGTTCCTGTTTTTTAATAATACCATGGTCACTTACATATGCATTTGGCAAGGGCAGGTATTTTATTAAATCGTCTGTCACATAGTCTGGTTCAGAAGCTGTCCTTGCGTTAAAATCGCCTACCAATAGTACCTTGCCCTTGTTACCATATTTTAAAATTTGGCTAAAATCGACCAGTGATCTGTATTTGATACTGTTGAGCTACACGATGACTCTGGGGGGATATATACTATTCCTATGTAAATATTCTGATCGGATCCAATGTTGGAACCTTTCGCAGTAAGCCAAACGATACCGTCTGTATCACAATCTGTGATTTCGATTGCTTCCTTTCAATGCTTTCGGAATAATACAAGGATGCACCCAGAACCTCGTCTCGCATCTTTATGTTGATATTTACGGTTAAAGGCAATGTATGCATACTCGTTCAAAAATGGAGCAATTTTGTCATCGATTGCGTCACTGTCAGTTAACCAAGTTTCCTGTATCATTATAACGTCGAATTCTTTCAACCATGCTAAATAAGGTTCATTTAGTTGACCATCGTCTTTCAGTTTTGAGCCTATACCGTTAATGTTCCAACTTAGCACTTTAAGTGAGCGACTCTTTGGATGATGCTTACAATCAGCGCGTGTAAGGCGGTCAACTGTCCCGTTATGTGGTCTGATTTCTATAGTTGAATCCGGTGAGGGCCCCTTCAAGTCACTAGGTGTATCACATCAATGGGAGTAAGAGGACCCTTTTTTGACTGTTTTTACCAGGTTAGCTGCCAGGCGTTTTTTGCCTTTTGTCCGTCTGAACCTAACACATCTATACTTATGTTAGAATTATCGATGTAAGTCCATCCTTGGCGTTCACACATGATTTGAAGGGCAGTGTTAACTAGTCTTGTTTTTTCGGCATATTTGACGATTTCTATATTTTTAGGGTATTTTGGTGACATTTTTAACAGAATAAAAAAATGTTTCAAACCCAAGTTTTTTGCACTTATCCATGAGTTTAGAGTATAAGCATGATATTCAAATAATAGGCCGCGCTATTTTCTTCATAATTACTCAAATTAAGGCTTTTTAATTAAACGGCCTGTCACGTAAGTCACACACAGTCACATGGGTGACAAAGTGCGTGTCACGTAGATGATGTTGAGCCACCGAGTCTTAGTTTTAAATATTTTAAACCGAAGTTTTTGGCATGTATCCATTGGTTAAGACTATAAACTTAATATTCAAATATCCAGCAGAGCAAAATTCAATCTAACAACCGTAATTAAGACTCATTAATTGCCCTGTCACGTAAGTGATACATTGTCACGTAGGTGACAAACTGTCATGAAGATGGAATTGAGCCATGGAGTCGTACATATAGTTTTATGTGGAAAATAGTTAGAAAAATGGAAAAAAGAAAAACAAAACCCATGCACGGATATAATTATTTAATAAAATGCACAAAAGCCATATTTACTTTTATGTGTCAATGTGTTTTCCATCACACTAACCACAGGCCACCTAATTTTCTTCTCTGATGATCTATTAGATGATAACTTATGCATATACCACAACCGACTCATGAACAACAAAGCTGGAGACGCAAGTGTTGTAAGAGGCAGGGAACCAGTCTACCTCACTGTACCTCGGGCAGACGTAACGATTTTAATGCTGTGAAGTTATGTCCACCTCAGAGCAACAATGAGGCATACTGGCTCTTTACTGCAACTACGCTGGAGTTTCAGGCCATGTTGTTTACAAATTAGTTTTGCTATGAACATGATTTATTATCTTCATGGATCAATCGAGAAGAGAATTAGGTGGCCCGTGCACAACATGACAAGAATGAAAAAAAATTTCAGCTTACATGAAGAACCTTTCTAATTTCCATCTGTTTATAAAATATTTCACTTTTAGTAATATACTTCAATAATCAATGTCAAAATTTTACCAAGGAACATAATCATTTGGCCATGTCATTTCAGGCCATCTTAGCTCTATCTTATGAATCCTGGACATTAACATTACACCATTTGTTAAACATTATCAATGAATAGCATTTTCTTACTCATTAATTTCTATAACCATTAACTATCAATTAAGAGACAAACACACTGCAGCTAGTATCATTTTTCAACAGACAAAATGAAAATCAAATTTTAAACCATTCCGTTTTAGATCACTGGACTTAAATGAATGGGCATGGATTTACCGGGTAGATTCAGAGATGCTGAAGCATTTCCCATGTATCTTCTTGCTGTGTTCAACATTTACTTTTGCTTCATTCAGTTTTAAATTTGAAACAAACAGTGTCACTCTATCTGAAAAAATAGATGTGTACAAGTTTGCCACTAAGTTCTTTCAATATTGAACATGGACTAGTATTATAATCAAAAGTAATTATAATTAAACGACCGGCCCCATTATAAAGTCTGTGCAAAATATCATTATAATATTTCTGGCATTAGCCACCCCATGGCCAGATGGTATCGAAGTAGTTAAAAAATATGAACATTAAAAGTATTTGTTTCCGCAGTTTTTTATTTTCATTGCAAACCTTTGAATTTACTGATAGCATATATTCTGACCTTATCAGGCAGTGGTATATTTTTGTGCTAAAAATATGGAAAAACTTTTGCCATTCCATGTTGCTTGAAATGAAAAATATAATGCAGGCATTCTACGGTATCACAAATTCCAATGTTGTCATTGGAGAGATATGGTGGTGAGGTTGGGTGAACTATTTTAACGGGGCAGTATCTAAAGTAGGCCAGTATCGTTCTGATAGATACATTCTTCAAATCAGGAAATTATCTAACTTTCTTTTCTCATCTATCATGTTTGGTCACTACGTGACAGAACAGGTCACCTAATAACATGAAAATTTATATTTTTTTTCAAAATCTAATGCCGCTCTAGGACAGTGGCTGTGGTAGAGTTCAGGTGGTACATTTTTTTAACAGGGCAGTTGGGCCTATTTTGTTTGCATAATTATATTCTTCAAATCCTTAAATTATCTAACATCTTTTCTCATCTATCATATTTGGTCACTCACGTGACATATCATATACAGTATCTCAAATTTCAGTAGCACTATAGGGAGGGTGTTGGTAGGGGGTGGGTGGGATACATTTACATGGCACTCAAGTTATATATAGTTCTCATATTTTATTCAAATCAGCAAATTATGTAAATTTGTCTTATCATTTATCAGAATTTGTCACTTATGTGACATACACAGGTCACCTCCGGGACATGGTTACGTCACTGAGGTGACCGTCAAGTAGGTGACATTTTTACGGTTTTCTGGCTGCAGTGGCATGGCAAGTTCCTATAATATTACCCAACCGCACCTGATAAAACCTTTCTATGAACCACATTCACAGACATATTAGCCCTGATGTGGTCCTTCCAAGTATCTGAATAAAGCTTGTCACTTTGTCGACACTTTAAAAAATAACTATCTCAAATTTACATATTCATGAGCAATTTTTAAACTACATTTGGAATCAAGCAACATGGAATATCTTCCATTTGGTATGGCCAAGGAAAGGGAATACGATGTAGGTGACAACAGTTGGACACTTATCCTTCAAACCAGTTATTTCCAAGCTTTTTGTCATTTTTGTCACGAAGGTGACAGACCCATGAGACAGACTTTGTGACGTTATTTGAAAATGTTAAGAGCAATTTTTTACATTTATCCACCTTTCAGCCATATAACAAATTAGGCTACAGTAAATAGTATGTATGAAATAAAGATTTGCTATTTGATAAAAAAATTTGGTTTTTAACATCAAAAATGGGACATTGCCATTTTTCAATAAAACACCATTCCCTGGTACTGTAAATTGATGTACTTCACGAAATTTATATAACATTGTGGAATTTTAAATTGGGAGATGTAGTATAGACATCACAGATCAGAAAAAAATATATGAAGGACATATTAGGATGCAAAAATAAATGATTTCAGGTCATGGGACAAAAAATTCCCTAAAATTATAGAAATAGTCATTTATAAATGCACAGGAAAATTTCATCGTCACACAATACACGTGCATTCTGAAGTTAACTTTTTCGGCGGTGTATGCAGCATTTAGGCGGCAGACCCGCCCACCGCCGCTGTAATCCAATTGAGACTTCTGGAGCTCAGCAGTAGACAGCGGTGGTCGGTGGCAGACAGCGGCAGAGAGCCTTTCACCGCTGGCTGCCACTCGGCTAGCAAGGCCAAGGCTACACATCTAGGTGACAAGAAGAAGCGCAGATGGAAGAGGAGGGAAAGTGATGGAAGCTACATCTACAATGTGATGAAACATGTTCACCCTGACACTGGAATCTGCCAGCAAGAAGGCCATGAGCATTATGAACTCCTTTGTCAACGATATCTTTGAACGTACTGCCTCAGAGGCTTCCCGTCTGTCTGATTACAAGAGATCTAGCATCACCAGCAGAGAAATCCAGACCGTGGTCTGTCTCTTGCTGCACGGTGAATTGGCCATGCACTGTGAGCAAGGAGCCTCTTAGGCTCTGGGCTCCTTAGTGTAGCACAGGTTTGAAGTATGTAATCTTTGCCATGCCCACCAGATGGCGGACCTTTAGCAATAAAGATATCATTAAAGTGTGTGTGTCAACACAACACACACTTTTTTGTTTTTCCTGAAATTCTTTCTTTCTTTCTTTCTTTCTTTCTTTCTTCTTTCTTCTTTACCAGCGAATTTGTCCGACACTTTTCTCGAACACTATTATACATAGAAACTCCAAACTTGGCATGATTGTACCTCCATACAAGGAGTTTGACCGTTTTATACAGAGGAATGAAGATGTTTAAAATTATGCAAATTAGGGGCATTTGAAATCTTAAATCTTGAATATCTTCAAAAGTATAATAGACAGAGATGTCATTCCAACTTCTACTAGGGGGTTATTGACCATTGCGCATCTAATGAATTTAAAACAAACGTAGCAATTTAAATTATGCTAATTAGCAGCATTTGAAATTTTAAAACTTGAATATCTTCAAAACTATTATAGATAGAGATGTCATTTCATCTTCTACTAGGGGGTTGTTGACAATTGCACATGTAATGAATCTAATAAAAAGTGGTAGCAGTTTAAATTATGCTAAATAGCACCATTAGAAATTTTAAATCTTGAATAACTTCAAAGCTATAATAGATGGAGATGCCACTCCAACTTCTACTAGGGGGTCGTTAACCATTGGGCACCTAATGAATTAAAAATAAAAGTTGTAGCAATTTAAATTATGCTAAATAGCACCATTAGAAATTTTAAATCTTGAATAACTTCAAAGCTAAAATGGATAGAGATGCCATTCTAACTTCTACTCCTGTGTGATGGAACTGTTGTATATTACCATGCCAATATGCTTTGAAGACACACACACTGATTTGCTATGCAGCAAATTATCTTTCCTAGTTACATATTGTACGTATAGGCATGCTGCTACTTGAGTGAAAGGTCGTTTTACAAGGAACATGAATGTAGCACCCTCATTATATTATATTATAATTCAGAGCAGTTCATTTCAAGTAAGCTGAGTTTCGTCGAAGATAGCATTAAAGGAGTCTATGTACCATGTCCCACTGTGTCCCAGCATTGTGTCCCAGTGGAACGATTTTTGACTCCTTTGATTTCAACGGAATAAAAAAATGTATTGATTATACATGGAAGAGCCCATGCGTGTGGCATAAGCTTAGAACAACCTTTCACAACAGTTAGATATCATCGTAAATGAAGGAAGTGCTCGTGAAATATAAGCCAAAATGTCAATTTTGTCCCGTATCCCGGTCTCCAAATTAAAAATTGAAAAGTTGTGAAAATTCGCTATTTTCTTCTCTGTCAAACTTTGACATTTTTGTTCCAAAAACTGCACTGAATGTTTCTATTGACCAGTGTCAATAGTATCAGTGATAAACGTCACCAATTGGGACTTTATGGTCTCCATGAAAAAAAGGCAGTTCTCTGAATATTTGCCATAAAGAGGTAACGTCCATCGCGGCATATGCAGAGAACACATGTCTGAATTCCGACCATAAATTCTATTAGTATAAACAACCGCTGAAACTTTGCCCTGAGGCAAAGCGTCAGCTGTCCCAAGATCCAGAAAATCCAGTACTCTTGGACACACTCGGTGCGTTATTCAACAGTTTTGATGCCATACATGTATGTTTGAAACTTTCGGGGCTGATACAGTCAAGAGCTTTCTGATCAATCCTATCAACATTGACCTGAAACGAAATAACGGTAATTGCTGAACTCTTTATCCGTCTGTCATCAATATTCCCTAGGCTCAATCAAGGCAACATATGAATTTTTCCTATTACTAAAACATGTCTTTGTGATGTTACAGCTTTCAATGGGAAAATTAGGTTAATGTTTGATTGTGGACCTCCAGATCTGTATTGTTGTATTTTACCATCAATGAGCGATACAAACACGCAGGAAATTGTTTTATTTGCAACTAAGGGTGATAATTTGGTGGGATATCTCCACACGAGCACGATTTCCAAATATCTAAGACCACGTTAATGTCGTTAATGGGTAAAAACGAAACTAAATCCTAGACGGAAGATATAATTGAGCCACGAGGTCAAAATTGCAATCAGAGAAAAGAACCTTTGGTGTTAATGTTTTATCTGCAGGGTACATTTGCATGAATCGGCATGGAAATTGGACGGCTGATGTACTTATGTGCTTAACAAGTTGGTGCTAATATGAGGTATCAGAAACATGTACCGATATCGATGTTTATATATTGTGTTTCACACGTACCGAGAAAAAAGAAATTGATCGTGTGGTTGGATAACAAACCAGAACACTAAATGTGTTGTTGATTTAAGAAGTGAAATAATCGTGTAACACCCAACATGGATATATGAAAGAATCAACATAGTGTTTCAATGGCAGGTGCGTAAGAAATCGGTACAGAATAAAATATGTGAAAAGAAACGTATTATTCCAAGTATATCAAGAGCCGTTTTTTCCTAGCGTAAATACAAAATGTTATGTCATAACATACGAGAAAAACACAAATCTACCAGATTACCTACATATATATATATATATATATATATATATATATATATATATATACGGTATGTATGTATGTATGTATGTATGTATGTATGTATGTATGTATGTATATGTATATGTACATGTATATATATATATATATATATATATATATATATATATATATATATATATATATATATTATGTTTTGGTAAGTATAATATTTATGTTTATGAGTAAACTTGTCTCTGAATCCTATTATGCTGTTTCTCAATGATTTGGAAAATCTTGTACGGTACAGGAATTTTCATTTTTCAAACCAAAATCTGACAGAAAAGTTGTTTCCGCCGATAGGTTGCGGTGGCATTTAATTATGTATAATATTATATTGTGTGAATTTTGAAAAAGTGTAGGGACACTTTCATGTCTTTGTTTTATGTAACCAGTGAGATGAAGCCTGTTCTTCATAGCCAATACTCGACAGTACAGTGCTTGTCTCAATTCACAGGTACAGGTACATGCACATGTAGTGTTGTGACAGCATATCAAAATTTGTTGATGCAATCATGGAGGTATAATGAAAAATAGTGTCTTGTAAAAACTCTGGACCGACTTGGTCGGAAAGAAAGAAAGAAAGAAAGAAAGAAAGAAAGAAAGAAAGAAAGAAAGAAAGAAAGAAAGAAAGAAAGAAAGAAAGAAAGAAAGAAAGAAAGAAAGAAAGAAAGAAAGAAAGAAAGAAAGAAAGAAAGAAAAAGGTAGTAAGCAAGGAAGGAAGGAAAGAAAGAAAAAAAATGTCTGTATTTACTCACAGAGTGAAACCTCTCTACAGTGGACACCCTTGGGACCAGAGGAAAGATTATACCTCCATGATGCAATCAAGGAACAGAAAGTTTTGTATTGTATGTATACACATCCCCTTGAATAATAATATGTATACACTGTACATCTATGTGCATGTATGAATAATGTACATGTACTTGCACATATACACATCCATACTGCCAAGAAAGGTTGACCCTCTCAGGAGTGGGAACTTTCCTCTGGTCCCAAGGGTGTCTATTGTAGAAAGGTTTCACTGTATGAGTAAATACAGGAATTTTTTATTCTTTCTTTATTTCTTTCCTTCCGTCCTACCTTCCTCTCTTTCTTTCTTTCTTTCTTTCTTTCTTTCTTTTCTTTCTTTCTTTCTTTATGACCAAGTCAGTCCAGAGTTTTAACAAGACACTCTTTTTCCGAAAACCACCAAACTTGCCACGGTGACTGACCTAACCAGTGAAATTGTGAATCTCATTTGGAAAAGTCATGATGTTTAAAATTATGCAAACTACGGGCAAGTAAAATTTTAAAAGCTCCAACTCTTCCAAACAATTGCAGATACACTCATAATTTCAATGTGTATATAAAGGTTTGTAACACCTGCTTGTATAATGGACAGTATATAAGTTGTAGAATTTCAAATCATTCTAATAAGGAGCATTGAAAAAAATGAAAGTTGAAAATCTCCAAAACTATTATACATAGAGATGCCATTCCTACTTCCATTTATAAGTTTGTGGCAAAGCCGCATCCAATGAACCATGAAACAAAGTTGTAAGATTTTAATTTATGCAAATTAGGTGAATATGCAAAATGTAAATCTTGAATAGCTTCAAAACTATTATAGCTAAAGGTGCCATTCCTACTTCAATTTATGGGTTTGTGGCATAGCTGCATCTAATGAACCATAAACCAAAGTTGCGGGCTTTTAATTTATGCAAATACACAAAATTAAAATGTTGAAAAGCTTCAAAACTATTATAGATAGCAGTTTCATTGAAACTTCACTTTACAAGTTTGTGACATGGCCTCATCCAATGAACCAAGAACCAAGTTGTAGCATTTTACCTTATAAAAATTAGGCTAATACAGGGAATTTAGATAATGTTGAAAGATAGCGAAGTGTAGCATTTCAAAGTGTTCTCATTTTGAAGGCACCCAACAGATTTCCTGTGAAGCAAATCTGTTCTAGTCAGTAGTAGTAGTAGTAGTAGTAGTAGTAGTAGTAGTAGTAGTAGTAGTAGTAGTAGTAGTAGTAGTAGTAGTAGTAGTAGTAGTAGTAGTAGTAGTAGTAGTAGTAGTATTGGGGGAGGGAGGGTGCTTGAGACTTCAAGAAAAAGAAATATGTTTACTTGTGCAGCTGTGAGGACAAATCGTGTAGTTTAATGTTGTTAGATGCAGGGAGCCATGTACTTGATACTTGCGCCCCAGGTGAGGACTATTTTCTTTCTTTTTTTTTTTTTTTTTGTTTGTACACATACATATAAAGATATGCAAATACCGCAATGAAAGACAAAATGTGATAAATTGCCCTGGAAGTCCCATTTTTCCAAATGAAACGACTGCATATGGATACAAATGTATGTTGCCCTGCATGTTTAAATTAAATGCTTTTAATTCTGCTTTTGGACATGCAAAATTGTTCATTCCCCAAAAATGGATATCTTTCGAAGCAATTAAGCATAATACTCAACCACAGAGTACAAAAGGCCAGATCTTGCATGTATGCAAAAAGGCCATCATCAGTTATATTTTCAAATTATGACAATTTCATTCTCATTGTCCGTACTTATGTTACAGATGTTTTGCTTGTCAAGAACATTTTCTACCTTTTGTATTTTCAAGTTCCTATAAAGAAAACTAGACATAACTTCAACACAAAGCATTGACTGAAAGGGGCACCATTTGTTCAAATTAGGTCATGGTGACACCAAATTCTTATCACTTTTTCTTGCCAAGTAAGAAGCATATTGCCAAACAAAATACATGAAGGCATTCTGTAGAATTCACGGTAACGAGAATGTGCACATCTTGACGGAGGGACAACCCGAAAACATTACCCTCCCACCCCCATGGGGCGGACCTTTAAAAATGTAGCAAGGCCAGGTGCCGTATTTTCAACACTCTACATATGTACTAAATCATGGACAGGTCCATATCAATGCCCATTGGTTTTCTGTTTTGTTTGTTTCTTTGTTTTGTTTTGGGGGTTTTTTTTCACAATTTTTTTTTTTAACAATTTAAACAACATACCAATAATATACAAACTCTTCTGGGAGAATATGGTGGCTCTGAAAAGGGCCGCTGAGTTTGCAGCGAGACACTTTGAATCGTTCACTTAGAGCTTGTGTGCTTGGTGACTGCCTTTGTACCTTCACTCACAGCGTGCTTGGCCAATTCACCGTGCAGCAAGAGACAGACCACAGACTGGATTTTTCTGCTGGTGATGCTAGATCTCTTGTAATCAGCCAGACAGGAAGCCTCTGAGGCAGTACGTTCAAAGATATCGTTGACCAAGCAGTTCATAATGCTCATGACCTTCTTGCTGGAGATTCCAGTGTCAGGGTGAACATGTTTCATCACATTGTAGATGCAGATTCCATCACTTTCCCTCCTCCTCCTTCTGCGCTTCTTCTTGTCACCTAGATGAGTAGCCTTGGCCTTGCTTGCAGAGTGGCAGCCAGCGGTGAAAGGCTCTCTGCCGCTGTCTGCCACCGACCACCGCCGAGCTCCAGAAGTCTCAATCGGATTACAGCAGTGGTCGGCGGGTCTGCCGCCTAAATGCTGCATATATGCCGAAAAAATTTACTTGAGCATGCACATGTATTGCGGGACGAAAGTTTCCTGTGCATTTATAAACGCCCTCCCCCCTCCCCCCCCCCAAGAGGTTCTGTTGTTTCCTGAGGAGTTCATACGAATGAAATCAGTCACACCGCAGACCTCTTACATCGAGGCAGTTTGCCCCGTCTCATAACTCCACAGTCATGTGGTTCAATCAAGACTGAATGCTGCATTGTGTGCATGGCCTTTATATAGGACCGTGCAACGTTGTTGGGGGATATCTAGATGTTATATTGTGTTGTGACATCATCAATTAGGGGTCAGCATGTTCAGCCTTACTGGACATTAGGACTGGGTTGTACCAGTCATCACAGGTGACTGTGTTGACATGTGGTTTGATGACAGGACATGTTCACTGATTAATTAATAAGTGGGGTTACACAAGGGTGTAACCCCACTTACTAATCAGTGAACACTTGCAGTCTTCTCTGCGAGTACCCACTGGAGAAGACTATCTCCAACAGGGTGGGTTCCATCATGGAGGAAAGAAACTTTTATGGCTCAATGGTTCCATCTCCCTGTTCCCTGATCAGATAATGTGTCTGGATCATAAACGTTTTGTGTTTACATCCTTTAAAATAATGTTGCTATTCAAATTGGAAGCTAAAATAAATTTGCAGCCTTTCCAGAGCAGATAATTTCTTTTTTTTTTTATCTGCACATGGCACGTTTGTTTGAGGATTTCGATAGCCAAGAACAATTAAATTCAGCATACGACTGGGCAAGCGGCCATCTTCGTCTACTAACATGCATATGAGGTGAAATGGTTTCAGTGCAAATGACATCACTTGTCTTGTGCTCCAGATTCCTTTCAAAATAGAAGATACTAGCACATGTGGACTTGCAGGATTCAAAAGTTTAAGAGCCAACAGTCCCTGGTGCTGGGGGTTAGCCCCACAGGCCAACAATATATGACCTAATGCACATGACAGGGAACTGGCAAGCTACGTATAGAATACATGTGGTATCATACACACTCATTCTAATCCCACTTTGTCTCCCTTTTTTTCCCCTCAGTGCATGTGTAACCAAAATTTAAGGACACATGGTCAAGGTCTAAAGAATTTTCAACTTGTGAGACAAAAAGTGCCTCCATGTAATTAAATCTTGAAGTATGCTGAAAAAAACTCCGAAATTTTGTGTTTAATCAAGAAATATCCAAGAATATTTCAACAAAAATCACTAAAATGTATTGATCAACTAAAACTTTTATGTGTTATTTCATCATAACTTCAGTATTCTGGCAAAATCATTTATATCACAAATTACTAAGTTCCACATTTGATAATTTGCCTGTGAATTTGGAAAGCCTGGTCTCATTATTTTTGGATAGTTATGAAAGCTGACCTCTGTCACCTATAAATGTATAGGTCAAATAAATACTTCAGTTTTTTTTATAAATTCAGGGAGCTTGATGATCCCAAAATTTATAAATTCAAGGAGCTTGATGATCCCAAAATTTATAAATTCAAGGAGCTTGATGATCCCAAAATTTAAACTCATTCCATACGAGATACAGAGAATCCAGAATGGGTAGCCCATCCAGGATAACATTGGGATCCTGAGTTGTTGGCTTTCCATGTTTTTACAAGGCTGTCCAGAGTGAAAACATGAAAATCAAACGAGTGATCCCAACAATATCCCCAATGGGCCACCCATACTGGATTTTCTCTCTCCTATGACTATGTCTAGAAAGGGCAAATATGCACCAAATTGCAGTTCTGTCAGAGAAATAAGTTTGAAAACGATGCCATTTTGAAAGTGGGAGGAGTCGGTATTTTGTCACAGGGTGACATACACACAGCTATAATTCTAAGACCTTACCGTTTCAATTGTTCATAATTTTTATATAATTTATTATTGAACTTGCACAGAGTTGGATCATCAATAGAGCAGTAATGACATTAACAAAATTGCTTAATTACTGAAGGTGTGAAACACAAACCAGCGGGTTGTTACCCAACACACGGAGAGGGTAAACACAACAGGGTGGACAGTTGGAAGAAGGGGGACAGAACAGTAAACATGGACTGAGCCAAGGTCCTGCCTTCTCTTGTATGGTTAGCCATACAGGCAAAAATTCATGTAACATCGGTTGCCTGCTCAATGTATATAGTGACTGGACTGCGCATTGGATATTCCATACTGTCGTACATGTTCGTATTCAATGCTGATTGTATATTCCTTTCATCATTCAAAAGTAAACAACTTCAACATCTTGTCCAATCAGTCAACAAAGAAAAACACAATCATCACCCCAACAATTCGCACTGCGATATTTTTATTAAATGCACCATGGCCTCTCATTGGTTTGTCTACTACTTGAAACCACTGAGTGACAAATCAAATGAAACATTACAATTAAAACCTTATCCTTCATACCCATGTAGGATAACCCATTCAGGACAAGCTTCAGACATAGGAGAAAGTGCATTTATGTTCAGTTTAAATTAAATATGTATTACACATATGACCCCTTCCCCCTTAAACCAGCCAAAACCAGCAGGTGGTCAAATGTCGTCTGCTTCAGTGTTTTCAACTAATTTCAACAGTAATGAACAACAATTTTGACTGAGAATTGTAGACAAGCCCTATCAAAATCACATGCCCCAGGTCAACAAGTTTCTTTGGCATGAGTTGAGCACTTAAAGTCCAACTCATGCCGAGGAAAGTTGTGAACTCAAGTGTCAATGCAAGGGGGAGAGGGATAAATTCCTCATAAATGGGGCTTTTACTTGTCAACTCTTTACCCTTGAATTAAGACTGAGTCAACAGCTTTCCCTGGCATGGATTGGGCACTGTGCTGACAGCATCCACGCTACATAAAAAAAAAACGTTGATAGCTGAGGCATCTTATCTTGATCAGTGCCATCTACAATATTTCCATCCATTTTTTTTTTTTTTACTGTTGGAATTTTTCCAAAACATTGAAGCAGACAATTGACCACCAGCCGGTTTTGGCCAGTTTAAAGGGGACAGAGTTAAGCACATGGCTGAAGCCTGCAATCTGTGTTGTAGTCATGCTTCATCTGCCACCAGGGAAGGTGGAGCATGACTTGCTCAGCTATACAACAACCCTGACCAAGGCTTTCTTTGTCTTCACTGATATAAATTGTGTTTTGTCCACTTTAAAAATACCATGGCCACAAACATGTCAATCAAAAGAACACACATGTAGTTAAACAGACAGATGAATTGCACATGAATTACAAAATATCATACATGAAATGGCATAATTAACAGGAATTTACAACTTTGCATCTTCATGACTCGTGTGGACAGTAAATATTTCCTCTGTTTGACACATTCAGTACATTGTATTCAGCTGTGCAGCAGTAAAATCATTAAACTAGGACTAGAATCCATGTACTGTAATTTTACCTGCTACAGGCCTTGCCTAACCTTATTTATATGACTATAATCCAACTTGATATTCCATTATTGGGGGTTTGTGTGTATTTTGTGCAGTTGCTCCATCATCTGCAATGATTTCTGTCTGCACTTAAAGAAACAAGTACACGTGTGTGAAGATATTTTTCATTATCAGCATCACATGTAAATAGATATTACACACAAATACTGACAGAAGACGGATGAAGTTTATTCCAAAGTCTTTAATCAGATATTCAACAGCAGTGAAAATCTCCGTTACATATTCAGCTGTGAAATATGCTCGATGGGTTCAATTCAGTAGGGATTCCGGACTGTTTAGCACCATCTGCTCGTCATTTTGATTGATATGCGTATATGTAGTACATAAGTACATGTCCAGTCATTTACATATTACATGTATGCCATTTGAACACATCTGTCCCAAATATGTGTTTATCCCATTGCTCCCTGATCAGCCAGGTCTTGCATATTGGATATTTTAAGCCAATGCAAGGAGATTGGAGACTGTGGTAGTTCCCTTGTAAATATACAGGTGCTGATCTCATGGAATGTGGTTGTGTCCTGTTTATACACTGTCATCATCACTAAGTTCCCACACCTGCAATGCAAAGTTTGGAACAAAATTAATGATTCATTTGCAGTGACAGTTTGGTCAAGAGCAGTTTTTTGCAATAGTTGTTAAGATTTTATGTTTAACAGATGATGTCAATTTGGACTACTAAGTGTGAAATGCACGCACGATAATGTGTTACATAAGGGCATCCTGATATGGGACACTGGAGAAAATGTGGCCTAAATGTCCTGCTCCCTGCATGAGACTGTGACCTGGAGAGGGACTATCCCTGAAGAGACCAGCCATCTTACAAGACTGTGACCTGTGGGGATGGACTAGCCCTGGAGAGGGACTAGCCCTGGAGAGAGCAGCCACCTTACAAGACTGATCTGTAGGGACGGACTAGGCCTGGAGAGGGACTAGTCCTGGAGAGAGCAGCCATCTTACAAGACTGTGACTGGGGGACTGTGATGTGTGGAGGGGAATACGCCCTGGAGACCAGCTGTCTGATGAGACTGTGACCTGTGGGGAGGGACTAGCCCTGGAGAGACCAGCCATCTTATGAGACTGTGACCTATAAGGAGGGACTAGCCCTGGAGAGACAGGCCATCTTATGAGACTTTGACCTGTTGACAGGGACTAGCCCTGGAGAGACCAGCCATCTTGTGAGACTGTGACCTGTGGAGAGGGATTAACCCTGGAGAGACGTGATCTTAACCCTGTCAAGGCTAAGTTGGCAACTGACTTAAACAACTTTGTTTGGTGTGCTTTGGGGATGCTGAGGAAATGTGTGCACTTGACTTGTACCATACACCTTTTCTTTGGAAAGATAGGTGTGCTGGTACATGTACTTAAACATCTTTTTACCAGGAATTTGAATCTGAAAATCTAACAATAATCAGATGCACATGACTTCTGTGATATGCAGTGAAAGGGTGATCATTGTACGCAGGACATATAAAAATCATGCCAAACCATAGGAAACCTCTCTGAGATAACAACAGGCCCATGAGCCTAATGATCTGCTGGCACCGTGGCTATATTGCACCTATATCTTCATTCCAAAGTTGCAAGTCCTCAAGTGGCTTCTGAACATATAAATATATAGCTTATGTGGTTTTATTGTCTCATTTTCTACCAGATGGCACTTCGCTCCACATATAATCATTACTTATTTGTGCAATGCCTGTGATGGATATTGTTGCATGTACCAAGACAGTCAGTGAGTCCTTCATTTTATGTCCTCAGTGACCTTGGGACAGAAGATCAAGGTCACCCAGATTTTGGAATACAAGAGGCCCATGGGCCTGGTACTGTCCTGACATTGCCATTGATGTCCAAGCTACACCCTACCATTACAAAATCACCTCTTTCAAATTTACAGGCATGGTGACCTCACAAAAATAGGTCAAGGCCACTGATATTACATAACATTCTAGCATTGGACATGGTCTGTATATCCTATAAATTTGGCAAGTCTAATCCAATTACTTTTCCAACTGCGGAATTTTATATCTTAAAACATATTTTGGCCCATGATTTCCGTCAAATTATAGGTGGCGGCACTAGTATCATTAGCAGCTTAGATTTTAACTTCCCCCACAATCCTACCACATTCTGTGAAGATCCACCAAAAATTAAACATGCCAGGGTGTTCACAAGATTTTCACATTTTGACCCCTATATTGCATAATATCGTAGGTGGCGCCACCAATATCGGCAGGGGTCTAGCTTTTCATACCCCCTATAAGTCCTGAAAGTTATATTGGGCTAACTTGAAAACTATGGATGGTATCGCAGTCACAAGATTTTCACATTTTGACCTATATATTACACAATGCTGTAGATGGCACCACCAACATTGATGTCCACAAAGATTTTCATACACTTTATAACTTTTCTAAACTTTATATGGGCCTAACTCAAAAATTGCAGAGCATTCATGAGATGACTCCTATATTTAAGCTGGCCATTTGGCCTTGACCTTCAACTCGGACTAAAAAATTGTTATGTTTATAATATGCGCCACACATCCAGCTTTCCAATACCTGGTCTCTTTGTTCAAATTGGGTGATAACTTTTTGTGTTATTGAAGAAAAGCAATAAATTTGGACAAGCGCCAAACTCCATAAGAACTGGGTCATGATGACCCACAAAGTAGGGCACCAAGTACAGTTTTATGTACAATGTAAACAAGTGCAATTTTGATCTAGAGGCTCAATACTCTTTGCCATTGATGGCCAAGCTACACCTTGTCATTACATAATCAACTCTTACAGGAAAGGTGACCTCACAAAAATAGGTCAAAGTCACTCATATTACATAACATTCTAGCCCTGGACATGGTCTATATATCCTATACATTTGGCAAGTCTAATCCAATTACTTTTCCAAATATGGAATTTTATATCTTAAAACACATTTTGGCTCATAATTTTAGTCAAATTATAGGTCCCCCCACTAGTATCACTAGTAACTTAGACTTTGACCTCCCGCACAATCCCACCAAATTTGGTGAAGATCTGCCAAAAATTAAAGATGCTAGAGTGTTTACAAGATTTTCACATTTTGACCCCTATACAGTAGTCCCTCTTTTGAAAGACCACTCCTTTGGGAGACCACCTCCTTTGAGAGACCACAATTGTCAGGTCTCTATGTAGTACTTTTCATGTTATTTGTACCTCCTTTGAGAGACCACCTGCTTTGTGTGACCACCTTTTGGGTGGCACTATGGGCGGTCTCTCAAAGGAGGGAGTACTGTATTACATAATATTGTAGGTGGTGCCACCAATATCGAAAGGGACTTAGATTTTCATAAACCCTAGAAGTCCAGAAAGTTATATTGGGCTAACATCAAAACTTAAAGTAATCGTGCTCACAACCCAACAGTTCACGGACAGACAAAATGATGGATGTACAGAATGATGGACGGACGGAAATGAGCAATGCTATAAGCTCTGTGACCTTAGGTCAGCAGAGCTAAAAAAACACTCTGTAATGCAGCATTGAGCAACTATGTGGCTCCAAGTGATGCTGCCCATTTCAAAATGAGCTACCCTCATGGCTTCTGGGATCTAATCATTAAACAAGGATCTTTTTTTTTCCCAAAAATATCAGGAGGTAAAGCACAATTTGCTTCCCAGTCATAATGTAAGACCTGGCTCCATTTTGAATTATTATCTTGGCCCTTTTTTTTCATCAGAGGCTGTTTTACTTGTATAAATACACCAAAGCATACATGACTAGGAGATGCTCTATATTTGTTTTCTTCTCACACCATTAGACACAGCTGAATAATCTCAACAAGAATTTGCAAGTAATAACTTTAACATGCACTGACCCTGAGTGTGTATGCCTGTTAGAAAGCGGTCACACGAAGTATCAAATCCGCTAAACAATGAGCACAGATTTCATCCAGGGCTACATATGGATCTGTTCAACTGAACACCTATTTTTATACATATCTATGTAACATTACATTATGCCACAGAATTTCACATGGAACTTAAAAACTGTATCAGTATCCTACCTCAGCATCTTGAGTGTCGTCATAAAGCTTTGTAAGTCCAGTCAAGTCCTCAAGGTAACCGGGCTGGTTGAATGCATTGAGAAGGAAACTGAACCCCTCTTTCTGGTAATGCTCTATCACCTGTCACAAGAGATTAAACCAGTTGATCATTTTTCTTTATTTGCTGTCACAGGCTTCCCAATTGTCTTGTATTTTTAAAACACATCCTTGCTGTGATACCAGTGAAAGATGTAGTACAAGTTTCAAGGTCTGAAAACCAATACGACTTTACATCTGACTGTAACAGATGACAGGATTTCATTTGCCAACTAGACATACTTTCAACGCAAGCATTCACGAAAGGGTCCGCCATTTGCTCAAATTAGGTCATGGTGACACCAAAATTTAATCAGTGCATCTTGGCATGCTAGATAAGCACACTGACAAATTTGAGCAAAATACATTGAAGCATTCTGGAGATATTGCGGTAACGAGCTCTAATGCGCATGTAATTAGGCTGCCATGTGCTCAAATTAAGTCATGGTGGCACCAAAATCTAATCAGTTCATCTTGCCAGGTAAGGTAAGCATATTGCCAAATTTGAGCAAAATACATGGGGGCATTCTGTAGATATCGCGGTAACAAGAATGTGCACACCCTGATGGACAGACATCCGGACGGACGGACAAACCGAAAACAAAAAAAGGGCTCTCCTCCAATGTTATACAACATTTTCAAAGTCAGTTCTAATTAACAGAGTGGATGCATTAAAAGTAAAAAGATTCTATTTTCTAACATCTTAAAGGTGTCTCCATGCTTTTCACATAGGGGATCAATTAGCTTTAAATTAGAGAGTGAAATAACTTACGGTCCGTGAGCAAGCTGTGCATTGGTCAAAGACGCGGCTTGCTGGCATGATCTGGTGAAAACGAGACAAGAAGCCTCGTATCTGTAACAAATTGCAAACAAACCAACATCACTAAAAATTCTTGCACAAACAATCTCACTAACAACAATCTGTGATGGTAATAAAATATATGTATTGAGTGCAAAAGTCTTATTCCAACTTTAAAAAGTCTTTTTTTTTTTTTTTTTGCTTTTAATTACATGTATGTCCAGAGAAACACATCAGTTCCCAGGTTCAAAAACAGCCCCCATAAACAGAATTTTCACAACAGAGAATCCTTTGCAGCATTCAGTTTCTGTGTTTCCTTTGAAACTTATGACACGTAATGCCTAGCCAGTAAGCTGACGGATCACACTAGTATCTGACCTCTGCTGTTCCACTGTCAGCCTACCTGATGTGGTACAATGCCCAAGGGTGAGGTAGAGTCTGCCATCAAATGATCATCCCGGGAACTGGTCTCTGCCGGCGCGTAGCCCCTGCAAACAGCATTGTAACTATGGTAACCAGTTGCATCTTTAATAATCTTCACATGTGGATATGGTCAAACATGTTTGATAATTCAAATATTTCACAAGTCAGACTGAACATGTGATCTTTTGGAAGAGAAACATTCAATTAAAATTTCGTTCATATGCCCTTCAAGCACTCTCTCTCTCTCTCTCTCTCTCTCTCTCTCTCTCTCTCTCTCTCTCTCTCTCTCTCTCTCTCTCTCTCTCTCTCTCTCTCTCTCTCTCTCTCTCTCTCTCTCTCTCTCTCTCTCTCTCTCTCTCTCTCTCTCTCTCTCTCTCTCTCTCTCTCTCTCTCTCTCTCTCTCTCTCTCTCTCTCTCTCTCTCTCATATTCAAGATTACTACACAATGCCTTCATTAAGGATTCATATGCTCTATAAGAACACAAATAACAGTATTCCTTACTTTTGACCCATCAAATATGTGATTTTTGAAAAAGCAAACACATATTAGCCCTCCACGAACTGAGTCAACAACTTTCCTTGGTGCGTGGTATGTTTTTATAAAAGAAGCTGATGACAATGGACCATTTTCTGATTATTTGCATTGAAAACAAAATGCGGGCCAATACAATGGCATTAGGTAGCTTGCGATCATGAACAAGGTGACATCAATTCCAAGTGACAATAAATTTTGGTGTCCCCTCTTGTCCATCAGTGTTGAGAAAAAAGTGGCATCCATTCCCGTCAACAATAAAATGGAAGCACATTGCTTCAAGCAGCACAATGGTGTTCTCTCTGGTCACAGACTTACACTGGGAAGCACAGCATTGACTTACCCCATAGGGTGTTGTAAGACAGATACCAGCAACTCTACAGCCAGTGCAGCAGTAATGAAGGACATGCCCGGACGGGACACTGTGCACTGCTGGTCCAACGTACGGTCCCTTGTGGACTGGAATCCAGCACAATCATAATTATATTAATGACATCTGTCACTTTGCCATCAACGTTCAGTACACGTACTAATCTTATAATTCTATCTTCTGATCAACAATCTTACGCAAGACATTTCAGTCAAACAAAATTAAAGATATAGATTTTCCCATAAAATTGATACTTAACATTTCAAAGTTGCCAAAATTTCTGAAAGCAGAGATGTATGTAAACTTGAAACTTGTGCTGATGCCACCCAGGGGCCCAAACTCTATATTTGAATGGGAAGAAAAACAAATTCTAAATTCTACATCATTGGCCATCAATAATTCAAGCCTGAAAGGCAGGAGATATCAGCATGACGCTGTTGACCTAAACCATAATTGTTTGCAACCTCTGTAAGCCAAGCTAGTTGTGATATGTTATATGTACAGTCAAACCTGTTTTAAGAGACTGCCCCTTGGGCAGGGCAAAAAGGGGTCACACAAGGCAGGTGGTCTCTCAATGGAGGGGCAACTACATGGGAAAGATGGCACCAGGGACGTGGTAAACATGGTCTGAAAAGGCAGGTGGTCTTTCCTCCCGGTGGTCTCTCAAAACAGGCTTCATTGTACATGTAACTGGGTTTGTCACATACATGTCTGGCCTTACAGTTCACGGTATGGGACAGTGCGGTGTAAATGCCAGGACCTCACCCTAAATCATTCCACACCGGTCCCTGATTACCAAATATATATACCAAGGATTAAAATGCAGATTTTACATTTGAATTCTTCATAGAGAGCTTTCATAAGAACACTCCAAACCAAGTCTTAAGCCCGTGACTTTTGTTTTGTTTGCAAAGTCACGCCGCACCTCTGGCTAGGGCAGGTGCAGTATGGCTTGCTGGGCAATGCAAAAACCGCTGACCAAGAACTTTGCCCTCATGGTGTGAAAACAGTTAACCTTAAAATCGCAAGCATGCATGCTTATCCAGTAGTTATAAGATCAGGGTTGACAGACAACTTAAAGAGGCTGGAATGTTTCAGAAACTTACATCACCGGGTGCAACAACATCATTACAGAAGTAACACCCCAGCTCACTGCCAGGGATAGGCGCATCTAAAGACCTGGCCCCTGCTGCACTGGTATCCATGGCAACCTCTGCCAGCTTTAACCCATGTCTGACCACCAAAAAAGTGTCAAAGCCTAAAGCTGCATTTATCACCATCTGCAATGAGAAATTATAATCCAGCATTTGAACTTGTGATTGGGAGAAGTTGATGCAATTTACAGGTTCTTATAACAATTTTCATCTGTGGTTATCCGTTAGCTAAATTTGAGCAATTCTGCACTATATCTACAGCAAAATGGCCATGTAATGTTGCAATACACATGCTTGTGGGTGTACTGTGTAACAATGGCTTCCTTTGCTGTAAATATATGTACACATTCACCTATTTGTAGATCTGTACTGCAGATATTTGTTATAAATTAAGTGCACATACATATTTTGGGGGGAAATTTTTATATTCATGTGTAGACACAGATATTTTATTTTATAAAGAACTCTTCCTTCCTCCTTTCAATCCAGCCGAAATTTTGTCTGGAGTGTTTCATGTCATACCTGAAACCTCCATATTAGGCGTGATGCAGTATCCCTAGGGAAGAAATTGTGTTGTTTATGTGAGGCACTCATATGTTGAAAATTACAGAAAACTGCAGCAATAAAAATTTTCAATCTTGAATACCTTTCAAGGTATAATAAATACTGATACCATTCCAACTTCTACCTGCTTGTAATTCAGAAATGCACATTTAGTAAACAGTGAAAAAAAAGTATAGCATTTTTAATTATGTTATCTATGGGCATTTGAAAATTAAAATCTTTAATATCTTAAAAACACCAATGGATAAAGACTCCATTTCAACTTTCACAAATTATTGATCATGGTGTATCTAATGAAAATTTTTAAATTTTAATTTATGCTAACTAGGGACATTTCATATTTGAGTATCTTTAAAAAAGGTACTAGATTTGCCATTTTAACTTCCACATGCTGCTGGACACTGCAAATTCTACACAAAGTTGTAGCATTTTACATAATGCTAATTAGATGATATAACAGTATAAAGTACAACTGAGAGAAATACCATTAACTATTATTTACATGCTATTGGCAATTTCATATTTAACAATATTGAACAAATGCAGCACTTTTTTAGGCAAAAAAATTTTAAACCTTTAATATCCTCAAAGGTACAGTACATATGAAATCATTCACAAGCAGACACTTTTAAACAGTTTTATCATGACAAGGCTTTGTCTTGAAATATCCGTAATACCTTGCATTTGGCTGCTCCCATCAGTGTAGGCAACCAGCGGCTCTCCCTGGTGTCCATCAGGAGAAACAGAACATCATGTTCCTCCACCAAAGTATCCAATCGTGCAACATCTTTCTTTGTCTGCTCGATTGCACTCTCTGTGATCCAAAAGAAAAAAAAAGGAATCCCATTTGTATTATAAGTTAGCAAAAATACATGAAGCAGTTCACTTTTCCAGATTTGCTTACTGCCATTACAAAGCTGGAACTTCACAACATCATTTAAACTTATTCCCAGTTCAAATCAAAGCCATTAAATATATCTGGTCTGATTTCCAGATTTACCTTTTCTTTAGCATGTCTGGTAATGGTCAAATACATAATGGCAGCTACATGAACAGGTATGAAAATCATGTAAATTCACCCTGTGCTGAATAATCACCGCCATGTACGCCATTCTTGATAAAATTGAAGGGGGGGGGGGGGGGGGTAACAGAGATCTTGTAACTGGAGCATTTCCCTTGAATTTTTAACAGGAAGGAGTTGCATACATTGCACTTGTGTTGATTGTAATGCAGACTGGCAAGGTACTCCACTGCAAAAATCAGCTTGAGATTTTTTTTAAAATATATTACATATAACGACACAAAAAAAAAATTTTTGTCTTCATAAGCCATGAACATGCTGACTCTGCAATGCTCATAAATGAAAAAAAACATGTACACACTCGTAATATGTTGTATTATAAATATTATAAAGACTGGTTGAAGTGTGATAATTTTTCTTGCGAGAATGAGAACAGGTGATGCAATGCGAGCCAACTCACCAGATACTGGGTGACCTGGCATTGGTATTGACAGGGACACTCCTTTGGCATTCTGAAATATACATGTAGGTCAGCAAAAGACCATTTCACACTCACTCTTTTATGCTAATGACATGTCTTGTAGTGTCTCAAATTTTCACATCATTGGCAAATCACAGCATAGTGTCTAATTTTAAATGTACAAGGATCAGAGAGACAGAAAGCTTATGGCACCATGAACCTGACTTATTAAGAAGTCTGATTACATTTGGTTATATGTGGGAATGTTGTTAAGGCTTTCTCCAAAATGTACTAAGAACGTATGATCAATAACGGTCAGGAAAATATTCTCTGTTGGCAAGAAATTGAACAAGACAAGTAAGTGTGATGTGGAATTTGAAAGCCTAATTAAAAATGGATCTTACAATGCACAATTAAACAACACAATCTCATGATTCGGTTTTTAATATTACAAACTTCCAGTAGTTATAAAACATTTCACTGAATAAACACTATGCACATGTACAAATCTTAGTTGAAAACTTCAGATGTGTGTTTTTCTGGCTGCTCCACAAGTCCACAATATTTACGGGATGGTTTTAAATTTATCATCAATTTTTTAGTTAGTACTTAGGGTACTAAATTTCATGACCCCCCTTCCTCCCCCAAATTAATACTTTAAAAATGATTTCCCCCCAAAAATTATAGCAAAATTGCACAAAACAGGCCAAAAATTGACCATCATTTTCCATATTCTGTGAATGTGTACAGACCCTTTAACCCCCTCCCACCCTTGCCTACTGTAAGTACTAATTCACAAATGATGACAATGTCGAACCATCCCTAATGAAGATAAGCAACTGCCCCAAATAAACTGGGACAAAATACTGAATCTGCAAAGCTGACAAAATTCCGTGAACCACAAAAAAACAGAGAAGTGCACAGACCACTCCAGGGAAGATTTTCTTCAGTGCCTCGGCCGCAGTGACTGCCTTGGCCTTGCCTCCCTCCATGCAGTCTTCGAATATGAAAAGAGACTGCCGTACAGGGTTAGAGTAGGATACACTGGCATTGTCCACCAAGGTAATGTTCCGTACGCCCCAGCCCTGGCAAATAAAATATTTGTTTGCTTCAGTTATGGAAAAGATCATAATTTACAACGATGCAAGCTTGTCAAGCATTTTGTAGATTTGATGATCACACACAACTGGGAAAAAAATGCTGGCTCTTTTTACATTTCTCGAGGAACCTTAGTGTTGTACACTTCAAAACTTATCCAGATATGATGAGCTATTAATGGGTTTGGGCACCACATTTTAAAACTTCTACAGTATAAATAGGTCACATTCTAGTTCATCAGACATTCAACTTGACATTTTGCAAGATCTAGAGTACAGAAGGGTCAGACAGACAGCCCATAAATGCACATCTAAAAGTTGTTATTGTAGGAGGGATGATTTTTCTTCTTTCAAATCAATGTTTGATTAACTCATTCCATATTAGTCCCTGATTTTTCCGTTTATTTTCCTACATTTAAGACGACAACTGCATGTTTTAATTCTTCATGAAAAGAGCTTTCATTCAAGTACCAACATGTCTATAGTCTTAAGGCAGTGCCAGAACCACTGACCAAGGACTGTCACAATAGTATGGAATGAGTTAACATGTGAACAACTGTTGGTGAACACAACCATTCAAAAAAACAAGTTACATATCCGAGTTCTCTCAAAAAACCATCACTGTATATTCAGTTAAAATGTGTGACTTACCATAAGAGCCCTGGCTACATTACAACCTAGTGTCCCAGCACCTAGCAACAAACACCTAGTCTGGGCCACTTTATCTAGGTCCAGCTCTGGTAGCAACCTCCACCTCATCAGCTTCAGGTTGAGGTCAACTGCAGATGCTGCTAATCTAAAATACAAAATCTACCATCATTATACAGGTCTCTTCTAATCAGCCCAGCCATCCTACAATAAAACGAGAGGGCTCTGATGAGCCCATGCTCACCTGACCTATGATGAACAGAGCAAGGTGTGAACCTTGATTGCAAATGAGATTGGAACAATCAACATTATCCTACATGATTATCAATAGGAATGCATGCATATAAACTGAAAGGTAGCAGAATTGACAAATTGATATAAAAATTAACAATCCACTGTATCACCACCTAGTGAACATATTTGTTTAACCCTCCCAGAAGATACTTTCCCACCAAGTGTCAGAATAATCCGAGTCTCAATTTTGAAGAAGTTGAAAACAGTGAAAACACACAGAATTCATTAAAAAAAAAATAAAAAAAAATAGAACGAAATCACTGCACCACCTGAGGAACAAATTAAAGTTTGAGGGTTTCAGGAAGTGTCCCTCAGCAATTTTAAGCAATTGGCTCAGTGGTTTTGGAAAAGATGTTTTTCTAAGATTTTGCCAAAAATAAAAAATAAAAAAATGAAAACTCACTGGAACATGACCATTTGAACAAACAGGGTAGAGAACCACTCATGGTACATCTGCACTAAGTCTGAAGTGAATTTGGTTGATGGTTTGGTTTAAACATATTTTATTGCCAAAAAGTTGACAAGTTTGGAGTAGAAGTAAAAAATGTTATTTCCATTGCAATCCCAATTTTACACAGTAATCAATAGGAATGCATGCATTAACAAACACATACCAGAATTGAAAAAATTATTGAAAATCACGAATCCACAGTATCACCACCTACTGAAAAAGTTTGTTTACCCCTTCCACAAGTTACATTTCCACCAAGTTTCAGCACAATCTGAGTGACATTTTTGGTAAAGAAGTTCAAAACTGCTTCAAAAAACAAAAATTGTCTTTTTTTTTTTTTTTAAATGCAGCATGAATCATGAACATTTCTCTCTGTCTTCCACTTTAGTCTGAAGAAAAAAAATAATAAACAGCACATGCACACAGTGATTCAACTGGATTACAACAACCCACAATGTGATAATGCATAATGTGAGGTTGTTTTGTGTCAGGCAATAACACTAACATGGACACTCACACTATGTCCTTATGGGCTCTGTCCTGCATGATAGGAGTGGATTTTCATCAAAGTACTGAATTTTGCTGGGTCAACTGAAAATGACAGTATGATGATCGTGTGCGACAACATTTGTGACATTTATTTATGAAGATTACCACAAATATGCCAGCCACGTATTACCTTTTACCAATGAATTAGCTTTCTTGTAGCCAAATTATATTCAAAGCTGGCCACAATTTCTACATACAAAGTCAACCATCCAAGCACAACTGATAGTCAAATATGTGTATCACGGGGGGAAAAAAAAGGAACAAAAATGTAGATGAAACATACTAAAATAGCATGTCCTATGTCAAGAGTTTTCCTTAGTGTTGGTTGGTAACTTAACACCCTACCTATGGCCAGGTAGGCTGTTGATTCAATTCCATTCCAAGGTGAAGTGGTTTGCCATTATGTACCTCTATATACTGTGCATCAACTTTCTTCTACCTACCTCGATGGGTCCATGGATGAACTCAGGTTGACTTTTCTTGGACCCAACTTCTGTCTCTCATTCTTCTCCCAACCAACACAATTTGGACATTCTGTAATATTAAATGGTAAAGTTTTCAATATTGGAAGGAAATTTTTGCTTCAACACCTGCTGAAATAAAAGACGGAGTACTGTATGTGAAACCTGTGCCTGGTTATCAATCAGAAACCATTTGGCATCTCAAGGTAATGGTCACAATAATGAAGATTGTGTTCATTTGCTAGCGACAATCATGACCTTGACCTTTGAGCTGGTGACAAAAAATCATCTGGGGTCCTCTATTGATCATGATCATCTGTAATTATGAAGTTTGCTGGCAATAGCAACAATCATCATCCACATTTTGGTCAGACACATTTTTACTCTCAAAGTCTGCTGGACCATGAACTTTGACCTGATTATCCCCGATCAAAAAATAGGGGTCATCCACCACTAGTGACCATGGTCACCCACCCACTCTACCAGGTAGCCTTCAGAGGAGGAACTTCAAGCTTCATTCAGCCGCAATATTATTGTTGGGCTACCATTCACTTCATGTTGATCCATTCAATCAAAAATATCAACAATTTTGCAGCCAGATGTCATGGCCCCATCTGTTTTGCATGGTATGGTGGTTAACCCTTTCCCCCTTGAATTAAGACTGAGTCAACAGCTTTCCTCGGCATGGGTTGTGCACTAAGTGCCCAACCCATCCCGAGGAAAGCTGTTGACCTGGGTCTTGTCTTGACAAGTCTCATCTTCAATTCTCAGTCAAATTGTTTTTCATTGTTGTTGAAATCACTTAGAAATGCTGAAGCAGACGACATTTGACCACCAGCCGGTTTTGGCTGGTTTAAAGGGGAATGGACTAAATGTCTCTTTTTTTTCTGATCCATAGGTATATATACATTTTAAATCCCACTGGTGATTCTTTGAAGTAAAAGTCCCATATTCTTGTGGCAAAATTGTGTCACTGTGTGTAATTATTTTGTAAATTTTGTGGCCAATGGACTCTCATTGAATAGAACTTGCAAGAAGGAAGGTTATGTTCAAACTAAACTACATGTATATATTATACACTTTATAGCCAATCGCAGGTCCATTGAGCCAAAAGTGAACCCTTTGCAATTTTATTCCACATCCCTATATTTTACTATACAAACATTCTTCCCACCAAAGCCACTCCAGTGTGACAATCAAAATGTTTTTAAGGCAATGTTTGTAAACATTGTAGTTGGGGGCATCATGCAGCAGATGCACATGAGAAATGTCTTTGTGGACATGCTCAATATAAACATCAAATGGACAAAAGAAAAAAAAAATAGTTTTTTTTTTTTTTACAAACAGTGCAAAGTGCAAAACAGACAGTCCCTGCACAAACCACAAGATGTTGCTCCACCTCTACAGACTCCTCGACCCTACCAAGTTTAAGGATAATAGGATATGTCTATGTGATCGTGACCTTGACATTATGACCCCAAAATCAATAGGGTTATCTGCTGGTCATGATGAAATGACGTAAGTTTGAGGGATGTAGGCACAACCATTGCCAAGTTATAAGCTTTCACTGTCAAGGTAGGTCACAAGGAGTATAATATTCAACCTTCTGACCTCAAAATTAATACTGTTTTTTTGCTGCACCAAGTTTGAGACTGAGAGCTACAATGTACTTATAGAATAAGTCAAATTAATATGGTGAAGAGAAGAAAAGAGAAAGAGAGTTAACTGATATTTATGTCTGACTCTAGTGTGAGGACACTCATTCAGTCTGTATAGGCCTAATACTTAACTCTCTTTCTCTTTTCTTCTCTTCACCATATTAATTTGACTTATTCTATAAGTAAGACGTGAGCGTAAAACAGCGCCAGACACAACGTCACAAAGCCTGACCGATCTCACCACCGACAGAGGGCAGCACTGTCACAAAACTTTTTCTTTACCCAGCATGATAACGAGCCTCATATTTAATACTTAAGCTGCTGTTAGAATTTAAATAAAGTGGAGCCTCCCATCCCCTGATGAAGGGCCATCTGGGGCCAGAAACGCGTTGGGGGAGGCTACCCCAGAACTTTCTTTTACACATTTATCTTGTCTTGTTATCTTTTGTACTTGGATTTCCAGATGTTTTTCGCTCTTGATAACATATTAGTTCTTTGACCAGTCCTGTGGATGTGAACCGTGCATCTCTGAGTAGATCCATCCGGACTTCCATTTACCCCCGACGTCTTCGGCCATGGTGTTGTCCTACTAGTTTAACAAAACTCATTCTTGAGTTATCTACCAGACAGTGTTTGGTCTGCTGACTGACTATCCAACAGACAGACAGCCCAACCAATGTCATGAGCAAACTATACACCTGGCTTCTTCTTTTAAAGGGGGCATAAAAACACATAAAAAAAGAGAACGGAGGAAAATAACATTAAAAATGGGGACCAAAATAACATGCAGCTTACCATGGAAATCAAGGCGATCAAAAAATGGTCTAAATAAGCAGCAACTGAGCAAAACAAATGGACTGGAATCTGAAGATTCAGTTTCAGATTCAGTGCAAATGATTGCACAGTTATACTGTACCTGTAGATGAAGGTATCTGTGGTATATGTACTTTGATCACTATACTGTGGGATATATCTCGCTTTCCATCTTTCGTTCGGTCCCGAAAACACAAAACTTCTAGATCCTGCTCTCCGTTGACCCTGTCAAGAAGAACTACCTGATTCAGTGACAGGAAATCTGGACAAGCATAATTACTATTGCTGTCATTTTTTTTTTCTTTTTTTTTTTGTTTTCAAATGTGAAATGAGGTCAAAAATCAATAATAAAGACTCACAATTAATTTTTTCAAATCTGCACTTAACTTCCTCTAGATATTTAAAATGTCCATAGCCTTTGTCAAAAAATGTGCACACATGCTTTTGAAGATTGGGATCCATGTTCAAATATATGTAAAGAATGTGAATAAGTTGAAAGTGTATTCAAAAATTAGATGATGCTTAAATATACATATATGGTACAGGCAAGTGGTCTGAATATGAGGTGAAACAAAGCTTTGTTTAAAGCAGTAGACCCCAAAAGCAAACCTGTTAGTAGACAATCTTTCCAGAGGGACAACAGTCACTATCAGCTGACGACACATTTGAATATCGATAGGTACTGTAGACTACTACTTTTGCGATCGTACTTGGAACCAAAACTTTGCAAAGTTGCTCACCAGTGACAAGCAGCAAGTGTCAGTAAATTCCTAAGGGGCCATCCTGGGTGAGCTTCCAGTGTACATGGATCACAGAAACACAGCAACACCTGAATTAAAAAAAGTGCATTTAGTTACCTGTACAAAATATTTCTGTGCTAAAAATTTGTATTCATGCATTGTTACTACAGTGGTCACTGTTGTTGGAGCCCACTCTGATCAGGGACCACCTGTCTTGAAAAACCACATTTTCAGGATCCTCTGCTTAGCACTTTCCATCTTATTCATATCTCCTATGAAAAACCACCTCTCTTGGGAGACCACAAATGTCATTAAAAGGGGTGGTCTTTCAAGACAGGTGTCACTGTACATGTATTTTCCTCTCTTTAAGTATTCATAATATTGACCTGATATAACCAGTTGTGTATTATGACCTATCACAAACAGAAAGCTGAGTATGGTAAGGTACAGCAAAAATAGAAGGTTCTTGTGTCCATTCTGTGCAGGGCATTTTGGTCAGCTGGGTTAGGGTTGTATATTCCCATAGCTTTCAATTGAACTTTGCAACTAAATAACATTAAAACTGCTGTAAGCAGAAATGCCTAATTTGATGTAAACTTGTCTGACAATGAAATGCTAATGCAAATGTTATTATTTCCAACAGTAACCACTTTATTCATGGTTATAATCCAATGGGAATACATATATACACCTCTAGCCAGCAAGAATGTTGTGTATTGGGCTGTGTATTCAGCTGAACACACATACACATTTACTTTGTTTCTTCCAGTTGTGACCTCTCATAATGTTTTCCAACCAGTCTAATCATAACATGCCATGTACTACATGTAGGCTACCATAGAAAACAAACACAATTTACATAAATATCTTCTACTGACAAAACTGTGAAACCATGCACCAGATGGCAGTAAATCTAAAGTGTATCACATTCTTTTTACCTTATTTGGACCTTGTGAGAACTCGTGGAAATCTTTCAGGTGAGCAACCTCAAGGGAACTGCTGGAAGACTCTCTTGCCAAGAAAAACGCCACATCTCCTGTTGACCTGAGGGCATCATATCCTTTGGTGAGACTTTCAACCTTCATATGCAAAGATATACAAACAATAAAAAAAGTCCCCACTAAATGTCCAACTGAAAGAACATCTGGTTTTGTAGATTCCCTCCTGCATCTGCTGCTAACAAAGATAGCTAGCTATATCCAGGACACAGGTGATTTTGTAACAAAAATGAGTTGTCATTGCCATTACCAGAAGACACACTTCAGGTAACCAATCATGTAAATGCAATACATTGCATAGTGAAGCATGAGCTGTCCTTTGTAACAGAGAACCCACAGAAAAACTGCACGAGTGTGATTACCAAAATATTGAAATTATTTACTAGATGCACCGTCTTCAAACTTATTGGGTTTTCCAAGCATTATACATGTATTTACAAACCAGTGGTGTGGACATGGATTCCAAAGAGGTCCCTTAAAATACACATTATGTCTGACTTAGAAGCCAACTCACTTACATTCTCACTACAACCCGTGGTTTATTGACGTGTCACCAGTGACATGGATGGATAAATAGTGTGGAAGTCAGGGACGGGAGGGGGGGGGCTAGGGAGTAGGGAGTATATGTAGGGAATGGAGGTACATGGGGAGGGGTGAGGGCATTGAGGGTGAATACTAGTGTGGAACTCAGTGGAAGTGTTTACAAGGGGCATGGAGTGTGAACAATGATAGCTATGTGGGGGCTAGCAGGGTTAGATAGTATGGAGGGGTATTAAAAATAGTGTGGAAGTCAGGGATAAGCCGGGGGGAGGGGAGCATGGAGGGGTGAATAGTGTGGACAGGGGAGTAGATTTGTGATGTTTTATGAATATTGTGATGTTCATAAGTAACAGGGGGGAGGTACATGTACATTCATCCCTAAATCATGCCTCAAATGCTGGGGTGGTACATACAACACAACAACCTTGTGTCCTTGCAAACTTGCTTTTCTTGTGTAAACAGCACAATGTATATTGCCCAAAGCACACAGCCACTGAAAGATAGATTATATGAACACTTTTCTCTGCACCACATGAAAGGAAGTGCCAAGAACTCAGCCAATGACCAGAACTACAGTCACCAGTCCACACCGGACTCAATTTGATATTCAATATTGTGGAACACATCCAAACCCCTCCTGATCTGCAAAAATTACTGCAAACAGATTTTATAGAGACCAAAACTAGATCCACTAACTGTGCACTTTGGGGTCATTTGGCCAGTATGTTATGGTTTACTTGCATCACTATTAAAATAACTGAAAATACAGCCAAGCAGAATACATCAAAATAACTTCACAATGTCATGTTGCTAATTCATCATATAATGGCACTCTTACAGCATATGGAAACAAAATGAATTCGTCATTTTAAATTTTCATAACAAATACAATGTATATAATAAAAATAGTTCATTTATATAGGATGAACAGATGAAATACACATTTTGGGTATACAAAGTTAAAGACAATCGGAGGCTATTACACGTTTGACATTGTTTACTCCCGACCAATGATTTTCTTCTGAAAGCTAAAACCTCGCCAGGAGGCTCCACCGAATCTGGTGTCTTTATCAGTATGTTTCCCGTCAGTAACTACATTACCTGTTCCACAGAAAATCTACTGGCAAGCCGCTGTGGTCCTGTTACTATGGCAACTGTCTCTGGAGCACACAATGCAGGAAAGGCAAACCAGTAGTAGTAATGGTATTTTTTGAGGTCCTGAAAAATAGAAAGCAACACAACTTGCTCCCTGTGAAATACATATTCTATACCAAAGTAAAGATATTTGTATGTAAATTTATAAGAAAATATTCTTTGTTTATTTGGTTTTGACTCATCCCAGTGGACAGTCCATCTTTCTGTACTGCTTTGGTCCCTTGCAGACATCAATGCAAAAAAATTATAGTACTACCATAATATGCAGAAAAACAGTTATCTTGGATAACATTTAACTTGTATATGTTGTCATGAGTTGGGAATCTATTATACCTTTTAAAAGCATTCTTACGGAACAAAAATCTTTAAATACAATGCAAAATACAAAAGACAAATGTTATAAAGAAACTTAGAGCCTTGCACAAAAGCAAAGGGATGCAGAAATAAAATACACAAATGAATGAATGAATGAATGAATGAATGAATGAACGAATGAATGAATGAATGAATGAATGAATGAATGAATGAATGAACATACTGTTTTAAATGTGAGAATGTAGCAAAAAAGTCTTTTAAAATGAATATATGGTGTAATGAAAAAGAATAGTATATATGGTGGTACAGATTCACTTAAAAGACCACAAATATGAACATAAAGAGGGCGCATGTGATCAATCTTGAAATATAATATATCCAAACTGCTGATAGGTCTATATTACCTTGTGTCACCTTGTCTAAAATTTTCTTCTAAAATTGTCCATTAAATGCATTTTCCACATTATTGACTTAGACTCCTGCGATTTTATGAACTACATGTACATGAATTTCAGTTGAAAAAAACATAGTATACTCACTGCAAATGTTAAGACAGTAAATCTCGCCAGGAGAGATGGGTCTTGTATGGCCCTTCCCGATGAAATGTCTTCCCATAGCTGGATCACAATAAAACAAGACATGTTTGTAAAACATAGATGCCCCCTACCATCATAATGTTCGCCCTCATTACTCGGTTGATAGTACTAAATAGGGCACTCATGACCTTGGGAAGTGGATGAAGAAACTAAATTCACTAAAGTGGCTTTGTAGCCTTGGACATTATGTCGAGGTCAACCTTCTTTGAAGCTATCCAGCCCTAATAGTAGACTATAAATATCCTCAGAATAAAAGCTCTCGCTCAAAACATTCTGCATTTATTAAGCAGAAACCAAATTCAGTAATGTGGCTCTGTGACTTTGGAAATTGACTCAAGGTCATTATTTCAGATCTTGATCTAGCTCTTATAGAAGGCTATATTCCTGTGCATTATGAAAACACTAAGTAAAAAACATCTTTTGTTATCATGCAGAAACCAAAATCACCAATAGGACTCTAGGTGGTGACCTTGGGAATTTGGTTAAGGTCATCCGTCTTTTAAGCAGACCAAGCCATGTGCAATATTGAAGTCATAACTTAAATTCTGAGTTTACCAAAGTGCCCTTCTGACCTTTGAATTTAGGTCAAGGTCATCCATCTTCAACTTGACCCAGACAAGGATTATAATCCTGTGCAATATACATGTCCTATCATAAAAAGTTTTCTGGTACAGAAACCAAAACTCACTCTAGTACCTCCATGACCTTGGAAATACAGTCATGGTCAACCACCTTGATACTTCACCTAGCCCTTATATAGGAATATATTCCTGGGCAGTATCAAAGCTTTATCTCAAAAACTTCTTATGTTATGGTGCAGAAACCACAGTCTCTTTACCAACCAACTGACCGACCTGGTAACCTTGGGAATATGGTCAACAGACCTGCCTAGTTCGAAACAGACTCCTCAGTAGGATTGAGGCCACCTGTCAGTAGTTTGACCCACTTGTCAGTAGTCCGTCTATGGAACTATATATATTTGTTTTTAGTATCGCAATCGACATTTAATTCATGTCAAAACACAAAAAGCTTGCATATTATCATACTATTTTATTATTTTAAAAACAAATTTGCACTAAAATACATGTATATGGGTAAAAAGTATATGTTCAACAAGTATCAACATGAGTTTCAATGCTGGAACAAGTATGTCAACTGTACTGATGCTGATATTCTGGTGAGCTACAACTTGACACAGGATCGCCTCCGCCCGTGTTACCGAGTCCCGATGAGTTTCCTCTGATTTATTTTTGCCCATAAAAGAGTCCATCGAATGGTTTATCCTTTTCAGCTTTTCAAAATCTTTATGGGTTTTAAGAGTCCACGTGCCTTTTGCAGTCATTTCTCCCCCCGTGACTGCACACAAAGTCCATGTTACACACCGCACAGTGCGCGTGCATGTCTCCCTTGCGGGAAGGCCCAAGGCAGGACCACATTTGTCGGTACTCCGCCTTGTATCTTTGGCAAGGTTTCTTCGCCGGTTTACCACTTGCAGCACCATTAGTTTCATCGGGACGTGCTCTTTTTCTTGCTGTTGTTCCTGCTCGCTCCATGACACAAAAAATTCAATATGGCAGTTTTTCAAAATCGAATTCCCGCAAGGTATAATCAACTCACGCCGCCAGATGACAGGCCGTACGATTGTGTGCCGCTAATGCATCCCGATAGTGTCTGCTAACTTAAATGCTACTTATAAACAACTAGGGATATTGTAAGCATAATGAAGCTAGCAGACAAGTTTACAAACCGCTTTAGTTAAATTATATTCTTTTTTTTTTCTTGTCTGTAGTATCGGATGGCCAAACCGTAGGCCGTATTTTAATACACGAAAACGTAGAAACTACGGCGAATCCGTAGAGCTAGGCAGGTCTGGGTCAAGGTTATCCATCTTCTAAGCTGACCAAGCCCTAATTGAGGATTATTACCATATGCAATATTGAAGTCATAAATTAAATTTTGAGTTACAATGCAGAAACAAAGTTCACTAAAGTAACCTCGTAACCTTGTGACCTTTGAATTTACATCAAGGTCACCCATCTTCGAACTTGACCTAGCCCTGGATAAGGGCTATAATCATGTGCAACATACAGGTCCTATCATAAAAACTTTTCTAGTTATCATGCGGAAACCAAAAGGTACTACAGTATCTCAGTGACCTTGGAAATACAGTCATGGTCAACCACCTTGATACTTCACCTAGCCCTCATACTGAAGTATATACCTGGGCAATGTCAAAGTCCTATCTCAAAAAATTCTTGGGTTATGGTGCAGAAATGAAAGCCTTTGTACCAACCGACTGACATGAGCAAAGCTACACTGTACATGCCCTGCCTTCCTCGAAGGGGAACATATATATTTGAACCAATGTTGAAAGGAGTCACAGGCTACGACAAAGCCAGTCTTTGCTGGTGCAACTGGGACTAAGTCTAGTGTCCTGATCATGCCGAAGTTGCCACGGAAGATGACCAAAGCTGATGCTTGGGAAGTTTAGACTGGTAAGGCATGCTTTTCAAAAGCAATTGTGCAAAAATTCCTAAATAAGTGACAGGTTGAAGTTGAGGTTTCTGAGTACTGCCAGATTATAGCCTACAATAAGGCAACAGGCTATTTATTCTATTGGTGATTTGATGTCTTGTGTGCAATTCTTGTCTTCGTTCAGTGATGTCTACCCTGCATTTGCCGTACAGTGCTTTATTTTCTAATATTTTTATATGCAAAAGGGATTCATATCATATAAGGCAACACCTTTGTTCCCGATCAGTTTTTTTATTTTTTAAATAAAAATGTCTAAACCAAGAAGATAGGCCATGTTGCTCGGTTGGGAATACTGGCAGTGTAAGCTGCATGCTAAGACAGGCAAAACAGAAGCACCTCCCGCTGTGTGGCTTATCTGTATTCAAGTTGTCGTCAAGTGCTTGGGTATTCCCCTATCTTTTAAAGTTTGTGGCATGCTATAACAGTCATTATTATCGTAAATTCTCTAGAAGAAGATGCACCCCGACTTTGGGACATCTACAAGGTTTTAATCTCTGTCATTATGTTCAGCAGAAAAACCCTAATAGAAGATGCACCCCAACTTCAGGCTGCTAATTTAAGTAATCAAAATGAAAAGTTCCCACCTGAGTTTCATGTGTATGACTCACCCATCATTTTTTACATCATTTAATCAATATTACAGAAGCATGTTGTTATCTTTTTTTCTGTCTGTGGTACTTTCATCAATAAAAAGTAGGTATATTAAAAATGCAACCCTTCTATAATTACTTGACCTTATGATGTCATTTATTCTCAGTATGTCTACTCCTGAAGCCACCATATCTCATCAGGTCATGGTACGAGGAAAACTCTTTGTTAGAAGATGCACCCTGACTTCATCATCTTCAATTTGGAAAAAAAATAAAATGTATTCTAATACAAGCTGCGGCTTCAATTAGAGAATTTACGGTAATCTATTTAGGCATGCATCAGTCTTACAGACGCTTTTCAATGCGACTCTTTACCTTCACATATCCCAGGCCTTGTTATGAATCACTAAACAGAATAAAACTAAAAGCCTGCTGTATGTTAGCCTATGATTTTAAATTCAGCTGGTTTTGAGTTTACATTTACACTGTCTTAGCATACAGCTTATACTGCTTGTATTGCCTATTGGCAACCGCGCAAGACGGCCTGTTGTAAACTTTGAACAGTCACTTAAATAGGAATTTTCGCACGACTTATGAAAAGCATCCCTTACCAGTCTAAATTTTCCAAGCGCCAGCTTTGGTGATCTTCTGTGGCAGCTACGGCATTGTCAGTGCCGGGCACAGACTCAATCCCAATTGCACCGACAAAGATCGGTTTTGTCGTAGCCCGTCTGTGGCTCCTTCAAGTAAGGCTGAATTTTTCTGTTCCTAACCCTACATCTTCCCCCTCGGCTTCAGTAAGGAACAGCTAAAACAGAGATCCAGCTCATTCTCTACCTTGCTACCACTCATACTCTCTCCATTGCTATCTGCCATTGTATCACACAGACTCCCTTCCATGATGTCACAACCCAGAGCCGGTTTGATGCCCAAAAAGGCACTAACTTGTCAACTTTGAGTCCGCCATGGGCAACAAAATGCTTTTGCAAGTAAAGTTATTTTTCTGTGCAAATATGGCTAATATCTTCACAAAAGTGCTATAAAACTCCAAGTCCTTCCCTTTGAAGAAAAATAAATCTTTTGGCATTTGGGACCTTTAAGATACGTAGTATCTCATATGACTGTGACAGGTCTTTAGGGCACGTACTGCTGCATTGAAATCTTTTTGTATATCAAAAACTAAATCATAACCATCAGAGCTGACACATGATGACTATAAGTACATGACTTCCTGACACAAAATAAACAAATATCGCATCATATTTTTAAAGCAACCCTGTCCTCATAAGTGTCCCCTCTGCCCCATTTTTCTGACACTAAAATTCTGAGATATTGGAAAATGATTTACAAGTTGATGCAGCTAAAACGTTTAAAAAAATTTGGTTTGCACTTGCAGCTCATTTCATTAAATTTCTTAAGTGTCTCAGGTGCTTAAAACAGGACAATATGGTAACCAAGCTACATACATAAACATGTAATGGGAGATGTTCCATGGAACACACACGAATACATACTTTATTTTGCACATGGTAAGACTTACCCAATAAGGAAACTATATTATATCTAGAACAGATGATTTTCAGAATTACAGCATATGTATATCTAAACATCAGTTTTACTTACTTCCTTGCTGTAAGTCTTTAAAAATATTTTCTTGTCACAGTTCTTGAAGTCGTCAATTGTGTTTGTATTTTTCAGAATGCCATGAGCTGGAAAACATCTGGCTGGGGTCTTTGATGATCTAGAAAAATAAAATCAGAAACTTTGCTATAGACATTCTCTTGTGAAACATGACAAAGTCTCAAATTATGTGACACAATTACTCACCTATTCCACTCTTCCAGCTCAGCATCCTTTCACGAATTACATAATCCAGAATGACAGCCGCATTCTAGTGAATGCATATATGTATCAAAGAGGCCCATGCACAGATATCTGTACAGCCCGAAATTTCCCTATCTTAGGCATTCCAAAATATTTTAACCCTTTCAGTGCCAAATTTTGGGCTGAGTCAACAGCTTTTCTTGGCGTGCATTGGATGCAGTGGGTGCCAGGAAAAACTGTTGACCTGGGGTATTCTCTCTGGAACTATAGGCAAAGTGGTACTTAAATGAAAGGTCTTTTTACAAGGAATATGTATCTGGGATCTTAATGATAATTCAGACTTGTCTGACTTAAGTAGATCGACATTAGATGTGATTGGCACTGAAAGAGTTAAGAAATGTGCTGGACCACTAATCAGAGACAATGATAACATCTGTGTGGCTTTTCTGTATGAAAATGCTAGTTTCTAACACAGGTGGTCTCTGCTAGGAGGAGCCACTGTTGAGTCCATGCACAGGCAATTATACATGTACACTATACGAGCGTCAATACAGCACACCAACAAATTTGCAAGTGATTGCTTTGCACATCTTTTCAGCACATCCTATAATGATGTATGTTCATATAAAAGCAGATTAAACTGAGTCTGAACTCTCATAAACTTAAACAAAATAGGTCAAGTCTACAAGGTCTATCAATATTTTGTTGTCACTGTATGATATGAAATAGTATAAACTTTGACGTGTGATAATCCATCCAATATTACAAACTTCGATACTTGATAATTGATGTATAAACCACATACTCATTTTTTAAAAGGTACAAGTACATCTCTCTATGAACATGATAAAGAATGCATGTGCATTTTTATATTAGCAAGCAAATTGTATAAATAGTTCAAATCACCCCTAAATTATTCCATCACATGCTACGTATTTTTCCAAGTACATGTAACATACATGTACAACATGGAGGTCTAAATCCTTTTCAAAGCTCATCTATCATTTTTGAATGTCATGCAATTTTGGATAGTAGCTAGGATGTCTCAGCTTAGTTTCATGTCCCAGAAGCTTTCTGCTTTTAAGTGCTCTCCCTAATCATTACATTGAAGAATGAGAATGAAAGATCTGAAAGCATTTCATGTAAATATTCTATGATATGCCAATTTGCAGCAGCACATTGTATCATCATGAATGAGTGAAATATTTCAAGTTCTAGTCAGGGCAATTGAAACTTTTCAGGAACTAGGATTGTCCTCGGGATCTCAAATTTTGCATAAAAATGACTGCAAATTATACAGGATGCACAATCCTTTTAACCCTTTCCCCCTTAAACCAGCCAAAACAGGCTGGTGGTCGAATGTGGTCTGCTTCAGTGTTTTCTTCAGCAGTGATGAAAAACAATTTTACTGAGAATAGTAGTAGAGTCCTATCAAGTTCACATGCCAAGGAAAGCTGTTGACTCAGTCTCAATTCACGGGGAAAGGATTGATGAAATATGAAATGTGTAGCCAAATCCTTTAAGACCTATAATGGGCCAGATAGTTTTGGATGCATCAAAACTGGCTACATGCATGTACAATAACACCTGTTGTCCCAGACTACAAGTCAGCCTGTGGTGATCTGATCCATCTGGAAAGTTCAATCTACATGACCAAAGAGGCCAGCTGTTAAAAAGTTAAGCTACAGTCACAAATGTACAGTGTGGCATTTTCCGGAAATAAAGCTACATAAATCAAACAAAAATATGTGTACCTATGGATATGAACACATCATATAAAAAAAAAAAACCTTAGCCATACTCATTCAGAGCTCTTTCGTGGTATCCCTGATTGTCATATTTTGGATGAAAATCAGGTCATCAACAAATCCGTGGATTCAAAAGTCTGCAGCTAGCACACATCCTCCGTTTGAAAATGAAAAGTGACTGATTTTGCAGTACATGTACTCACTGATCCAAAGCAGTGTAATCCAGGTTCATCCTACATGGCAAACCAGGTGGATCTCCTGAAATTAAGTATAAGCACACAATTATACATATGCAAAATAGACACTGATATGATGCTGTTTTACATATTAAATCAAGTTGATTCTTGTGGAATGTTCTACGGTCAGATTGACTGGTGCTTTGCAGTTTCCCCATTGTCATGATTATTCCTTACAAAATAGCTTTGCAAATTATCCTTAATCATCCTAACCATAATAAAAAATATTTGGACAAAGTGAGCACACCAGAACCACAATGTATTTTCCCAATGGTCTAACTGCATTGAGAAAGGCACTGGTCAGTGTTTCTAGACGCACAGTCCACATTTTACAATGACTCTGAACAGAGTGACCCAGTGATCAAGTAAAAATGATGGCTGTTCCAAAAAACTCATCAATTACTTCAAAGGAAATTACCTGAAAGCAGTGTCAAAAGCATATTTAAGGGGTAATGCCTCAAAACCCCTTGGCTGCCCACATCTGATATTGTGCGCAAGAATTTCAAAGTAAATTGACCCGGTGACCTTAAAATTTAGTCACGGTCATCCAGTTCTTCAGATCTCATGTGCAAGACATTTATTGAAGAGAAAAACTGACCTTTAAATTAGGTCAAGGTCACTGTCCTTCACACTTGACAAGGACGATATGCATTATAAGGGTGATTATCTGTAAATGTTTCATGATCTCAGCAATTCTGGTTCTCCTGATATTGCGTGCAAGAAATTCATAGAGAATTGACCTAGGTGACCTTAAAATTGGGTCAAGGTCATTGTCCTTTGAACTTGACATCTCTATGTACAATAGTTTTGGAGATATTCAACTTTTTAACTTTTCAATGCCCCTTATTAGCATAATTTGAAATTCTACAACTATACTGTCAATTATAGTGGCCACAAAGGTATTATATGCACATTGAAATTTTGAGTCCATCTGCAATAGTTTGGAAGATATGGCGCTTTTGTAATTTTTGTTGCCTCTAAAATTTGCATAATTACAAACATCATGACTTTTCCAAATGAGATGCATAATTTCACTGGTTATGTCAGTCACCATGGCAAGTTTGGTGGTTTTCAGCACAACAGTGTCCGGAAAAAAAAAAGTCTGGACCAACTTGGCTGTGTGAGAGAGAGAGAGAGAGAGAGAGAGAGAGAGAGAGAGAGAGAGAGAGAGAGAGAGAGAGAGAGAGAGAGAGAGAGAGAGAGAGAGAGAGAGAGAGAGAGAGAGAGAGAGAGAGAGAGAGAGAGAGAGAGAGAGAGAGAGAGAGAGAGAGAGAGAGAGAGAGAGAGAGAGAGAGAGAGAGAGAGAGAGAGAGAGAGAGAGAGAGAGATTGGAAAAACAAAATGTCTGGGTTGGCACCCAGACATAATAAATACAGGACGTGCCCTCTTTGGGACGAACTGTAAACTAACCATCAGACTACAATGCGTTGCCCTTTAATGGCAGGCAAAGTAATTAATCCAAAAGCTACTCAAGAATGCAGTCCATAGGAGTAGCATCTCAGAAATATAAGTTAATCAAGTCCACCAGGCTACCAAAAGTAGTTCAGTCCATGCTGGTTTGACATGTTATTCATTCCAATGAACCATGATCCAAAATTGTAAAATCTTAATTTTTACATCTTGGATAACTTCAAAACTATTAAAATTTACAGATAGAGGTGCCATTCCGGCTTAAATTTAAAAGTTTGTGACACAGTTGCATCCAATGAACCATAAAAGAAGGTTTGACAGTTCTAATTTATGCAAATAAGAGGAATACACAAAATTTAAATCTTTGAATAACTTCAAAACTATTTTTCATGGAGGTGTCATTCCCAACTTTAATTTGTAGGTATGTGACAGAGCCACATCCAATGAACCATAAACTGAAGGTGTAGGGTTTTAATTATACAAACATACAAAACAAAAATTTCTTCAAAACTATTACATTCAACAATCATCATTACTGTATCCCAATTGCTACCTCTACAATTTCACTGTTCTGGTTTGAATTGTACAGGTTTACAATAAGAGTAATATCTTGCACTAGTACATGCTTTCAGTGGAATTTGGTGATAAAGTAATATTATAGTCTGATGATGGTGGTGTCATTTAAACTTCAGTTTATAAGTTTGTGACACGGCCATATCCAATGTCAATGAACCAAGAACCAAAGTTGCTGCATATTAGTTTATGCAGATTAGGCTGATACACAAAATTTTAAACAATGGCAAAGTGAAGCATTTCAAACTCTTCTCATTTTGAAGGCACCCTGACAGATTTGCTGTGAAGCAAATCTTCTTTTCTGGTTTATTATTTTAACTTTTGTGTCCCTGGCCTGACGGTCTGGCCAACTTGTCTCTGAAACGACACTTAGTCTTAGAATGTTAGCACTCCCGGAATGGTTATCATAATCACATATAGGACATACTCTCATACCGTTGTAGTAGAATCCCCTGGCACTGATAGGTTTGTCGTCTAAGCCATACACCTCTAATTTGTTCTGTGATAATTTGTGCCAAAATCCGGCATCCAAGCTGCTGCTGAATGGGGCGTACTGTAACTGTCGTGAAGACGACGTCATATTTATGAACCAGTCCTGTCTCTTTACCAATTCCAGCCAAGGATTCTTTGATTTGTACAAACAATCAGGAAAAAATGGTCAATCACACCTTTTCCTCAGTGAAATAAACATGAGAGAATAAAAGTGTCCGGCTGTCAAAATATCATCCATGTCATGTGCAGACTACTTTACACTTCCGGCAGTTACGAGGTTAAAGTGCAGTCGATTTTGATTGGGTGATATTGAGGACGTATTACCTGAGCAAGCATGGCGGCTGTTTGAAACGAACTGGATACTTCTTTGTCTGCATGTGACTATTTTTGTGTGAAAATCATGTTCTATGTGACTGCATCTTAAACAAAGAGGATGTGTATAACTATTTTTATTACAATGGGCAGGTTTCATGGTGCTGTTGTTCTTATATGTGTGATAATGTTGGGTATGATCTTGGATTGCCAAACATCCGACAGTTCTTTCTCAATGGACCAAGTATCAGATACTGAGAGATACAGGGTTGGCAAAGAACAGTACGAAACAATTAAGAGAGAAGGTAGAATGCCCAGATACAGTAAATGCTGGACAAGTGCACTACAAAATCTAGAATTTGGGTGCAAAAATTTAGACGATGACGTTCAACACAGACTTGGACTGGCATTTACAAACTGTTTTCTTCAGAAAACTGGCAAGAAGCCATACCCTTGTGAAAGTCACCAAGATATCAGAATTTGTACCAAAGACATGGCCCCCGAAGCTTATAATGTATACACAGAGTTCTTCACTCACACACAAAATATCTGCTTCTTCTTGCAAGCTCAAGTTTGGCAGGAAGTGACAGAAGACACAGTAGCAAGGCTTGCAGACAATTCACATCGTGTTTCTGAGCAGATAGAAAATTCCAGCAGCCTTCAGGCAGAAGTGATGAAAAGACAAAATGAGTCAATTAAAAACCAAGAGCTACTCTTGCAAAGAGGAAAGCAACTGAAGCATGCTTTAGAGTCATCATCAATGGATGTCCACAGGATGCTGCAAGAATTCAAAGATACAACATCTGAACAACGTGCCATGATATTTGAAGTGTTCGACAGAGTGGCTTCTCTTCAGTCAGTTGTGATGGGGGAATTCACTGGATTTTATTCTCTTATATTTTATGTGATTTCAATTTTAGTGAGTTACCTGCTGACATCAACTCCAAGGACGAGTGCAGCAAGGTTTTGGTTATTTGTGATAATGAGCTTAAACATCATCGCAGAAAGAATACTGGTTGCTTGGGGTGTTGATGAAGATATGCCAGGTGGCAACATTTTAGATTTAAATGTAAGTTTTGATTGGGGAAACACTTAAATGCAAATTGTTTCATGCAATGCCTATTATCATTCACTTCACTTTTATTGCACACTCACAAACCATGATTTTATCAACAAGATTATGATGTGATAAAAATAATTCAATCCCTAGTCTGGTGCCAGGAATTTCCATTCTGTAACAATTTGGCAATAGCTGCAGCAGCTGTAAGGTTTTAAGCCAAAGACTGTTTGTCTTACTCAAAAGCATAAAAATACAATTGTCATTTTCTTGTCTTTCCTTTTTTTCTCCTTCTTTTTTTGAACTTAATAAGTCTAATCAAAATACATGTACATATACAGTGATCCCCCCACTTACCTGTACATGGCCAACCTGAATGCAGTCAACAAATGGCCTCATATGAGGGATCACCTTTCTAGATGGAAAAATTTAATGTAAATGCCACACTTTCTGCATGGGAAGGTGGCCTGTGGTGAGGGGGACGACAGTATCATGAATGTATGTTTCAATCATTTAATAAATTTAGAAATATATGTAGCCAATTTAGCAGAGTGTAACAATGTTACCAGCCAAATCACACCTTTTTGGCCACTAACTATTTGGGTAAAGGATAGCATTAGCCTGGAATCCTGATATGGTACCACATTGTCCTCGGCCCTCCTCCTACGCATACTTTTGAATTAACATGAGGAAGAAAAAAAAAGATTTGGTATATAAGCCATGAATCCTCAAATGGTCAAATTAGCTTGCATATTCATTTTTATATAGTATAGACTTTGTTCATTGAAGTATGACCTGTAACCACTTGCTTTCCAGTGACAAGCTGAATATCTAGGTTTGCGGAAAGATTGAACAGCCTGCAGCATGTGCAAATATTTTTTAAAAGGGAGGCAGGGGGAGACTGCACCATGTGCACAAGAGGAAAAAAATCCCAAAAGATTTATGCAGCAGGTGGCTTATCTCATAAAATGCAAGTTTCTGCTATATCTTGTATGTCTACTTTTGCAAATAATTAGGTACTATCCACCTGTGAATTAATATTGCCTTTGTTTCAGTGTAGATTTTGCATCATGCATGTCACGCTTAGCATTTTCTTTTGTGTCTAGATTTCACTCATGAAAATACTTGGCTACTAGGATACATTTATTTTACTCACCACCATGCAAAACAAAGGTATAATCTCATTGCAATAGCTAACATCACACCTGAAACTGTCACTAGGTGGGTCATAACAATAACAAATCAATGGGTTAATATCTGGGTATTACAGAATATGTATTAAGTTCAAGATGATTAAAAAAAAAACAAACATGGAGGGCAACAAGTGAACAAAAGAGAACATAGTTCCCCATGTAGACTGGTCCAAAAGCCTCATAAACATTGTTCGGGCATTATCCCTTGAAGTGAAATTCTATGCAAGGTTTTTCATACATCGCAGTCTCCCCACCACCACCACCAACTGGACTGGAAAATCCTGTGAGTACAAAATTTATGTGGAACCATCCCTTACAGTAGAGCCTGTTGTAAATTTGGGTGGGTCCTTTTTCAATATTGATGGTCATGGGTTCAGGAGGACACACTCTGCTTGATGTGTTCTATTGACCTTGGGGGGGGGGGGGGGGGTGTGGAATCCATATGGAAAGAGAAATAAAAAAATAACGCTTTTATCCCTGGCTTTAAAACTTTGAAAATTGGGACATGTGATTCTGTATGGTTTGCTGTACAACCTTCATACCAAAACACACACACACACACACACACACACACACACACACACACCAGAGTTTAAGTACATGGATGGTTTCTCAAGATGGACAATGGATTGATGTACTCAATTTTCATTTTACAGTCCAGCTGCACACAACTGAAACAGTACTCTATTATACATGTTTCATTGTTCAAAATCATGAAAAAATGCAAAAAATATATGCATAATGATGAAATAAAACTGGTCAACTTAGAAGATCCTTGGAAGCCAGTTTATGATTATTGTAGAAGTTTGCAAATGAAGAATGTCTTCCAAGTGTGTCTTGCATGTCCACTCATCCATGGGTAATTCTGGAAATTGTCTATTTTCCGGGCATCTGCAGTACACACTATGACTTCAACGTGGTACACCCAGTGTTGTCTGTAGCTTAAAATAGAAGGGAGATTTGCCCTGCCCTTTTGTTTTGCTCCCTGCTCTTTTTCTTTACTCCCTGCCTTTTTCTTTAGCTCCCTGACCTTTTCTCCTATGTTTTCTTTATATTCTGGGCAATTACATTCAGTTTTGCATAAAATTTCAATATAATTTAAACTAATTGGCAAAACAATGTATCGAATTATCTATTGACCATGAGTATAAGATAGAAATTCAGAACTATTTCCATAAAAACAACAAAAAAGCCTGTTTTTTGGACCACTTTTGGATGCCCTTTTTGATTGTCATTGTGTGCTTTAAAAGTGCCCTTTTAGATGAAAGGTGCCCTGCCCTCCTAAAAAGCTGAGGACAACGCTGACACCAGCATTTTGAGTGATTTTCTTTTGTCATGTTTGTGCAAGACATCCAGCATGGCATAATTCTACACTGCTCTCTTTCTCCGCTATCTTTCACAATGGTCGTCAAAGCCCCACGCTCCAAAGTGTTCGACATACATGTACATGTACATGTAATTACGGCATGGGTAATGGCCTGTGGCAGCAAGTGAGTAAGAATAACCTGGTAGCCAGGTATAAAATTAGCATGTAATGTAGCATGGGTTATAAAGCTTAAGATGTCAATTTATGGTACTGGTGTGCCAAGTGCATGATGTGCCACACTTTCTGCAGTAGAAGGTGGACTCTTACGAGCAGGTGGCCTAGACTGACAGGCCTTAAAAGAGGGGGGACCCAAGTAGTTTGAATACATGTGTGTTCAGTAATTCAATAAAATGTTAAAACAGGATCCCATATGCTGGTAGTTAAATCAATTTTGAATTTTAACTTATAACAGTAGTTGAAGTGCCCTCTCTGAGTCTATATGATTGAATGTGTAAACAATGCACATCAGATCCAGTGTACTGTTGAAATTTATTTTGAATTTTAATTTGTCACATTTAAAATGTCGAATTAGTGTTCACATTAGAATGTGTCAAGAATTTCCATCATATCAAGTGTGTTTTCATATTTTCTTTAGACAATCATCTATGGAAGACTGTGGCTGTGTCGTAAAATCTTTTGTGTATGTGCCCTGGTGCTATGGCTGGTGTTTGCCTACAGATTTATGGACTACAACAAGATCAACAATCAGTTGCTGGTGGAAATCCGAAAACAGAACTCTGATCTTAAGCGTTTTATATTAGATGCAGGTAATGTTTGGAGGTTTTTAGCTCGGCTGACTTGGTCAGTCAGCTGAGCTTATAGGATGGTCAGTTGTCCATCATCTGTCATCCACTGTCTGTGGTCTAGCGGTCTACAATTCACATTTTCAACTTCTCCAAAACCATCAGTCAGATCCACTTCAATTCCATAGCAATGTACCTTGGGTGAGTCTCTACCAATTTATTCAAATGTCATGTTCCATTGAATTTTGCACTTTTTATGATTCTTTTGTTTGGCAAAATCTTAAAAAGTCTCCAAAGCCGCTTCGCCAATTGCTTCAAAATTGCATAGGGACACTTCTGGGGACCCCCAGACAATAATTTGTTTGACAAGTGGCACTGCATTTTAATTCTCTCGCTCTCTTTTTGGACATATTTTTGTATGTGAAAGCTATTTTTGACTCCTTCTCCAAAGTCATCTCTTTGATTCTTCTGAAACTTGGTGGAATGGAGCTTGTGTAAGGGGTAAATAAATTTGTTCCATAGGTGCAGATGTTGATATTCTGGATCCCTGATTTTTAACGAATATTCTATTCAGGTACCTTTCAGTCAACACATGTATTTCTATTGATTGCCATGTAAGTCAATTAGGATTGCAGTGGAAATTCACATTTTCAACTTCTCCAAAGGCATCAACAGATTCACTTCAAATTTGTGCAACTGTTTACCCTCCAGTGATTCAGAGATTTTTTATGATTTTTTTTTGGGAGGGGGGGGGGGGGGTGGGGGGTTGGCAAAACCTAAAAATCTTCTTGGAAACCACTGGGCTGATTGGTTTGAAATTAGATAGAGACACTTCTCAGGATTTCCAGACCTAAATTTGTGTAACAAGTGGAACTGCAATTCTTTTCTAATTTTTTAAGATTTTTTCTGTCTCCATTATTATTGACTTCTCGAAAGTGTCACTCATATTGTTCTGAAACTTGGTAGAAACATAGCTTATGGGAAGTTTCAACAAAACAGTGTACTATAGATTTTGATACTTTGGATCCCTGATTGTTAATTGATTGTTTTCAATTTGAGAGCCTGTTGGTTACTATGTAAATCAATGGGGATTGCAAAGGAAAGTGACATTTTCACCTAAGGCTATTTTCAACTGCTCCAAAACCATCACTGAGAATTTTTTTAAATGTAGTGGATATGTAGCTTTTGGGAGGGGTGAACAAATTTGTTCACTAAGTAGCAATACTGTGGATCTCTGATTTTTAACAAATTTTTCAATTCGGGTACTTGTCAGTTAGTGCACACATACCTATTGATTATTATGTGAATCAATGGGATTGCAATGGAAATTAACAGTTTCAACTTCTTCTCCAAAACTGTCAACCAGATTCACTTTAGACTTGGTGGGGATGTAAATTGGTTTGGTCTCTACCAAATTTATTCAAATGGTTTTGCATTGATTTTTTTGGGGGGAGGGGAGGGGTGTTTTGTTTTGTTTTGTTTTTTTTGTTCATACTTTTTGCAAAATTAAAAAAAATATATATTCTTCTCAGAGACCACTTGGCAAATTACTTTGAAATCACATGGGAACACTTCTAGGGACCCCAACATGTTTGCTTGTTCAACAGGTGGTGTTGTAATTTTTTCTTTTTTTTTTTTTTTTTTTTCTTTTTTTTCCTTCCCAAAACTGTTCACTTGGTGGTGATACTCTTGATTCCTGGTTTTTAAAAAATCTTAAAATTTAGATACCTGTTGATTAATATATGCATTCCAATTGATTACTATATAAACCAAAAGGGATTGCAATGTCTGTGCATGTAAGGTCAGCTCAGCACAGGACTGTCACGGTCCTCTAGTTTTATATATCAGACAAAATCATCTAAACTTCAGATACTGATTAACACTTTCCAGTTGGAGTCTGCATATACGCTTTCTCATACAAATCGGAGTCCACGTATACACGGGCTCACCTTCCTAGATCACTATGCAGCTTATCATGCTTATGTTGAATGAAAAAACCACGGATTTGTGCTAATCATCTTTAATGTGTAGACTTCCCTGTCATACCATTAATTTGGCAATTGGAATGCCATCATAAATTTTGTACGTGTTCTTGAAGTTGCAACGGGCACCAGTCAATATTGATATGTGTAAAAGGTCACGTGGGGTAAACTGCATCATGGCAGCAAAAGGCTGTCAAATGTACCACTTGGTTCAATGAGGCAACATTATGGCAAATTCCTTACTGAATTATTAATTTCAGTGCTAAAGAAGTATGAATTGCAGGGGAAAAGGGTCGTTTATCATCTGTGCTGCATTTCTGGCAGTATAAGGCGTGGTTGGAATTGATTCATAATATTTTCTTGTCCAATAATGATGAAATTTAATGAATGAAAGGAAAAATCCAAGATGGCAGCCATGTCACAGGACCTTAGGTGATCTTGAGAAAAATTAAGCAACGCATATTCTGAGGTCTATTTTCCAGCTTTCCTGTGGCAATAGTTTCTCACTCACAAACTTTATAATATGTTCATGAATGTTTTATTTGAAATATGCTGAATTCATGTGACCATGTAGATTGAGGTACATGTAATTGGACAACTTATCAAATAAGCTGATCAATATGGTTGCCATGGAAACTGCACAAATTATATTTTATACAAATGATGCATTTTGCATAAGTCAGAGGCATTTATATACATGTATTTGTTATCTGATCTGTCAAGATCCCAGCACTGAAAAGGTTTAGGAATGCAACATTGACCTTGGTGAACCATTTCATGTTAGTAAACATGAGTTATTTTGCAAAATATCAGAGTATAAAACAATACTTTGGTTACCATGGCAACCAAGTGTTACATCTACACTTATGGTACCTGAGAGAACTACCTCAACTGAACACGGTGATATATACGGTAGATATAATAACTAGTTATATCACTGATACAGAATAAATAGGGTCCGACATTTGGAATTTTATCCAAAGTCCCCAGACACACACTACATAAGCCAATGAAGTAGCCCAGACTGGAAAGTGTTAAATTGAATATGTTGAAAGGTTTCTATCTGTATTCTCGGTCACCTGGACTTGATGACATTTTAGATTTTTGCCTGTATATTTGTAAACTAAAAACAAAAATGCCATTTAATATATATCTGCCAATAGCATTACAATCACAACTATAAAATTCCTGAGCTTTGGTTCTGATTAAGGTTTCCCCACAATCAAAGGAGCAGAACCAATTTCTTTTCTTTTGGGAAAAATGAAAGCAATTTGGAATGAAAAATCATGGAATCAGTAAAATGTTTTGAGAATTCTGCATCATTTACAAATAATAATCACCCCCAATAGGGATCAGGAAAACCATACTCGGAAATTACATAAAACAGATGTGCTGATCACTTTCACAAGCATGACAGATCTGGGCTGGAATATACACCTACATCCTCAGATATAACAAAGTGCCCAGAGATTACTGCAGATCACCGTTCAACACTAGACTATTGTGGTCCCTCGAGCATCAGTTCCAAACTTAAACATTTAAGAAAATGAACATGTGATTCAAAACCAGGATTTGCAACTTAAAGTTGCATTAAACATTAGCTTCTGTGTTTCAGGGTACCATGTTGGCACACCTAATGGCAGCGTTAACCCCACTCCTACCAATACACCACCTGCTGCTCTGCTGGTTGATGAAGGCAGTAACCATGGTAACAACAATGTATGTAAAATCTCCAAGGCATCCATGGGAGCAAGTCCAATAGGTAGCGGACTACAATCCTTGGGCAGTTTGTCTGACTCCAGCCTGGAAGAGTCCCATCCCGGGCAGAATGTGTCCGACAGTGAGTCGTTTTGTTTTAAAATCCTTCTTGCAAACTGACACATAATTTTGTTAATATTTTTTTTAGAGTCAGAGGTGTAATTTTTCGAAAGAAATCGTATTTCAGGAGCACACATACTTTAATTTTCTATTAGTTTGAAATGGGGAAAAAAACAAGTAGCTTTAAAAAAGCTGTATATACAGAGGGTCAAGCTGCTATGCAGATACACACACAAGGGAATCATGTTGAAAGGTCATCAACAAAGCTTCACTGCACATGCACTTCATATATGTTAAGTTGTTCATTGCATTGTAAACATTTCATGCATTATGAGCACCTTTAGACAAAAGGAAGGACAAATGTATGGATGCACATTATAAGCTTTAACTACTATATGTTTGATACAAATTTGGTAATGTAACAAGAGGACCAAGATGGTGCTGCATCAGTGGGCAAAAAGTTAAGGGATTTCCATTATTTCTGGAGGCAGGCAAGTATAATCCTCAATTTTACAATAATATGCTAGCAGGACTGGGATTACATCTATATGACCTTGAACTGTTTGTCATAGTCACCTCTCTGCCCACAGTACTCCGAAAGGACAATCATGATAGCTAAAAGCAGCCCACCTTTAAGTATGCCTAGGAAGAGCAGCAATGCAGGCAAATGGCTGTGCATCTGCCCACAATACTATGGATGGGCAGTCAAGTAGCAAATAGTGTGAAATCGTCTGTCTGTACCCAGAAAGAACAGTCCAGCAGACAAAAGTCACACATTTCCCATTACTCTAAGTAAGGATATTCCTGCGGGCAAAAACTTGCCACTCTGTCCCGACAGTGAGAAAGAACAATTCTCGAAGCAAACAATTCAATTCCCCACCTTCCCACAACAGGAAGGACAGTCCTGTAACACAGAATCACCCATCTTCCAATACATAGAGGAAGGACGGTCATGCAGGAACGGAGTCATCCATTTTACCAGCAGACTGAGGAACGAGAGTCTTGCAGGCAGTCACTCATCTTTTCACAGCAATCAGGAAGGGTGGTCCTGCAGAGTAAATTAGTCATTCATTTCCTGTAATACACTTAGGAATAACTGTCTTGCAAGATCCATCCATCTTTCACTGCAATAAAAGTTGTTACATTATCTGTGGTAAGTATCGAAGTGGATTGAGTGTGTAGGTTTTTTGTGTAGAATTAATTGGTTTACACTGAATGTTGGATATTTTATTGTATTGCATAAAGGACATGATGTCAAACAATGGGGAATCAGTGATTTGCATACTATTAAATTTTTTGCAGAACAGATTATTCATTGCTATTTATTTTAATATGTGTTTTCATGATTGAGAACTTTCAGCTTCACCAGAAATCAATACAGCACCCTGAATGCTCAACAAAATGTACATGTACATCTGAACAAAGATGGCCAAGTAGGTCACCAACCTGCAACCTTTCAGTAATAAGTTATTACAGTACCAGCCACTCTTGACTCAACAGCATGATACTGTTTCCAACTTTATCACTCGTGTGCTTTGCATATATTATGCTCTTTTCTTTGTCTCTTAGTGATAAAGAACTTTCGGCAGTGACATATACCAATGTATACGTGCTCGATTGAGTTATTCACGCTCTAACAAAGACCACACCATATGTGGTTTCCATGCACGCAGTTCAAAGGACAACGTGCAAAGTTGAATGGTAATAATTCAGTGTAAATCACCTAATTTTACACCCAAAAAAATTATGTATTGCACAGACTTTGATACTTACCACAGATAATGTAATGACTTATTGCAGTGAAAGATGGATGGATCCGTTTGACCACAAAGCTGAAAAACCCTGGGTACTATGTGGTGCTAAACTGCAGAAATGGCATAATTTTGCAGAACAATGTGTTCCACATTATTTTCCCAAATCGTAAATAACTCATTATATCTTTATGTGTCAGGTGGACGATACAAAACATACATCACACGTACAAGTAAATATGGAAAACATGTCATGCTATTAATGTAGGCTTCTGACTTTTACCACTGGTAATAGGAACTACATGTATATCATTCCACATGACAGTGTGCATGTATACTGTTTACACTGCATGACATGTAAAATGCTTGGTGCAGTTTGGTCCACAGCATTTTAGTTCCATATAGTCCATTTTCACCTTGGTGTATTAATCGTCTGCACAACCTTCGACTTTGTCTAAATATAGAAGGTCATATGACCTTCACACACCAAATTACTGACCTTCAAAATATGGGAACTTGCCCTGTATTTGGGGTCCACTCGATAATCGGTTTCTGTCAATGTTTTTCATTTCAATCAATTTGTAGCTTTCAGGGGATATGAAACAGATGAGTCAGATTCCAGTTCAGACTCGGGCGAGAGTGACCACACCTTTAACATTGATGAGCATCAGGAGTCCGATGCTGAGAGTTTTGTGAGTACATTCAGCCGAGAGGGGACACCTGTATTGCTGGAGGAACTGCATGATCTACGACAAGCAACACCACTGAGGGAAATGACTCCTAGTCTCTCAGCAGGCTGTGGCTCACATCTGAGTAAGTTCACCAGCACATCTGTCACTTATAGGCCTTGAATAGGATACCAAAGAAAGTATGAAGTGAAGGGCTGAACATTAAGGCCAGCCCACTGGCCCGGGATAAATTAAAATTCAAGTCAGGGCAACTGAAAGTAGAGCCAACAAGTCTGACTGGACAACCAATTTTTCTGCATAAAAAAACATACTATTTGGCATTAGGACTTCCCAGTACAAGTTTTATTTTAAAAGACATATAACTTGGGAAGGAATATCAATCAGGATCTTAATGCTTCAATGTGCAGGGCAGGGATGATTTTATCAAGCAAATTTTATGGGGATTATAAAAAAAAAGACAACCAATTGCAACTACTTTTGGTGTTGAAGTTGCCCTATAACAAGTCAACTAGACAATATCCTTAATGTTAAGTCATGAAATGAAAAGTTAAATGGGATTCTTGTTTGTATCAATTTCAATGCAGTATTACCCTTCTCTCATGCTGTCACTGGTAATAGTCACATATATACTCATGGGTTGTTTTTTTGTTTTTGTTTTTGTTTTTGTGAGGCAGATAGCCCAGCACAGTTCATGCAAATTGCAAGGATGCGGAATTTATCATTTTGATGTACCTGAAGAAAGCCTTGATGACTCAATAAAAAACATCACAGTGTCACTTTGACCACTTAGTTTCCCCCATTTGCATTTTGAATGTAAACGCCTAAGAATCTTGTGAAAGGCCTCCCAGTTTGGTTACTCAACATACTGTTTGTGTATATAACAAGTTTATTTTGTTCCAGACTTCCTGGTTCCTAGCGGAAGCAGCACACCCAGGAAAGGTCAAGGAAAACGACCCATCCCAGCACCTCTCTTACTGGTAAATGGCTGTGATTCATATACATTCTATAATGTAATCAAAGATATGTTGTGTAACAGGTTTCTATTAATGGGCTATATGTAGGCTTCTCTATGCAAGGGTGGAAAGGGGTCAGGGTCAGGGAAAAAGCACGCAAGATTGCACCATATTTGCATCAGCACCTTCGTTCCACACGAGTGCCCTTAACTGGCAGATGTTGAACAGCTGCAACGCATTTAGACTGTACTGGAATATAATTCTGTTGTTGATGTACCCTCCACCCCCACCCCCCATCCCCGCAAAAAAAAAGTGCAAGAGAGGGTATGAAAATATTTGTTTATTGCAGGCAGCAAAGAGAGACCATGTTCATTCTGTGAATTAGTCTTTACACTCAGAGTAAACCACTTATGTACATGCAATTGTGTTTGATGTTAGGGGCCATTCATTATTTTCATCATTGTCACAAGTGTTCACAGAGTATGCAGAGAGATTTATAAGTGGATGACATTAGGGGCCATTCATTTACATCATTGTCACAAGTGTTCACAAAGTATGCAGAGAGATTTATAAGGGGATGAATGTAACCTGCCAAATATGTACTGTGGACATGATAGACATGTTATCATGTACTTATAGTGTCTGTTATATTTAAGGACTTTGTCAGAATTTGTTAACCCTTTTGGTTTCCCTTGAATTAAGATTTGAGTTTAAGAAGTTTAGAAGATTTGCAGCTGTCATTGGGATGGGCCGGGTGCTGTATGCATGTTATCTCCATAGTTCTCATCTACAATAATTCAAATTGTTTCTCATTCCCATTGAAGTTAATGAAAAACATTGAGGTAAATTATCTTGGATCTCCACAGCTTAAGGGAACACAGGGTTAAGTAGCTTGAATATGAATAGGACAATATTTGGAACAGCCCCACCACATACATGTTACCCACATGCACATTGAACTGGACCTGCAAAATTTTGCAAAACTATCAGTGAATCCCCTTTGTCTGCAGGCTGGATTTTTTTCAATGTAATTTTAATACATGAACAAGTGAAATGACGTGCTTCACCAAATTCTCAAAAGGAATAAAGCATTATTTTGCAGGCAGCCATGGAGTATTGACATATTCTTCAAAAGATTGTATCATGTGGCTGGCTATATGCTGTATAAATATTATATACTCATACGTATGAAGGGAGACCTGTGACAGTAAAGCTTGTTCCCCAATCACCCCTCAAAACTGAAAATGTTGAGAACATCTAAAAGTACCCCTACATATTTTGATTCCAGTCAGAGAGGCCTGGCATAAGTAGATACAATCTGAGAAAGAGGTCCACAAGCCAGTCTCCCACCAACCCTACTGTTCAATCAGAGTCACCCAGATCATTTGGCAAGTTGGTCAAAGATCTGGCAAAAACAGCAATCAGAAACAGAATAAATACTCGACTGACAGTGGAGAGGCTAAAAAATCAGAGTGGAAACGCTAAGGCCAGAGCTTTCTTCTCTTCTGATGAAGACTGATCATCCAAGGGTGACTGTGAAAGCCGAGGTAAGAAACGTGTTTTCAGTCAGTGAATAATCACTTGGTACATTGTTCAAAGTTGATTTGTAAAGTGTTAATACACAGTGCTCTACAGATGCCACTCTGCCGTGTAACAAGTATGACATTTTCATTTTATTTTCCCTGCAATGAAAGGCCACCCAAACGTTTCTGATATTTCATTGGGTGCTACAGATGGGTTTTTTTTTTTTTTTGCATAATGAATTTTTTTTAATAAATTACAGTTGAACAGCCTACCCAAAAATGAATCAAAAGAGGATACTTTTGGCATCATATATCAAGAAATCATTGGCAACATTCTTATGAGTAGAATTATTGAGGATTCATACATATGAGATTTATCAAGTGATCTGAGGTATTATACTCCAAACAAATTGTGTTGATTCTGTGATGATCCGTGTTGCTGTACACCAGTGGAGATTAGTAAAACTGGATAAGTGATATAATATTGTGACAGATTTGAATAAACTTAAATTGAAATGCTAAAGACTGAGAGTGTGTCTGAGAGAGCCACAGCTTTTATTTTGTAAATGTTTACAGTCCTTTATTAGGGCTAGATCAGCTTCAAAGAAGGGTGATTTTGACCTAATCTCCAAGGACACAAGGCCACTGTAGTGAATTTGGTTTCTGCATCCTAACTCAGAAATTGACCTAAAATAACAATATTGCACATGATAATAGTACTCTATAAGGGCTTGATAAAGTTACAACATAGATAACCTTGACCCAATTCTAAAGGTCACCACACAGGCTGGTAGACTGTGGTTTCTGCACCATAACTCAACAAATTTTTGAGGTGGGAAATTGAGACTACCCAAGTGTATACATATACTCCTTAATAAAAGCTGGGTGAAGTTTGAAGATGGTTGACCTTGACGTTATTTCCAAGGTCAAAGAGTTACTGCAATAAGTTTTGGTTTCTGTTTGATAAGTAGGATTTTTTTATAATAGGACCTGTATATTGCACAGGATGGTAGTCCTTATCCAGGGCTCAATCAGGTTGGAAGCTGGGTGACCCAATTTCCAAGGTCACAAGGTGACTGCAGTGTATGAAATAAAGATATATATATATATATATATATATATATAAAAGGATAAACCCTAGTTGCATTCTTGATCCTTTTTTCTGCATTTGTAGCTGGAGAACCAATTCTACAAACTTGAAATAATATTCGTCCACTGCTGAGAACAAATTGGGCCAAAGTGCAGAGAATTACCACCAGAGGGCACTGTGTTCATCATTGGCAATGCACATTTGCAAACTCAAACATGTTGGCAGCCAGAATAAGCTCATTCTGTGGCAAGTGTTTAAAGTATATAATCATCATAACCATTGGCTATCTGCGAAATGAAAGCAACACCTTATCACGGAGGTAAAAGAAAAGTTGTCCACTGTGAAAGTGACATTTTAATTGCCTGAACTTTGTAACCAACACACACAATAAGAAAATTGTGAGAAATCATGATTGTTAATATGGTTAGGAATACTTTGAAGATGAACAACTTCCAAAGATATTGAAATGGCATAGTAAAGAAACTCTTTCTCAATGCTTAAGTTAACTTGCAGACTTTGTTTTCGTGGCCAAAAATTTGTCACTTTATGCAAACTTCTCAAATTTTTGGTTCTGGTGATAAATTACTACATAATGTCTTCCATTGGGTTTCCCAGTGGATTCATTTTGCTATGTTCTTTCCTTTAATTGAGTTGTTCTGTAGGTACAAAAAATGCTGTGCTTGTATGATCACAGGGTTGTTCAGGGGTTCCCAATTTATATGCCTACTAGGTAAGGACAGGTGAAACCCAAATCAGGGCAAATAAAATTTCACAGCACTTGCCCCGGATGCAATGCAAAATTTGAGTTTACAAAAGGATTTGAATGGATGGAAAAGTGAGTAAGAGTAGAAAGCAAGTATTCAAGATATCAAGACACTTGTCTCTGAAGATTTTCACTGCAGAAAGAAACAAAACAAAAAGAATTTTTAAGCCCTGCTGTTGCACTACAAAAGATTGTCAGAATATTATTTGTGTTTGTGCAGGGTAGATGATTTTAAAAGAAGCAAATATGTATAGTTGAATTTGATGTAGAGTTTGTGTGAATCAGCTGCCCGTCATCAGCACGTGTTGTCTCCCACCAAAATGAAGTATAATTCATCATTAAGTAAAAACTCGCTTTTCCCCGTGTGTTTTTACAGAAGAGCTTTTAGAAGGATACATCTAACATTTATATGCACTTTGTAAACATAATCATAAATACAGGTCAGCCGATACAAAAAGCATAGTATACTATTAACCATGTAACAGCTGGATACAAACTGATAGGTCATAATGCTGTGCTCAGATTCAAAGAAGGGCACAAATTTTACTGTTACGCCATGAATTAAAGCTAGGTCAGCAATGTTCTTGATGTGGGTTTGTTAATGTCTAACCTGTGCTTAGGAAAAACTTCATGCCACCTGGAGCATGTTATTCTGATTTATGTCAGGTTTTTAGCTCAGCTGACCAAAGGTTGCAGAGCATATGCGATCACTCATGTCTGTCCATTTGTCCTTCCATCCATAAACTCTTTGTTTGTGAGCACGATACAGTCCACAGTTTTTAGGATATCCCCATATAACTTTCATGACTTATCAAGTGTATGAAAATCTAGGTCAATTTCAATATGGGTAGTATTATGTAATATATGGGTCAAAATGTGAAAATCTTGTGACCGCTCTAGCACCATTACTGTGTGATAGATCTTTGTGAAATTTGGTGGGATTGTGGAGGAGGTCAAAGTTTCAGTTGCCTTTGATACTAATGGAGCCACCTATAATTTGACGGAAATTATGAGCCAAAATTTACATTAAGATATAAAATTCTATATCTCAAAAAGTAATTGAATTAGACTTTACAAATTTATAGGATATATAGACCCTGTCTAATGCTAGAAAGTTATATAATATCAGGTACCTAGACCTATTTTTGTGAGGTTATCAGCCCTGTAAAGTTTAAAGAGGTGATTTTGTAATGGCAGGGTGTAGCCTGGACATCAATGGCAAAAGAAAATTTAGCCTCCAGATCAAAATTCACTTGATTGCATTGTACATAAAATTGTACTTAGTGAAATATACTTTTTGGGTCACCATAACCTGGTAATTATGAAGTTTAGCATTTATCCAAGTTTATTGTTTTTCTTCAATAATTTGAAAAGTGATTACCCCGATCTGAACAAAGACACCTTGTAGAGAGGTCAAAATCTCAATGACCTATGATACTGGTGGCCCCACGTGTAATTTGACCAAAATTATGAGTTGAAATGTCTTGAAAGATACAAAATTCCAAATGTCCATCTGTCCACAATGCACATTTTTTACTTCTCTGAAACTGTCAGTCGGATTTACTTCAAACTTGGTGAGAATCTACCTTGGGTGGGTCTCTACCAAGTTTTTGCAAATGGTAGTGCTTTGTGGATTTTCTTATATTTTTTTTTTGTTCATTTTTTGACAAAATCGTAAAAAATCTTCTGTGAAACTGCTCAGCTAATTGCTTTGAAATTGCACAGGGACACTCCTGGGGACCTCCAGGTCTTATTTTTTTTCCAACAGGTAGCACTGCAATTTTTTTTTGGGGGGGGATGTTACAAATTTTTGTATGTTTAGGCTATTTTCGACCACCAAAACTATTACTGAGATTGTTCTGAAACATCGTGAATATGCAGCTTGAGGGAGGGTTAATGTTGTTCACTAAGCAGTAATACTATGGATCCCTGATTTTTAATGAATTTCTCAGTTTTGCTACTTGTTGGTTAATGCATGCATCCTATTGATTACTATGCAAGTCAATTGGGATTGCAATGGAAATTCACATTTTTAACTTCTGCTCCAACAGCATGAACCAGATTCATTTCAAACTTCCTGGAATTGAACCACTTTGTTCAAGTGGTCTTCCTCCATTGATTTTTAGATTTTTTTCTAAATTTGGGGATTTAATTTTTCAGCAAAATCTTAAAAAATCTTATCCCAAACTGCTGGGTCAATTGCTTTGAAGTTACACACGGATGCTTCTAGGGACCCTCAGACCTTAATTTGTTCAACGGGTGGAGCTGCAATTTTTTTTCTATTTTGCTGCAAAATGTTTGTGTGTTAAGGCTATTGTGGACTTTTCCAAAACCGTCACTGAGATTGTTGTGAAATGTAGTGGATATGTAGCTTGTGGGAGGGGTAAACAAAGTTGTTTACTAAGTAGTGATACTGTGAATGTCTGACTTTTAATGAATTAATCAGTTCTAGTACTTATTGGTTAATGCGTGTATTCCTTTTGATTTCTGTGCAAGTCTGTGGAGATTGTAATGGAAATTAACAGTTTCAACTTCTCCAAAAGTGTAAACCAGATTCACTTCAAACTTGGTGCAAATGTACCTTGGTTGGATCTCTACAAAGTGTGTTCAGATGGTCACCCTTCAGTGATTTTTAGATTTTCCATGAAACTTTTTGTTTAATATAAAAAAATCTTGTCAGAATCTGCTCAGCCAATTGCTTTGAAATGTTTGGGGATACTTCTGGGGACCATGGGAGCTTAATTAGGTCAACAGGTGATAAGGCACTTATGTTTCTAGTTTTTATGAATTTTTGTGTGTTTTCCCCATTTTCAACAACTACAAAACTGTCTCTGAGATTGTTCTGAAAAATGGTGCAATTGTAGTTAATGTTTGTAGAAGGATTTGTCAAATTGCTCAATTGGTGGTGATAGTCTTGATCCCTGATTTTTAAACTTATTTTGGGTTAAACACAGCCCTCATGTGTTTTTATAATGTTTTATAGTTATATGCAATCTGCACATTGGCATGTAATTACCAAACTGACATTGGCAGATCATTACCAACCAACAGTCAGTGCTGCCACCCTGGCAGCAATGTGTGAAGTAACATTGTACAAAGAGAGAATTGTTTTTATTTACAAGTCTGATTAGCAGATTTCCTCAAAATGGTAATATATATGTATAATCATACACATTGTATTATTATTTGAAACCATGACATTCCACTTGCATAAAATTCGAGTCACAGATTGTCCCCCTTTTATGGCATGTTGGTCATCATTATTTATGTGTCACTAAAATATTTTCTTTGCTTGGTCAGGTGCTGTGTTATTATAAAACAGCGTGACCACAGAAAAAGTTTTCAGTGATAACACTGATGATATGACCAAAATGTTCATGGCATATATGGTTTGTTTTTTACCTTTAATTTCACATCTGAATGTAAGCAATTTTAATTTTGCATATCAACTTGAATGCATTTGGGGGTTCATTTATATGCACAGAGCTCAAATGCCATCTTGGGGGGAGGGAGGGCATTTGTCATTATGCATATTCCATGATCAGGAATTATACGATACAAAATGCAGATACCCAAGTTTGAACCCTTGATTACAAAGGACAGTTGGCATCACTGGAAAAGGTTGAAGCAATATACAGCGAAACCTCATAACAACACACCTCTCAAGGAACAAAAAGTGCATTTTCTGTATTTGATTCATTTCTCTGACACATTTTTCGGGAACGGACGGTGTCACTATAATGAGTTCTCACTGTTGCACAGTCACTTTCCAATCATATCATCAAGAAGTCCTTGAAGTATATCTGAAAATTTAACCATTTTGGCCATTTTTCCCACATCAAAATTCTTCTGTATTCTTCGTTATGTATTTTCTGTCCCTGAAATGGATTTTTTACTGTTGCTGTCTCTACTTTTCTTGACGCGACTTTTTGTTCCGAGATTGCATATTATCAGGAATTACAATCAGTGTCCCTAACATTCACATTAAGGATCTAGAACTGGTTCATGAAGACATGTACAGATGATTCCATCAATCAGCAGATTTAAATAAAAAGTGCCATAAATTATACATTTTTGAAAAGCTAAAGAAACGCTGATTTGTTTTCTACAAATTTGAATGTGTGAAAAAATAAAGGTCACATACTTATTTGAAAAAGCTATTTTTTATGCTTTTTGTTTTGTTACCCAGATATAAACATTTGAAGTTAAATAGGCACACTTGACACATTAAAGGAACTGGGTTTTGACTCAATTTTTTTTATAAAACCAATGCTACGTATTACAAATCCAAGACATGCTTTTATGATTTACGTTGTTTCAATCAGTTCTTCTCAAATCCAATGTTTTTTATGAGTACGAAGGAAAAAGTTGAATCCATATACCTTTGAAAAATTCGGATGACGCATTTCTGCGATTGCTGTATAAACCTGGAACAAAAGAGGTATATAACTGTGTCAGAAAACAAATCATGTTTTTTTTTTTCGTTTTTTTTTTTTTTAGCTTTCTAAAACGTATTATTTGTAGCACTTTATGTTTAAATCTATTGATTGATGGAATAAGTTGTACGTCTTCGTGAACCGGTTCTGGATCATCAATGTCTACTGCAGTGACTGCCAAGCATACTTAACATGTAGGTCTGTTCACTAAGAGTTGCGTACGCACACTAATACAGGCACTGGAATTTCCATGTGTTTATTGCCTGCACAGCATGAATGGGTATGGCTTTAAACCATAACTCAACAAGACAAGCAGCACATGTAGGGTATAGTTGGGCTTCACTCTTGCAGGACTGTCCAAATGGAGCATTGTAGCAAAATTTTGGACTAAGTTCTTTGAAATTGCTACAGATTTTCTCCAAAATAAGTGTTCCCCATGAAGAGAAGTGGAAAAAATGCCACAATGAAAGAAAATTTTGCTAGAGATTTTCGGCTGGACAGCACTGTCTTGGTGTTCATCAAACCTGGACCTCATCCATTTTGGATGACTTGACCAAAGTAGAAATTGTCTTAAATGACTTACCCATGTGTCAATATAAACTGCGTATTGTGCATGCTACAACAACCTGTTAATTTTTATTTGTTATAGATGTTTGTATGGTTTTATATAGTTTATTTGTATATCATATATAAAATGTTTGTAACACAGACTAGTGTCTTAACAAATCATTGTACACATAGCTTGAATGCTGTAAAGAGTATCTGTTAAAAGTCAATCCATACCCTAATCCCAAAAGGGGGCTTTGGTCAGTGTTTTTTTTTTTTTTTTTTTCATTGCCTGGCCTACTCATGCTTTACATGCTGCAGCGGGGCCAATACATGCCAGGCAATGCCCATTAAAATTGTGTTGCCAAGGACGAGCCGAAACGTCGTTATTTGAATTTCGGCTATTTTTATGACGAATATGAATATAAGATTGAATTTCTATACTATGGTACTGCAGGTAAATGTAAAGACAGAACTGTTGCAAGTGTGGGTTTTGTTGTAATCATAAAGCCCCAGAAAATGGTGTCACTGTATCAGCAAAAAATTTTGTTTTTCCATTAAAAGTTACCAGAAAGTTTTTGGTGTCAATTAATGTCATCTGCTCATTTTAACTTACTTTTTCATGCCCCAGTTTGACAGCTTTCCTTGTCGGACTAGACACAAATGTGCAGAGGAAAGCCATAGATTCATACCTCAGAGGGCCAAAAGTATTCTATAATTCACTTCCGTGGAACAGATTCTTGAGAAGCATTCATTGTGAACTTGTTAAAGATTTCAAACCACTCCTTTTCAGGTGACATAATTGTATGAATTTTGAACTCAATTAAACTAGTTTGAAGAAAGTTGAAGAGTGAAAATTTCAAACCACTCCTTTTCAGGCGACATAATTGTATGAATTTGGAATTCAATTAAACTATTTTGATGAAAGTTGAAGAGTGAAAATTTCAAACCACTCCTTTTTAGGTGACATAATTGTATGAATTTTGCACTGAATCTAAACTATTTGGATAAAAGTTGAAGAGGGATAGCAAAATGTTATTAGTTCAGTGACTATAGTAATCATGGTTTCATCTGATGTGAATATTTACGCAGTTGACAACATGTACCAAGGTGCCAAAAGTTTGAGTGACAGAGGAACCTGTATAGAAGAGCATGAGGTGTTCCCTTTGAATTAGGGTTTGTGTGTGTGGGCAGCTAGTGTTACTGTACATACTGAGATCAGGCATGAGAGGATGAGGAACGATTTGGAGCTAACACAGTGATTTAACTCATTCCATACCAGTCCCTGATATTTACGTATATTTACCAAGATTTAAGACGACAAGTGCATACATGTACTTAAATTCTTCAGGAAAAGAGCTTTCGTTCAAGTACCAACATGCCTATTGCTTAAGTCAGTGGTTCTGGCACTGCCTGGCAAGTCATGCTGCAGCTGCTGCAAGGGCAGCTGCAGCATGACTTGCCAGGCAGTGCCAGAACCACTGACCAAGGCCTGTGACCATAGTATGGAATCAGTTAAAGTACTAATAATCTTCCTAGAGTTACATACCATCGCTGAAATTTCAAGCTGGTTCAAGTCTGGGCCGCAGTTTAATCTGCTTATTATGTGTCAAACCAAGAGTGTAAGGTTTTTCATTTGAGTTGGCATTTTATCATGTTTATATGAGCAAGGAATTTTATTGCACATATTTGAAGACTGGGAACAAAAGAATGCTAAATGAGTTAACTAATTTGTTTGAAATGTCACGATGCTGTTCCTGCAGAGTACATGTATGTGATTTTGGTTGTACCAATATGCAGTGAATGCAAAATTGTATGTTTATTCAATATGTGATTTGCGTAAGTGGTATTTATAATAAATGTTATCATAATATTGTAATTCTTGTTTTTGTTGTGACTTTAGGGGAAAAAAAAAAGGGGGTTGGTATCTGGGAAAGGAATGAAAAAAGCTACACCTACACCACAAATCTCCAAAATGAACATGTTGACCACACCACCAAGCCAGCCATAGTTTGCTGAACAGACGTCCAACTCTACCTCCATATCCATGGAGCATTAACAAGCAGGGCCACAATGTCAGGGAGAGCCGCAGCATGGATCGGCACTGGACCCATGGAAATATTTGGGGAGCTCTGGCAAAGCACCTGAAGTGGATGGAAACCAGCTGAAGTGACCTTTTTTAATGTGTCCCTAACTCAGTGCCAATCACGTCTAAAGTGAATATACTCAAGTCATACTTATCTGAATTATCATTAGGATCTCGGGTTCGTATTCCTCATAAAAAGACCTTTCATTCAAGTACCAGCATGCTGATAGTTTCAGAGAAAATATCCCAGGTCAACAGCTTTTCTCAGTGTGCAATGCACCCAATGTGCCCAAAAAAAGCCGTTGACTCAGTCAAAAATTTGGCACTGAAAAGAGTGAATATGTAATTGACAAGTGAGGAGTAAATCAATGTAATATACGCCGGTATGATACCATGATTATGTCAAGGAATAAAACATCAGAGGTGCTTACAAGGCAGCTTGTCTCCTCCAAGGAGAAAAAAAAAAGATACAAATTAAAACACTAGGATACCATGTGACTTGTAAAGTTTGTTTATTCAAAGTACACAAACATCAAGTTACACTCTCTAAGACAAGGTTTGGCTAAAACAGTAAAAATACAAGTGCATCCATAGCACATCCACAGAAACTGACACGATGACAGAGAGCGTTGTATCTAACATTTTACCAACTGTGTACTCTGAGATCCCCATGAAATTTACAAATGACTGGAGAGATCCTCTGAAAGGCCATCTGATTATGGACAATATATATAATACATAGGAATGATTTTTGTAGTTTTTCCACCATGTGTATTTAACTATAATACATAAGGACTGCACACATTTTGTTTTTCACGCATGAAAGGAAAAAAACTTCGATCAGCTGTAAAATATAGGAAACCCCTGTAACTTTACGAAAAAGCTAACTGCAAAAGACATCCACGTCCCAGCTAGGCCTGCACTTTAAGTAATCACCATCAGAACCGAGTTGATTTTCCAGACTTTCTTGGTGCTAGTTGATACATTTACAGCAATACCAATCTCTCCAGCAAAAATACAGTCTTTCATTTTTCTACCAATGAACAACATCTACATATACACAGCTTTACTAGTGTTTTTTAACTTCCTTCAACATACAAGGAAATGATCTTTATATAAAAAGAGAAAATGCATGTGCCATTTTTATTTTTCTGACTGATTTCTATGCCCTAAACGCTACTACTACAAATGGCTTGTGCACTTCCAATTTTCAAAAAAAATTGGGCTGCCATATTTCACATTATGATCAGTGAAATTACACAATTGCCAACCCAACCCCAGTATCAAATGTATACATGTAACAGATCTAGAATTGGGTAACTCTTGCCTTTCTACAGTATTAAGAAGGAAGTATTCTATGAATGGGTGCCCTATTTATCTGTACAAAGCACACCACCTATAGTTTTGTGCATGCCCGGTTTCCAGTCCATGTACTTTTTGCACACATTTGGTCTCTTATGGTGTTTCCTTGGGCATTTTGTGTCCCCTTATACTAATTTCTGTCCACATTACTTGGATCTTTTCCTGTCTTCTGTACAAATTACCAGGATCTGTTGCACTTTAAAGAAACAAAACTTTGCAACTGGATCTTCCTTTTTTTTCCCTTTAATTTTTTTGTGGCTGCATTTGCATGACAGCAATACTTAATATGATACACCAAGCAAATTATCCTTCACTTATCAGTCAGTAGCATCAGCCATTATGACTTACTCTCAGCTTGAGCAGAGACCATAAAGACAGTTTGCTTAGAAATTTAAAAAAAAATACAATCTTTGGCTTCAAACAATGTCTCGAAAGGATACCAATGAATTGTCAACAGAAAACACATTTTGGAACACCTTTAACTTAGAGACTTAACAATGCCAATTAGCCACCCCTGAACAATGACCTCTTGACCCCCCCCCCCCCCTTAAGAGTTTCAATGACACAACTACTTTTCATTAATCTTAGGCTTAAGGTTTCTGCCAAAGCATCTGTTGGCATCATTTCAAGCCTACATATTTAAAAGATAATCAATGGGCTTAAAAAATAAAAATTCAAAGATGTGACCTCTGCACTTTGACCTCCCACTGACCTTAGATGCTTGCATCCCCTTTATTCTCCTCTGCAGCACTATCTGAATACAATCACTGTACACTTGTCTAAGCTTTAAGACGGACAAACAGAATGCAGGGTTAAATAGAATAAGGGACTATACAACAAATAAATGCATCACCACTTCATCCCACCCCACCCCACCCCATCCCATCCCATCCCATCCTCCCACCCCACCCCACCCCCATGCTATGGCCAGCCACCACTTCAGCAGTTGGTTATAATCCATGTGATGATTTCCCTTCTGTCACCGTACAGGAAACGGTTGACACATTCATCCACACAGGTGAAATACTGTCCACATTATGTACAAAGGCAGGACAGAAAAAAAAGGGGGGAGAAAACACACTTTAAGTCTTGCAATCCTGCTCGAGCGAACCCACCATTTGAAGTCTCAATATAAATGTTAACAGTAACATGCATAGACCTACAAGCTAGATTTAACAGTACCCTATGTAGCAGCCTCGGTAACTGGTACGTCCAGATGGCTAACCAGCATTATATGTGTGCCCATCAAACCTAATTGATTAGCCCTATATTTTGTTTACTGCTATACAAAACATAGCTGCCTTTCAACACAACAGACCATGTTGGAAGTTTATTTAACCAGCATTCATTGATCAAGACTTGCGGTCAACTTACTCCATTCAACACACAGTCTTGTTAAATGCATGGAGGCTTTCACTCCCTGTGTCTGTGTTGCTGTATTTGGCAGTGTTCAATCCTACAATTACACTCATTTTATCAAATACTGGTACACACTCTCGATATTTATACATGAGCATTTTAAATTCATCAGCTACAGAACCCATGGGTCGTAATCGGCAGGCCTGCATCAAAGTGGTTTCTTCTGTACAACAAGGCCGACTCCATTTTGACCTTGTAAAAGATTTTGGGCCTTGCAAGCCAACCAATCTTCCTCTTACACGGAAAGTTAATCGGATCCGTTTTGGGACTAAAATGGACATGACCCCCCCCTCCATGCTAACCCTAATGATTATGTCACCTTCTTTATACAAATAATTGTATTTCATTCTGACTTCTCTCCATTCAATACATCGCTGAGGCACCAGATGGAAGAAACCTTAAATAAAATATCTCCTCTCAAATTACATGTAATAAAATAACCTAATACTTCATATAAATTTTTTTTGTTTTTGTTCAAAATGTCTCTTGTCACATCCAATAAAGTGTCTCCAGTAAATTCTGTCCACAACAATAAGATTGAATGTTAAACATACAGGCCGCGTTCCCGCAGCCATCTAACAACTTTTGACAATCACAAGAAGAATGAGGAAACGGCTAGTCACGATGAAATTGTATCCGTCCTATTCTGGCAGTGAACTGACTGACAGCCTCAACTTTCTGCTCTGTGCAGTTCTTGAAGATGGTCCTCACCAACACAGTCATCAACTATGGAACAGACATGATGATTTTTCTTAATACAGTTCAGTTCACCGTCACGAATCTTCACTGTCTTTCAGTGGCGCCCCCTTTTCTTTACTAGGAGGACTTCTTCCATTAACAAAACCGCATGGAATTTCCACTGGGACGAACAAGGATATGGTATCCCATAATATCACTGAGTCAATCTCAAAGTCAGTGAGGAAGTTTTACGAGTCCTCTGTCTTGGCTTTCTTCTGAACAGCAACATTTACCGCAGGTTTGCTGCAAGCAGAACACAATGATAACTCAACATTCTACAACCATTCCGTACAATTAAATCACTGACTAAATGCATTCCTATGCCAGTGGTCCACATTTCACAATCCTACTTGTTAATTTGAACACCATTCCATTAGTAAACAGAGGTCATAAGACTTGGGTATTTCAAACTTTCCTCATTAGACTGCAACTGACTTTAAGACTGAGTCAACAGCTTGCCTCAGCATAGGTATGAGACAGCTGTTGACCTGTGACGTTACAAAATCTTGATAGGTCTCACCTACAATTCTCAATTTGTTTTTCACCACTGTTCAAATTAGCCATAAACCTCAAAGCAGAAGACATTTCACCTTCAGCCAGTTTGGGGGGGGGGGGGGAGGGGTAAGGTGTCAATTACTGTGAAATCTATGATGCAAGCAAACCTGTGCTGTGGTGTCTGTAGCATGGTAATCAGGTTGCACTGTACATGTACCATATTCCTTCATACAAGACCATCATGTCAACCAAAACATTTTGGGGTTAAATGAGGACTTCTTAGAAACTAGGTCAAATGAGCCATATCTTAATTACAATGTATATTATCCTAACATGGGAAAAATTCAGGATTTTGGGGGGGGGGGGGGTGGTGAGTCGACTGGACCCTTCACTTTTAGTTACTTTCATCTGGAACTTAAATTCTGCAATATTGCTGAAAGTTCCCTTTAGGTGTGTGACCTGTACATGTGGAGTAAAAGCCAGGTCAAAGCTAGGTAGTTACCTGTCTGTAAGTGAGAGTGTCCTCTTCACAGCAGCCTTGGCAGCAGCTGGGCTGGTGGCAGCATCTGTGCAGACAGTACAGCTTTAGTTAATGTTCAATAGACAACTTTTACCTTCTTTCCTTCACACTGACACTGAGACAATACAGCTTTAATCTGTGATACGACAAAAATAATCTTTAAAACAATGCAATCAAGAGCATACAACTGTGTCTGGAACGAGACATATTTGAAACCACAATATATATAATTCTGACTCAAAAGTATCTGTAATCGGAGGTGTCCCCACTTACCCTGTAGCCACCTGACTTGAGTCGCCGGTCCATAACCCTTTTCGTTACGAGCAGCTATTCTGAAGATAATGGCAGGTTTGGTGGTGTAGTCGATGTGGGCAGAAGCCAGACTGGCGGAGTTAACCACACACGAGGGGTTCGGACCACAGTAGACTCGCACAAAGGCCAGCTGAGCGGGGCTCCCTGGTTTCTGTTCCACTTGCGTGGCAGCGTTTCGAACTGCTAGGTACACCGAGTATTCTGTGATCTTGCCAGCTGTGTTTTGTGGTGGCTCCCATGATAAGTGTGCCCCTTCCTGGCTCTGCAAAGGAAAAAAGATCACTATCACATTATTTCTAGTCTTTTGTATCTGAAGTACAAAGCATAATTTTTAAAACCCTGATGCAAACAGGAATTTTCATCCTGTTGATAGTATATGGAGAATTTCCTGTTCTGGTCAAGTTTTAAATTGATAAACCCTTGATTTGAATTTTAGTATTCCCAGTTAATCTATTTCACTTGCATGTAATATGATTAACTGTGTACGGGAATCAGAAATGGACTCTGCATCAAGTACTATATTTCACTTACAATACATCAGCTTGTCAGTTTTTATAGCATCACTTTGTGCATTTCACTATGTTTGACTTTTCTTTGACTTAAGTCAGATACAATTTAAACTAGAACAGACTGATTTTCCAACAGAAAATCAAATGTCTCCCGGTGGAACACTTACATCTTTGAATAAGCTACAGGTGATAACAAATTACAAATGACCAAGTTTACTTGAAAATTACAATCCTATTTTAGCTCTCACCTAGATACATTACTCTAGCAATTTTCATCAAGACTTATTGCAGAGAAACCAATTTCACATAAATGACCCTGTGACCTTGAAAATTAGGTCAAGGTCACCCAAATACAATCCCAACCTTGGTCTTACCTTGATATATAATCCTACCAAGTTTCATCAAATTCCATCCTGTTCTTCATGACTTATCGAACGGAAACCAATTTCACATAAGTGACCCTGTGACCTTGAAAATTCACTCAAGGTCATCCAAATACAACCCCAACCTAGGCCTTGCCAAGATACATTATCCTACACAGTTTCATCAAATTCCAACCTGTTCTTCATGACTTATCGAACAGAAACCAATTTCACATAAGTGACCCTGTGACCTTTAGAATTCGCTCAAGGTCATCCAAACACATTCCCAACCTAGGTCTTGCCTAGATACATAATCCTACCAAGTTTCATCAAATTCCATCATGTTCTTCATGGCTTATCAAACGAAAACCAATTTCACATAAGTGACCCTGTGACCTTGAGAATCGCTCAAGGTCATCCAAATACAATCCCAACCTAGGTCCTGCTTAGATACATAATCCTACCAAGTTTCATCAAATTCCATGAAGTTCTTCAAGACTTACCGAACGGAAACCAATTTCACATAAGTGACCCTGTGACCTTGAGAATTTGCTCAAGGTCATCCAAATACAATCCCAACCTAGGTCTTGCCAAGATACATAATCCTACCAAGTTTCATCAAAGTCCATCCTGTTCTTCATGACTTATCAAACGGAAACCAATTTCACATAAGTGACCCTGTTACCTTGAAAATTCACTCCAGGTCACCCATGTACAATCCCAATCTAGGTCTTGCCTAGATACATAATCCTCCCAAGTTTCATCAAATTCCATCATGTTCTTCATGACTTATCGAATGGAAACCAATTTCACATAAATGACCCTGTGACCTTTAGAATTCGCTCAAGGTCATCCAAATACAATCCCAACTTAGGTCCTGCCTAGATACATAATCCTACCAAGTTTCATCAAATTCCATCAAGTTCTTCATGACTTATCGCACAGAAACCAATTTCACATAAGTGACCCTGTGACCTTGAGAATTTGCTCAAGGTCATCCAAATACAATCCCAACCTAGGTCTTGCCAAGATACATAATCCTACCAAGTTTCATCAAATTCCATCCTGTTCTTCAAGACTTATCGCACGGAAACCAATTTCACATAAGTGACCCTGTGACCTTGAGAATTTGCTCAAGGTCATCCAAATACAATCCCAACCAAGGTCTTGCCAAGATACATAATCCTACCAAGTTTCATCAAATTCCATCCTGTTCTTCATGACTTATCGAACGGAAACCAATTTCACATAAATGACCCTGTGACCTTGAAAATTAGGTCAAGGTCACCCAAATACAATCCCAACCTAGGTCTTGTCTAGATACACAATCCTACCAAGTTTCATCAAATTCTGTCAAGTCCTTCAAGACTTATCGCACGGAAACCAAGTGTTGAAGAACCTGAACAACAACAACAACAACAACAACAACAACAACAACAAGCGGAAGAAACCGGCACTAAAACAATATGTCCCCTGGCTTCCACCGGGAGACATAATTACAAAGTGAGGTGGGGAGTTTCAGTCTTTTGGTCACAACACATGCCTGCTCATGCCCAGTGAATTTTACCCAAACTGAAAAAAAAATAAATAAAATGAAAATCAGGGATCCAGAGCATCACCACATACTGAACAATATTGTTTGACCCTTTCACAAGCTACATTTCCACCAAGTTTCAGCATAATCCACGTGAGAATTTGGATAAGAAGTCAAAAATAGCCTTCACAGAACGGATTACCCTTGGCGCCCATATCTTTTTTCCCTCAATTCTGCATTTTTTTTTTTTTGGAGACTTCACAGTAGAATACTTTACATACAATTTCCATATTGTTGTCTATGAAATGAAAGCACATTTGGATGTGTTCTTGGGGCAAGTTCTGGTCACAGAGACTGCTGTACTGTAAGCCACTCACACAGCCATTAAATAAACACTTCAAAAGTTTCTTAACAAGTTTGAAAATAATAAATGTGGTGCACTATAATGTGTATCCCTGAACAAAATTTGGTGAAGCTGTGTTGGATCCTTGTTGAGATATTATGGTAACATTGTCCCCTTGCGCACCACTCAGACAGTCTTGAAAATAAGTATTTTAAAGTTTCATAAAAAGTGTATAAATATAAAGAGGAAGCTGGTTTTCAATAGGAACCTGGTCCATCATAAGATACATCTTTCATAAAAATTAAGTAAAGCTGCGATCAATAGTTTTTGAGATATCACTGTCATGGTCAGGGTTGACGCCACTCAGACAGCTTTCAAATAACATTAAAAGTTTCATAAAAAGTTTAAAATCAGAGGACGCTGGTTTTATATAGGAACCTGGTCCATCATAAGGTCCTGTGAAAAAAAATTTGGAACAGCTATGGTGAATATTTTTTGAGATAACGCAGTAACGTCAACAAGACGGACGGGCAATACCCTCCAGCACTTTATGCGCCGAGGGTAAAAGTAGCTAAAACACAAAAAGATTTGTAATAAAACAAGCAAAAAATGCAGCTCCATCTGTTGAACAAATTCAGGTCTAGGAGTTCCCACAAGAGTTCCTATGCAATTTTAAAGCAACTGACCAAGTGGTTCTGGGAAGGAGGACTTTTAACAATGTACAAAAAATTCACGAAAAATATTAAAATTACTGCAGTGTAACCATTTGAACAAAGTTGGCAGACACCCATCCAAGGCAGATCCCTACTAAGTTTGAAGAGGATCTGGCCAATGATTTCAGTAAAGATGTTAACAATGTAAACAGAAGAGGTTGGACTGAGTATCCTATCAGCTCTGCTGACTGTCAAATCATCTCAGCCAAAAAATTTTTTCCAACACATCGACACAAAAGCAGACCCAGTATCCATGACAAATGGGAGTTCAGGTCACAATGTGGAGTGTTTATCAACTGCTACATTTTGTTTGTTTCTTTCTTTTTTTGTTTTGTTTTTTTTTTTGTTTTTTGTTTTTGTTTTTTTTTTTTTGTTTTTTGTTTTTTTGCTACTTTTTGTCAGAGCTGGCTGTGCTCCACAGTTATACAGTTATGGATCTTAGCAGGTAATTTTGTTCCTCCTACACCAAAGTCCCTGCTGTCACCCTGATACATGTCAACTGAATTTTCAGCAGGGAAAGTTTAACTAAGAGCTTTGGCCTGCCAGGAGAGTATTACAAATATAATTTGATAACTTGTAAATGTGCCACGGTTTCCAGAAATTCATTCCATACCAGGCAGGCACTTTCCCACAGAAGCTGCTCAGCATTGAACAGTAATTGCACAAATTCTGTGTGGCAAGAGCTTTCCTTCACAAACCACCGTGCCTAGTCCAAAGTCATATGTGAGCTGTTTTTTTTTTCTTTCCATATTGTCTGGAAAGTTCAGCTCCCTCTTCCACCAGGGAAGATTAAGAACTTGCCAGATAAAGCAAAAGATAGCCCACTGTGTTCATTAACTTTGTATGTAACAAGCTGACAAGGCGGTGGCATCGCCACCATTTAATACCCTGGTTCCCCTTCAATAAGACCACCAGCACCTAAGCCCCCCTTTATGGCCACTGTCTTCATGCATAAATTATTTCCCCTCTCAAGTGACTTTCTTTTCTAATTGCAGTAGGAATGGTCCTATTTGCGAGCGACCACTATACTATATACGGTAATCAGCAAGATGAGAAAATACTTGCTGAGGGTTTTCATCAGATTTCACAATTCAAAAGGTGATAATGCTTGAGCTTTAACAATTCTTCCACTAAACAGGCTCTAAGTACATGTACAGGGTTGGTACTCAAGGTTTCCCAGTAGCCAGAGGGTACTACCAAGGTAATACCCAAGGCTTTTACTTTGACCACATGAAACTGATACAAAGTACAAGTACAAACACTCTCCACATACAGTGGGTTGGTTCTGATGCAGCTGCCCTCATTTTATAGCCTGGAATCTTTCCTGCATTTATTACCCATGATTTTGGAGTTGGTGAACAAAACAGTGAATGTGATGACTTCTTGCAAATCAACACTCATGGTTCTCGAATTTTGGACAATTATGAAGACCAGAGGTACTGTTTTTCTGCATTGGGCATTAAACTCAGAGATGCCAGTACTTTAATATCCATTTCAAAAAATTTAGAAAAAAATATACAGTAACAATTCAAATTCTGATGTGGGATAAAGGACTAAAAAAAGGGTAAAATTTTCAGCTAATTTCAGGGACTATACAATGATAAGGGGATGACCTTGACTTTTCATGAAAAACAACCAAGTGTGCTTTAGAAAAAAAAAAAAACAAGAGGATCATGATGATCCTGTGTTCTGCTGACTGGAATCTGCTTTTACAATATTGCAATACATGCCGGGTAGTCTGTATAGTTATATACATGTACAAATAGTCAAAACTGTAAATACAATAGTGCAATACATCCACTGTATTGTCATACATATTTATACAGTGGCAGTACTCACTTACATTTGTAAAGTTTGATATCCTATAACTTTGTCCAAAAAATTAACATATCCCCATTATTTTTGCAAACTTTCATTGTCTTAGGTCAAACTATATTCTGATAAAATTTTAAGGAATTTTGTTAAGCCGTTCTGGAGAAGTCGAAAATAGCCTAAACACAAAAAAAAATTTAACGAAAAAATTTGAAAAATTGAAGTGCCACATGGGGGCCAAAATAAGAACTACATGACCCCAGGTGCCCCTATGTGCAATATCAAAGCAACTGGCCAGTCAGTTCTTGTGACAAGGAAACTTTAATTTTTTTCAAAAAAGAAATTAAAAAATTCATCAAAAACAGAAAAAACTAGAACAGAATGATTTTCCAACAGAAAATCAAGTGTCTCCCGGTGGAACACTTACGTCTTTGAATAAGCTACAGGTGATAAAAAATTACAAATGACCAAGTTTGCTTGAAAATTACAATCCAATTTTAGCTCTCACCTTGATACGTTACTCTAGCAATTTTCATCAAGTTCTTCAAGACTTATCGAACGGAAACCAATTTCACATAAGTGACCCTGTGACTTTGAGAATTCGCTCAAGGTCACCCAAATACAATCCCAACCTAGGTCTTGCCTAGATACATAATCCTGCCAAGTTTCATCAAATTCCATCAAGTTCTTCAAGACTTATCGAACGGAAACCAATTTCACATAAGTGACCCTGTGACCTTGAGAATTAGGTCAAGGTCACCCAAATTCAATCCCAACCTAGGTCTTGCCTAGATACATAATCCTACCAAGTTTCATCAAATTCCATCAAGTTCTTCAAGACTAATCGCACAGAAACCAATTTCACATAAGTGACCCTGTGACCTTGAGAAATCGTTCAAGGTCACCCAAATACAATCCCCACCTAGGTCTTGCCTAGATACATAATCCTACCAAGATTCATCAAATTCCATCAAGTTCTTCAAGACTTATCGAACGGAAAACAATTTTACACAAGTGACCCTGTGACCTTGAGAATCAGGTAAAGGTCACCCAAATTCAATCCCAACCTAGGTCTTGCCTAGATACATAATCCTACCAGGTTTCATCAAATTCCATCAAGTTCTTCAAGACTAATCGCACAGAAACCAATTTCACATAAGTGACCCTGTGACCTTGAGAAATCGTTCGAAGTCACCCAAATACAATCCCAACCTAGGTCTTGCCTAGATACATAATCCTACCAAGTTTCATCAAATTCCATCATGTTCTTCAAGACTTATCGAATGGAAACCAATTTCACATAAGTGACCCTGTGACCTTGAGAATTCGCTCAAGGTCATCCAAATACGATCCCAGCCTAGGTCTTGCCAAGATACATAATCCTACCAAGTTTCATCAAATTCCATCAAGTTCTTCAAGACTTATCGAACAGAAACCAATTTCACATAAGTGACCCTGTGACCTTGAGAATTAGGTCAAGGTCACCCAAATACAATTCCAACCTTTGTCTTACCTTGATACATAATCCTACCAAGCTTCATCAAATTCCATCAAGTTCTTCAAGACTTATCGCACGGAAACCAATTTCACATAAGTGACCCTGTGACCTTGAGAATTAGGTCAAGGTCACCCAAATACAATCCCAACCTAGGTCTTGCCTAGATACATAATCCTATTAAGTTTCATCAAATTCCATCAAGTTCTTCAAGACTTATCGAACGGAAACCAATTTCCTATAAGTGACCCTGTGACCTTGAGAATTCGCTCAAGGTCACCCAAATACAATCCCAACCTAGGTCTTGCCTAGATACATAATCCTACCAAGTTTCATCAAATTCCATCAAGTTCTTCAAGACTTATCGCACGGAAACCAATTTCACATAAGTGACCCTGTGACCTTGAGAATTAGGTCAAGGTCACCCAAATACAATCCCAACCTAGGTCTTGCCTAGATACATAATCCTACGAAGTTTCATCAAATTCTGTCAAGTCCTTCAAGACTTATCGCACGGAAACCAAGTGTTGAAGAACATGAACAACAACAACAACAACAAGCGGAAGAAACGGGCACTAAAACAATATGTCCCCCGGCTTCCACCGGGAGACATAATTATTGCATCATCATCTCCTTTGCAAACTTGGTAGAGGTCCATCTGGGCATCATCCATGCAAAAAATCAAAACCTTTCATGTGCAGCTGTTTTTGAGAAAATAAAAATGTAAATACAATAGTGCAATATATGCACTGAATTGCCATATATACATATACAGTCGCAGCACTCACTTATAGTCCAAAAGTTTGATATCCCATAACTCTGTCTAAAATTAACATATCCACAATATTTTCGTACACTTTTATTGTTGAAAGTCCAACTATATACCGATAAAATTTTAAGCAATTCTGTTTAGCCATTCTGGAGAACTCAAAAATAGCCTTAACACACAAAAATTCATGAAAAAAATCACAGCACCAACTGGTGGCCAAAATAAGAACTACTTGACCCCAGGTGACCCTATGTGCAATATCAAAGCAATTGGCCAAGTAGTTTTTGAAACATGAATTTTTTTTTTTTTTAAATAAATTAAAAAATCCATAAAAAATAGAAAAGTTATTAAATCATCATCTCCATGAGAATATCCATGTGCAAAATCAAAACATTCCATGCAGCTGCTTTTGAGAAGACAAAAATGTAAAAAGTTTAACGTCAGATGGATAGATGGACAGACGACGGACGCAAACAGATTCTATAAGCACTGCTGACTGACAAGTCGGCAGAGCTAAAAATCATAGATTAAAATGTATTACAAAGGAATGGAACTAGTTTATTTTGAACCAAAACCATGGAAACTAGGTGATCAGCTGAAATATCTGAGTCATATCTGCTCACAACAATGCATCACTGCCAACCATTCCCATAAAACACATACGTTGTGTACAATGGTGCTAAAAGCCAGGCATAAAAACATGAATATTGTCCTTCATGCAACATGCAAGATTATTCCTCATGAACACACCACATGGCAAACCTGCCCCATACTCCTACAATTCCGCCTTTTTTTTGGCTTCTTATTGCCACATCCACTTTTTGCCATGTGCAACAACAACAAAAAATGTGCAAAGAAATGCTACTAGAAACAAATGTAAAATTTCTTGACAAACACAAGAACTACAAACACCACGCAAAATTATACACTTGAAAATGAATGCAGTGAGTAAGACCAACCCCCAACAAAAGAAAGCTGTACGAGACACAATACATACATGCAGAGAGTATCAGAAGTTCGTATCTTACCCTTACCTTGCTGATTTTGATGGCCGAGGGCGCTCCAGGAAATCCCGGTAAACATGTCTTGAAGGCAGAGATTTCGCTGAATGGTCCCCTGCCACAGGCGTTAATGCCTGCCACTCGGAACTTGTATGCAGTGCCTGGAAGTAACTCCTGTCTTTTCAGTACGCTGTGGTCTGGTACGCTTACCACATCAATATCCTGCAAACAATAATCGTGTTTTACTAAAGAGCATATCTGTAAATTAAATATATATGGGTTGTGTCATATGGATTTTGACACACTTCTAGTGCTTTTTGCTTTCAATAGTATTGTCTTTCTTTGCGTATATATCATTGTTATGTACACTGACATCACAAGGATATCTTTACCTAAACTGGACAAGCACTTACATTAATTTGGAATACCTTCACTGGAACAACTGTTGGGGTATTTTATCTAACAACAAAAAATCAATGAGTTTCAAATGTTTCAACATCTTTTACCTTAGAAACAGACAAATTTTAAAATGATTGTGTACTTTTCACAAATCTCGCGGAACTAACACATAATTGCAAGAGGCAGGACTTGCCACAACCTAAAGTTTCGCCATATTTTATCCAAGATTATTAAATGTCCCTTAAAAGCTTGCCATAACTTTTGCAATTTTTTTTTTTTTTTGAGAGAGAGAGAAAGAGATCTTGTCAATACTTTACAGGTTGACCAGTTATGGTTACCACATGTACTTTCTACACCCAAATAAATAACTATCTTCAATAGTTTACAGGCTGATCGATTATGGTTACTATCAAATTTATACTGGGGTTAAGCCGGTGATATGGCAAGACAGATCGTCCTGAGGAAAGTGCAAGCCCTGCAACCTTCGGCTTCAGGGCCTACATTTGCTTTGGATGGCTTGGCTGAAGGGGCTACACTTTCATCAAGATGATCAATCTTCTTGCTGTACCACTGGCTCAACACCAGTATGACAGTTTTATCTCCGGAGAATTCTTTGTGGCACACTGGTTTGAATGAACAGTAGTGTCCAGTGTTGCCTTCAGTCATTTTATAAGTATTTCATTGTCTGTAAATGATGCAAAGTGCTTCACTTCACAGTTACTATCTTGGCAGTCTTGCTTTGTGCAAGTGAAGTGATTCAGGTACAATGTCCATATCATCTGCATCAAACACAAAATAAGGCTCTAAAATGACATCACGAGGAATACTCTGCAGGGTGCCCGGTGCTACAGAAAATAGACCCTGGTAAAGCCGGTGCTACGGGTACACATGCAGGGGTCGATTAACAAAAAAGATTCCTTTCTTGTTCACCATCCGGAGATAATACTTCATACACCTGTATCGATAATGATCTGACAGACAAACAGGATTTACCCTTACATCGCCATTGCCCTGGCCAGCTTCAGATGGCAGGTGATAATGTGATACGACGCACGACGTCCCTTTGATGATGCCGACATCGTACCATTGATTTACCTCCTTCTTTACTGTTATTGTCGTCTTCACCGGAGATTCTTTTGGCTCCTGAAATATAGAGGCATCAGATGTACACTTTTCTGCTCAAATGTTATCAAATGCTCTACATGACCTTCACAATGGACTGCTTGGGTTCCACTATATGTACACACTATATTATATTTTGCGTGTGCCAAGGCACTTTGGAATACATTTCTCTAAAACAAGACAACATTGGAACAAAGGTTGCAATGATACATTTTCTCACCATTTGATGTGCATTTCTGTACACGAAGCTCTTCAAGGCTGGCTGGGCAGACAGCAAAATACAATACAAATAGGATGCGGGTGCTGCCCCCTATACAGAAACTGAAATGTAACTACAGTGTGGTATCACAGTACTTGTGCACATGGCTGCATGAAATCGTGTGGATTTTGGTTTTACTCTGCACATTTTAAGAATTTTATTACCATGTTTTGGTTATGAACAGCTTGATATCAACATCTATCAAACTCGTACAAATTGTGGTAGTGTTTGTTGATATTTAGGGCCTTTGATGAATGTTCAAGCTTCAACAGCAATGCACTGACTGCTGCCAGCCGCCATGTTACAGTTCATATAGGAATTACCTAAGTAAATGTAGAATACATTTTACCAACTTAAATGACTGATAGGAGAGCTCACAATCAAGTATTATCTGTGTATTCAGCTGAATATACAACAGAATACACAAAACTCTTGAACGTATCAAAAAAGATGTTTACCATTTAAGATGAAGTGACACAATATGATCTTGGGGGGTTATACACATAGATTTAAGTCATTTCATATGCCTTTATAATTATGCAAATGAATATCAAATTCCAAGTTTCTCTTTGTGAATTGAAAATGGAAATTTTGGAAGTTTGTTTAGTCGTTGGGTCTACATGCAATGATTTAATACCACATTCCATATTAATTAGCCAGTAGCTTATGTACTATTTTATTTTTTAATCTGTATTTTTTTTTTTTTTTTTGATGCATACATGCAATCTCTCATGTCAACAATCAATATACATTTTTTCCAATGCAGTAAGGTAAATTAATTGCCCAGGAACACTGCTCAATGTGAAATTACCAAGTGCTGTGTGGCTCAGTAGACAATTATTTGTATCAGAAAAAATGGGTAACTTCAGGGGTTTTGAGGAAACTTGTGAAAATATCCTGGTTGCCCATGGACAGCTTGCAAAAAAAGTAACTTTTTACCCCTGTTACCGTTAACTTCTCCTGTCCCAAACTATTTCTTTGCCCATTGGCGATGCACAGGCTCACGATTCGAGCGCATGTCGTGGCTTCTTGTATCGCGAAGCTCCGATGCACCAGTGAATCATTACATCTCTAATTGGAACTAATTTTTTAATGTTGCAGCTGAATTTACATATAAGAAAGGTAAATTTGGGAATGTTTACCACATTTAACAATTTGTGGATCAAAAAAAAGTGGCTCTTCGAGATTACTTCAGGCAGAGACATTTAAATAGAATATACAGATTTGTCAATATAGTTTGTTTTCATTATCTTTCTGCCAATGTTAACTGATATATTCAGAATGTTCAGTAAAACAAGACCCAATACAGGGGTACCTACTATTTAAGACCGCCCTTAAAGCCAAACAAAAGTGGTTACATGACAGGTGGTCTTTCACTGAAGTAAGCTAGCAAAGAAATTAAAGGCAAGTGTCTTGAAATGGCGACCTTTAAAACTAGTGTGGTCTTTCACAAGAGGTGGTCTTTACAGCAGGTACCACTGTAATACCAAAATATGTTTCTCCTCATCTTGAGTGATTGACTTTACAGTAGCACAAATAGTACATAAGCCAATGATAACTGTACTAGAATATGACATGTCATTACAACCGAGAGCACATAAATTGTGTGAATCCAATAACACTGTCACATTGCCATGTCCCAGTGCTCGACTCATGCCATCCTTTACTGGCATTTCTGGTATCACCTGTATAATGAGACTGTACATCTGGTTGGGGAGGTGATACATACAGCTTTGGTGGTACTAAACCCAGACTGACCTGCTTTGGCTCTGGTGCTTCTGCCTTGACCCCATTGGCTGTGGGCGTGGCCCCGAGCTCCTGTTTGACGATGTTGGTGGTGGTTGTGGTGGATGCTGTGGAGATTGCTGCTGAGGCCAAAGTGGCCAATGGATCTGTGAACATCAATTACACCAATTGTAATTCTGTAAGCTCTGTACACTGTAATTCAGACATCACCTGTGAAATGTCAAACTCGGGGGCTCGAATCCTTGTGAAACATCATCACCTCTGTGAATTTAAGCCCTGTGATTTAATATATTTCAAATATAGTACAAAATATTCAACTGCCCCAAAAACATCAATATTTAGCCTTGCATGACTGTGCAGGTCAAGTTAAACACAGTTCCATCCAACTTAAGCTTAGCTTCTGTCACATATGGAATATGTACAAAAGCTGTCTGTGTGATTGACAACTGACCTGCTGCAGGATCGGCTGCCGGAGGTGGTGCTGCTGCCATGTCATGGTCTGTGGGGGCAGCTGTTACTGCTGACGGAGTTTCTGTGGCAGTTGGTGCTGGATCTGCCACTGGTTCTGCTGCTGGTTCTGCCTCGCCAGAACCGCCGGCTTCATCGGTGCCGGCTTCAGCTGTGCTGCTCTCCTGTCCCTCTGCTGCCTGCTCTGTGGGCGTGCCACTGGTATCCATGGCTGACTGCTCTTCACTGCCAGCTTCCGCTGCTGCCTCCCCTTCTGGTTGTTGTTCTTCCTCCCCCTGCTGCTGATCAGGCTGTTCTTCCTGTTGCTGCTGCTCCCCTGCAGGTTGTTCTCCTGCCTCTTCCTGGCCTTCTGTGGTAGCTGTGTCACCAGCTCCATCAACCTGCCCATGAAAAATACCAAAGTCATAAAGATCGAAACAGATATATGCCAAGAAAAATAACTTTTGTAGAATGGCATGCTCAGTAGCAAGTTAGTCCTTTGGGAAAAAAAGTTACTCTATTGTGGAAACTGAAATTTGTAACTCAGTATCAAATATGGATTGACTAACTTTTTTTCTCTTAGTAGAATATTGTTATGTTCAAAACCACAATTCCAGCTAACACATTTGTTGCGATTGATTACTGCCATGACTTCATTTTCCCAAGTTTACGTTAAAAATCAAATCTGATTGGATGTTGACTCACTCAACCCATTTAACCAATCAATACGAAACAGAACAGATCATGTGCAGACAACTCATCAGTTTCTGGCTGCTTAATTTAAATGTAGTCTCAAATTTTCAGTACTGAGTCTTATCAGCACCTTTTCTGTGGTGTGCAAAAACTACAGCTCCTCAAGAAAACACACCTGCAGAGGTGGTTCGTCATTGGCTCCATCAACCTGCATCGGCAGACTCTCTACAGCCTGAGCAGCTTCTGTTGAAGACTCCAGCGTGTCCATGGTGTCAACGTTGGCTACTCTGGCAGACGCTGACGCAATCGACATAATAGCTGGACTGACTATTGAGGGTGTTGTCAGACTTGTGGTTGTAGTCGTTCTGGCTACCACAGGACTGGTCACTGTCAGGGCACCTCCTGATGTGAGTGATGCTGAAAACGATATTAGTGGGCCATCCATTAAAACCTCTGATCATGAGAAGTTTTAAAGTTAAAAGTTACTTCAGAGAAAATTTTCCTATCTCTAGATGTTAAAGTGCACTTTCACAAGCAACTTCTCCCTTGGAGTAATAAGAGCAATTCTTCATTAAAAATCAGTTTTATAGTTGTTAGTTAACTTCAGTGCTTTTCATGTCTTGAAATCATTTTGAAACACAGTTATGCACCATCTCCCCATTTCCCATAAGCTAAGAAAACTGGGCAACACGTGCCCATTGTTATGGAAGATGAGATCAAATAAATAACAAGAGGCCAATGCCCCTAATGCTCTGCTGATGAATATCACCAAAAAAAAAAATTTCCTAAAGTACATTTTGTCAATGCCTTGTGAAATTGATCAAGGTCATCCATATTATGCAATATCGGACTTCCATGATACACATTTGTGGTACATATGGCATCATTGGTCTTACTCTTTATCAAGATATTCAATAAATTGTACTTATGACCTTGAAAAACAGGTGAAGGTCACACCCTCATTGGGTCAAGGTGACCTAGTTCACCCAAGTGCAGTTTCATGTGCAATGTACTTAAGTGCAATTTTGATCTGGACGCTCAATTCTTTGCCATTGACGTCCCAGTTACAGCCTGTCATTACAAAATAACCTCTTCCAACTTTACACGTCTGGTGACCCTACAAAATAGGTCAAGGTCACTGATCTTATGTAACACATGATGTATCATTCCTCTAAATTTGGCATGTCTAATTCAACTAGCTTTTGAGATATGGAATTCTAAATGAAAAAGTGTGTCTCATTTTGTGTGATTTATGTTTTGTAACGGTGCTATTCACATTTGGACCTGCATCCATGACAGTCACTCAATATATCCAAGGGACCACACTTTGACTTATTCTCCTGACAAAACTACATTGTGTTTTTGAAAATCCGAGACACTCTTTTTCAGTTTACACTGTTATGAAGTTTGTCACAAACTTAAAGTCTTTACATCAGAAAACGAAAAACTTGAATCCGAGCTTCTTCAAGGTTCTTTGAAAAAGAGGACGGGAGTTGGTATGATTGATGTATAAACATAGGACAAGAAACCTACAGGACAGTCGGAGAAAATGAATCAGTAGTTTGCTAGCTTTCGAAAAATGTATAGTTTGTGGCAGTTTTTATGCATATTAATTGTTTTGATAGAATCTTTATAAGCACCCTCACAACAGCACTGGACCAGACACTTATCCTTAATTTATTGCCTATGAAGCATGTAAAACCTTTGCTCATCTTGTAAAATTACTTCATGTGCTATTAGTTGGCCACAGTAAATATTTATTATGGTAACACATCATTCACATTATAACTGCTGTTTGTAAAGATGGACATACCAAGTGGACTTGTAACGATGGTGATGATGGGTTTTCCACCAGATGTCGCTGTGGCATTGATGATCTGTGGTGTCCCACCAGCTGCAGCTATTCTGGCAACTGAGGCTGTGTAATAAAAGAATCAAATTAATCTTTCAACCAAAAATCTAAAAGCTTTAAACTTCCGCCAGGTTCTTTCATATCAAAATTGAGTCAAAATCTGTTTTATATATTTCTGTCCTTTTTTTCAGCATATGGAAGCCAAATAAAGCACTTTCAGTCTTAAAAGAACAGGTTAACAACAGTATTTCTTTCTAAATTTTCTCTTTTGTTTCAGAATAGATACTATGAGGATTCCCTCACCCTCATTTTGCTTCATTTTCTTGAGTAAAGTACTATGAAATCCATGCAGCTATGCACCACATATTAATGACAACCCCAAAACGTAACAGGTGCCCCCCTCCCCGGGATGGCGCCATAAAAACACAGTGGTGTCTCTTCTGAAGCTGAGTTTCCCCGTGTACAATCTTCACAGAACTTACTAGTGGGGCTGGTGGTTACGCCTGCCGTGCTTCCAGGCCGCGTACTGACCACGATGAACTGAGTCTGTGAGGTTGGTGTCGATAACTTTGGCATGCTGGTAATGATTTTTGTTGGGGTTACACCCCCAGCAAGCCCGGCACCCCCTTTGGGGGCAGCAATGACAATGGTCTGTTTGCCACCTGTGGCACTGTTTGTCATGGTGGCCAGCCCTGGCTTGGCCATGCTGATCATACTGGAAGGGATGGTCTTGATGATGGTTGTCGTCTTAGGATGAGTCGTCTACAAGATCAGGAACATTTTCTTTTTTTTTGTCTTTAACTGATGGGAACATAGAAGTTTACATGCGGATTTTTTTTTCTTCTTCTGCACACTACACACATACAAATCTACATTAATGTGTACGCCAATGTACTCCATGCTTAATTTAAAGTGGGATAAAATAGCAAATATCTGTTCCCACTTCATACATGGAATATGCCACTTTCTTCAAGTCCAATGGCACCCACACAGGCAATCCACAAACACCTGTAAGATTTCCATTTTATGAGGATTAAATCCAAGCCATTTTCATTTAAAAAACAAAACAAAAAACCAGTCCATGAACACCGAGAGGTTTAAAAAATTTGGTTACTTAATGCCTGACCGTTCTTATTCATATACAGCTGGAATAGTAAAAGATCACAATAGAGTGAAGCCCACCTGTGGCTGAACACTGCTAATGCCGAGGATGGTGGATGGTGTCTGTCCGGGCTGGCTGGTGGTGATGATGGCAGTGGGCTTGCCTGTACCAGCCTGTGTTGTCACCAGCTTCACAATAGTAGCACCTTGTGGAATACCAGACTTATTCTGAAAATAAAACAGGCCCCTGACAACTGACACAATTTTACAGCATTTTGTCATCTGTTTTTTGTTGTTTTTTTTTTTCCAGTGGATAAAAGGGACAGACTTCAATATAATTTTAAGTATGTTCACTGCTTGATTTTTACTTCTTCCTTCCTTATAGGTTGTCGTACCATGATGACGACTATGCACAAAGCAGTATGTGATGATGCACGTTAGTATACGTATGTTACAGCATTTACACATGAAGCTGCAGAAGCATGGGAAAAGAACTTATACAAATGCACATGTCTCTCTGTACAATTCTGAAGGTGACTGTTTGATTCAGTGCACTTCCATTATAGATTGTTCTTCAAGTAAGAAAGTAACATCCCAGTTATAAATGTTAACAAGAGGCCCATGGGCCTAATGTTCTGCTGACATATAATCTGGCGACCATCACCAAAAAAAATCATTTCCTGAAATGCATCCCTCCATGACCCTCAGAAAATTAGTTGAGGTCACGCATATGGTGCAATATCAAGATTCCACGTACATTTGGTACTGCTCCCCTTATTCTTTAACAACAACAGAGTGGATTGTGTGTCAACTTCTTAAATGCTTAATGACCTTGAAATAAAGGTCAAGGTGACACAAAATATTACAAAATTTGACCACTAGCCTAACCCTTAATTGTTGTAAGTTTTGCAGTTCCATCTGAATTTATGATGTCATGGCCATCACAACAAAATCATTTTCTAATAGGCACTCCCTCTGTGACCTTGAGATTGTAGGTTAAGGTCACCCCTATGATGCAATATTGAACTTTTCTATGTTATACACCTGTGTGGCACATTTGGTTTTCTTAGCCTTCTAATTTTTAAACATGTCGAATTTAGTGGGTTTTTTTTAAAAAAAAAAAAAAACATCATCAATGAGCTCGAAAAATATATCAAAGTCACCCAAAATTGAACAAAATTTGATCACTGGCCTAACCCATTTGGTGTGAATTTAGAAGATCCATCTCAATTCAGAATCAGAACAATGAATTTATTGTACTTTTCCAATGCTAGTTCCACTTGACTTAATACCACCAGTGGCACCACCATGACTCTACCTTATTGACTTTTGTCTGTATAATATTCCTATAATGGTATATATTGATATGTGAGTCCACAAGGTTAGACAATGAACATAATAATAATAATAATAATAATAATAATAATTTCTTGCAATCCATTCCCTCCATGAGCTTGGGAAAATAGGTCAAGGTCATCCATATTATACAATATAAAGCTTGACATGAGATCCACATCTCTGGTACACTTGGTATCATAGGCCTTATTTGTTTCAACATACTGATTTTGATATTTTTCAACACATTTTGGTCCACATCTTTCATAATACTGCAGGTGGTGCCACCAAATTTACTTGTTTTCATCTTTTACCATGGTTGACATTCCTGCCAAGTTTTACGATTCATTAACAAAAATCCTTCACAAATAGAAGTCATTTTCACATCTTGACTCATCTACTATATATGGCGCCACCAATTTTGAACTTGACCTAGATTTTCATACACTTGATAAATCCTCCGTGTTATATACAGGTAACTTGAAAACTGTGGACTGTATCACTTCCACAAGCAAAAGATTACAGACGGACAGACACACATGAGTAATTGCATAAGCTCTGCGACCTGTGGCCAGCAGAGCTAAAAACACAGGTCCCACTTTCTCCCAAACAATCACAGTACGTTTAGCGTTTATTTTCACAATAACGTTTATGCCCTCTGTCTCTACAAGATTCAAGAAGTAACCATGTCTGAAACTTACCTAGCTTTACTTCAGTGGATACATCATCAATAAACCTACCAGTATCCAGTGAAAACTGTAAAGCTATCAGATCAAGTGGAGTTTTGAACTGCAGGATTTTTTTCCCACAAAAAAAACAAACTGATAAAGCTTTATTTCCTGCCAAAGACATTCTACTTAAACTGCATTTCAAATATCACATCCGACTTTTCAGATTTTACTGTACACTGTGACAACTTTACAGCAACTTATCATTTGAAGTTACCACTACTATAAAACTTGAACTACTGTGCACAATCTATCATAGAACTTGTCAGGCAATGAAGCATAAAAGGCAGTTCTGTGTGTTATTTTCTACAAAACATGAACTCCAAAAAATGTTACAATCATTAAAAATCCATAGTGGACACTTTGGAATGATGAGCTATAAATCTCCCTAATAACCCACCAGGGGAAAATTTGATCGGCTGGTGTGCTTTCCTGTGAAACCATGAGCGATATAGTCATTCAACTATAGCCCCTATGGGAGCACAAATTTAAGCCAATGTGGCACTATTTAATGTCAATATATTGCATGTTTTCTAAAACATCAAATTTTTTTGCACAAAATCACACAACCTGGCCTCCCCCCCCCCCCCCCCCTTTTTTTTTTCTCAATGAATGGCCGGGCCAGACAAGGACCATGAAGACGCACAGTGGGTCAAGCGTTGTCTTTACAAAGACACAATGCTCAGGGTTAGCAGACAAATCAACTTTATAACTGCAACAGTTCAAGTGCACAGAAGTTGGTTTAAGTCTGAGAAATGCCTGTGTTATCAATGCAGTGCTTGACATTAAGGAGAGCCCATAGTCTGTGACAAGTACAAATTTTTTGCTTAATTGAGAGTCCACTCAATACTTTGTCTGAATTTTTGACTAAAAGTGCCACAGATCAAGTCATGAAAGTCCCTAACGTCAAGCCGTGCAAAGTAAGTGAACAGAACTGACCTGAAAAATTATTAGTAGGCAACAATTAAGGAAAGAATTATAGTCCTTTATTTTCAACACTGATTTCTGGACAGAACACATAAAGACTCCAAGGATTAGTTAGCTCTCTCTGTCAGCATTGGCCATGTATGAAGGACAAAAAAAGCTTGGACAACAATTTGATCAACTAATAAATTTGTCCTTAAGTTCCCATTTGCTCACCTGAGATAAGATCCTCTTCACAACAAAATAAAATTTTTTGCTGGTTTATTTAAAACCTGTTTTTATTTCTTCACTTAATTTGAGTAGACCAGAAATAATTTTTACCACACTATCTGAGGTGTGAATGAGTTAACCATGCAACTCTAAAGCAAATGCAACAAGCTCAAAATGCAGAACAGGTATGAAAAAACATCTTTTAAAAATCACTTTCTTATGAGTTCCAATTACATTGACTGAAGAAACATATGAGATCTGTAGTTGGCCCTTTTACATTTAAGGTTTTTTCCCCCATTCTCATGATAACAGCTGAGCAGAATTTACAATGAATCACAGGTCCACAAATTTTATGCCAGGGAGTTTTAGCACATCCTACTCAGGTTAATTCCATACAAAACTTAGTAAAGTAGATTTCCAGCTACGGTAAGCGAAATTCACCATAAAAAAAAACTAATTATTATGGCTGTTTGGTTCCCTCTAAACTTTATTCAAGTGGGATTTCATCTGTATACAGGAGAAATTAACCCCATACATGGATAAACACTACTAAACAGAAGTGGTGACAAATACACAATGGGGACAGGACAGAAGGATGTTCATAGGTATCAGAAACAATTACTCCTGGAAAGCAACCCAAGCCCAACGCGTCCACCTCACCTCAACAAACTTCATCCTTCCAAGCTCACCACTAACTACACCGACATTAAAGCGCTTCCTGATTGTCTCTAACACATCCATTAGCTACCACATAAAGCATACAAAATATAAAGCAGAACTAATAGAGTTGGCACCTTTTCCAGTATCACTTGAAATGACCATCATTGTTCTCGAACCCATTTTCTCCAAATACCAGCTAAGTCCACATTTGAATCATTGAAGAATATATCCTGAAGTACTGAGAAGCCAACTTGTCAAAGTATTTAATTGAACTGTCAAACTATATATATATGTGTATACCTCTTGCCCTTCAGTCAATTAAAAAAACAGTTGCACAAAGAATAAAAACAAAAACAAAACAAAAAACAAGTGCCTGCTCTTAATCATAACAAGTCTGAAAGAGTAAAAATTGTGAAACAAAGGATATACTTAACAACAGGACTCAATAAAATTATGAAAATGTCACAGACTGGGCTCTCAACATGCAATTTGAACAGGCAGTCCAAACTTCACGCTCATTATTCACTTAACTTTAAGGCCTTAGTAGTCATTTTACATGTCTGGGTTTACCTCAGATTTTCAGTCATCTTGAGAAAGTATAGACCCATATCTTTTACATGGATTGCGAAGCAGGCCAAGCCTATATTAATCACTCTCCATGGCCCAGATCGTGGCATATACTTCCTACCTACATGTTTCATCTTGAGAAATATACTATTAATAATCATTCACATGCTGAAATTAGAAATGGCTTGCTTGAACACAATGTTGATGGGATGACCTACACACCTTTATTTTTACATGGGTTTCACTTTCATTAGCCCATGTTAGTTTTTGAAGCTATCCCCATACAGATTTACCTCCGGCATTGTTCAACAGACTGTGTCAAAACTGGACTTGAATGAATAGAAAAATCATAATGAAACAATATCAAGTATTGCAGGACAAGACATAGTCCTCCACCTAGGAGCAGATTGCAAACTTGCATGGAAGGGCTGGGTAGCAATGTAACTTATGGTCTGAAAAGATGATCTGCAAAAGTGACAGGGTCAAAGGTCAACCCATAGAAGTACCCACACACCAATTTTGGTTTCTGTAAGTGCTACTGTATAAGAAATATTGCCCACATAAACATTTTCTTTGACAGGGTCACAGGTCTAGGTTTTGATGGGGCCCAAGGTCAGAGGTCAAGGTCACAGTGACCTAATTTTAGTGCATGACACACACCCATCTTGTGCAGTGTCCACACACCAAATCTGGTAGGCGTATATACGGGTCTAGGAAATACAACCAATACAAGCTTTGCTGGAAGGCTGGACAGATGGCAAGTGCAAACTAATACTGCGGTGATTAGAACTAGCTGCCCCACCAAACCCATCATCCTGCGATTAAATTCACTCAAACTGATTTCCAAGCGCAAGCGCATTTAATATGTTGCTCAAGTTTTTCCATTTAAACAGAACGAAATGGTGTACATGTAGAAATGTAACTGTGTTATATTTGCCCATATAAGGAGAACCCATGTATTAGTCATCTCGATGTACTATAGGGCTATCCAGACTAAATAAATACGTTTAAACTAAACATATGAAACACCAGATGCACTTATGTGAGATCTCTATCAGTCTCATTTAAACGAGCATAACTGCATGCACTCGACAGCAAAAATGACAAGGTTGCTACTCAATAGATATCCTGTGATGTAACAGGCTGGGAAAGTTTGGAAGTCAAGTGACCCTGTCACATCTTTTTGTCCTGCTTATTTTCTAATTTATTTACAATTAGCAGGTGGATTTTTTTTAAGGCAAAACTTATTTGTTTGGCAAAACAATGCCTCCGATGCGAAAATGGAGTCACAAGACGTTGCCTTTATCAGTGCCAAATGTACAGTGAATATCCTACCCGTATATCTTGCAATTGAAACAGAAAGTTTCAGAAGAACTATCCAGTCTTAATCCTACAGAAATATCAAAGTTTTTACACTTTAACAGCATCAAAACGGCCAGATTTTCTGCCTTTACCTTTATTGGTGAAATTACTGATTGTGTGAAGACATCGATCGACATTACGCTGTTTACAGTTTACAATGCATATCCAGCGCATTCAATGAATTCCCGCTGCTCATGTCCTCGTTTTGTTGACTGTGCATCTTTCCCCTTTAGTAATGTTTGTGTGGAATGCTTCTCCGTCAAAATTTAATAATGGACGGCAATAATAAGCTTCTTGTGTCACATTTATCTTGCCTGTTTTAGAGAGTTCATTGGCGAACAGCATCCATGTCTGTGCTTTTCAATGCATTGCTCAGCAGTTATTGGAAATGGAACTGATTTTAGAGAGTGGAGTGTATTGAAAAGCATTGTTACGGTAAATAGGCTTACAATTACTAGTAGTTATGTCCATGGTAATCCCAGTGCCCATTGATTGTTTGTGCCATTTCCATTTTGTCATATTTAAACTTTAGAATCCAACTTGTACTAGACACTTGGACTTGACAAATGCGCAACTGCGAATAGAACAGCAGCAAGCATCACAGAGAAATTTATGGATATGCATATAAGTGCGCTGGAAAAGAAATAACGCAGAAATGTGACACTTTGAAACCTAGCAATATTTACACTTGAAGCGCGTTTCTAGCACGTTCGAAGTGCGACATTCAATCGCGTTTTTCTGTGTTGGGCAGGGAAGTTAGTTCTAATCACCACTGTAGTCCCTGGTAGGGGGCTAATTGGAATATTTGCAATTAAAGCATAAGGCACTTCATGGAAACTGGTTGAAGTGCTAACTGCTGGTGGTTTTAACTAAAATGTTGTGTCACATGCATGTTTGAGAACTCCAGTAAATGTCTGCTCACCATGCATACATATCCATTCAAAACGTAATTTGCAGCTTAAGTTGATGGACCGACAAGTCATGTGCTTTCAGCATGCCATGCCATGTTAATCTCTACAAGACCCCTCTGGCGTGTAATCCAAAGGGTTAATATGCTTTTCAGAAAAGCAATACTGTAAAGCAGCAAAAATACTTTCTCTGCTGGGTACAAATGTGATCTGAGAAATTATGCTTTGCTCTTAAATTGATGCTGCATAGAATATCAACTTTTATATCAATGACCAAAAAGTCACATTTGTACACCTATGAAAACTTACAAAAAATCAGTTACATGTAATTGGACAAGCTTTTGCTACATTTTGTAAAGAGTGCGAAAAAACAGAAACCTATCCAATAAAAATACCATGACAGTCTATATTTCTGTACAAAAAAAATTGTGTCTTTACAGGTGACTCTGTTAGTGAAAATACTCTCAAAATGCTAGCAGTCCCAGTAAAGCTGTATTCCATAAAGCAGTGAAGTCATACATTACTGTGATGTTCCACATCCAAGCAAATACACTGTATAGACCGGACCAAGGCCTTAAAGTCAAACTTTGTATTCAATTCAAACGAGAATCACAAGTTATAAATAAAAAAAACAAAACATGGCAGTTCTCTGGTTTCTCCATCTAAAATTAATATGTTCAGTGATAAGGAAAAGATCCCATCCCGTTTGCCAACAGAGTAATGGTCATGCAGAAAGAAACAGCGGTGTACCTGCATGGCCTGGCCGATTATGGTTTGTGGATTTGCCGACATGGCGTTTTTGGACTGCAGCAGGGTGACTTTGGGCATCTGTCAACAAACAGGACTCCTTCAGGCAACTGGCAAAAAGGCTCTCTGCCATAACCCTTTCCCCCTTGGACTAAGACCAAGGCAACAACTTTCCTTGGTTAACGCAGCAAGCGCCCAACGTGACAGGGAAAGTTGTTCACCTTAGGCAAGCTGTGCTGAAAAGTCTCATTTGCAATTCTCATTCAACGATTTCCATTAATGATGACGTCACTCAAATACGTTAAGAGCTGAATTACATCCAGGAGGTTTCGGTTGCTCAAAGGGGGGTAAAGGACCATCCATTCTACACCACAGTCATAATGTGCCTAGTCAGTGCCTGGCAACTCAGACAGGACTTGCCAGGCAATGTGAAAAACTGGCTTGAGGCCTAGCATGCCGGTACTTGAGTGAGCTCTTCTTATACATAGCACAAGCAAAACTTTGTCAATAATCCACATAACATATACAGAAAAATGTGGGACTGATATTAAAAGTGTTTATACTCCAAATCAATATCTACAATCTTTTAACCCTTACTTCAGCAGTTTCAGTCCGGTAACAGTCACAAAAATTTGTATCATTTAGAAACCAAACTGAAGCATCTTTATACCCTAATAACTTTTAAACAATCTGCAGATTTTCTCCAAAAAAAAAAAAAGAATTCAAAAAAAAAAAAAAAGAATTCTGAAAGTAACTAGATTCAATGTAACAAATTTTAAATCCCTTGTTAAGATATAAGCCAATTTATCTCTTAAAAAAAAAAAAAAATTGTGGCAAGCACTTTGTCCCTAATGCTGAATCTACACATCGCAGAAGTTTGACTGCCTAAAGCTGAAAACTTCTCTTCAAAATACAATTCACATAGGTGCACTGTCTGGACCAACAGATACACACTATGGAACACTAACTTTGGAGTCTCTTACCTACTGGACACTACAATAATTAAATACAGTAGTGACATATAGGCCTAAGGATGATGTTGCTAATGTCCTTGAATAGGGCACTTAATTAGTATGGTCAAATTCACACATAGAAACACAGTGTTCATATTTACAAAATTACAAGTTAAATTTCTGCAAGGGATTATCATGTCAAATGTGAATCACTACACAGAAAATCTGGACACATTTAAGAAATATATTATCAAAATACCATACACTGCGAAATGTCTGAAGTGATACTTTCATGTTCTCACACTTTTTTTTTTGGGGGGGGGGTGTAAATTTCTAAACTTTCAAACTGTTTCACCATTCTACTGTTGTGAAAGCCTAGGTCAATATTTGTTTAACTGCATGCCATATCTTGCTGTATCATGACTTGCCAGATGATGCAAATAAAACACAGACTTTCCACAAGGAATAACTGTTATTGAAATTGAATTAAAGGTCATCATATGAGGAATTTCAATTTGAAAATTTCCCCCAAAACACCAGCAAAATTCAACACTGGCAAAAAGAAAGAGTTCTGGTCAAGCGTAAGTTCTATTGGCTGATCAAGTCAAAGCCATCAAAGAAATGAATGCTCATGATTAAATTCCTACCATGAGAAATATCTTTCTTTTTTTTTTTTATTTGGAATCCTGTGCTTAAAAATAAGGGTCACTTTGGGAATTTACTCAATGTATGGCAGATAATGTGGCGAAATAATTAATACAAGACAAAAATGAGAACGGCACTTACTGAAGCAACTGTCATGCCCTGTGTTGTTTTAACTAACGTGACAATCTGTGGTTGGCTGCTACTGGACACCCCTCCTGCTTTGTGTACTGTGATGATTTGCTTGGGTTGTCCACCTGCGCCTGTCTGTCCTGCTGGAGTGGCTTTTAAGATGGTGGTTCCCGGGGTCTGCACGCGCACCGTTTGGGTACCTGCAAAGTTTCCATGTACAAATTGATGGAAAGGCAGAACAGAGACAAGCAGGCAACCTGGGCATCATAGTAAAACCAGGCAAATGGAGCATACGAGTCACCAGACAGTCTGTGTGACACGTATATTCCACGCAGCTGGTTTTACATGTACTTTTATCCAGTAACTGGTTCCCCGTCCATTTCAAATGGTCACACCACAGCAGCACCGGGGGAACCAGGCTATCATGACCTTTGACATTGGAACTAGGATGATGTGGATAACTTTACCCTCCAGTTTGTATTCTCCAGGTTTTTTTGCGGGATAATACAGCTACAGTTACAGGATAAACGACAAAACACCACCAAACGAGCCAATGAAAAAATACTGAGACAAGATTTGGGGGGGGGGGGGGGGGGTTTGGTGTCACACAAAAGCATCACTGGAACATTTGCTGACCACTGTTTCAGGTACATAAGGAATCCCACCTTCCACCCCTTCTGCCAAGAAAAAGTGGCCACATACAGCAGGTGACGTGTCACCACAGGTAAATTTTACAAAGAAATTGACTCCCATGTCTGAGCCTTGTGACCACAGAAAGCAATGCGGCTGCTCACAGCAGTGGTTGCATACAGCAGGTACAACTGAACATTGTTTCTTGCAATTCTAGTTCCTTAACCCAGGGATACCCCTTTTACTGCACTAACCTGTTCTCTGTATTGGGGTGACCTTGACTCCGGATGGGGTAACAACAGTAGGGGTGACGACCTTGATGCCGCTAGCAGGCGTGGTGGTGGCGATCCCTGCAGTTGTGTTTATTTTCTGTGTCGCTGCCGCGGCTGCCGCCAGGGCAGCAATTCCACTCATTTGTCCACCCTATAAACAGACGCCCAAAATGTTAATATGACTCAAGATTTCCTTGATGCAACTTTTACTTCTCCCAATTCATATATTCTTATTACTTGAATGTGGGACTAACTGCTAAGATGGTATACTTAACCCTTTCCCCTTTGATGGAAACTACGTCAACACATTTGCTAGGGGCTGAGTGGGCACTAAGCACCCAACCCACCTCCAGGAAAGCTGCTGCTGAGGCATGCTCTCTGATACAGCCCTTCTACCAGTCTCACTCAAATTTTTCTGATGCTAAAATTAATCCTCCCTCCGCCTCCTCCCCCCCCCCCAAAAAAAATATCACTGAAGCAACAGACATTTCCCTCCAGCTGGCTGTGGCAGGTGAAATTTATGTACATGTAAAAAAATATATTAAAAATTCTGTGCATGAGTATTTTAACTTCATCATGACAATGCCAAAAACTTCAGCTGGTCAGCAGTCAGAAATTTGCCAAAAATAAACAGCTTTCTTTTCAGGAACATGATACAACATAGTGAGGAGACCATAACATAATTACTTTTCTTATTATATTATAGCAAAACAGGTTTCTGCTGCTGATCAGTTTTTGTGGTAAAGCTGCTGTACAAACAACACGCAGGTAACTGCTCAACCCTTTCCCCCTTGAATTAAGACTGAGTCAACAGCTTTCCTTGGCGTGGGTTGAGCAGAGTGCCCAACCCATGCCAAAGAAAACTGTTGACCTGGGTATGTGATCTTGATAGGTCTCATCTACAATTCTCAGTCAAATTGTTTTACTGTTGAAATTAGTTGAAAACGCTAGAGCAGACGACATTTGACCACCAGTCGGTTTTGAATGGTTGGGTTAAAACATATTTTATTTGTAAATACAATTGGCCGACAGGCTCACCAGCCTATATTAGGGCCTCTTGTCTTGAATGGTTTAAGGGGGAAAAGGGTTAGGTACATAAATAGCAATTGTCATAGACAGCACTATGTTTACAGTTCTAAAAGCAGGTGGTAACCATGGTAATGTGTCCACTCACTCCTGCATTTGTAGTTACTGTTGCTGCTTTCTGCCCGCCTATGGTGATAATCTGGGGGGTGCCGCCAGCTGTTGCACCAACCACCTTCACAGCACTACTGACTGCTAGAGGAGTTTTCTGTTGTATTAATGGAGTTCTCACTCTTGGGATCACTTTTACAGTTCCTGGGGCATTTAGACCTGCTAATGATGTAATGGTGGCGGCACCTACAGGCCGAATCTGTGCAGCTGCTGTCCCTGCAAGTACATAACATGATCTTCCTGGTAAGCATGCAAGATTTGCCGATTCTTTTTATCCTCGTGGCCAACTGCCTTTACCAATGTTTCCAATTTAATCATCTGCTGGACAAAATGTCATCTCAAACATTGTGTTTAAATTTTTTTTTTTCCTAATCCAGTCTTTCAAAGTTAACTTGTACAGTATTTCTATTATTGAATGCATGTGTATTTTTTTTTTCGAACTTCATACTGTCACACATATGAAGTGCAACTGCATGATATTCAACTGAACAAGCTTTGTATTAAATATATATTTACCAATCTATGATTTTTTTCTTTAAACCTCATTTATCCTCTACCACATGTAATTTTAGAGGGCCTCAGGGAAGATTAGTACTCTCTCTCTCTCTCTCTCTCTCTCTCTCTCTCTCTCTCTCTCTCTCTCTCTCTCTCTCTCTCTCTCTCTCTCTCTCTCTCTCTCTCTCTCTCTCTCTCTCTCTCTCTCTCTCTCTCTCTCTCTCTCTCTCTCTCTCTCTCTCTCTCTCTCTCTCTCTCTCTCTCTCTCTCTCTCTCTCTTCCATTATGCTTGTAACATCTACTGACAAAAGTGGGGTCTCACCTACAGACAGATCTGCTATGAACTCAACGTACCTGGTGCTCTGACCATGGTAGTCTGTGGTGCAGTGGGGGTTTGTGGTGTCACTGGTGTAGTTGGATGCGACTGCTGCTGAGCCAGAGCTTTGGCCAGGGGATTTGTTGGGGGGACTGTGGTGGGGGTAGGTGTGAGGGCCTGCGAGGGGGGCATGTCATACTTCTGTAGCTGCAGCAGGTAGGCATCAGCTGTGGGCACTGCCCCCCAGCAAACCTCCAGAGTATTGGTGCTGGCACGGACCAGCTGTACGCGTGACGGTGCAGGAGGCTTCTCTGAAATATAATCACAAAGTCTTTCAAAACATGCATCAAACTCAGCCCGTAAATATCTGGTGTTTTGTAAGAATGCTACATGCATCTGATTAAAAAAAGACAAACAAACAAGATAAATTTTGCTCTTCAACAATTTCAAATATGGAGCGTTTTTGGTTGATTTGACGAGCTGTACTCGATGAACTACATATTACTTTTCATGTATGGGCATGTCTGAAGTTATAAAAACTAGAGAGCCAGGAACTGATCCTGTACCCAAGTGACCCACTGTGCTCTGAATGACTATTTATTAATGTGTGTGTTATGTGTTTAAGGGTTTCAAAGTCTCAGAGAGATACCTTTGCGTGTATGGTATCTTTATGTGAACATTTAAATACAACTACACGTCAATTACATGAGTGTCCCCCGTGACCCTGTTGCACTTGCAGAGCATGATCTACTCCAATAGCACCCAGACTCTGAAAGTGAAGTCGATATTAATTTATTGATATCTCATGAGAATATCAAATTTCACAAGCATATTGCTGATGATCTGCTTCTCATAACATCATCATTGTTAGTCCCTGTGGATTATCAGTGTCAAACATATTTCACACAAGTAAATCGTGGCTCTGTGACCTTGGTGAATTGGTCAAAAACAAACCACCAAAAATGAACAAAAATTTTGAAATCAATGGAGTGTGACATTCTGATAAACTTGGTAGAGACCCACTATGGCAGCATTGATACCAAGTTGAAGTCAATCTGGGTCATGGTTTTGGATAAGTTAAAAAACAGCAACTCTTTTTACAGTCCCTGTTGATTAACATAATAATCAATGGGCATGTATGGTTGAACTGATCAGTACAAAAAATGAAAAATTCCTTCAAACTCAGATATCCACAGTGTCATCACCTAATGAACAACTTTTCATCAAGCCTTCTGCAAGGCACATTTGTACCACGTTTCAACACAATGAAACTGATGGATTTGGAGAAGTCAGAAATAGCAAAATTCTTCCAAAAATATTAAAAAATCCAGCATTTGAACAAACTGAGGTCTAGGGGTCCCTATGCAATTTCAAAGCAATTGGCTACATGGTTTCACAGATTTTTTAAGATTTTTCCAAAAGGTAAACAAAAAAATTCATAAAAAATAAAAAAAATTATTGGAGCATGAAACCTTTGTCCTAACTTTGTGAAGACCCAATGTGGAAACATTGACATCAAGTTTGACATGAATCTCGCTAGTGGTTTCAGAAAAGTCGAAAGTGTCCATGGACAACGATGGACGATGGATGAATGGACTATAGTAAAAGCTCAGGTGACTGACTGGGTCACCTCAGCTAATAATGTGAATTTCCATTGCAATATCCATTGACACATAGTAATCAATAGGAATGCATACATTAACCACAATGTACCCCAACTGAAAAAACGCGACTGAAAGAGTCACCTGAGATACACAAAAATCAAAGGGCTTTGATATCACTCGCCTCACTGCAATGTGAAATACATTTCCCTGTCTTAAAAAAAAAAAGCCATCTGGCCTACACTTACAAGCAACTAATTTCTGATGAACCTGGGAGAAGCATGTTCTTTACATTCAAGAGACGTGTGATCATAACATGATAACCATACCTGTCTCCAGAAACCACAAGTCCTTGAAGCACACTTGGTTATTCCATGCTTTCCTGTAGCCATCACGGCCACTCCATATGTACAGTCTTGTGTTGATAGCCACAGAACAGTGGCCAGCACGAGCACGGGGGAGTGCATCTTCAAACACTTCCATGGCTAGGGGCTCCCAAGTCATTGTGTCTACAATCGGCAAGCAATCATTCCGCACATTAAAATTGTACGATAAACTGATAAAATAAACTATTCTTCATTACAGACTCAGATGACATCCATGACAGCTGTGGGCTTCTGTGCATTATCTGCCAAAAGGGAAAATGTGGCTAAGACATTAACTACATTTGCATGGTTAAAATTGTATGACCCCGCAAAACCACAGACAGCATCGAGTCTACACCGAGACACTAAATGTGGGTGAAGTAGGTCACATCGGTTTGTTTTATGATGGACTAAAACCAAAGACTGTACTTCTTAAACAGCCATGGAGAACGCCATCAAATAACCAAAAGATCAACTTAGGTAAAAGATTACAATCAATGAGTTACAATTTCTCCTATGTCTGAAGCTTATCCTGCATGGGTTATCCTATATGGGTATGAAGGAGAAGGTTCTAATTGTAATCTTTCATTTGATTGTCACTCATTGGTTTTAAGTAGTAGACAAACCAATGAGAGGCCATGGTGCATTTAATAAAATACTGACTCCTCCCACTTTCAAAATGGCTTCGTTTTCAAACTTATTTCTCCAATAGAACTTCAATTTGGTGCACATTTGCCCTTTTTTTAAGACATATGACAACGAAAATCCAGTATGGGTGGCCGATTGGAGTGCTGTTGGGATCACTCATTGGATTTTCATGTACAGTGGTCCCTCTCTTGAGAGGCCACCCCAAATGCACCAGAAAGGTGGCCTTATATGAATGGTGGCCTTTCTAGAGGGGGATAATATAATGCAAAGGCTACACTTGCTGCACTGAGAAGTGGCCTCTCATCAGGGGTGGCCTCTCAAGAGCGGGACCACTGTAACTCCCAACAACTTGTGATCCTGACGTTATCCTCAGTGGGCTACATACCCATACTGGATTTCTATATCAGTATTGCAGTTAACACAACACATTTGCAAAAGGAGCAATTTTTCTGACCAAAAAAAAAAAAAATGTTTCTTGCATTCCATGGTATAATACCCAACGGTCTGCCTACTTCATCTGTACATAAAATGTGGTGCTGTGCCAAATTTAGAGCAAAGTCTGCCCTGGCAATTTAAAGATACTGGGTAACAGATTTTGCCCGTCAGGTAGACATGTCATGTCAACGTGCTTCTATAGAAGCCCATTATTATTATTATTAAATTCAGATGAAAACTTGTCAAGTTTACATGAAATATGCATTTTCAAGTAAGTGTGATATGCTAAGAGAAATGTATAACTGTGACCATCGACATTTAAACAGACAATGCATATGACACCAAAATGTCTCTATCCCCAAACTATCTGAATAACTCAATTTCAGTAAAATTGGAATTGGATGAAAATTTCAAAAGTTATGAGGAAAAATGAGCTTTCGGATAAAGTACATCATGGCTGAAGAAAGTACCGCACAGACACACAGAAAATCTCAGGTGCCCAACTGCCATTACAGGCTTATCAATGTATGATACCTCTGAAACCCAAGCACACTTTGACAAAACATTCCAAAAATTTGATGTACGCCCCTCTCTAAACAGGTCATTACAAAGGTTAATGGCCTACCAGTGACCCAAAAAATCTAATCAGGTCATCTCAGCATTTTGAGACAACAATATACCGCATTTGAACAAAATTGCAAACTTTCAGGACAATGTGGTAACAAATATTGGACCAGAAGACAAAAACAAAACAAAACAAAACTTGAGACCTGTCACCCAACATGATAGCTACTCACCTAGATTAAGCGAGGCAAGTGTGTTTGTACACTTCCATTCTTTTTCATGTGTAGCAACTTTGACATCATCCATCACTAACGGTACCCATCCTCCAAACACAAACATTCTGCAAGGCAAGGACACAATATCAGTAATAGAGTAACGCTGGTAAATGCGCCATAGCAACATTTCATTGGTCGATCTATATTGACAAGATTCCAATAATCTAGAAGAAACTAACAATCCAGTTGTATGATACACAAACTCGTCCACTATTTCACATCGGTTACCCACTGGCAAATTAATAATGACACAACGTTTCTCTCATTCACCTGTTTCCAATAACTGTGGAGGAGTGTAGACTTCTAGGCAGAGGAGGTATACCCTGTACTACTGGCTTCGTCCAATTCAGTGAATCTGAAACAACATTTAAAATCACTTATTACCTGCATGAACTCCATCTTCAAAATGCAAAGTGCAGGAGAAACCATATAATAACAGGTCAACTATGACAGACACGGACTGAACTTGAAAAAAGAAGATATTTGCATGTATTTTTTTTTTTTTTTTTAAATTCATCACTTTCAAAGTTAAGCTGCATGAACATGCCTAGTCCCAGATGTTCAATTTCCTGGATTTCTATAAATAACTTACCAACTTCAAACATCCACAGATCTCCTAGCCTGCATCCACTCATGCCCCCATAGATGATGAGGCGTGGACGCTTGCCCTCTTTGTCTGTGTAGGCCACACAAGAATGAGATTCTCGAGGCGGTGGTGGCTGACCAACTGTGGTGGGACAATCCCATGTCATGACACTGGAATTGGGCTTCAGCTCCAATGTGTACAGGTCATTAAGATACCTAATGGCGATTTTAAAAAAAAGTTTAAAATTTACAGCTCAAACTGACCAATCATTTAAACTATGTCTGTGTGTCAACACAGACATTCTGTTTTTCCTGGAGCTCTTTACTTCTTTCTTTCTTCTTTACTACCAAATTTTGTTTGCCAGTTTTCTCAAACACTTTCACACTCAGAAATTTCAATTTTGGCATGATTATTGGTTTATACATGAATTTGTGCTTTTTCAATGAAGAGAAAATATGTTGAAGATTATGCAAAATAGGGGTATTTGAAATTTTAAATCTTGAATATCTCCACAACTATTATTGGTGTAGGTTACCAATCCAACTTCAATTTATAAATTTGTAACACTGCACATATTTGTAAATTATATGTGACCTCTTAAGGTCAAACGTCAAATTCATTTGGACCTTTAAAATTTCCTCTAATTTTGACCATGTTGGACCCAAATTGTAGGTATTGCAACACTGCATATTCTGTATTTTACATGTACCATCCAAAGGTCAAAAGTCAAGTTCATTTTGACCTATAAAATTTTCATCCAGACATAACTCTGTCAAATTTTCATCTCATTTGGTTCATGATGCAGGGCCAAAATTTTGCAAAATTTTGCGAACATCTATTTGGACCTTTGTCAATTAGTTTTCTTTTTAAAGACAGACAAGTTTAGGAGAATCTTTGCGAGAATGGATTCTCGGATTCTCGCCGAAATTCTGGCCCTGTGTTGGGCTTAAATTGTAGATATTATATGACCCTATATATTTTTCTAATTTACATGTGACCTCTATAGATCAGAAGTCAATGTCATTTGGCTTTTGAAAGTTTCATTTAGCCATAACTTATAACCAATTTAATCATTTTGGAAATCAACTTGTCGTTATTGCAACACTGCATACTTTTGCAATTAACATGTAATGTTTAAAGGTCAATGTCATTCGGACCTCTGAAAGTCAAATATCATCCAATTTTAATCATGTTGGGACTCTACTTATGGGTATTGCAACACTGCACATTTTTTAAAAATTTACATGTGACCTCTCAGAGTCAAAATTCAAGGTTATTTGGCCCTTTGAAATTTAAATCTAGCAATAACTAGGTCAATTTTCCACTGATTTGGTTCATGTTGGGCTTAGATTGCCGAGATCATAAAACTGGGCACTTTTGTAATTTTACATGTCACCTTTGAAGGTCAAAGATCAAGGTCATTTGGACCTTTGAAATTTTCATCTAGCCATCACTTGGTCAATTTTTTATCAAATTTCAGTCATGTCGGGCTCAAATTCTGGGTATTGCAACACTGCACATTTTTTCAACTTATATGTTAACTCTAGAGGTCAAAGGTCAAGGTCCCTTGTACCTTTGAAATTTCAATCTAGCAATGTTCACAAATTTTGAAGGCGCACAGATTTGCTTTGTAGCATATCATCTTTTCCAGTTACATACTGTTTAAATGAAAAGGTAAACAGAGTACATGTCTATCAGTGCTTACATACTGCAACAAGTAACGAGAAGACAGAGAAAAGTTTTCAGTTTCTCTGCAAATAGCACCATTTGCTTTTCTCATATTTTACATATTAAAACTAACAAACATACTGTTTTACTATAACAATACATCATACATTTGATTTCACTTCTATCTTCATTTACAATGAAATCTTGCTTGAAACCTTCAGAAAACACTTATAATCATCCATAAATGGACTGCTGGAATTTCAAAATAGACAGAATTAACAGACTTGGAGTACAAACTCAGGGACTCACCAATTAGACAAATGCTACTGTTTTCTCTATTTGGCTTATACTTTTGCAAAGAGCTATGCAACGTATGGAAGGTCACAGCTGAATTTTATTTTTCAATTTGGTTTAAGTAAGCAAGTCCAAATCAATACCTGCTAAACAATTTTTTCGGTAGGGGTAAGCATCTCTCACCTTGTACATGTATCTCTACTTAAGTAACTAAACGAAAACGGAACAGACACATATGCAGTGTTATGTACAGCACCATTAGTTGTACAGACAAAAAATTATTTCTGCCATGAACCAATGGTCAAACACAGCAGTTGATACTTCACTGCAGGAAATTTTACACAAAAACTGACTCTGGTGTCCCAAGAGATGTGGCCACCGTGAGCAGTAGCCCCAGGACAACGCACTAGTGTGCTCATCAATGAGATTCCTTACCTTGGTATGTTGTTTTTGGGGTCTTCACTGTCATTGGCCAAACCCCCAAAGAGGTAAACTTTGTTTGCTACCAGTGTGAAGCTGTGACCTACAATAAAGAAAAGGCTGTTGCATATGCTATCTCCACAATCACCATGGTTAAAGGAAGACATTCACAAGTCCACAAATCGCCTTTCCAATAAATAATAGCCACGATACAATTAAGAATTCCAAGGAACAAAGAGGGCAAAACAAAGAAGCATGTGCAATGAAATCTCTCTAAAGATGAGAAGCAACTCTGATGAAGAGTGCTGCGACACTACAGGAACGCAGAAAATTTAGGCCTTATAACTTAGTACAATTCACTTTTTTAATCCATATGTACCTTGTGGCTGTTTTTTTTATGAATTATTATTATTTTTTAATTTTCAGAGCCAATTTATTCCAGACCCACACACAGCACAGTTATTTCTTCAAATATCACTTATCTGAATTGTTCACAGTACATTGCTTCCAGCAAGTTTGAATTTTAGAAGTGCTACTGGTCAAAGGTTAAACTTGAGAATTACCGAGCCTAGGACATGGTGCTAGCTGGTTCTTTGGAGGTTTGGGTTTTAACCGTTTCCATTCCCATCTGCTTGCCTGTAGCTCATACAACTCATTTGAATATTTCCCATATTCCACCATGCCTCCAAACACAAGGATGCGGGTGCCATCACAGACAAACCCATATGCAGCACAACCTGGCGGAATGTCCCCTCTAACCGCAGGCACGAACCACTGTCCGGTTGCTGAAACACATAAAATACCAAACATGTACAGAAATGGATAATACCAGCAGGGAGTCTCTCAACAAACAAGGTAATTGATAACTTTTTTTGTATATTCCTGTAATGGTAAAATGCATATATGTTCACATGTAAAGATAGAATGACCATCACAAGAGTATCATCTGAAATTTTTATTACCTCAGTGACCTTGAAAAGTGGGTCATGGTCATCCATATTGTGTAATATTGTTCTTTCAGACATGATACAAATAAATGCTATGACATTTGATTATGTTAGGCTGATGACTTATCACGACAATAAATTTCATTGGTCTGAACACGTATTGGCAGATATTTTCTGTCCCCCTCTTGTCTGTACAATATTTCTTCAATGGTATGGCAATGTATGTGCATAAGTTCAGATATGGTGACCATAAAATATGATAATAATAAAATCATTTTATGAAATGTATTCCCATGTCCATGAGAAAGTAGGTCAAGAACATCCATATTATGCAACATAAAACTTCTACATATAATACACATTTGTGGTACACTTGGTATCATTTACCTTGTCCTTTCTTTAGAAACATAATCAATCTAATGTGTGTTTTGAACACCTTTCTAGTCCATATCTGCCATAACACTGTAGGTACAACCACCACATTTCAGCACTTTTTTTCTATTTTTACCTGCTTGACATTCCCACCATGTTTTGATGATGATTCTTGAAAACTTTGTTAAACAGCATTCTCGCAATTTTCCTATGTTGGCCCAACAAAGAATATGGGTGGCTCCACCAATATCGTACTCGACCTTGATTTTCAATCATTTGCTAAGTCCTGAAAGTTATGGGGCAAACATGAAGACTGCTGACTGCATTGTGTTCACAAGCAAAAGTTTGAAGACAGATGGACACAAATGAATGATCACTAGGGTTGGGTACTGTTACTAATTTCTGTATCACGATACGTTTCAGTGCAGTAGGGATGTCCAGTTTCCACGATCACGGAATCACGGACGGATTTGCGGAATCGTTAAAATAAAACGGAATTATAGATTTCACCAAAACTGCAACCATTTCCCATTATTTTCAGCCATTCCAAAGCTTTATTTGAAGTAAATTCACATAAAACTCCTCCTTCGTGATCGCTACCATTCCATTCTAATAAACAATGATTTACCAGAGACCTCTGGTGACAAATTTAGATAAATTACCCAATGCTGGCGGCCAGCCTCATTTCGTGCGGAACTATTATTAACTACTTGCCGAAGTTGGCCAGCAATATGGCAGCCAAGCAGCATGGCGACGGACGCCAAACACTACCAGCCTCAAACAGCCCTTCCTAATAATTGCAGAGTGGATAAAATATTTAAAATGGAAAAAAACGGAATTATCAATTTGAGACAACGGAATTTTTAATTTGAGAAACGGAAAAATGACAAAAAAAATAATGGAATCTGGACATCCCTAGTGCAGGGCCATGTATCACGATACATATCACAATATATCATAAGAGTGTATGAAGTGATCACACTTTGATACATGCAACAGTCAGTATCACAGCCTGTGTGCTGGTGTTTTGATTAATCCCTCTGCTACATCTGCATACAACACCAATGAATTGATGATGTAAGCTGTGAAATTTTTTTTATTGGCTGTTGATCGCCATACAGGATTACAGGGATGATTTTTAAAAATTTCTTCACATAAAATTCATAAGTTATGGTAAAATTGAAGTTTTTTATCGTATCGTGAAAATTTGATACACAAGGAAAGTATCACTATATGGTTCTGTTCAGGGTTAGTATTGCAGTATTTCGATATATCGTCCCAACCCTAATGATAACATAAGCTACGGTCAAGAGACCTTAACAAAAGTCTGTATATTTCACCACATGCAACAAGATATAATGATAACACTGACACCTGCTAATATTTTTGTATTTTACCTGCTCTTTGCAGCTTTATGTGGTCCCAAATGCCAGGTAAAATTCGGTCAGACTGAAGACATGGTTCTCAAAAATCCTTTGTTGAATGCTTCAGTCTTAGCAGCACGTCTTCGTTCTCTTTATATTCAACTGGCCCAAAAACTTGCCTCGTAAAATTAATTTCTATGGTTGCCTAGGGCAAGTGATTTTAATTTTTTTTTTACCTGCTCCTGCTTGATAGTGACTTGTTTGCATGCAAGCATTCAAATCCATGAGCCCTAGGACTTTTGAAAAGGTGCTCTTGCAGAGTGACAAAACTTTCAGGATGGGTAGCCTCATGACTGGCATAAACACATCCTTCCCTCTGTGAAACCGCTGGCTCATCATATCTTTCCTCATATGACCAGTCGCCATACTGACATTAAAATCAATACACAGGCAACACATTGATTTAGCATTTGGTGAGACACATAGTCAAAACAACTGGACAAGCGTGTACTCAGACAAAAAGTTTTTCTGTTCCCAGAACCTGCTTCAAGGTGATTTACTAGTCTCCCAGTCCCTTATGCTGAACGATCATTAGCTCAGTCAGGTGTTGGGAACTGGTGGATTGGCACAGAGCCTTTGTGTGAACCTGTACCACCAGCCCCAAGCTACACCAACCTCATTTGTCATCTGTTGCAAGAGCTTTCTGTTACTGTTCCTGCAGGGTTCTGCAATTCTTTTTATCTGCTGTAGTCCTCAGGGCTAGAGGTTTTGCCATTTTACTGCCCCCCCCCCCCCCCCCCATACAGACATGCTTTTGCATCTATCGAAATCTCATTTAAAGAAACCAAAAAATTTCTGGTTGCCCCAAGGGCCAGTGCTCTGAGATTCTTACTTGCCCTGATTGAAAATATGACTTGTCCCAGGCCAGCAGACATACAAATTGTGGAGCCCTGCCTTGGCACTGGACTCCTGTGTACTGCCCCCACACTGGGCATCAAATTCACAAGACTCACTCTGCACCAGTAAGCAGCACAGGTACCCTAGACTCAATAAAGCTTAAATAATTTCAACTCAGAAGATGCAAACACTCCCAGATTAACATAATTGACATTATCATATAAATCAGTCTGCTTGGTTCTATTGGAAACACAGTCAATTTCAGTCTTGGAAAATTCAAGCAACACACTGGCCTATCTTTTCAACATGTGTGATCATCATGCTGATGTCAAGAGAATGATTTTTCATGTGTAGCACAGTAGGTCCCTTTTCAATTGATTCAGTTCATTTCACTTTAAATTCCAAAGCTCTATAGATAATAATTTACAATATGATAGCTGGCCATAGTTTGTGGTACAACTTTTTTTATCTTCATCTCTATTTTCATTCATAGCATGCCAAGCCCAAATTACTTACTACTAGCAACAAGGTTCCATTAATTGAAGTTTTGGTCAATTTTCCTCCAACACGCACTGTGAGAGGTCTCACAAAAATCTGCTTGGTTTTAGACCTCAATGACTATATTTAAATTTTAAGGAATTATGACACTGTAGAGCTTTGATTAATTTAACTTTGAGTTAAATATGATGCAAGTTTCACTATTTCATGCCAGCTCCAAGAGCGAGTACACCTGACTGTTAAAGAGTCCTTACCTGCCAAGTGAATTTTTACACCACTCTCAATAACAATCACTTTTAAGGACAGGTAAGACATCAAAAACCTTTGCATGGCCGATGTTGAGATTTAAGCGGTTTTTACAAGATGAATGCTCTTCCTATAAGTTGTCCAAATTTCAAGCTTTTATGTGAAAAACACCAAAAAACACACAGGCATGTGGACATCCGAATGTCCATGTGTCATTCTTTCGGTTTTCAGCCTCTAAGCAGAACAATGCCACTCATCAATCATACTTAACAGTCTGTTATGTGGCTACAGGTAGCAACGGTCCATGGCAAAAGGACAGTGGTATCACGCCTGTACCGCAAAATCAGGCGGCATGCCAAAAGTATATTTGTGGGCAGGGAAAAGATCCAAACATGCCATAGCCTTAGTGGTTTACTTCATAGTTATCTTGCTTGTTTTGCATTCTAATGAAGGCAGACTTCAAATGTTCAGGCGGAGGGGGAATCGTCAGACGATGTCCCTTCAAAGGCCGTGCCACAATGGATTACCCCAGTAGTCCTGCACACCAAAGACAGGCTTAGAAAAAAAACTGGCACTTAAATCAACAGTACCCACACACTTAATAATAATATTTTATCCAAGCCCAGGGATGTGGAACTAAAACTATTAAAAGTACAAATAAACACATCAAAATGAGCATAATCATGAACAGAAGAGAAAACACACATAATAGCGATACAAAACTCAGGCTGGAAAGAGAAATGTAACTCACTGAGAAAACAACTACAAAATAATGACAAACCAACTAAGTAAAGTGTACAGACAAGTCTGACAAGCTAACTACATAAAGTATGCAGATAGCAATAAATACATTAACACTAAAAACAGGATGAAGAGGTAGGAGGTGGAAGACCAAACCGGCCATCCATCCACTGACCACAAACAGCTGTAGGCTGCCCCACCAAAGCAAGGCACCACAACTTTTGTTGCCAGGCTTGATGTCATGAAATCTCTGGCTTCATGACATAACATTTGATGAGCAGAGATATATGAGAAGCCACTGACCACATTTTGTTGACGGCTACAGTAGGATTAGACAGATTTTCTCCACTACCTTTGAAAATGTCTGAGCTGTAAACTAGGTAAACCACTTAGCAACATATGAAGATTACTGGACACAGGGTCAATACCCCTTCTCATGAAGACTGCTGATGTGCATGTATACAGGACAGCGTTCATGTGTTGCCAGCTTTTTACTGATCTGTGACACTGATCCTACATGTCCTTAAGCTGTTTGAAAAGGTATTGAGCAAGGCTGGTAAATCTGGTAGACCTGTGAAAACTTTGGGCAACCAGGTACTCACAAAAATTTACCAACCCCTGTTGAGGATTCAGTACGTGTAGTGGCCCACAAGGGACAATTATATGAGCTATTCAACCTACAGCAACACACATTATGCTTCAGCTGATTATACCCGAGTCAGACCTGCCCATTATTCATTTTGACCATTTTTACCTAATTAAGAATGCCCAGTGTGCATATGTTGTTTACCTGCACTTCGCCAGAGCATTAGATTCAGCGGATATCTTAGGGATCATGTACAATTAAAACCATTCCAAAACTCCAATTATCCACTGGAATAAAATTTAACCCCCCCCCCCCCCAATTACCTATTTCCTGAAATTTAGATACCAAATCAGAGTGTTATTGCTCGCCATTCTTCTTGTCCTTACGTGCAGCACTATCTGTACTTATACCATTGTGGACATTGGTTTAAACTTATTTTATTTCTTGAGAGAAAAAATAAATTGGGGAGCAGGCAATGCCTATATGAACACATGGACATTCACAAACAGGTTAACACTTTGAAGTGCTATAATAGCGGCCATCAAACTAAAAGCAGTGATCATTAGGCCCCCTATCACTGATCGCCGCTACACATGCGGTCCGTACATCCCCAGAATGAGGACACATCATTTTGGTCCAGTACTTTGGGGAATGAATGTTGCTATATACGATGGGGTTCCTGTGAATATTTAACGAGTTATTTGCAATACGCGGTATGCTTCGTGGTGTCAAAACTTGAATATTTGGGAAAGACTAATCTTCCACTGTGTCTGTGCACGTCAACTGATGATAAACATGGTTTTACTGTCATCAGCACCCAACCTGCTGGTAGTTTCATTCCATAACTTTCGTCACCATTTCAAATCCTTTTATATGGCCTTTCTGCATCTTACTCTAATTAAAAAACAAAAACAAAAAAAACATCACAATTTCACGTTGTAGTTGCACAGAAATGACCAGTTTTGCTGTCTTTTTGCACAGATAGCCGTAATGCTTCCCATTACGGAGCTGGGAGGAAGTCGTAATTGTAATATTATAATGAAAACCGGAAGTTGGAAGCCGCTTTTTCTAGTGGCCCATGTGATCAAACGTCAGAGCCAATTATTAAAAAAGTCATTTGATGATCTGCATTACATCACCGTAAGCCAATAGAAAGAGGTGTCTAAAACAGCAACTGTCAGCTTTGAAATATGACCTTTCTAGATTAAATTTACCGCATTGCAGTAACTTGTAGCCAATTGGAAATCACCTAACTGATTAGCGGAAATCCAGGGCTAAAGATGGTAACACACATGGCATGTGTTCATCTGAGACAACAGGCTACCGTGGAATCAGATGAGTACAAATTTGCTTTTGGCATTGTTTTGTCGATTTTCAGTCGGCAAAGTATTCAAAACATGCCACAAAAGATACATTCTACATCTCAACAAGTAAAGTTTATATCTGTATAAGGCATTTTCATGGTATGGACTGAAAAATGCAGCATTTTGTCAACCATTTTTGCCCAAATGACACCTGTTCCCTCAAGGTACGAAGTTTCATGTGGACTGCAAAACACTGTAATGGTAAAATGACGCAAACAGGAAAATAGTTCAGTATTGGGAGCACTCTACAACAGAATTATTATAGCTTTTTAAAATATTAAAAACTGATGTGCATGTGACAGGCAAAATTTCTTCATGATCTGCATTATTTTCACACTTGCTTGATGTGACTTTTACTGCTCTTTACGGCGCTCAAAAGCACGTTTCCAAAACTTTTGTAACACTCCGATTCGGCACTTGGACCCGCTCCCCCCTGTCCGATGGTTTCTCGGAATTTCGGAATGGTTTTATTCGTACATGATCCCTTTGTAACTGAAAAAAATTACACATCATTGGAATACCAGGAGAACTTGATCGATGGACATATTCTTTCCTGGCTAAAAAAATTCAAAGGCAATCAGAGATTGCTTGATCCATGCCCACCACCCCAAACCTCATTTACAACCTTGCTAATCACAGGTCTCACTTTGGGATGACTGTAGTCAATTAAAATAGGCCATCAGCGTGACCCAGATACTTGATCTAGTGAATCACTTTTATAGCCTGGACACAATTTCACAAGGATATGTCACTGTGACCCAGATACTTGACCTAGTAGTACATGACACACCATATATATAGATGCATCTGTGTTTTAAGTTTCATTAATCTAAGTTGAAGAACTTGAAGCCCTAACATGAATAGTGGAGAACCAGATGCTTGACCTAGTGACCTACTTTTGTTTCAAGACACACCTTTAGGTTGAGATATGTGTGTATGTCAAGTTTCATGAAACTAAATGAAATATCAAAACAAATTATAGCCCTGACATGATTTTACAATGATATGTCACTGTGACTGAAGTATTTGACCTAGTGACCTACTTTTGGTTCATGATATTCCCTTATGTACAGATGCACCGGAGTGTAAAGTTTCATAAATTTAACTTTTAACGGACAACAGAATTACAGCCCAGACATGAAGTGTAATCTATTTTTACATGATTGTATCGTGACCAAGATAATTGTCCTAGTAACCTATTTTCTTTTGTTTCATGACATCTTCAGGTCACATTCGTGAAGTTTCATGTAACTGAGTTAAATAGTAAAGGAATTATAGCCAGACACTAGTTTATAAGGATATGTCACTGTGACCCAGATAATTGACCAAGTGACCTACTTTTGGTACATCACACACCCTTATATGTAAATGCCTATGTGTGTAAAGTTTAATCTAACTTACACAGTAAAGGAATTATAGCCCGGACATGAAAAGCAGATGGACAGACACATGGAAAAAGCTATTACTATGTGCCCCTCTGCCAATAGGAGGGGGCATAAAAAAAACTATTCTTGTTAACAGAGTTAAAAGTCATCTGTCTCATGTCACATCAGGGATTCTTCAGGGCCAGTATTTGGACCTTTCCTGTTTTCAGTCCTGAAAAGTGATACTGATCACGAATTAGCATCATTTTTCTTGTTCAACTAGAGATACTCAAGTAGTGAACTGTATCACTACAACAGAAGACACAAAAGCTCCACAAGCAGTTTTTCAAACTTGATACATAACATGTGTAGAAAACAACACAAGAAAGCTATAAAAAATTCCCTACACATGCATATCCATGATATGGCAACCACAGTGACATCAAGGACAGTGCAAATGTTTCTGTAAATTGCTTTGTTTTCACATGTTTAAATTTTCACGGCTTTTATATTTTTGACATTTTGTTGCAGTTTTGATATCACTATTTTGGACATAATTCCAATTCAACCAATGTTAAAATACCATTTCAATGTGTTTTTATTTTCAGTGTTTTGTGCCATTAGCAAAATAAGCGAAATTAAAGCAATTTACAGTATGTACAGTATAAAATTCTATATATGTCTGGTGACTGCATCAAGGCAGCAGAACATGCAATGGATCTTGGTATTAATGAAGTGACTTTGACAAAAAATATTGCCTATTGAATCCCTTTGCACAGGGAATACTCTGACAAGCCAATTTGCCAAATGCTAATATTGTTGAATTTGGCTATAAGACAAAACCAGTATTGTTGTCAAGGTAAGATAATTTGACCACTATATTGTACGTGTGGATGGCTCTGGTCGTGCTACCATGCGCAACAGAAAGTCCCCATGGAAATTTGTCCCTGTTGTGCCAAGAGACAATCTGTCTGCAAAACCATCACTGGGCACCATGGTACCATCACAGTCAACATACCAAGAACCTGTCCCACCCATGGGTGCCCCCAGCCAACAGCTGTGTGAAATGCAGCAGCTGCCAGACACTGCATACAAACCCACAGCTGTGGCCACCACTGATCAGGCAGCAGATCAAGCCCACAACCAAGCACCCGCACCACCCATGGGGAATCCCATCACCTCAGATAGACATACCATCAACATCAACCACAGCATCCAAAACTGGGACCCACAGCCTCCCATGTTCACTCAGACCACTGCCACCACATAATGCCCAACGACGCAAGGAAGTGCCCTCACAGGAACCATTGTCAAGCCCCAGTGGTCTACGACGCAGTAGACGTAAGAGACAATTGTAACCTTAAGTTCTACCACAATCTTTAGCTTACTGAGGCTCCTGAAGCTCTTTTTTAGTAATTTATCATTAAGCCTATTCATTTAAGCTTGCAGACCTTTTCTTTTTCAGTGATTTACCATTCAAAGTTTAGAACCTTGTAACAATTAAATTATCACATCTCTAAATCCATACAGAGAGACAATATTCAATTTGATGGACAGGTTATAAAAGCAAATACACATTGACATGATGGACACTCTTATCAGTCTTTGTGTTCCCACTTTAAGACTTCGGGGGGGGGGGGGGGGGGGGGTAGGACAATATTGTTATTCACACATATCATTTATTCTTGCAGACCCTTTTCATTGTGCTAAGAGTATGAACAAGTGCTGATAGAATAAACAAATACTTACTGAAGTTATTTAGAGGTTGCATAAAATTCTACTTGGTGCTGGCCTTGGCTTGCGTCTATGGTGATGGGTTTACTTTCCAGGACAATGCAAAGCCACACAGAGCAAGAGTTGCCATGAACTACCAATCATGGTCCATGACAACCAAATGCAGTATATATGCCCGATATGGCATTGCTGCCCAACAGCCCAGGCCTCAATAGCATCGAACATACATGTATGGAACATACTAGGTCAACCAACCCAAAACACCAGACTGGCAAACTTGGTGGACTTGACTGTGGCTCTCAAAACTGCTAGGGAAGATTCCTCAAAACAAGAATGATGGGCACAAAAAAGCACTCATAGCTGAAGTTCTGCCAAAATGCATAATCCTACCACATTTCCTACTTGAATTTACTCAAATTAATTAAATGCTAAGACAGTTTTGAATCTCATATTACCATGCTATATTGAGAACTGTGTCAATGTTATCAAAATGCAATCCCACCCTGGGTCTTAAATTACTCCCATCTTAGGTTTTACCAACCTACATAAACCTACCAGGTTTCATTAAATTCTTCAAAAGTTATAGCTAGGATCAACCAGAAGTGTTGAAGACAAAGAACAGTAACAACAACCAGAATATGCTGATTTTGCATGAGAAAATCATTCATCTGCCAGTGGAACTGTTTCTTCTCTGGTACAAAAGCATGATGGGAGTGTGGCAGAGGTATTTCCTGAATAAGTTCTGTTTTGTTGTATGGTACATATTAGGTGAAGGTCATTTAAACACAATGCTAACCTTGGTTGTACATAGGTTAACATTGTGCAACATTGCATGATGCACTTTTAATTCAACCATGTTTCAATCAGTTTTCTAAAATTCTTGGGTGAATCAAGTTTCCTCAAATTCTTCAGCGTTATTGCACAAAATCCCAAAGTGTCAGATTACAAAGCAGAAGAAATGACTACAAGAACTATATGCTTCTCCCACTCCTGGGGAGACAACTGGCTTAAGTCCAGTTTTGATGAAACTACCTGTCCATAGATCTTTTAACCGCCAAAATTTCTCATGGGTAGATTGGTGTCAAAAGTAAACAGTGCACTAAAAGGTTCCTTTATGTTTTAGGCACACCCACTAAACCATGGACATAAGTTGCACAATTTTCATCACAATTAGGGCATTTGAAAAGTTTAAATGCTGAATATCTTAAAAAACATTTTAAGTTCATGCTGTAGGCACATCCATTGAGGTACAAAGAACGAGTGTATACTTTTCATCATACCAATTAGGGATACCTGTGCAATTCAAATGTTGAGTGTCTTCAAAACTGATATGGTAATATATGAGACATTCCATGGTTTATCCAATGAACAGTGAAGAAAAAGTCATAGGGTATCAAGTTTAATATCAATTTGAATGTTGGATATAGTTAACATTATTACAAATAAGTTTGTAAATCCATTTCAATTAATTCTTTGTTCCAAGTCAGGTATGAGCAGTATTTAAAAGACCACCAGTGTCATGTTCATATTCTTTGATGTTTTCCTGCAAGTACAAATTATGGGCACACAGTCAATATTGCTGGATTTCTGTTAACTGTGAATACATTTATTTTCACAGGATCCAATTTTGGTGGGTTTTGCATTTTAGACCTGTCACAGAAACCTAAATTCACTATTTCAGCGATAATTCCTATCCATGCCATGTTGAAAATTTTGTCTCACTGGATTATTATTTTGAGTTTTGAAGCATCAGCAAAATAAGCAAAAAACAAAAAAAACAAACAAAACAAACGCAGAGTGGAATTAAATGAATTCACAGTAAGCAAGCTTTTAGGCACAGACAGGTTTGCTTCAAAACATATCTTTGCCAGTAAAATTTTCATTTTCAAATTGTCAAATGGAAATACACATTGATGATGCAACTTAATTTTGTGTATTATCTTGTGTATTCAACTGCTGGTACCATTAACTTTATGCTAATGTTTCATTTATTTGGCTAAAGAAATTTGCAAATGCCGGATTCATTTTAAACTGCATCATATAAGAGTCAGGTCAAATTCTGCTGTGATTACTTTTTTTTCGGATTTGGCTACAAATTTTGAAGGCCCAGATCTGTCCCTGTAGGTAGGGCCCGGCAGAGTGCCGTCTACGCTATGTCGCAACATGTTAATTAACATGCGTGAATGGCCATGACATGCATGAATGAGTGCCAATTTTATTGTTATAAACTTTTATGAAAACTTATGAGTTTGTGTTCATTTGAAAGAGAATGAAATGCTCTTTCCGGTGATGTAACTCACTGTATGACTTGCACAAGCGTTGTTACCCCACCCTGCGTCAAAAACAGGGTAAAATACAAAGTGCGCCGGCAGCCAGATGCCTATTTCGCATCGCGGCAACAAAATCCATAGCATCTTCAAAGACGTTTCGCAGGGCCAAGGTTGACTCTTTCGTTATAAATAGCCTATCATTACAAAGCTAGAAACGTGTAGTTTCGAAATCCGAATTATCGTTTTTTCTTTTTCTTTTTAATTTATTTTTTAATCCGATTAAAAACTTTAATCAGTTTTAAAAAATGGTAAATTTTAAAGACAAAAAAACGATAACACGGATTTTTATAGCCCAGAATCTCCTCTATTGAATGGTATATGTCATTTAATACGAAGACAAAAAACGCGAATGCGAAACATGGATCTGCAAGGCATGTCATATAAAAGGCGCGTGACGCGTCTCCTTGGTTAACCATCATGGCGCCGCTTCCGAGGGTGAGTACGCTGTCCTTCGTTCAGATTTTCTGTTCCACTTTGGAAAGTCCAGCATGAATAACTGCCCATAATATGTATGAGAATTTCTTTATGAATGCTCCGAGTATTACTTGAAAGTAATTTAGTGTCAGCAATAGGCAAATTGATAGCAAAAAATGGTTGTGATACAGGGAGGGAAAAAGCGTCTGCTATCGCGTCACTGTGAATTTCCAGCCCAAAGAAAAAAAAAACCAGAAATTATGGAGAATATATTTGATATTGAAAAAATAATGGCACAGAATATTTCTGACAGCTGTTTTCATCTGTTCAGGAGCAGTTTTGACCATCGATGGCTTAAGATTAGCAAAGATGATAGTGGATTGTAATTCTACTCGGTTCACTGTTAAAGTGGGAGCTTGACAGTGAGCGATGATAGAGTCACAATTTGGCATTGGAGCACATAATGAAGTTTTCCTTCTCTTATATTTTGATCAAAATACATGTTTTAAAAATTTTCACTCAAGTAACATTTGAAATATGTAAACCTTCTTTTGGCTTTCTTTGCATGGAATTGCACATAATCAACAAAAAATTTAATTAATATCAAAATTGTGATAAGTAAATATAAATTCTATCATAGGCCTACTTACATTAAGTTGCAAGGGTAAATTATCATTAAGTGGTGGGCTTGGGGGGGGGGGGGGATCATGAAATAGAAATTCACCTAGCTCTTTTAATTTAGGTAAAGGTAAAGTTTAAAATCTCATTCTTAAAGCAAAGTCAATTTATATTTATTATTATAATTATTATTTTCATCAATGATTAATGTTGTTGTGAAGGTTACTAAAGCAAGCATATTTTAATTTTATTTTCAGTAAGTTGTGGAAGAGCCTATCTTAAATCCTACTGCTAGGTAATTTTTTTTTAATTATGTCATAACTACTGTAGACTTGTAGTCTGTAGTTGAATAGTAATATTTGGTGAAGGATTAGGTGGAAGGGTGTAGTTTGCAATAGGTTAGTTAGCTTTGCTTTGCCTTTGGTGATGGGATGATGCATGAAACAATTTACATATATCAAACACTTGAAGATTATGATGATGCTTTAAAAAATCCAAAGAGTGTAGTGCTTGAAGACAAATAAATATGCTCTGTAGTGCCAATGTTTAATATTATCTTAAGTAAAATATTAAAATGCAAAATACACTTTGTTATATAATACAACTTTAAAAAAAGTCATGAGACATTATTTCATGACTGCAGTTTTTCCTTTTGATCAAGGGATGCTGTAGTGTTAAGTACATGTAGGTAATTGAGAGTACAGTGGTACCTGCTATTTGAGACCACCCCTACTGCCAGAAGACAAAATTGTTCTCATTTGACAGTTAGTCTTTTTTCTTTTAAATTAACAGAGAAATAAGATGCCAGTGCCTTGAAAGGCTGGTCTCAAAAACATTTTGTGGTCTTTCATGAAATATGGGTTTGTACAGCAGGTAATATTGTATGACACTTCTTATTTTTCATCATAGTACACAATGAATAAAGGTTATCCCATGCATGTTGAAGAAAACTAAGTCTTTTTTTTTTCTTGATAGCAACCTCTTGTCATGAACATGGAATATATAATGTTATTTATAGATTTATGATTATGTCATAAGACATAAAGAAATGAGTTTTGCACACAATAGGGGTCTTTGTTGCATGTGTGTGTTATCTCACTTTTTGGGTGAGATGGACATTCGAAGCAATCGGCATTGTGACTGGGCATGGGGACATCTCAGGCAAGTGCTGAATGTGGACAGTGTTCACTACAAGAGGGTTTCCCTCATTGCACTGTGGGGCATGCACATACACATAGACAAGGTCATTACCTTCTGTAAACCTATTGTGTCCACACCTCATGTAAAGTAGGTAAACTCTGACACAATCAGCATTGCCAAAATAATAACTTAAATTGTTTTTGAATATGTCAAATTAAATAAAATGTAAAGAAATTTCTTTACTGTAAATTTGTATACAAAAATAATGGAACACTTTGAACAGTGTTCTTTAGAACAGATAAACAATATTAAACATTCGTCTGGAATTAGTGTCTATTTTGCTCTGGTATCACCTGTCATTAATTGTTGCTCAATTTATGCTGGTTGCTAGGAGTTTAATGTTATCAAAATTTAAGATAACATTTTGGCTTGTTCAATCAAGTCAGTGAATGTACACTGCAAATATCTAGTGTATGAAGGTGATGGCATGGAGTTACAGTGGAAAGTTGATTTAACAGACCATTTTTTGTGGACATATCATTAACAGGCTTGTTTCCTGTCTGAAAACTTAAAATGCTGAAGTACCAGTGGGGACATTCAGTAAAATAACCTTTTGACAGTCCCTATGTCTGTTAAGTCAATTATCAACAGTTTTGTGTTGTTATATTTTAAAAGATGAAACTCTGATGCACAAGCCCACATGGAGACCTGGCGGTGAGAACAGCAGTGTGGGGTCACTTTCATCCACTATTGTGTTTGGTTGAAGGAAAATGCAACTCATCCATGTTCATTTAAAAACAAATAGTGATTTTTGTTTTCAATGAGGTTTTCAAGCACTTGCTTACTCTTTGTACCCATGTTATGAGCATTTTCCACAGAATTTGTTCATGCTGGCAAGTCTCTCTCTCTCTCTCTCTCTCCCCCCCCCCCCCTGTTAAGGCCAAGCTCGTTAAACTTTATTTTTCTTGTCAGCCTCCCTTCTTACTTTGCACCTTCCTTCATGATAAATATGATGTATGACTTGCAGAAAAATTGCAAGCAATGTTAAGAAATATATTACATACAAGTATGAAAAAAACATGTGAGAAAGATATTGTGTTGTGTTTGGTCCCTCGCTCCTTAGGTTTGAAAACTCAGCTGACATGATGCATAGGCTTAAACAGCCATGGCCTAATTACAACCATTCATGCATATCCCAGTTGAAAGCACATATTGTCTTTCACTATCTTGTGGCACAATAAATATTTCTTCTTTTTTTAATAACATATCAAATGTCAACATCTCCTCTACACTCGAACAAAAACAGACTTAACTGTGTGTGTGTCACTGTCATCTTGGGTTAAAAAATCAGTTTTAAAAGTCAAATCTACTTATTGAATAGTATCATAGTATGAACCAATATTTTGGTCCATTTTTTTAGATCCTTACAAATTAAACAAAAGTTTGAAAGAAACAAATTCTGGCTTTATTGTCTTTTTCATTCATAGGCCTAAGTAATTGAGCATTGTTTCAGTCTGCAGATTATACCTGAAAAGAACCTGACAACCGCTGACATTCATTCATGTGTAATCGCAAGCCAAATAACTTCACCTCTTATATGAACCATCTATTTTCGGCTTCATGTATTTAAACTCTTGCAGTGCCGATTTTGAAACTGAATCAACAGCTTGCTCGGGCACGCCTTGCACACACTGTGTGCAAAGTGCACCAAGGCGAGCTGTTGACTGAGACCATGATTTATAAAACAAAATTTAGACCAGGCATGCTGGTGCTTAAGTGAAAGCTCTTTTCATGTAGAATTTGAATAAGAGTAGTTTCTATGTAAAATTCATATCTGTATACAGCATCACATTACTGTAGAAAATTATTGCAGCAATCCATTGGTCAAATTACATTCAGATTTAGAATAAATGTACTGAATGGTATATGCCTACTTGCAAGATTCAACTATACACATACATGTGTGTGTGTATGGATCAGACTTTCACATGAACGTTATAAGTTGCAGGGATTGTGGTGTAAGGGACTATGGATGCTTTCTTTCTTTGATAAAGATTTTCAAAATTCAACAGGTCAAAAGCATAAACTTTTAAAATGATATGAGAACTTGTCAAAGTTGATTTTTCCCTCTATTTTGGGTGTAAATTACATTTTATAAGTTCAAAGTGTTAAGTTGTTTCTTCTTGCATACTTACAGGAGTACAAAGTTAGTTAAGTCTAACATTTCATTAACAAAACACAGCAAAACAACATGAACAGAAGAAAGATTTATGGGACTATGCATATTTTCATGCCAGAATTTTCAATTTTGTACATTCTCATAGGGCTATGATTAAGACACAATTTAACAATTTTAGGGGCAGGCTAATTTGCTTTAGCATCCAAATTCAAAGTACTAATGGGGGGGGGGGGGGGGGGTGAACTCTGCATGTACCTTGCAACAATGGTAAGATATATGTACCACTGAATAAAATGTATGCATTTAAGTCTGTCTATGTATTTGGTACTCAAGACAGAAATTGATCAATTTATTTTATATCCTCTGACTAGGAATTAGTTTTGTATCTATGCATGCTGCTGTGAATGTTACATAGTAGAAGGAATGCTTTTGTCACATTGTCTTGGCCACATTATGAGCATAATCTCCAGTCATGTGTTAGTGATGCAAATTTTTATATATGCATGTCATTGTTGCTTACAAGTCTAACTACATTTTAGTTAAGTCAGTGTCACATCTGTTTGTTAACACATATCCACTGGTCAGTAAATTTGATGTCTTTGGCTTGTTTGGTTCAATAAATGATGATGTTACAATGGTGTAGAACTACATGTATAATGTGCCAACTGTTCTACAAAAGAAGTGAGCTAAGTTTATAGCAGGGCACATTACATATGCATAGTTTTACTTGCACAAAAATTGTAGTCAATAGAAAGAAATCATGTTTACATGGCAGACATGAAATCCATGTTTGTATGTTTACATAGTGATGTGTTCCAATGCCACTGTCATGACTCTATACATTTTTTCGAAGGAGATCCACAGTGAGCAGCTGAGCACAGCAACAACTTCTCTGTGCAGGAGTACTTTATATGCATGTACCTGTATTTTCTTCACTTTTAGGATTTCAAAAGTAGCTGAGGTATCATGCACTTGGCCAGAAAAGTTAAGGACTGGTATGCAAAGGACATGAAGGTTGAAATTGATACAGGCCAACCCCAGTCCTAAAGGACTCTATAGACTTTTTGCATGATCAAAAGCATAAATTTCAAACTCATTTAAGATATGTTGTTATCTCAAATGGAGACTATGATAACTGAGCTGCCAACCATTACTCTTTTGGGGAAATCATTGCTATTTTATCACAAATATCACTCCATTACTAATCTTTGCTGAAGAAAGCTAGTCCTTTTGCCCTTTCCACAACACACATAAACATTTAGGTTTATAATACATGTATTCAGAATATGCTAAAATGCCATTGAAAAGTAATAAAATCAGTATAGATATATACTTTTGTCAGTTGAAGGGATTCAAATGAGTTCTCTGTCAAGAAAACATTTCCATTTGGTTACTAAATTTTTTTATTTTGATTAAGTTGACTTGTCTGTCAATTCTCACGTATGAAACTTTTCTTTTAATAGTATTGTCAATACTTTAATCATCATCCAACAAATCACTTGTTGAATGATAAATAACTCAAAAGCACAATTCTACATGTAGGTCGGCATTTCTGGTGAGAATAGCTCTCTCTGTTATCTGTCATTGTGAAAATTAATGTAGTCGCTGCATAAAAGGTGACATGGTGTTTTGTCTTTTATATGTTGTAGGAGACCACATGTGAGGAAGCAGAATCACCACCACTGGATGCTGTCTGTGAGAAAGCTGGGGTAACCATTGAATTGTGGAAGAAATGCATCCAAGGAGAGTTGATAGATGTTTTGCCACCGCGGGAAAGGATGTCACATGGGGTTGTTAGCAGATTGGTAGATTGGTCCAGAAAGATAGTCGTTGATGAATGGGGGGGGGGGGGCATTTTGATTCATTTTTTCATTTGACCATCACACAAATGGATTTCAGACCTGTGTTTTTGGTATTATATGATAAAATTGCGCCAGAAGGCCCTCTCATCTGACATAAGATTCAAGTATAAAATATAAAATAGTGAAAATCCAGTGTCGTCAGCGGAAAAGCTGCGGCATCTTCGGAGAATCTATAATAATCATACAAAATTTATAAATATATATTAAATTCGGCATTGAACACCCTTTAAATGGATTGCACCCACTTTGATGTTGCATAAAAGGATATTAGTGACCCATAATACCCTTACATGTCACTAATGATTTACCTTATCCTCTAAGTATTAAAAAATTGCTGTCGTCTTCGGATAATCAGTGGCATCTTCGCAAAGGATAAATAATTATAACCAAATTTGTAAATATTTATTATATTCTGCATTTTATTGTGTTATACTGTTAGATTATGTGTTCCAGATTGACAATATTGCAGTTTATAAAATGATATGGCTGATAGGGTGACAGGGTTTTGACAGAAATACTTGGCAGTGAAAGTGGCAAAACGGGCACTTTTTGACACCTCGGCGGGTGGCCTCTGTCTGTGTCCATTTTCAAAAGCTGTAATTTTTGTGAAAATAAAGTTATGAAATGTGTAATTTTGTATTTGTTGTTAACTTTTTTAGTTACATGCATAAAAGAAATTTCAAGGCTCTAAAAATGAAACTTTTGAAAATAAAAAACTTTCAAAATTGCAGCAAATAAGCCATTTTTGATGTTGCCGCGTGAAAAAAAACTAAGTCCAGAGTCTAAAAATGGAAGTTGAGACCCTTGAAATTTCAAAATGATACATATATATCTCACTGTTTTTTATTTTTCTTGTGTATCTATCAGGTTTTTGCACAAAAATGAAAAATAAATGGTTTTATGAAATAAAATTTGGAAAAAAATGGGAGAGAAAGATGATGTTTTGTAATATAAGGGCACAGGTCGTTCGGGGTCGCGACGCAAACCCCATCTCCAGAAGACACATAAATTGATGTATCTCGAGAAATACTTGACCATTTTCAATAATTTTGGTACCATTGAAAAGCATTTTGAGAGTACTATCATATGCAATGAAAAAATCAAAGAAAGGGGCAATTCGAAAATTCTGTGCCTCCCCCTACTGTAGGCCCATGTGTTTTTCTGCATTTTGGAACAACCACTCATTTCCTCAATGACATTTATGATGACAGCTTGCAAAGACTGATTACACGTGAAAGTAGATTGCAAAAATTTTCATTGTAATCCTCTTGCATCACACGACAACATTGAAATAGTGCATTTTAATTTTCAGTGAAAAGTCTAAATAGCACTTGTGTTATGCATCATATTTTTTGCCCACAATTTCATCTTTGAGCACGGCATGTTGTGTTTGATCAGAAAGTGGGCGTGCACCAAGGTCCAAGCTGGCATGTCACTGCAGCAACCCACCATCCATGCTGCATGCACTAAATACATGAACTAAATGAAGGTGCTATTTCTGGATGAAAATGGAACTTTACCTTTGTGAAATCTGAGCAAGGCATCATTGGTAGTTTCTGTTAGCTATGCCACATACACACTGACAAGAAATAAATGTTCATCTCTTTCCGCCCGCCATGTCCCCATGTGACCTGCAACCTAGCAATGAAACCGAGGCATGACCTCGAATAAACAAATCAGGACTTCCATATATGGTAATTTAATAACCAATCCCGTCTGCAGATGGCAGCACTTGTAAATTGTCTTCTCCCGCAACTGACAACCCAGCCGAAGCTACTGCAAATTCAACTGCAAAATTTACCTTGCCTTCAGCTAAGAAGATGTTTCACACAAAAATAACCTGGCGAAGATGGAAACACACAGTGATCCCTAAACTGTAGCCACCTTCTCAAAATTTAAACTCAGTTTTCCTCATCCCGGTCGACAGTCGGCATAAACATTCTGTCAAACTGGTTGCCGCCATATTGGATATGCTGAGCGACGCCGCACTTCAAACTTATGCTATGCAAAGAAAGCGGGCGTTCTTTTGGCAAAGCTTTGATCCAACCATGCACAATTCATTTTCTTACACTTTCCTACAGAAAGTCCGTTTTTCCTTTGCACCTTAGCGATCACTGTCCTAAGAATTCTGAGCGGCACACGATCCCGTATTGGGCGCCGCCATCTTGGATTTAACGATGCTGTACAGCTATAATTTTGTCGAACCAATCATCTAAAACTGATGTAAAAGGCAAAAATGTGTTTTCCTACCTTAACCAAAGGAACACTCCGAGTTTGAGGGTAAAATATCCACCAGAAGCATCTCTAGCTGGGGTGACTTCTGAACAACAACAATAGGCCGCCATATTGAAAACACCCAAGCTTCACAAATTTAGAACCTTACCTGTGTTAAAAACATGCAGCTCATCAACGATTCCTTCGTTACCACCGCCAAACACTACCATTAAATCCTTGATTGCAACTGCTCGATGGCCATGACGAGGCCTGGGACACGGCCCAGTCGTGTTTGTTATTCGCTTCCACTTCAGTATGGGTGCCGCCATGTTGTTTCTTACCCACAATGCTGGGGGTAAAGCACAACTCCCCGGATGGGCAAACACCGTTAATTAGACATGTGACCATTATTTTAAACAATCAAAAGAGTATTTTGTGTATAAAATACTGGTTTATATTTAATATCATAGCATTATCATGCTATTAATTCTACAAATAAAAGATCTGTTGCGTTATGAAGCAGTTTCCCAGCAGGTTGCCAGGTCCCCGGATAGACAACCTTTGACCTCACATGCTGAAACCAGACAGATTTGTTGTTGCCTGTTTCAGTATTGGTGAATTGTGACTTTCGTGTGTTTTGTACGATTGTCGCTCTTTTATGTCAGAGACGGATCTCCTGGACAGATTTTCCAAATAATATAGATAAAATTCTGTCGATACATGGGACTATCATGTGGATTCTAAATGAAGACTTGCTTTCTTGGTTTGAACTTGAACTTGACGTGAAATGTCAACAACTTGCCTTCGAGTCGAAAGTTTGACAGTGGCCACTGACCAGGCATGCTGAAATACTGACAAACAGTAACACTAGTCACACTACAGAAAGTTGATCCCCAACAAGATAGTTTGGGACCTCTGATCAGCGTGTTCTTGAGCAGACACCATAGGATCAAGTGAACATTCAAAAACATATAGTGGCATCTGATGTATGCTGAATTGTGATGCTATGCTAAGTTTCCCAATGTAGTAACTACAGACTAGTATTAATCATGGAAGCCCAGCCGCTGATGCATGTGATGTTTTTCCTGGCAATTATGTGTATGACACTGCCAACTGGTTTGTTCAACACTGTCTTTACTGAAAATGGGGATGATCATTATGCAGAAAAAACTGTGTTACATCTACCAGGCACCCTGGTGATTAAAATGCCACTAAATACACTCGTCAATTTTGCTTATGTCTTGGTTGGAATCATGTGGTTGTGCAAGATTGATGCACTGGTTAAAAATCAAAGATCACTATCACCATACACATATATGTTCAATATTTTCAACTGGATGGCTACTCTGTATGGATTTGTCCAGCTAGCAAGGATTTTGACACAGAAGCATGAATTGGCTGTGTTAGACCAGTGGGTGACTTTGCCATTTTTTGCCTGGATAATTGTATGGGCTCTTGACATACAGCATGGAAGGAATCATGCAAGAAACTTTATCATGGTTGTGTTTTCATTACTTGGATACCTGCTGGCTTTAGTGCATAAACAAGGATTTGAACTGGCTCTGGCAATACACATAATTGTAGCTGTTTCCATTGGAGTGCACTTAAAGTGTAAATACCCCAAAGCTTCTTGGGCATTTTGGAGTGCTCTCTTTAGTTGTGGTGGATTTGTGGGTCTCAAGTTGTTAGATCATCAGTTGGCATCTTTACATTTTGGATTACAGTTTGTATCTGGTCATTTTTTGTCAAAAATATGTGATGCTCTACAGGTCCATTTTATAAATTATTTTTTCATTGATATTTTACAAGAATCTGGAATGTTTAAAATAAAGTCAAATTAAGGAACTTTCATTCAAGCTTGTACACTGTGTTCAATGTTTGTTCGTGACAGATATTGCCTCCCACAAGTTGAATGTTCCTGTGATAAATAAATACTATGTATTTTAGAAAAATTGTGGTACTTGTTAGTTTTCAATGAAAAGGATTACTTCTCTTCACAGCAGTTTTGCAAGTAGTGTTATGAATATATGGGTGATGGATTATCAAAGATCCATAACCATATCAACCATACCTTTATAATGTGAGAACTTGTCTTGTGAGCATACAGTGACTTTCCCTTCCTAACTCTTAATTACTGCAATTGAAGGTATCCGAGCTATATAGGTCAGTATGCTCTGAAAATCAAATCCCATCAAAATTGGCTTTCTCATTTTTTGGTGAATGGTATTAGTGATCTTCCATCATACCAAGTGACTTTGCTGTAGCCTTTTTACTTTTGTGAAAAAATTAAGCCTAAAATTGTTCATCACTGTAAGCATCCTTTTACTCGTTATAAGGACACCATCAGTTCCCTTAGAAATGTGTCAGATAACTGTTGGATAAATGAACAACTAAGAAAATTAACTGTTGCCATTCAAAACTTGTGTCATTATAATGAGTATGTCAGATATCTGAGTGTTGTTATAATGAGGTTTCACTGTATTGTGAAATGGGACTTCTATGTGTACATTCTACCTGAAGTGAACTATTTTGCTTTGTTTTGCATTTTGGTTACTATTTTGATTTTTGTATGTAGGGTACAAATCTGAAACGTGTATTCTTTATCATTGTTTTGTAATATACATTTTGTGTGTCACTCCATGTTCTGGAGAACCCACCCACCCCCTGACAATTAGTGACATCTTGATGTACTATAGGGAGATCCAGTTGAAATAAATATGTTTAAACTAAAAATATCTGTCAAAAGACAAGTCAGGTGTCAGTGTTTACCTGGACATGCTAATTCACCTAAGCACCAACCAGGGTATGTGCAATCTGGCATGGTTTCCCATTATAAGCACAATAAGTGGTCTAATTAGGTGCCTGTTTATCTAGCAATATAAGCCAGTCATACTCATGATCAAAAGAGCATTAAGCCCTTGACAAGTAAAACAAACAAGCTGAAACCACATAATGGTTCAAGCTTATGCATAATAAGATCCAAAATATTAATTTCCGATGTTGTTTCACTGTGACAACACATCCAATGGCAAGCCCTTTGCATGATTATACTGAAGACAAAAGAATGTGAGGGAGTACAGTAAACCTCCATATTTGGGCACCTCTCCAAAGTGGGCACCTCCTTACAGTGGGCACTTTTCTTTGGTCCCGTTTCATTTTTCCTATTGATTACATTACAAAGCCACCTCTCTAAAGTGGGCACCTCCCTCATCTGGGCATTGGGCACCCTAAACAGGTACCCAAATCTGTTAAAGTGGGCACTATTATTTTGTTAAATAAATATTTTACTTTGTAAAAGTGTAATTTTTTGCATCAGGATTTACCATCTTTAACTTTTAATTCTTCAAATGTCATTTTTCTATCAGTGCTCACCACTTAACATTACCCCCCTCTCATAGCCAAGTGTAGTACTTGTATAGGCCAGCATCAACAAAACATCAAAGCATAGCCGGGTTTTTTTTTGGTCCACATTAAGTTTTGACAGCTTGATGGATTAACCATAAGATTAAGGTATCAATGTGGAGAGAACAATTGACTCTACTGGAAAGCAAGTTGGTGTGTGGATGAGTGTCAGCTCAGTGATTTGCTCAACCTTGCAGTTTGATACTTTGATGTGCCTGCTGGTAATCATTGAGTTGGGACCTGTTCTTCACAAGTAGTCTATTGACTTGATCTTTCTACATAGTACATGAAGTTGATATTTAATTGATTTTTTTTCAAGACATACAGGCAAAATGTTGAAAAAATGCTTTTCTTATTTATTTCATGTGGGATTAAGATGCATGTGTCTGTATACATGTGTACCTGGATACATGTAGATGTGGAGACATGCATATGTATAGCCTCTCCCTTATCTTTGTTGCTCATCCACACAACCCAAAATGGCTAACCCTCTGTAAAGTGGGCACCTCCCTAAAGTGGACATTTTGCTCCGGTCCCAAGGGTGCCAACTTTACGGAGGTTTTACTGTACGTAGATTTCATGTAATGGCCTGTTACTCTTTCAAATCTTCTGTTTCACCTTTCACTGCATATTTCTCAGAAACCTATTTTTACAGGACATCTTAAATTTTGTGACAGCCTAGCTCATAAAGTATTTGATCAATTCTTGCAAACTCTGTGGGATTTGGATAATAAGAATGTAACTTGGGAAGCCATTTGTCAGTTTTGAGATATATCATTTCTTCATTTGACTTTTGAAGCAAAAATGAAGTAGTTGACCAAGTCTGCAAAAACCATTTGAATGCTCATAAAATAAAAAAATTTCATGTTTAAAGAAAAACAAAAATATGACTTCCCAAGTTATAATTTAAGGTACAATTCAGCAAATATTCAAGCTTGAATCTGTTATATGTTTCCAGAAATCTTGTCACAAAGTGTAAATGAGCCCATTTACAAAAGCACTGCTTATGTTTGACCATAATAACTTCCCACCTTTCTGTTCGTGTGCAAGAAAACTACACATCTGTACTAAACAGAAAATATATAGTTTTATGAGTGTAGATACAGAAATGTAGTCACTTAGATGCAATTAAAATGGAACTCCTCAGCAGGTTTCAGAATAGCTTGCTACCTTCAGGATTTGCCTTAATGTATCAGTGGCATTCAGATCTCACAAACAGACTCGCAAGTTTGGGAAGGGCCAATCCTTTTTTAGCTGTGCTGACCAAAGGTGGCAGAGCTTAGGCAATGCTCATGTCTCTCCATCTGTCCATAAACTTTTGCTCGTTAGCGTGATGCCACCATAGTTTTCAAATGAGCCCAATATTACTTTTAGGACTTCTAGGGTGTATGAAAATCTAGGCCCTTTTGATATCGGTGGTGCCAGCTACACAATGTAATACAGGGGTCAAAATGTGAAAAACTAGTGAACACTAGCATCTTTAATTTTCAGTGGATCTTCACCAAATTTGGTGGGATTATGGGGGAGGTCAAAGCCAAAGTTGCAATTGATACTAGTGGCGCCACTATAATTTGACGGAAATTATGAGCCAAAATATGTTTTCAGATATAAAATTCCATATCTCAAAAAGTAATTGGATTAGACTGTATAAGATTTTTAGACAATGTCCAAAGCTAGAATTTTATTTAATATCAGTTACCAATTTTTGTGAGGACACCATGCATGTAAAGTTGAAAGAGGTGATTTTGTAATGGCAGGGTGTGGCTTGGCCAGCAATGGCAACAGAAATGTCAATGTCAACACAGCACCAGGCCTATGGGCCTGTTGTACAATGTATTACATAATCTGGGTGACCTTGATCTTCTGTCTGAAGGTCACCGAGGACCTAAAGTTAAGGATTCTCTGATTATTGTCATAGCACATGCAACAAGATCCATCACAGGAATACAAATAATCAGTGATTACGTGTGGAGCGAAGTGCCATCTGGCAGACAGTTTTTACACTAAATTTACATAAGCATTATATGTTTAGAAGCAACTTGGCACTTTGAAATGAATAGGTGCAATATAGCCACAGTGCTAGCAGACCATTAGGCCCTTGGGCCTCTTATTTGTTATATATATATCCTTGTGGTGTATATTGTTGATGTTGTGAACTTGTTGACTCCTTCAAACACTTGGAATATTAATCGAGAACCGTCATGGGGTCTCTATGTTCATATATGCCTGTGCCTGCACCTGTTCTATTATCTTTCTATTTTTTTAGCTCAGCTGATAAGTAATCTAAACTTTTAGGAGGGTAGGTCATCTGTCGTCCGTCCACAATTAACATTTATGACTTCTCAAAAATCATTGGCCAGATCAACTTCAAACTTGGTGTGGATGTGTGTTGGGTTGGTCTGTACCAAGTTTGTTCAAATGGTCATGGTCCAGTGATTTTTTATTTTTTTTTATTCTTTATGGGGGCAAGTCTTAAAAAAATCTCTTCTGTAACCGCTCACCCAATTGTTTGATATCACACAGGAACACTCTTAGGTACTCCTAGTTCTGAGTTTGTTCACCAGGTGGTGCTGCAATTTTTTTCTATTTTTTATGATTTTTTGTGTGTTATTGCTATTTCTGACTTCTTCTCCAGAACTGGCACTTAGATTAAGATGAAACTTGGTGGATAAATTCCTTGTGGAGGGGACAAAGAAACTTATTTGGTAGGAGGCAATGCTGTGGATTCCTGATTTTTCACGATTTTTTCAATTTGGGTACTTACCGGTAAATGCACCTTTCCTATTAATTATATTGGGGAATTCTAATGTTAATTCACATTTTTGACTTCTCCTGCGAAACTGACTGTCAGATTGACTTTAAACTTGGTGGCAATGTACCTTGTGTGTGTCTAGCAGATTTGTTCAAATGGACACGCTCCATTGATTTTGGGATTTTTTATGAATTTTTTGTTCTTTTGGGGGCAAATCGTAAAAAATCACAAGGATTATGTACATGTCAGTTGAGCACAGGACTTGCATAGTCCTCATGTTTTTTCTTTATATTGCAAACCCATCTTTTAATTTTGATAAATTATGTGATCACTCATGTCTGTTTGTCCATCACTCCAGCAGTCCCTCTGTAAAGTTAAGCTTGAGAACACAATAGTCAACAGTTTTCATGTTAGCCCCATATGACTTGAAGGACTTATAAGTGTATAAAAGGCTGGGTCAAGTTCAATGTTGTTGGTGCCACGTATGGTAATACTTGGGCCCAAATTTTGAGAATGCTGTTTTTTGAAAAGTTTTTCATGAAGAATCATCACGGGATTTGATGGGAATGTTGATCAGGAAAAAGACGAAAACACACGGCAATTTGGTGGCACCATGCACCTACAGTCCTACAGAAGATATTGATGAAAAGATGTTGAAAGCACATTATGTTGAGAAAGAAGGCGGCTAATGATACCAAATGTACCACAAATGTGTATCATGTATAGAATTTCAGTATTGCATAATGTGGGTGACTGGCCTACTTTCTCAAGGTGATATGGAGAATATATTTCAGGAAATTGTTATTTTGTTATGGTCACTGCATCTGAACTTGTGCACATGTAAAAATAGCATCGTGGATGTTAAAGGTACATTAAAGTTGATTATTTTGATTAAAAATTGAGATGGAGTTTCAAATTTACACCAAATATGCATGAGGCCGATGTTCAAATTTTGTTAAAATTTGTGTTACCTTGACCCTTTTTTTAAGGTCATTAAATATGTAGTAAAGGACACTAAATTTTACATGTTGAGAAATAAGAAGGCAAAAAATACCAAATGTACCACAAATGTGTATCAAATATAGAAGTTTGATAATGCATAATATGAGTCACCTTGACCATCTTTCTCAAGGTCCTGGAGAGAATGTATATTTGGAAATTATTTTAATGTGATGCCCATGACATAATAAATTGAGATGGAACTGCAAAACCTGCACCAAATATTGCATTTGGTCAATGGTCAAATTTTTTAATATGTTGTATGACCTTGACCTATGTTTCAAAGTCATTAGGCACGTATAAACAGGACACTTAATACAATATGTTGATAAAGAAAAGGGAAATACATGTACTACCAATTGTACCACAAATGTGTGATCATGTGGAAGTTGGATGCATCATCATATGGATGAGCTTGACTAATTTCTCAGGGTCATGGATGGAATGCATTTCTGGAAATGAATTTTTGGTGATGGTCATCAGATTATATGTGATCCAAACATTAGGTCCATGGGTCTCTTGTTTATTATTTTTGCGTATCAATCCTTTGATTGACATTTTGAAAATATCTGTGACAACATGTAACAGGCATACATTTTCTGTCAATGTGGAGGCATTTTAATCAGTAAAAGATTATGACTTTTGGGCTGGTTAATCTTTGAAGAAAGGTAGCCCCTCAGGAAAAGGGCCACTGTTTTAACATATAGCCTGTTGGAAATATGTGGTGTGGTAACTTGAATTGGGGGGTGGGGGTGAGGGGGTGGAGGGATGAAGGGGCTTTATCCTTATAGCAATCCAGTCAGTCGCCTGGAAGGTCAGGTCAACCCATAACTTGCAGCAGCAAATGACATCCCCATGAGACGCCAACATAGGGAGGGCACGTATTGTGTGGCAGAGCTGAAGAACAAAGGCTTATCTCATTGTAGGAATGAGGGGAGCTCCCAAATTAGGGTGCTTTCTGTCAACAAGTCCATGCCAGTTGTGTCTGATAGACATTCAATGACAGAGTGCTGTGTGTAGTCAGATGTCCTGTATTGTCAGTGCTGTTCATGTCCCCTCCAGCCTCATTAAAACTCAAGCTCCATAATCAGAGCTGTTTCGTTTTGATTGGAAAGAGGATTAGCCTGGTTTGGCCTTGTGCTTGTGAAAACCGAAGTCTTGATGCACTGCTTTAAGTCAACAAGAAGGCTGTGTCAACAGCCCATGCTCAGCTGACCTACCAGTAGACATTCATCACACTTGAAGCACTGTGAACTTGGGATAGGATCAAGGTCACCCATGTACTGAGTAAGTCTGACCTTTATTGAAGAACACTAACATGTGCAACATCAAGGTCCCAGTTCAAGTAGTTCTCAAGTTATAGTGAAGAGTAAACTTCATGTATGTTGCACTGTGACTCCAGAAATAAGGTCAAGGTCACTGGTGTACTGTCTGAGCATAAATTTCAAAGAGAAACATTAACGTGCAACATCAAGGTCCTAACTCAAAACAGATCTCAAGTTACCAAGTGAACAGTAAATTTCATGTGAGTTGTCCTTTGAGCTTGGGAATGAGGTAAGGTCTAAACATCAAAATTATTAAAGTTATAACCATTACAAGAAATTCCCATGTTAAACTTTCCTATTAAAACTTTTTTAAAGACTTTCAAAAAAAATCATTAAAAAAAATCACTTGCCTGCTATTAAGTTACGCTATTGTTACAGTGTGGGCGCTACACTTATCCGTGGAGCGCAGTCAGACATGCGCAACAATAGTCTGTTAAGCAGGCAAAAAAATCACTGAAGCCTGACGATTTGAACAAACTTGGTGGAGACCCACCCAAGGTACATTGCCGCAAAGTTTGAAGTAAATCTGACGGACAGTTTCTTCACAGAATTACCATTAGAATGCCCATTGACTTGCATTGTAAGCAGTAGAAGAGGTGCATTTACCAATAAGTACCCAAACTAAAAAAAATAAAATGATAAATAAAAATCAGGAATCCACAGCTGTGCTACATAGTGAACAGCTTTGCTTGACACTTTCACAAGGAACATAACCACAAAGTTTCAACTTAATCTGAGAGACAGTTCTGGAGAAGAAGTGACAAGTAACTAAAACACACAAAATTCACAAAATTAAACCAAAAAAAAATGCAGCACCACGTGGTGAATAAATTAAGAAGTATGACCCTCAAGGAGAGTATTTATGTAATATCAAAGCAATTGGGTGAGTGGTGGTGGAGAAGAAAATTTTGTAAGATTTGTCCCCCCCAAAAAAAAATCACTGGAGCATGACCATTTGTACAGACCTGGTAGGAACCCACCCAAGGTATATTGCCACCGAGTTTGAGGTCAACCTGGATGACAGTTTGGAAGAAGAAGTCGAAAATGTGAATTAGCATTTAGATTGCCCATTGATTATTACATGGTAATCAATAGGAAAGCTGCATTGACCGATAAGTACCCGAATTGAAAAAAATTGTTAAAAATCAGGGATCCACAGCAGTGCCACCTAGTAAACAACTTTTTCTGAGCCTTCCACAAGGAAGATATCCACCAAGTTCCAGCTTAATCTGAGATCTGAGTGACTGTTCTGGAGAGGAAGTCAAAAATAGCAAACAAAAAATCATTAAGAAAATAGAAAAAATTTGTAGCTCCACCAGGTGAACAAATTCAAAACTAGGAGTCCCATGGGTGTCAAACTTCAGTCTTCAGACAGAATTCAGTCTTGGGAGCTTTTAACATGCTGTTGTTTTCTATTGGAAGAGTTCAAATTTTGGCCATTTTCAGTCTTGGCAAGGCAGGACCTTTAACATCCATGGAGTCCCCACGAGTGTCCCTGTGCGATATCAAAGCAATTGGGTGAGCGGTTTCGAATGAATGAGTGTTACATTTCTCAAAACCCCTTTGGGGTACACGAGTACAAGTCAAGTCAAAATATACAACGTTGTGTACAACAGTTAACAAATCAATACACAATGGCAGTATCAAGTTGACATATAAAAGTAAATTTCCAGGTTATAGACATCAGTGCTCCATGCTGGGCAGGGAGATACAGAGGTTATCTAAGGCACTCCATTACTATCCAGCATGATCAGCTTCACTAGTTTGCTGAGTTTTAACAAGGCTTTTCTCTCTTTTGACCCAATATTTCGAAGAATAAGATTTAAGATTTGCCCCAAAAAAGAACCAAAAAAAATCATCAAAAATCCAAAAATTACTGGAGTGTGACCATTTGAACAACTTGGTAGAGACCCACCCAAGGCACATCCCCACCAAGTTTGAAGTGAATCTGACACACAGTTTTGGAGAAGTCGAAAATGTGAATTGTGGACGAGGGATGGACCAGTGGCTAGTCCTCTCACAAGTCAACTGAGCTAAAAACCAGCAACATCCACATTTTAATTTACATATACTGTAAATGTGCGTATTTTTATGTAAAGCTATGATTGAAGAAAAGAAGTGCCCATAATATATTTTTACGTATTTACTTCAGAATAATGTGCCAATTAGTGATGGGTGAACTAAATTATTCATATAATCTCTTTGTAGTATAGACTGTGCTCCACAGAGAAAAATCCGGGACAGAGCATACATATTTTTTTTCAATGTCTGAATATTTTTCTTTCTTTTTGATCCCCCTATTGTTTTGCCAATTTTATATTGTCATATTTTTTTATACCAAGGATATACCATACATACTTTTTTCAATGTCGGAATAAATTTTACATTTTTTAGCTCTGCTGACTAAAGGGGTCATCCATTGCGGCACGGCCTTTGAAGGGACATCGTCTGATGATTTCCGCTCCTCTTGAACATTTAAAGTTTCCCTTCATTAGAACGTAAAACAAGCAAGATAACTAGAAAATGAACCATTAAAGCTATGATATGCTAGCATGTTTGCACCTCTTGCCTGCCCACAAACATACTTTCAGCATGCCGCCTTATTTCGCATTGCCGCCCTGATCCCACTCTCCTTTAGCCATGGGTCGTTGCTATCTGCAGCCACGTGACAGGCTGTTCAGAATGATTGACGGGTGGCATTGCTCCGTTTGGCAGCTGAAAACCAAAAGAATGACTCATGGACGTACGGATGTCCACATGCCTGAGTGATTTTTGGCATTTTTCTCATATTTCTACTTTAGTTAATAGCTTGAAATTTTGACAACTAGTAGAAAGAACATTCATCTTGTAAGAACTGTTAAAATCTCAAAATCGGCCATGCAAAGGTTTTTGGTGTCTTACCTGTCCTTAAGGCCACTTTCAGTACTGTTGGCACCACCTACATAATTATGTTATATAGGGGTCAAAATGTGAAAATCTTGTGAACACTCTAGCATCTTTAATTTTTGGTGGATCTTCACCAAATGTGGTGGGATTGTGGGGGCAGGTCAAAGTCTAAGTTGCTAATGATACTAGTGGCGCCACCTATAATTTGAAAGAAATTATGAGCCATGATGTGTTTTAAGATGTAAAATTCCATATTTGGAAAAGTAATTGAATTAGACTTGCCAAATTTATAGGATATATAGACCATGGCCAAAGGAAGAATGTCATGTAATATCAGTGACCTTGACCTATTTTTGTGAGGACACCATGCCTGTCAAGTTAAAAAGGTGGTTTTGTAGTGGTCAGGTGTAGCTTGGACATCAATGGCAAAGAAAATGGAGCCTCCAGATCAAAAGTGCACTGATTACATAATACATAAAACTCTACTTGGTGACCTACTTTTTGGGTCACTGTGACCTAGTAATTATGGAGTTTGGTACTTGTCCAAGTTTATTGTTTTTCCTCAATAACTTGAAAAGGTGTTATCCAATATGAACAAACAAACTGTTTATAGAAAACTGGATGTGGGGCACATATTTTGTACCGTAACAACTTTTTATCCAAGTTGAAGGTCAAGGTCAAATGGCCAGTTTGAATATTGGGGTCATCTTGTGAATACTCTGCACCCCACAGTTCTTGAGATAGGCCCATATAACATTTAGGAGTTATGAAGTGTAAAAAAATCTTTGTTGATATCAATGTTGGTGATGCCACCTATAGTATTATGTAATATACAGGTCAAAATGTGAAAATCTTGTGACTGCAATACTCAGAACTCAGAACTCAGAACTCAGAACAGTTTATTCAATATGATATGAAATGGGTTACATGAATTTCAACGTTTGTAGTGACAAAGTGGTAATTAAGCAATAACCAAGAACTCATAATTGAACTAAATGATATTAGGATGACCTTGGCTAAGGATTCTATGATCCGCTATCGCCTAGGCCACCTTTCGGTAAAATTGTAATTAGCAAACAACTGGCAAAAATATTAAGAACAGAGATTAGAAGCTTAAATATACAGGGTAAATATAAAGTCACTTAATTACCACAAACATAACAGTGTGCAACTGTACAAGTGTCTTTATATTGCTTCACGAAGAAAAGCTTAATGTAGGTTGCAAAACCATTATAAGAATGTGTGAAAAATTTATCTTTGATACAGGGTTGTGCGTTTTTAAGAGGGTTGGAAGGTAATACCTAATACAATATTTTGTCGAATTTCTAGAAGGAATAGGAACCTGGCTGTCATTTCTATGTCGAGTGAAATATCGGTGAGAAGGTATTGTAGCTGCAAATATGTTGTTAAAGTAATCAGGGGTTTTATTTTCTAAATATCTATAGTAAAATTTTAAGGATCTTAACTTAAGAATATCTGGTACTTGTAAAAGGTTTAACGTTTTAAATAAAGGATCTGTGTGGGCATTATATCTTGCCAAGCAAACAAGACGAACAGCCTTCTTTTGAAGTTTGAAAATACGGTCACACGAGAAACCCCACAGAAGAATGCAATAATTTAGATGAGGAAGAAAAAGAGAATTGTAGATTTGTAATAGAATATCCTGCGGAAAATAATTTTGTGTTCTTTTCATAACACCAATAATTTTTGAGAGCTTATTTCCAATTTTGTTAACGTGTGAGTGCCAATTTAAGTTTTCGTTAATTCGTAAACCTAGGAAATCAAAATCACTGGTTTTGTAGATGGGCACATTCTTTATTTTAAGATTTAAGGTGAAATTTATTTTTCGTTGAGGGAAATGAAACACCATATATTTAGTTTTAGCAATATTTATAGATAATTTGTTGGCTGACAGCCAATCACAAACCTTGTTTAATTCGATTTCTATGCTATTTGATACAGAGTCAGTGTCCTTGAGAGGAAAATTGAAAGAACTAAGTGAATTGATAAGAGTCGTGTCGTCTGCATAGAAAATCGATTCAAATTTTGAAGATGCCAAATACATGTCATTTGTGTAAATTATAAAAAGAAGAGGACCCAAAATAGAGCCCTGTGGCACTCCAGTTGTAATGGATAGGCACTTTGAAGAAACATCGTCGAATTTGACGTATTGTTTTCTGTTTGTGAAGTAATTTCTAAACCAATTTAAAGGGGTTCCTTTGATACCGTAATAATTCAGCTTATGGAATAGAATTTCGTGGTTCAGAGTATCAAAGGCCTTTGATAAATCTAAAAATATTGTGACAGGTAGGTCTCCAGTATCAAGAATCTGAAGAAGACGATCTGTTAATTCCATAGCAGCAGTTTCGGTGGAGTGCAATTTTCTAAAACCATGCTGGCTTGCGTAGAAAAGCTTTTTTGATATAAAAAATTCATACAACTGATTATACACCACTTTTTCAAAAACTTTGGAAATAGCTGGCAGGAGAGAAATTGGTCTATAGTTATCCAATAAAGAGTTATCGTCTTTTTTATAAAGAGGTAATACTTTTGCTATTTTTAATTTATCCGGAAAGATACCTGTGGTGAGAGACTGATTGACAATTAAAGCTAGAGGTACAGAAAGAGAAGTTACTAAACCTTTCAATAAATACATAGATATCCCGTCCTGTCCGGAGCTAGTCTTGGGTTTAAAATTTTTGAAAATCATAGAAATATCATCTGGAGATACATGTGAGAAAGCAAAATTACAATCGTTTGGAGTTGATAGATAAGAGGTAAAAGGTATGGAATTACCATTATTAACCTGTGCAGCTAAATTGGGACCAATATTGGTGAAAAACTGATTAAAACATTCGGCAATTTGGTGCTTGTCAGTTATAATTTTGCCGTTAATTTTGAAAGCCAAAGGAAATCTAATACTGTGCACAGTTTTAAAGTTAGCCCAATATAACTTTCAGGACCTATAGGGAGTATAAAAATCTAGGTCCCTGTAGATATTGGTGGCACCACGTACAATATTCAATATACTGTAAATTGCTTTATTTTCGAGTGTTTAAATTTTCACGGTTTTTCTATTTTTGAAATTTCACTGTATTTTTAATTTCACTATTTTGGACATAATTCCTATTCAAACAATGTTAAAATACTATTTCACTGTGTTTTTATTTTCACGGTTTTGTACCATAAGCGAAAATAAGAATACAGCGAAATTAAAGCAATTTACAGTAGGGGTCAAAATATGAAAAAATCTTTCAATATCAGGCAATCAAGGAAAATCAAAAGCTTTCCTTGGACCCATTATATAGAAGATGTAGACTTCCCGTGGCCATTTAACTGAATATGTTGTACAGCTGTTGGGGCAATTTATACTTCATGTTCTTCGGGGAACACACGTTGTTAGAGGAATGTGAATAGCTCCACCTCACTGTGAAATTATCTTATTCATGTGGAATGGTCACAGGTGCATTTGTTAATTTACATAGTTAGAATTTACATAGAAGAGAAAGCATCATAACATGGTATTCAGTGTGGTGTTAACATTTAATTCTATGTTTACAGGTGAATAATTATTTTTTTAGAGTGAAATTCAAAAGTAGCAACTCACTGTAGATCACATGACCTACACATTGTGACACACCTGCATTGGTGACGTAATGCATTCAGATATAAACAAAATCAAATGTGCAGGAGGGATATTTGATTATACGTCACACGCGAGGTGAAACAACAAAGACTAACATATATAAAGAAACATGGCACAGCAGCTCAGCGTTGTAGGCTTAGGGCATATTTTTTTGTGATGAATACCTACTAAAACATAGAATAAGTAAAATTTTGCATGGCGGGAGAGTGAGTTGGTCACTCATGATTTTTTTTTCCACCAACAGCAATGCCTCCTGAGAGAAAAATGGCAACTCACTCCTCAGTCACTTGTGATTTTGCCCACCAATAGTGATGCCTCTTGAGAGAAAAATGGTAATTAACTCAATCTCAGCCATGTAAGATTCTCTATTTCTATCATGCTTGGTCTTTACAAACCTGCCTCAAAGGCATCTGGGAAGCAGGTCTCTGTGGAGAGAGGTCTATCACAAGAGGATCAAAATCAAAGGAGTCTAGAAGGGAATAGGATCTTAATATGATGAACTTTTATGACAGAATTGTTGTATCAATGTCCGGTTTTATATCCATACCACAGGCTTTTCCCCAGAACTTAAAAAAGTTGAAAGGTGGTAAACATCACATTATCTTATTTTTCTTGTTTTGGTAAAAAGTTCTATCAAATAATGCTAAAATATCATGTATTTTAATGGAAAAAAGTGGAAGGTGGTAAAAAGATGAAAGGTGGCAAGGAAAAGGTGAAAGGTGGGCCACCTTTGAACTTATAATGTAAGGAAAACCCTGATACCAGTGGTACATGTATTCTCTCATTTATACACACACACACACACACACGCGCGCGCAAAGTGGGGCCATAACCATTTTATGCATCAATCAAAACATTTGCTTTATACATTTTCCTGGCCCTGGAGAGACATGCACACATATCAAGAAAACACTCTTGTATGGTTAAAACCAGTTCAAATCAAAATTTTATTCTCCTCATACCATACAAAGAAACACAACTGCATGTCAATGATTTAAAAAGATAGAGATAAAGACAACCATTAGGTAATACTAGGATTCATGATCACATTATTATTGCTATGGTATACACTCTTGTACTCGGCACTGAGTGATCCTAATTGGCCACTTCTCTTCCTGAACCTGATTGTTCACCGCTCTCGATCCTGATTGGTCACTTCTTTTTCTAAACCATCATGGTGTATGAACCATGTGACTGTACACATTCACGTGAAGTAAATGATTATATATACTGAAAAAAGATGCTTACAAAAAGCATGTTTACAAGATCATGAAAACTTTATGTCACTGTCTTTCAGACGACAACAAGTATTTCACCTTTAACTCTTTCCCCCTTAAACCGGCCAAAACCGGCTGGTGGTCAAATGTCGTCTGCTTCAGCGTTTTCAACTGATTTCAACAGCAATGAAAAACAGTTTGACTGAGAATTGAAGATGAGACCTGTCAAGACAACATGACCCAGGTCAATAGCTTTCCTCAGCATGGGTTGGGCACTTAGTCCCCAACCCATGCCGAGGAAAGCTGTTGACTCAGTCTTAATTCAAGGGGGAAAGGGTTAAATAGCTGAAATATTTTAATTGATCTCAATCACTTGTAGACATAACTATAACATCTAAGATGAAGATGCCCGAGTCTTTATCTGGCCAAACATACCGCATTGCAAGTTTTGATTATCTTATTGGTGATTCAGGAATTAAGTAGGCTGAGAGAATTAAATAGGCTGAGCTGTACTTCTTAAAGGTGAACCATTTGTGAAATATTTCATAGTCATAGGCTCAATATATAAAGACTGCCTGACAACAGTTATCTGTCACCATGTTGTATTGTAGGATGCATGCAATCATTATGCATCCCTCTTTAGTCTTGAAAGACGGACTGCAGCAGTTCTCCCAAGCAAGGGACCACCCTGCCTGCATGTCAGTAACATTTCTCACCAGAGGGCAGCACTTGTAGGTCACTGCATTTCTACTTCTATTTCCTCTTTCTGAACTTTTGCAAAGATTAACTTAATGGTAAATGTTTGTATCTGGCAATTCCTTTTTTTTTTTCTTTGTCGTGTCGGGTATATGAACTCGTGAGCTACAACTGTTATATAAAAAATTGGTTCCAACAAATCACAGTCCAAAGTAGAGCATTTCTAGAGTGTGCAGTGTGGCTGTCTTCACCTACTTGTACAACATAGTATGTTCTCTACTGCAAGAAGTTTGCAACATAAGTTTTTAAAAAAGTATTTAAAAAGCCATCATAATATATGCTAGATCAATTTTAGACAATCAAAATTCACATATATAATTATACATACATTTGAGCAATACTGTTTCCCATTTTTGTATATATTTATACCAGTATGTGTATATACAAAAACATGATGGCAGTTTCATGTTTATAAGGGCTTTTTTATTATTTTTTTCATTTTGCAATCACTCCTGTAATTTAGTTGAGTGACATAGATTTCTCTTGGATGACAAGCCAACTGTGAAAATACAATCATCGTATAGGATTTTTAAACCTGCTCAACATTGTATTTTCAGAAATTTTGCAAAGATCCTGTATAATACAGCTCTAATGATGGCAAGTATATGTACAATGCAATACATACAGCTTCTTCTCTTTTGATTAAATGTACAATGCAATAACTACAGCCTTTACCTGTTTTGATTGAACACCTCCCAGCAATACAAGTCAATGAAAGTGTGTCAGTTATAGTGAGAACATGAAGCAAGCACCCAAAGTTGGGTACCGATACAAAGATCACAAAATGATTATTAAACAAACTGATATCCATGAAATAACAATTTCAATTATTTCAGCACAAAGCTTTACTTTATCCATTTACAAAATGTTAGACTTTGATATTGATGCTAAATGAGCACTATTCTTCTATTTTTTGTTCATTAAAAAAAAAATGTTATACTTGGGTAACTTTAAAGCTATCCACTTCAGTATATAGTTTATATATATTTTGGAGAGATATACTACAAAACTGAGACAACATACAATGAGTATACAGTGGAACCTGACTCTTGCAACCATGTTTGGGACCACCAAAAGGCCGCGCCGGTCCCCTCATATGCAAGATTGCAAAATGAAGGGCACAACTGCATTTTTTGAAAACACTGAAACATCAAAAATGATTTATATGAAATTAAAATGTAACTAAAACATAACCCAAACTAGAGTCTGTTTCACATTGCATTTTCTATTATTTCTGATTTACCCTTCTCCGCCCCCCCCCCCCCCAAAAAAAAAACAGCTGGTGGTCAAATGTCGTCTGCTTCAGTGGTTTCAACCAATTTCAACAGTAATGAAACACAACTTGACTCATAACTGTAGATGAGACCTATCAAGATAACATGGCACAGGTCAACAGTTGACTCTGTCTTAATTCAAGGAGGGGAGGGTTAAAGTACTACTTATACTCCTGACTAAAACATAAACATGCTACTTGTATCATACTGCATACCGAGTATTACTTACTTTTTTTTTCATAGCAAAACTATTTTAAAGCTGCCAAATTTATCCAGTTTGTAAGCTGGTAAATCTCTGATCTGTGGTGTAAAGTTTGAAAGCTATCTATAATACAGGAATGATATGAAGTGTGATCGTATGTTTCACAAATATCAACATTAATAGGGTAACAATATTATTTCTGTACAAGTCATGTGACATACTCCACAAACTACTTGTCTCATTTTTACACACTTGTCTCAGAATAAGTAACTTCCCCAGGGGAAAAAAAAAGGAATAAAATTGTGGAACAGCAGGATAATATTTTCAAATTTGTAAACATTAATTAGACCTGTACATGTGTGTGTGCCAACGTAATACATCACATACACACCTCACCATCTGTGGCATCACCCCATCAACAAACCTTATATCACTTACATGTAATTGATAATCCACCCTCTTTCAAGTTTGATTTAATTTTCAGTACAACATTTGTAAGCCTAAAAACTTAAACTACAACCAACAGGATAATTGACCCTGTGTATGGACTTGCAAATGCAACCATGGCGATGCATGATGCAAGTTCATACCCGTGCACCCAAGTGTTTGGGTCCAAGTATGACCATAATATATTAATCCAAGGCAAGATTTTCAAGTGAGAGACTTAATTTTAAAACCCAGAACATTTAACTTAAATCCATATGAAGTTCAAGTTAACTGGTCTTCTCAAGAATCTTGCTCCCATGAAAGAAAATTATCAAAAGGAAAATATATCACTTTTTTTCAATCTTTTTATCCTTCAAGTGCTCATTGGGTTCACTTTAACAATCAACTAATATAGGCAATGGAAAAGTCTATACATGTATCTTGATGTCAATGGGCTAACTATATCATACTGTCTGTCCTATCTTTTATGTACAAGAAAAATGTGTCCATATCCACATTCTGTTTATAGCATGTACATTTCAGACTTCATATATACAACTTACAAAAACACCCACTTCGTCCCAGTGATATATATACATACACCTTACTTCCAGTATTTTTTGGTAATACACTCCAAAATAAACCAGCATGTACTGATCTTTAAAAAATGTATAATCATAATAAATAAAACAAATTAAAAAAACACAAAAACAAACAAACACGAGACAAGAGGACAGTGACAGCCCTGTTCTCAGCTGACCTTGCTTGTGCAGATTAAAGTGGACCTATAAGTATAATCTTACCACTTTGGCCAAAGTGACCCCTCTCCACTTTCAACTTAGTCCATGCAGAGGGACATCATAACATGCATTCATGCACCCTCAAAGAGCTCTCCAGTTGTCAAGTAAACAAAACATAGCTCTGTGATCATGGGAATTACGTCAAGCTAATCCATGAAACATCTTCTAACCCCTATAGAAGACTTGGGAATTGTATCAAGGTCATCCAAGTGCAGTTTCAACCTAGCCCTCATATCCTCCAAAGGTCTGAGAGATTCTCCAACCAACTGGACAAGGCTGAGAGAGTCTCCACCAACCATGTGAATAATGTAGCCCATCCGGTTTCTCGGAGTGGCCAAAATCTGCTAAGCCTTTGGTGGTGAATAGACCATAATACTGTGCAATACAATAATATTGTACCAACATATGCAATATCAAATTCCTGGTGCATATTTTTTTTTTAAGCCAACAAGTCAAGACAAACCACCCGTGATCTTGGCAAATACATCAAGGTCATCATGCGCAATCTTCCATTGCCCTTAGAGAAGACAAGCATCAGAACATCCAAGTGAAGATACAGTAAAATGTCATTATAACGACACTCGGATATCCAACATATTCGATATAACGGCACAAATTTTCATGGGAAAAAGTTTATTTCAAGATGGTGTCATTATAACGGGTTTTCACTGCAGTTGGCAAGGTACCACCCAGACAATAAGTTCTCTTAAGTAGTCATGTGACCTTGGGACTCAAGCAGTCTCAACTTGTCTCTTATACAGGGCCATTAGCATGCACAATTTCAAAGTCCTAGATCAAATTGTTCTTTAGCTATCCTAAAATAAATTCATGAATGTTATCCTGTGACCTTGAAGATTATGTCAAGGTCACTGAAAGCATTTCTAATCTGATTCAAAGTCCTATTTCAAATAGGTCTCAAGTAATTACCCAAAGATTGTATTCACTAAAATATTCATATTCATATTAACCTGAATCTTGGCATATGGTTATCTCAGTTGCCCAGTGACCGAGTCTTAGAAATTGGTGGGAAATTCATATGAATGTCTCCTATTGTTGAGGGAAAAGCAACAAATTATGGTATTTGACAACGCACCATGAGACAAGCTCAGCTAGCTGACAAGTCAGCTGAGGAAAAAAAATTTTAATGTAAACAAAAGCAAACTGTTGCACATGCATCCTTTCATCTAGATGCTGCACATTGTTTACTGTGTTTCTCTTTCCACTCACTTAAGGAAGTAAATACTGAAAGCAAAGAGTGTGATAAAGGTGTATTTTCATACACAAGTCTGAGAGTAACCATTTAAAAATAAGCATTGTTAAGTGACAGTGCCATGATGAGGTGCAAAAACTCGCAAGTGAAAAATTATAATATACATGTAGTGCTTTTTGTTTGTTTGTTTGTTTTTAATTCCCAGTACACTCACACTATACTTTGATGCCTGATTTACTTTTCTTGGAAATTTTATTCCCCACTTTTTCCATTCTTTCACCTCATAAGAAAGCTGCATTTTTTATTTTTCACTTCTTTTTAAATTCTTGTTCTTTACACACCAAATGGGCATCTGGTCAGTCCTCTGGTGTAGCTAAACTCCATGCTCTAGTTCTGAATCTAAATTGAGTACCCATGAAACATTTCTGGTTGAATGAAATAATGAATGCTGATGTTGTAAGTGTACATTTACTACGGAAGACTTGCTACACAATTCTGATTGCTGCGATTTAAAGCATCTATGAAATGCATGCATTCACAAATTTTACCTGAACAACTCTCAATTACGACTCATATGTTGGTCTTCCTATTTTTACAAAATTAATGTGAAAATGTTATGTACATGTACATGAATTTAACAGGTTGATATGGGGCAAGTTTCTCACGAATGTTGCTGCAGCTTTTTGTTATTTACCAGTTTTTTATGTAACTTATGTTTTTCATATGTCTGTTTGAATGGGGACCCACAGCATTACCTTGATGTAGCTTTGGGTCCTGACTTTGTATTTTATGCCATACCCACCAGATGGCGGTTCATGCAATGACCATATCTGTGTGATGGAAATGTGTATGTATTTGCCTGTCTTCCTGCAATTCCAGTCACAGGTGTTTCAATCACAGGCTGCAGCAACCCTTTCATGAAGCATGCCCCTGATACATGTTAAATATTTCTATCAGTCCATTTCATAGTATAGCTGCACTGCAATAAATTCCTTGGTTAAAGCATCCAAGAATATATACAATGACCACAGGTCAAAGCAGAGAAGAATGTCAAGCTAGAAGTATTTTTTATGCAGTATCTGGCTCAATATCATCATATTGTCTTGCCTTGCTAAAATGTCTAATTTTAACAGATACTCTCTTAACTATCCTTCATGCTGTTTTTGACAATACATATCACACAGTCTGCAGTTTGGGGTCTTTTTTTGTTTGTTTTCATGTGATTTTTGGGGTACTTACTTAACTTTTTTTCAACTGAATATTTGATGTTTTCAACAACCCAAAAATAGCATGCACCTTCATCTTACGATCTTTATTTTCCTACTTGAAGAACTATAGGAATATGCTTGATTCAGTCACACACACACGCACGCAAGCACACACACACAGATTCAGCATCTTTAAATATGCAGACCACAGACCACTCAAAGAGGCTGAAGCTGCTAAAACACAAAGCAGCCCCCCTCCCCCCCAACAAGGTTACAGAAAATGTAAGCAAAGTGTTCTTCATCAAATGACTTAACATTATACCTCATTTCATACTGCCATATTCACTATCAAATTCCAAAGCCCTTTGTATGTAACCTACACTAGATATATGCAGCAAATAAAGTACCAACCAAAATCAGTTTCCAGGAAAAATCCACAAATTAAGCCCTTTACCAGAGCAGTGTGGACTGTAAGTATTATGCTAGTCACTATGGGCACAAGGGCAAAACTCTTTCTTTTACACATGCAGCCTAATTTATCTACATTTTTTACCTATCTAATTTCTTTACCCAATGTTTCCCCATCATGTTGTATTTTTCTGTCATGAAAGACCACTAAGCCCTCACAGATCACCCTAAGATCTTTGGCAGTCTATCAAGCATGCAATACAGCACCACACTTCAAGACTTCGTCCACCACAGCTCTGCTGCCGAATATCTTCTAATGCTTCTCTGGCAAAAATTGTAAATAGTCTACTGTAATTGAAAATAAACATAAACTTGCCCTTTAGGAGCAACAAAATCCTGCATGTAAGTTTTCATATACTTCCACGCACAAAATGGAAGCCAAGGGAGCTGAATTAGCTGCAACTCTGGACGAATCTTAACGAATGACATTCTAGTGACCACTCTGTTGTTGGCTCCCAGATTAATAAGAGCTCTTATGAGCAGCATCATGAAAAGCTTAGGCAGTTAATCCAAATGTAAGTTTCTGAAAAAAATTGTATCTGTAATATGATGTTGAGATAATATATTTAGACACAACAAAACTAACTAAACAAAAACACAATCTTGCATTCATATATACGTATATATATATATATACATAAAATGATCTGGAATAATATGAATAAAATTTGAAATAACAGATGCAAACTTTACATATATATTTTTTCACCCCTGGCTCCTAGGGAAAAAATCTAGTTAAGGCGTTCAGGTCAATATCTGATGAATAAAACATGATAATGAGGACTGTCACACTTTTTTTTTTTCTCTAAATTTTTAGGCTATATCTGATCAATAAAACATAATGAGGACTGTCACACTTTTTATTTTTTTTTGTTTTTCTCTAATTTTTTTAGACTCTTTAAATCTTATTTCTACTTTATGACTGTAACAGGGCAAGTGACCGCTGTGGCTAATGAATAAAATGTTGGACTAGTTTCACTGCGACCTGCAACTCATGAGGAACTGGTGGGAACACTGTGAGTGGCCTGTATATGTGCTATGGGGTAACAGATCCGTTGCTACGTGTGAACGTGTATTGTAATGGTGTAGCTGTGGATTCCAAGTGGATGAAAGAGTTGGTTTCCACGGTAGAATTTGATTCAAAGAATTTTGAATCTACTGGGTTTTCATTGGTTGAAAACCTGGCTTGACCCCCCTGGGGTCAGTAGGTTCAAACTTTGATTTGGGCTTGAATTGGTCACTGTAATCATATTACAGTGTAACTACTCTAGTTGAATTTACTGAGCAACAAAGCTAATATATCAGCAATAGAATTCAATGTAAAGTTTATTTTACGCCTTTGAGTTTCCTCATGCAATGTGTCTGGGGTGGCCTGACTGTAAACCATGAGACACAGTGACAACAAATGTGGTCATTATTATTCGAGGCTTTAATAGGTTGTTCTGGTTTTTCTGCCGGCACAGTATCCTCTGAAAATCTTGCACCATACCCACTAGTGGGCCACGGATGAGGCCACATGCCAGTACCACTGTCTCTGTCTTGTGCCATACCCACAAGTGGGCCACAGATGAGGCCACATGCCAGTATCACTGTTTCTGTCTTGCGCCATACCTACTAGTGGGCCACTAGTGGGCCACATGCCAGTACCACTGTCTCTGTCTTTCACCATACCAAGGAGGGTAGACTCTCTACCCTCCTTGGCCATACCCAGGTGTGGGCACAGACAGATGATACCAGCAACCCACAGTATAATACAGGAGGGTAGAGATAGCTCTACCCTCCTTGGTATAATTAAAATCTAACTTCCTGTGGGCTATTCCTTGTGGGGATTCTCAGGTACAGGTACCAAGGTACCTCTGGGAAACGACTTGTGTGGGCCATCCAGATACCACTACTCAACGGGTACAAGACTTTCCAGCAGCAGTATATATTCCCCTGGGGGTCGACTTTGTGGGAATGTCTCAGGCAAAAGTGCCACAGGGGGCCGACCTTCCCCAAGGGACCACCTGAGAATATGTGCTAGACTTCCCAGCTGTACTGTCCCCAGAGTACTGATGGACCCACATTTTAGGGATTTTTCTTTCTATTTTCAGCCTATCTGCACAGAATCCAAGCAGTGTCAATTCTTTATTTGGTGACAGCACAGGGAGGGAACAAATGCCTTATTTAGCCCCAGGCATAAGTCAGTCACTATTCTCCAGGGTCTTTATGTCACATAAGCTGAGCAGACCCCCTGTTACTTCATTCAACTTTGACAAGGTATTTTTTTAGACTTGTTGTAATAATTTCTATCACTCAGTATGAACTTGACTAGTCTAGCCTACAGCAGATGCCTGGTAAGTCATGCTGCAGCTGACTTTGTGGCAGTGGCAGCATGACCAGCCAAGCAAAGCAAAAACCACTGACTACGGCTTTTACCAGTGTAGTGTAGAGTGAGGTAATTGGCAAAATTGCGCTTTGTTTTTAATCTTTTGGCGCAAAACCCAGATGACTTTAAAAAAATGACTATGAACACTAACACAGGTAGTCTTTACACATACCTTGACAGTCTCATGAGAGCGAAATTTCAAATACATATGTACTAAATGTATAATTATACTTAAATGTATTATTTAATTTTTGTTTATAATACTGAATCATTCACTCTTGACTATTCCCATCGCTACTTGGTCCACTAAAACTAGGCATCACTGGGTCCACAAAGCTAATTTCAACTGTTATTGTCCCATAGATAATGCAGATATTATGGACATTGGAACCTTTTCCATTACTCTCTCTACAGAGAGTATCCCTTCCATCTTAATCCCAGTACATGTATTCATAAAATTGGACAGGAATACCATATTTCAAACATGTAGCCTTTTAACCTCGAAATAGGACAATATGTGCATCCTATATTCTACAGTTTTGCTGCCGAAAAAATATCACTGACTTATGCTTCTTCAGTGGAACATGTAGGGTCAATGTACTTTCATTTCTGTGTTGTTTGAGATGTCCTCTCCTTTACCTGGTACAATCTCAAAAGCTGGAGTGGTACATCTAACTGTATATAACCACATAATCATTACCTATATCAGGCCATCTTGTACCAAATTTGTCACATAATATTTTTGTAATACAGGTCTTTTGAAATCCAGTTATTAACTCTGGCCACCTCAGTGCAATGATCATGCCGCTGACTCATTTCATAGTTATGTTGTGCTTTTGACACCAAGTGAGTTCAGGCTACCTTGCTATGTAATCTGTACTTCAACACGTGCTGGAAACTATGGAAAGTAGCGCCTAACATTCACGGGTATTACTCCCAATACACGAATTTCTGTGTATCAGGAAAACAGCCTGGCACCTCTTTACAATTGTACACAGGTATGCCAACCTCTGCATGTTGTTGAAATACAGTAGTTTCAAACACATTTCCTCACAGTGTCATATTCTTGTTCACTTTTTATGTCTGCTTGATGACCTACTCACTTCCTGTTGCACATCTTGCAAAGCACCACGGAGTACAGTGTGAATCCTGGTGGTCCGAATTGACGACTGGATTTGGAAAGATCCATGTTGTGATGAGCCACTGTTATATGCCCTACAGCAATGATTTACATACAAGTACAATTATATAGGAATCTAGTAAAAAAGATGGCAACTTGACCCATACCCTTCTCAAAAACTGGAAGTTCACCTTAAATTCTCCATCTGAGAGCATGGCATCAACAGACTGTTCCCATATGACACTTCTGTATGCTGCAGAGCATAACTATCAATAGACACATGTGAGTATACATCCCTTGCATATGGAAGTGCTTTTGTCATTTTCTTCACTGGCTTCCGGGCTAATGGCATTGGTGTGTACTTATATAGCTCTATATCCAGTGTATAATTCCCTGGGTGGACAGCGACTGCAGTCTTCGTGATGTCTCTCCCATATTATTGCTGATGTGGCCCTCCCCGGGGCCCTGTTTACACCGCTTCATCCGGTACCTCTCTGGTCTCCTTTTCCTGAAACGAGAACCAAAATACCTAATCAGCTGTTCAAGTCACAGTATACCATCTTATCTGATGCAAAATCTTCCACTACATTGAAATTTACTGTTTCCCCTCCCCCACCCCCATGTGCCTGAAAATATGTGATGTGTGGGCATTTAGACAGAACATGTATACACATATGTAACCCTTTGGCTGCTCATCAGGGCAACAGTCAGCCACACTTATCTGAATTATCGTATTGATACCATCCAATTCTTCACGTACGCAAAGCCCACTCTTTCGAGAGCCAGCATGTCCAGCCTTAATTTGTCAGACCCAGAGAAAACAAAATGCTCAGGCCCAAAAGCTTTCTGTGCACACTGGGCACAAAGCTGTTGACTCGGTCTAGAAATTCACACTACTTGGGTTAATTAATTGTGTGCTCTGTGGCAATAATTCAAGAATGTTTAATTCTTTTGTACGGTGAAAAGGAGACTCGTTGTTGCTGTCTGGAGGTTTTGGAGCTTCCACTTCCTGAAACTAAAATGTAAATAATGGATCACATTTAGCCTTCTTGAAGGCATCTATTACAAAAGTTTGGTGTAAATACCTTAATCCATTACAGTTGCCTGCTACGACAGACTAAGTTAGGTGATTGTTACTGTGTGGGCGCTCCACTGTGGAGCGCAGTCAGACACACGGAACTATAGTCTGCTCAGCAGGCAACCATTGCAGTTATATTTTCAGGTTTGTTCACAGTGGGACCTGCACCATGCAGTGTTTTTTCAGAGCAAGCAATACACAACAAAGCACTTTGCACACTGCATGAGTCAACAGCTTTCCTAGACACACCCTGGCAGCGCATGCCCAGAAAATCTGCTACTTGCTGCTAATTTTCAGTGAAAAAAAAGTTACAGGATACCACATCAGCTTTGGATCCATCTGGGAATTCACAACCCCCTTCCCCCCCCCCCCCCCCCCCCCCGCCCATGACAAGCCACTGCTGTTTGTGGCCAGTTTTCCTTGGAGTCACATCCATGTTTTCATCAATATCCCTGCAGTAAAACACCATCTGCCATATCCAGCTATTTCTATTTTCCTGTCGGTGTAGCCACATATACAGTGGTACCTGCTCTAAAGACCACCTCTCGTGAGAGACCAAATTAGTTTTTAAGACCACCCTTTCAAGACATTGGCCTTTATTTCTTTGTTAATTTACCTGCAATGGAGGACCACCTGTCATATGTGACCACTTTTGTCAGGCATTAGAGGTGGTCTTAAATTGCAGGTGCCACTGTAGCAGGTACAGCCATACATACAGGGTAGCTTGCATGATCAGCATGCTGTTGAATCAACATGAGACAACACTTCTGCTATGTTTTAAATACAAGTATATGTCCAACACTCAAAAAGGAAGTTTTTGGCCATGACCTCCAAATACTTGGGTTTGGCACATATTCAGTGAAGTCCTGCTATTCAGTTTGCTAAATACTCAAACATAATTTATGTTAATACATTATATCTTTTCATAAGTGTCAAATGAAAATCTGTAGTTTCTTGACAAGAAAAATAAGCAGCACATACATGTAGACACATATCAAATGGTGCTAGCACCTGTTAATTAAACTGTATGAACAAAATGAAAAAGTTGTTCGACTACAGATGACTTCACAGCATGTGATGTCATTAAAATACCACAAGACACACATGATACTGTTCATCACCTTATAATATGGAAAGCTACAAATGTGAGCTACCTACTAGTAATCTGGTAATATAGGGACAGTATTGATTATGATTGCAATAATGCAGCATAAAAGTTACCTCATTTAACCCCTTCCCCCTTAAACTGGCCAACAACGGCTGGTGGTCAAATGTCGTCTGCTTCAGTGCTTTCAACTAATTTCAACAGTAATGAAAAACAATTTGACTGAGAAATGTACACGAGACTTATCAAGATCACATGATCCAGGTCAACTGAGCTTTCCTTGGCATGGGTTGGGCACTTAGTGCCCAACCCATGCCAAGGGAAGCTGTTGACTCAGTCTTAATTCAAGGGGGAAAGGGCTAAATCTATAGCCACTTACTGTAAAAATTGTAAACCTACAGCACTATAATCTAACCTTTCTGGATTCCTGACAATTCCAACACATGCAGCAATTAAATGTATAAGTTTTGGAATCAACATGATATAACATTATTACAGAGCTGGTAAAACAAGTGCCACAAGAACACGGCAAGCCTTGATGACCTCATGAGGTCATGACCCTACAAAGCATGGAGTACCTAATGAGGACAATATAATTACTGTATTGAAGTGCAGCCAGTCAAACCACAGTTGATTGATATGTTTTAACCCTTCTCTGCCCTGACGTCACTTCTTGGTCTAATATGTTATCTGCTTACATTTTTCACCTTAACACTGCCATGAAAAAGCCACAATTGCCACAGAACCAGTTGATAATATTTATATCAAATTTGTAAGCAATTACTGATATGTTTAAAAGCGCTGTCAACACCTTTTATCTTTATGCCTTGGCTGTGCAGTAGAGCCGACTCTTCTATGTAACTGAAACAGCTTTGGCTTGAGATTCGTCTGGCACAGACAGTTATACAAACCCACGATCCAATGCAACCAGCTTGTGGTCTCACACAAAGAACAGCTGGTTCCACTGGAGGATTGCCAACCCACAGGGTCATAATGTGATGCGAGTGGCTTTGTTGACACCACTAGTTAGCTTACGAGGATTTTAACACTTGAGAGACTGTGCTGGTATTTACAATGGTGCCTAACTTGAAAGAATCCTCCAATGACAGACCACCCTGGTTTCATCATATTTTTCTTTTTTTTCTTTAACATCAAAGTATCATGTGCTTGCTGCATGAACTTTCCCTGGCATTGTTGGGGAAAATTTTTTAGAATTTTACATTAAATATTTTGAGGAAAGCTGTAAGGTTAACCCCCACTGTGTCCACAGTTTGTATCCACAGGTATCTTTCATTGTTCTTCAGAACATGCAAGCTGCATGAAATTTTGTGTAAAAAGTGTTATCTTTGACGTCTTGGAGAGCCCTACTGAACCTTATCATCATCTCTACAGAACAGACCACATATCTGTTGTTGATCTCGTGTAGTTCCATTTCATGTGATTCCCACTTTTACGTTACGTCATATTTGTACTGTTCAGGTCACGTGACACGTCACGTGACTCCCTATTGTTTCTATACAGAATGTAAGCATTAGCAGCTGCTGAGAAAATGTGTACAAGTGCCTGTCAGGCCTTCCTGTGCTGATTTACCAATAACTCAGAGACTACAGCCAACATGGTGGCAGTGGTTCATAAGAACAAACAATAGAGACTGTGTCTTGTGGAAAAAAAGGAGGTGACAAACTGTAATCCACCCCGATGGCAGAGGCAAACTTCTCTGCACCATCACCACTTGACCTGGAGGAAGGCAATGTGGCAGAGAATTCTAAAAAGTGGACATGTGTTATGGATGTATATATGCTTGCTAGTGGTGCCAGTGATAAAATGAAGAAGACACAGTTGGCAATCATACTTCATTGTGCTGGCCCAAGAGTGGTCGAGGTGTATGATCGGACACAGAGGCTCCAACCCTCCCATTTTCAGCAGGAGATCTCCCATTTTTTGGCCCTTTTTTCAAATTCTTCCGTTCTCCCGCTTAGAAAATGTTTTCTCCCGCCCAGACAAAAAAATGGACGAGGGAAAAAAAATAATCAAAATTCACCATTTTAACTCCATTTTTTCAAAATTTTCTCACCCCAAGAGGGGGCGCTGCACTCCCAGACCCTTCCCCTAACACAGTCGCTGCGCTCTGTCACATCTCCAGTTTCAATAGTACTCCAGGAGGGAGAATCTCCAGTTTGTATGAAGCTGTGGGTTGGAGTCTCTGCAGACAGAATTTAGCAAGAGGCAAGACAAAGTAAGATTCCAAAAAAGTGATGAAGAAACTGAAGGAATATTGTAGCCCGAAACAGAATGAAGTGATGGAGTCATTCAGATTCTTGAAAGTAGAATATTCTACCCCATTTGACTCTTTTCTCAATGAACTGCGAATGAGAGCAGAATCGTGCAACTTCGAAGAAAAGTATCATCAAATCAGAGACAAAATAGTTTTCTCCATGACAGGATAAGTGCAAGAGCTTTTATTGCAAGAAACTAGCCTTACTTTGAATAGAACAATAGAAATATGCCATCCATATGAGACGTCATACAAACACACAAATGAAATGAAAGAAAATGTAAATGGCAATGGTTCTACAAGTTTACAAAAGGTAAACAAAGTGACTAATTACATAAGTTCGAAGAAGCCGCAGAGTCATGGCAGTAGGCCTAACAAATTTTCCAAACTGAGTACCGGCAACTATCAATCAGACAAAACTGAAATAGACAAAGCAGGAAGCTATGCAAAGCAAAGTAAACTGCAAACTTTGTGGCTATACTCATGAGAAAAAGAAAGAAAGTTGTCCAGCGTACATAAAGGTCTGTAACTACTGTAAAGGGAAACATCATTTCCAGTCTCAATGCAAGAAAAAGTTACATGCTGTATCAGTAGACTGTCATGATTATGATGGTGATGATTTGAAATGGTTAGAAGCCATGCACGGTAGTGGTGATCAGAGAAGCAGGGTGACTGCTCGCAGGATTGTTAATGACTGTGACATCCAATTTCAAATTGACAGCACAGCAGATGTAAATACAATATGCCAGAGACAAATAAAACGTGATCAGGTCAGACTGACCCAGCAAAAGCTAATTATGCTGAATAAAACAAGGGTGGATCTGTTGGGAGAAGCTTTACTCAAAGTAGTAAACCTGAAAGATCAGACTGGCTCTAACATCCTATTCACGTTAGTACCAAACTCTTACATGTCTGCTAGGCCTAATAACAGTCAACAAGGACAGATTTATCACCCAGATCAACACTGATAATGACCCAGATTCACTTGAAGACCTAGGTGAGTCAAGTTACATGTTGATACCAATGTGAAGCCAATAGCCTTACCATGCTGTAGAGAACCTTTAGCTCCACATGACCAAGTTAGAGAAGAGACTGGAAAAATGAGGTGTTCTTGTACCAGTGGAGGAACCAACACCATAAGTATTCCAAATGGCTGTGGTGCAGAAGCCTAATGGTTCACTTCACATATGTATAGACCCCCAACCGCCCAATGAAGCCCTGCTCAGAGAACAATATAAATTGCCAACTTTGGAAGATATTAGACCAAGTCTAAATAATGCAAAACTCTTCAGCTGACAAGATGTCTGACAAGCCTATCTACATGTGAAACAAGACGAGGAGTCAAGCAAGTTGTGTACTATGACGATGCCTTTTGCAAGGTACCGATGGGCTCATCTTCCATTTGGATTAAAAGTGAGCAGTGTCAGAGCTCTTCCAGAAAAGGCTGAATGAAGCATTAGAATGTCTTAATGGAGTCTGTTGTGTAGCAGATGATATAATGGTCGTTGCCAATGGTAGCACGCAAGCTTAGATGAACATTGACCATGAGACAGAAATGAGAAAATGGCAAGAGAGATGCAGTGAGAAGAACATTAAATTGAACAATGCCAGGCAGATATCAAGAAGACAGAAGTTAAGATTATGGGCCATATAATTACACCTGATTAGATCAAGGCTGATCCATCAAAGGTCAAAGCTATTCGAGATATGCCATCGACTTTGTGGTATGATTCAGTACTTGTCAAAGTTCATGCCAAACATATCAGGGGACTCGTATGCTATTTGTGCCCTTACCCGACAAGGTGTTGAATTCAATTGGGATGAAGAGTGCAAGAAGGCACTTGATAAAGTGAAAGCAAAAATCACAGAGACCCCAGTGTTAGCACTTTCTGACCCTAACAAAGAACTTGTGTTGCAATCTGACAGTAGCATGAGTGGCCTAGGAGTGACTATCATGCCAGATGGCTGACCTATTGAGTATGCATCACGTGCTCTTACATCGTCAGAACAGAACTGGGCGCAAATTGAAAAAGAGACATTGTCAGCTGTATTTGGAATTGAAAAATTTGACCAATATACATATGGTCAAAAGTTGTGGTTCATAATGACCATCGTCCACTAGCAACAATTCTGACAAAGCCTGTAAGTCAAGCGCCAAAGAGGTTACAAGCCCTTATGATGAGATTAAATCGATATGATGATATGACATTAGGTAACGCTATGTCGAAGGCCTGAAATTAGTCATAGCAGATAAGTTATGCCGAGCTTACATCCAAGAGTATGAACCTTGTATACAAATACTGAAAGTTGACACGCTCAGTGTGATGCTAGACAAAAGGATAATGGAAATAAAAGAAGCAATGTCGAAGGATAATGACATGCAAGTGCTCTTTTCTCTCATAAAGAAAGGATAGCCTAAAGACCAAGTTGATGAGCCAGGAAACTTGAAGCCTTATTATGACATAAGAGATACTTTAAGTCAACAGGATGGAATTATTGTCAAGGGTGAGAGAATAGTGATTCCAAGATCAATCACTGCGAGGCCAAATGAAGGAACGGTTACATACCGCACACATGGGTTATTATAGCATGATGCGAGGAGCAAGAGATACTACATTTTGGCCAGGCATGCCGAAAGAAATTAAACAACTCGCCGATGGTTGCAAAGCATGCCAAACACTGAAACACGCCAATCAGAAGGAAACTTTAAGGCAACATTGGAGACGTTCCGTGTGAAAAGGTTGGAATAGACCTGTTTGAAATCCAGGGAAGAAATTGCCTCATTGTTGTGGATTACTTCTCAAACCTTACCGAAGTGGATTACCTTCTGAATATAACAACTGCTAGTGTAGTGACAAAGCTGAAGGGACACTTTGCGAGACTAGGAATCCCGGAGCAGCTTATGTCAAATAGTGGAAGACAGCTAACCTCGAGAGAATTCAAACAATTCACAAATACATGGGGAATTGACCACATAGCTTCATCACCTTACCACCAGCAAGAAAATGGTAAAGCCGAAGCAGCTGTAAAGTTAAAGAACACGATGAAGAAGACCATTTGCAATGGAACAGACCAATATGCAGCACTTTTACACAGGTGTAAATATGCCGGACCAGCGAGAAGCTCCAGCAGCACCTGTCCCAGAAGGCAACCAGGCTGCTCAGAGGGAGAATCCAGCACACCCGCAGCGTACAAGGAAACCACCCTCTTACCTTAAGGACTATGTAACTAATTTTTAGGCAGTTATATACATTTATAAGTGACCATGATAAAACATTGATGTAATCATGGACTTGGCTAAGATTTGATTTTACATGTCATGTGATATACCTAAGTGTTTATTATCAATGTTTCCAAAGTTTTCATTATGTTAATATGTTATATCTTCACTTTAGGACCGCAATAAGATGACACAAATCCATGAACATTTTATACCCTGGACATTTCAAGACTGCAGAACAAAAAGACTCACAGTAAACTGAATTTAATGTCACAGAGAGATATTCTATAAAGAAAGACGGATGTTGATATTGTGTAGTTCCATTTCATGTGAATCCCAATTTTATGTTACGTCATATTTGTATTGTTCAGGTCATATGACTCCTTATTGTTTCAATGCAGGATGTAAACATTGGTGGGTGCTGAATAAATGTGTACAAGCACCTGTCATGACCTTCGTGTGCTGATTTCCTAGTAACTTAGAGACTACAGCCAACATGTGTGGAGTAGTATGCTGAACCAATTTTATATGAAAGAACAATCTCGAATTCTAACCAACATGAATATGCTTTGTTTGAAAGATACTTGACTGGAACATTTCTCATTTTCATGTGGACTCAGTCAGGAAAGCAAATTTTGATGTTTTGTGTTGCTTACCATGAAAGAGTACCAAAAAGAACATGAAGCATACATGGTGTTGCACAATTCATGAACAGTAACTGCAAAAAAAAAAAACATATATATAAAAAATAAATAAATAAATAAGAAAAAAACAGAGACAGGGCCAAACATGTATACCTGAAGTAAATCAGGTAAATTGCAACTTTCTATAATACAGGACTTATTACTTATTTGCAAATGAATAGCCTGCTATGCAGTCCAAACTCTGTGTTTCCATCAACTGCAGCTTATAAGGCAAGCCATGCAAAATGTACTTTACATGTTTGCTTTGCTTTTCTTGACATCTATAAATCTCAACAAAATTTCAGATGTGAGATGATGCACATGCGTATACTGCATCTACTAAAACTTAAGATATGATGTGCTAGTGAATAAGTTGCCTGCTCAATGGATCAAACTTTCTGTTTTAACGATGGAATGACAACTAGAATTTGGCCTGCGAGACAAGTAGTATATACTGTACAACAATTTTACATTACTGTTGTGTTTATGTCTTTGAATCTAAACATGTATATATGTGCTGAAATGAAGATAAAATTTAACTGATAATATCTTGCTTGAACATTGATTATGCTCAAAGTACATTTACATTTCAAGCAGAAATGACTGCACTGCTCATGTATGGCTAATTGTCATTCCCGACACGTCTGTAATGATATTATACTAAAATAATATGAAATTGACAGATGTCCTGTGATAGCCAACAAAGTTAAGTTTGTTTGTTTTTTTTGTTTTGTTTTTTTCTTTTTTTTTCTTTTCTTTTTCGTCCATAGGTAGAGCACAATAACACAATGCAATGTTAGATTGGTAGAACCAACATGTTGCCCTCATGTTCAAAAGTGTACTTCAAAACACCATTGACATCCTCTTGACATCTCTCACTCAACCTCCAAATAAGGTTTTACAAGTCCATTAAAACTGCAAAAATTAGGATAGGAATGTAGTCTGAAAGAGAGCTCTGGTCCATCATAAAGTGCATCTGTGACAGAAATTCTGTGAACTGCCTTCAATCTTTCATGGTAATATTATTCCACGGATGCCACTCACTTTACCTGACAAAACGTTGTGCATATTCATTAAAGAAAAATCATTCCACTGGAATCTAGCTTCTGGTCTATCAAGTGGTACATCTGAGACACAAGCTTCATGAAACTGATATTAACTTTTTATGTGACAGGCTGGTAACATCACCCCCTTGGGCATCACTCATCTGACCTTTAAATGGCAGTTTTTCAAACTAGTAACAAATTAAAAGATCACCAGGGGGCGCTTGTTTTAATCAGGTCTCAGATCCATCACAAGGCTTGTCTCTGGTAAAAATTTGGTGCGGGTATCTGTCTCCACTCTACCAACATTAAAACAAAAAGTGTTTAAAATGCATAAAACTATTGTAAAAATCAGTGGAAGCTAGGTTTGAACAGGTTATTGTTCCATCATTAGGTATATGTCTGATGAAAGGTTGGTAAAGCTAAAGTAAATTCTTGACATATTGGAGTAATGTTATCCCTTCGGTATCTCAGTCTCGGCCTCTAAATGAGAGGTTTTAATACATAATGTTTAAAATTTCAAATGATCAGAGGATGCTGGTTTTCCACAGGAATCTGAACCAACCTAATCTACAGCTTTTAGAAGTCAAGCCAGGTGTCGGTGTTTATTTAGATATGCAAATCAATCTGTCCAGGGAGCTAGAACTGTGCAACAATGCAATTATCTTTTTTCACCTTGGACTGCAGATTTCGCAGCATCAATTTTCCACATGAATTCTCCAATTGTGAGACAGCCTTGCTCAAAAACTGAAAACTGTTTGATCAATTATTACACAATCAGTGCAAATGGGAAGATAAGAGTGCAATTTTTGATAGAATTTTCTTTCTTTTTTTTCCTTATACATACATTCCATTTCATTATGTAACTTTTAAAGCTTCAAAAATGAAGACAAGAGGCACATGGGTCTACTACTCTGCAAAGTGGAGTGTTATATACAATGTACTTAAGTGCAATTTTTATTTAGGAAAAGAACAAAACGAGATATTTGGAGTAATATCAGTATTAATAAGTATACTTACCTCTTGACCACCATTGCCAAGACCTCTGTACCTGGGCATGACACCCCAAAAAATTGAGTTGAGAAGCTTGCTACTCACGCTTGATCCTGAAAACCTGATGGTCCTGTGGCGCCATATCTCGGTCCATGTGGAACTAATGGTGACGTCATGTGCACCTGCACCCCATATCATCCTTCCTCTTTTGAAGAGTGGTTAGTTGACATCAGCTGTGAGAGGAAGCGGGGTTTGTCGGGTGGGCTTTGCTGGTGGTCGAGAGGTAAGTATACTTATTAGTACTGATATTACTCCAAATACCTCGTATTAATTGTGTAACGTTACCTGTCGACCACCATTACTGATACATAAATGTACTGGTGGTGGGGTAATCATAACAGGTACACTGACCTCTATAGACCAGCAGGACCGGCAGCTCAGGGGAAACCATCGGTCTGTGTGAGGAGGCAATGTCTGAAGGGAAAACCTCAGAGCTATGTGGAGATGAGGCCGCCGAGAGCAGAATCTGGCTAATAGCCTCCTGACCAACCCGCATGGGACCACACAGAGCCCCGCGGTGCTTGCCCGCCAACATTTCTACTCTCCAGTGTCTCCACCGCCGGAAAAAGCCTAACCGACCAGTATCAGAACTTAGGCAAAGAAGCCTGTAACACCCGCAAAGGAGTACATGCCTTCCTCGAGCACTATCATGTCATGCAAGTAGTACTTGGCGGAAGTCGTAGACGATCACCATCAGCAGGCCCGCATACTGTCAACAACCACAACATTCCACAGGGTGCACCAGGAGGCATTAAAGGCTCGCACCTCATGAGATCTGGCAGAGACAAGCTGTAAGGCGTCTGGCCTATCCAGCAAGGTCTCATAGGCCTTAAGGATCGTCTGCTTAATCCACGATGAAATCGTGTTTCTGCAAACTTGCTCCTTCCGTCGGTTACTCAGTGGTAGAAGGAGGGCATACCTCCGTCCTCTGAGTCCATCCATGCAGGAAAGGTACCAGCAAAGAGCTCTCACTGGGCACAGAGCTCTCTCCTTGACAGGAAGAGAGGCATCCATCTCACATAGGGTAAAACCCTTAAAGGCCATAGCCGGATCTCAAGCCACTTGGTTCTTTGCAAGGAAGCCTAAGTGAGGCCTCATGGTCACCTGGGAGTGGTCAGGTCACCATTGGAGATGGTCATAAGTTAGACCGTGGATCTCCCTTCTCCTAGCCCCGGAAGCGAATGTTAATAGAAAACAAGTATTCCACGTCCAGTCTTTGATGGAAACCTGCCTGGGGTCCTGAAGGCACTCAAAGGGCCACTTCTTCAGCATGACTAAAACCAGCAGTAGGTCCCACCGGGGTAGGATCTGTCATGTCTCTGGCCTGTCGGTGTAGATGGAGGCAATGAGTGCCCACAGATAAGGATCGCTACCGATGCGCACATCCAAGATGTTGGCAAGGGTTGAGGAGATAACTGATCAAAACCCCTCCACTGTTCTTGAACTCTTGCCTAAAACTTCCCATTGATACAACAGGAAGTCGGCGATGTCCACTACACACGGAACCCAAGGGTGAATTCACTTACTGGTGCACCAGTCGGAAAACACCTTCCATCCTGCCCAGTAAACAACTAGAGAAGAGGGTTGAAGCCCCGCTGTGGCAATTTTATCTGAGACTGACTCCAAGAAGCCTCTGTCACAGATGTGCTGTGAGATAACCGCCAAGCGTGGAGGTTGAGCACTTGAGGGTCCCGATGGAACACGCTCATCTGTGGTTGCACCAGAAGTTTTGGCCAAACTAGTAATCATAGGGGAAGCTCAACACTCAATTCCAACAGGTAACCGAGCAATCACTCTGGGGCCACCAGGGGGCAACCATGATCAGATTACAATCGTGGGATGGAACCTTGCGCAGTACCCTCAGAAGGATCTGCCAAGGTGGAAAGGTGTATGCCCACAGGTTGCTCTAGTCTATGGCTAGAGCATCCACCACTAGGGCTTGGGGGTCTAAGACAGGCGAGACATACAGTGGTAGTTTTGAGTTCTCGCGAGTTGCAAACAACAGATCCACATGTAGAGTCCCCACCACGCCAACATGGCCTGAATGACCGGGGGGGGGGGGGGGGGGGGGGGGGGAGTGACCACTCTGTCTCTCTTGGCTGACCTCTCCTCGAGAGTGGATCCGCCAGGACATGCGTGTGTCCCGGGATATGCCTCTTGTGCCTGCAGATGTCGTGGTCATAACACCATCTGATGATGCGTCCAGCCAACTCCATCAGCTTCTGGGACCTCATCCCACATTGCCTGTTGAGGTAGTCTATCACAGCACTGTTGTTGCACATCATGAGGACATGTTTGTGCTCCACCAGGTCTCAGAAGTGGAGGAGCAGCAAGCGTATCACCTCCAGTTTCAAACAGTTTATGTGGTGAGCTGCGAAGGGCATTGGCCAAGGGCTGGATGCCATCCGACTCTCCATGTGGGCTCCCCAACTGGACCGAGACGAGTCCATGTAAATGGCGAGTTGGGCCTGATAAGTCTCCAGCATCTTTTCTCTCATGTTGTTCTCCCTGACGGTCCACCACTGAAGGTGCGGCTGATCCTTGATGAGGATCGGTAAACCTATGGGAGATAGCCCTGGTCTCTCATCCATCTGCCCCACAGCACAAGCTGCAAGGGGCGACAGTGGAGACTAAGGGGACCTGGGAGTCCATCGATGACAGGGAGCCCAGCAGGGCAAGCCATTGTAGCACCAAGCCGACCTTGCCAGTCAGAAAAGGCCGGAGCAGAGGCTGCAGTCTGTCCCACCTGTCCTCTGAAAGAAGACAGATGTAGGCTACCAGATTGAACTGGATGCCGAGGAAGACGAACATCTGCTCTGGCTGAAGACTGAACTTGGGTAGGTTCACTATCAGGCCCAAGCATTGGCAGAGTTCCACAACGGTCTGTGTGTGGCGCTGGGAATCTAGGTGCCAAAGCGCCCTGAAAAGCCAATCGTCCAGATACACGTGAATGCGAATCACTGAGCCGTGAAGCTAAGCAGCAATTGTCTGGGCAAACCTGGTATACACCGGCAGTGCTGTGGCAGGACCAAACGGAAGTGTCCTGAACTGGTATATTTGGCCCACAAATGCAAATCGCAGGTACTTCCATGAAGACTCCGCGATTGGCACGTGGAAAAACGTGTCCTTCAGATCTAGGGACATCGCCCACTCAAGGGGCCGTAAGGCTGCTGCCACCAACTGGGGTGTCTCCATCCGAAAGGATGGGACTGCCAGATAGGTATTTAGTGTTTACAGGTCTATTACTGAGCGCCATCCTCCATCCCACTTGGGGATCAGAAAGGGTAGGTTGTAGAAGCCGGGAGAACCTTGGTCCTCTAACGGTTCTATGGTGCACCTGATCTGAAGCATCTGAACTGCCTCCAGGAACGCCGATGCTTTGGGTTCTGAGGTGGGTGGCGCAAATCACCATGGTTCTCTGCTTAAACGGAGGGCTGTCATCTCCAAAAGGCAGCATGAGCCATGTCTTAGAATGTTTAGGAGGAACAAATCATCCATGAGAAACTGGCACTGCATGCGATATGTAGTGAGGCAGCCACCAACCGGGTGCTGTGTGGAGTCCAACAATGTGGTGGTTGGCAATCCTAAGACGTCTTCCGAGACCTGAGAGTCAGGAATGCGGAGGCTTTCCGGACTTCTTCACTCTACTAGAAGGCTTGCCCTTCCCCGGATCACTGTCCGCTCTTCCCAAGTCATTGTGCCCAAGAGGGAGCACGAGACAAGGGGCGGGTAGACGCGGTCTGGGAAGTACCGCACTTGGGGGCTAAGGTGGCCAAGGATGACAAAGACCAAGCAGAGTCGGTCAGCACCTTGGAGTGTGCCTGGTCTGCCGAGTGGGCACGAAGGTCCTGCGCCCGGGGAAACACTTCCCCCATCTCTTCTTAGAACAGAGTTCCAGAGAAGAGGGGCCCTGTGCAGGCCCTCAGAAATATCGGGTCAGGCAGCTTTTGACCCTGGAGGTAGGCGTCCCTGGGTAACAAACGAAGGTTGGCCTCCAGCGTGCAAGCGGTTCGCACCTGGTGATCAACAGCTAGCAACAAGGAAGTTGCGAGGAGTGTCACCTGGTCTAACCAGTCTCGCACAGCCTTCATGATATGGACAGAGCCCTTGAGGTCCTCCAGGAGAGACCCCAAAGTGGCAACAACACATCCAAGCAAGACTCCACAAGGACAGAGCTTCAGGCAGCTTCCTCCAAACATTTGCAATGCGGAGGAAGACTGAGCCTCCTCAAGCAAGCACTGATCCTCACAGAGCTCACAGTCTGCCTGCCGCTCGAGAGAATGAGGCAGAGGACCCGGCTCAAACTTGGGAACCATCCAGATCGCCAACTGCTCACTCTGGGGCAAAGCCTCCAGAGGTGCAGTAGGGACTGCCGGGGAAACAGGAAGTTCCACCCAGGCCAAAGGTGCCAACACTGCCGGGTCAAAGGCCCAGTGGCAGTGGAAGGCTCCCCCTTTCTGAGTGTCTCCCTCCTTGGTCCCCTATGCCTGCTTTTTCCACCCGAGCTATCGGATTCGAAATCTGCTGTCTAGGTATCCATAAATGCTGGGACTGCTGAGAAAAGATTTTCGGCAGAATAGAGCATGCGAGAGCACAAAATATTGTGAGTGTGAACGACAGTTTAAGGAGCTTCACTCAAAGGAGCAAGCCAGTAATTGGGCCCAAAAGAGGAAGGATGATAAGGGGTGTATGTGCACATGAAGTCACCATCAGTTCCACGTCGACCGAGATATGGCGCCACGGAACCATCAGGTTATCAGGATCAAGTGTGAGCAGCAAGCTTCTCAACTCAATTTCTTGGGCATCATGCCCAGACACAGAGGTCTTGGCAATGGTGGTCGAGAGGTAACATTACATAATTAATACAATTTTTATCTAGAGGCTCGATGCTCTTTGCCATTGAAGTACAAGCTACACCCTGCCATTAGAAAATCATCTCTTACAACTGAATGGGTCTGGTGACTTAACAGAAATACATCAAGATCACTGATGTTACATAACATATTAGAATTGAACATGGTCTATATATTCTATAAATTTGGCGTGTCTAATACAATTATTTTAAGAGATGAGGAATTTGGCATCTTTCAAAACATTTTAACCTATAATTTCTGCCAAAGTACAGGTGGCGCCGCTCGTATCATAAGCAACTGAGATTTTGACCTCTTCTACAATCCCACAAAATTTCATGAAAATCCATAAAAAAATGAAGGATGCCTGACTGGTCACAAGATTTTCATATTTTGACACGTACATTACATAATACTACAGGTGGCACCACCAACATTTACATCCACACTGATTTTCATACACTTTATAATTAGTCCTAAAAGTTATATGGGCCTAACTGAAAAACTGTGGGGTGCAGGGCACTCACAAGATGACCCCTATACTCAAACTGGCCATTTGACCTTGACCTTCAACTGGGACGAAAAATAGTTATTGGTCTAAATGTGCGCCCCACATCAACCTTCCAATACAAGATTTGTTTCCTCAAATTGGGTAAAAGCTTTTTGAGCAACTGAAGAGAAACAATAAACTTAGGCATGCACCAAAGTCTTAAATTGTTGGGTCACAGTGACCCAAAAAGTAGGTCACCACATACAGTTTTATGTACAATGTACTCGAGCACAATTTTGATCTGGAAGCTCAATTTCCTTTGCCATTGATGTTCAAACTACACGTTGCCGTTACAAAAGTTGTATCTCTTTCAAATTTACATACCTGCTGACCTAACTAAAATATGTCAAAATCACTGACATTATATAATATACTAGCATTGGACGTGGTCTATATATCCCATAAATTTGACATCTCTAATCCACTTACTTTTTGAGATATGGAATTTTAATTCTTTAAATCCATTTATGCTTGTAATTTCCGTCAAATTATAGGTGGTGCCACTAGTATCATATGTAAATGAAGTTTTTCAACAGTAAAACTATTATTAAGAAACATTGCTCGCCATAGGTCACTTAAGTTGGTCTCCACACACTTTAGGTGCTTTGCCAGAGCTCCCATTAATTTTTGTGGGTCCAGTGCTGATCCATGCTGCTGCAGAGACCGTCGTCTAGGCCCTGCCGCATTAATGTCTACTTTCAGGCATGCGCATACCAGTTTCCTACACTGTGTTGGAGGAACAGATAAGCGGGGATTGTTGGGTGGGAATTTTAGTGACCTAGGGTGAGTAATGTTTCTTAATAATAGCTTTACTGTTGAAAACTTCATATTAAAGACACATTACAACCCCATAGGTCACTTAAGCTGATGTAACATCAGACTGGCAGTGTTGCTAACTCTCCCGGATTTCCCGGGAGACTCCCGAAATTTTATGCTGAAAATTCTTGAAAAAGTGTGGATTTTTGACAATTCTAAGTAACCTCCCGGAATTTCATCAATATTTCCCTTCTATATTTCATATTAATTTATCAATCTCCCGTAATTTTACTCTTTATCTCCCGGATTTTAAGTTTGGCAGGTTGGCAACACTGGACTGGAGGTGGAAGGTACCTACAAAAGTATCTTGCCCAAAACTCTGCACTTGAGAGCCATGGACCAGACAATCTTCCTGGACCCCTGGTGCCCCTACATCAGCTCTATTGAGCTGGAGAGGGTGACGGTGGTACCCCATAAGACCAGTTGGATGCGGCTGTCAGGAAGCACTTGAGTGCCAGCAGCCGCGCCTCCACCTCTACCAAGTCCCATAGGTAGAAGGACGTAAAGCTATTATGTGAATGCCACCTTTAAGCAGCCATAATATCCCCTACTGACACATTTTTCAATGCGTCCAAGGAGGCAGAGAATGCTATAGTCTCATGAGCCCAGAGAGAATGCAGACGTCTAAGCTCTATATCCTTGCCGGCCAACTGGTAGCCTAGTTGTCTTCCGTGTCCACCCGGAGATGGTGCTAGGGAGACAAGGTCCCACACTCGGTCTGCCTAAGGGGAAGAAACAGAGGTTTCTGCCCAGCTCGATGAGGGTAAATTCTACTTATAGTACAACTGAAGCATTCTCAAAAGACAAAGGGCCCGATCTGGCTTGGACTTCATTGTCGCCGAAAGGGGCTTGACCGACAACCCCGTCCACACAGTAGACAGGTCACCGGCCACTTGTGTCTTAGACACAGATCCCACCCGAGGGCTTAGAAAAACATCCTTCCCATCAGCAGACCACCTGATGAGGGACCTACCTAAGGCTTGTATCTCCCTGAGCCCAGCATCTGTGGCTAGAGCTAACTTGGAAGACCGTCTTCAAGGTTGAGCTCTTGAGATCGATCAAACCCATATCTTTAGGCTTGAACAGGGGCTAAGTCAATGCCCGAAGCACAATGAAGAGGTCCCAGCGAGGCACCATATTGGGCTCCACCAGTCGATCAGTGTAAAAACTGTTGGAAAGCCTGCAGAGGAAGGAATCTGTCCCTAAACTCTGCCCCCTGGTCTTAAGGTTAGCCACAATGGCTCCCTTGTACCCCTTCATGGTGCAAACCTTCAAGGGCCCTTCCTCAAACAGACTTAACAAAAAATCTTCGTCCTGCTGAGCTGTCATCTCCCAGAAACACTCTTCCATTGACCACAAAACGCAGAAATTGCCGAGCGTGTGGGGCTATGGAAATGTGAAAATATGCGTCTTTCAGGTCTACTGAGGATGCACAATCACCTTGTAGCATGATCATCGCCAAGATGGTGGCAGGAGTCTCCATCTAGGAGTGCTGCACTACAAATTATATGTTGAGACCTGACAGGTTCATCACCGGTCTTTGCCCGCTGTCCCTTTTCGACACCAAAAAAAGGCAGCTGTAAAAGCCAACAGACCCAACATGGAACATTGGTTCGATGGCCTGTTTGTCCACAAGCTTTTGCATGGCCTCACCCAAGAGCACCCAGACCACATCTGCGCAATGCGGAAACGAGAAGGGAACTCTTGACAGTGCAGGACTGCCCTCGGCAAAGTCCAGTGAGTAGCCATGATGGAAGATGTTCCTGACAAAAGCATCATCCATTAATCAATCCCGTTGCTCATTAAACAGCACTACCCGCCCACCTACCGACCCTTGCCAAACAGGAGGATAGAGATTGCAGACCAGTGGGCCAACAGAGGTGTTGGATGACTGACGCATTTCCCTAGGGACGATGTGCCAGTTTCTGGTAGCCCTTAGTACCACAAGAGACTGACTTTGAAGGCCTGCCACCCTTCTTAGTTGGCTTTTGCCTCTGCTGTGGCTTCTGCTGTTGCTTTGGGCCAGGCCCAGCCGCGGCAGACTGATAGGAGGAAGCCGACCCTTTGGACGACCTCCCATCCTGCAGCAAACCCTCATCTAAAGACTTTTGCTGCTTCTCTTTGGCCATCTGGTCCACCCTCTTGAGGATGGAAACCAATCCCTGAACAAACAGCCCCGGACCAACTGGGTCAAGCGGCAGCTGAAAGTAGCTTTGCTTACCTCTGTTGGCAGGTTGGCTGCCAAGAGGTGCGCATTACGCCGCACTAACTTGACATTTGCATTGAGCCTAATGGCGCCGCTGAGCATATGGCCCACAGCACAGCCTCAAGACCACTCTAAGCCCAACAGGGTCTTCACCAAATGTTTGGTGGAGGCTGGCTCTGCGGGGTCATCATGCGCCTCCTCTAAAAGAAGCATGATCATCCCGCACAGTCCAGGAAGGGGCCCACTATGGTCATAACCCTTGGATCCTGCTCAAAGCACCAGAGCAATGAGACTGGCAGGGTTATAAACTCGGGACTCCTTGACTGTGCAGTCCTGTAAGCCAGCGTCAACCATTGTAGGAGCGAACCCAGTAAGTTCTGTTGACAATTCGGCGAACTTCCCAGCCACGAAGGTGGAAAAAGGCACCTCTAACTTGTGCGCCAGCTCCACTCTGTCTAACAACATCAGCACTGCCCCAGGCTGTACCAATGTGGGCTGTGGGATTGCCTCCCATGGAAGGGTTTCCCGCATAAACACGACATTGGCCTGAAACACAAACCCCAGCTTCTCTGCCTTAGAGGGAGACAGGTCCACCTGATCTACCACCTCCTCAGCTGAAACCGTAGACTGAATAGCTTTTGGCTGCTCAGCAGCTGCCAGAAGAGGCTGACACTCGGCACCTCTCTCACAAGAGGGGCCAGGCAACTCCGAGTGGGCAGTGGAAGGAGGAGGGACCACAGGCACCACAGAGGAAACCTTCTGCCCAAAGCTGTCCAGCCGTTTCCTGACCGGGGCAAACAGTGCCTCCACTTTGCCCATAATCACATGGGCAGTCGCCTCCGCTTGCACAGCCAAAGCTTGACCCAGTGGGGCACGGGAATGGAAGCCTGGAGGAGTAGGAGCCACAGGGAGTGATGACGTCACCCATGCTCTACCTTAAGTTACCACTGACTTTCTTCCCACCTTGGTGTTCACTGCCTTAGTAATCACCAAGGTACCATCCTTTTGCATAGCTACTGACACACGGCCTGCCCTATGGGAAGACACGATAAGAAGGGCTTTTGCCCACAGACCTGCTCATTTGAGCAGAAATAGCTGTGGAGGGGACCTGCAAACAGGACCTCTTTATCACATTCCACTCAGCATCAGTGGACAGCTCCTTACCAATAGGGGCCTTGTTCAAAGACGATCCTCAATTTGATTTTCGATTTGCGGCCGATCTTCAAATCAAGGATCAGGGCCCTCGACTCAAGGCCTAGCCTCAAATTGAGGACCAGTATGAACACACTTGTTCACACTCGCCACCCCACCAATGGGTGCCTTGATTCGAGGACCAGCTTGCACACAACGTTACTGACTCCTGGGCAAGCTGCCAGGTGCCTGGATGGCTGCATCTGCAGCAGGTGCTGAGATGCAAGCCACTGAAGATCCCTCAAGAGGTACACTGTCCTCTCGCTCACAACATACTTTTGCATTGGAGCCCTTGTCTGAGAGACATCACATCAGCTCGATGGACTTTCTGCTACTGATAGGGAGTCCATCGTCGACAAATGTTGCATGGACTCTCCTCAGTGCAGAAAAAAAAAACGTTCTACTCATGCAGGATGGTCATCCCAAAATGCTATCCTATGATGGTTGGCATCTCAACAATGTCCTACTGAATATCCATATCCATGGATCTCACCATCATCAAATCACCTGGACTAACTATATTGGAGATAGGACCAGTTTCCCAGGAAGCCTATCAACTACCGTACGACCCAAAAGAGAAGACAAAACAGTACCAAAAGGTAAGAAAATCATAGGAGCTTCCAACAATATGTGTCCATCAACAATGGGCGCCAGAGTAGGAAACTGGTATAAGCATGTTTGTGAGTATGCATTACTGCTGCAAGGGGTGCTGTGCCATGCCACAGGGCATAGACAGCAGTCTCTGCAGCAGCATAGATGGACACTGGATCCACAGAAAATTTATGGGAGCTCTGGCAAAGCACCCAAAGTGCGTGGAGACCAGCTCAAGTGACCTATGGTGTTGTAATGTGTCCTTATCTGAGAGTCCTGAAAGCTATGTGGAGCTATCTTGAAAACTGTGAACTGTATCATGCTCACAAGAGCTTCACTTATAGTGAGGTAAAATTTAACAAATCTGAAGCTTGTAACTGTCATATGTTTGGAGTTATCTTGTCTCAAAGAGCAAACTAGAGGCCTTGACTACAGCACCATTCATGCTTGAAAATAATAACCAGAAGACTTGCTTTTCACTCGTTATAAAACTACACTGTGTAAGACAGAAAATTTAGTGTTTTGAGTGCAGATACAGAAAAAATGGAACTCTGCATCCAGAAAGCTTATAACAGTGTCAACTTTGCGATAAAAGTTTGAACAAATTGCAACTATCTGATTGGTTATATTTCTCTGACTCAGTATGTGTGGAATTTTTCAAAGGAAAGGAATTGAAATTGGTGTAAAGATGTAAAAATAAAGTTCAGAGAACGAATTACCCTCAGCACCCACAATCTTTTTTTCCTCCATTATGCATCTTTTGAGACTTTGCAATAGAATACTTTATATACAATTTCAATATTGTTGTCCATGAAAGGACCGAGCACTTTTAGATGTGTTCTTGGGGTAAGTTCTCGTGACAGAGACCACTGTACTGTGTGTCACTCAGTCGGCATCAAATAGACACTTCAAAATTGCATAACAAGTTTAAAGATAATAATAAGAAGCTGGTTTTCAATAGGAATGTGGTCCACTATGATGTGCATCTCTAAAGTAAAAAAATTTGGGGAAGCTGTGTTGGATCCTTCTTGAGATATTATGGTAACATATCGTCCCCTTGTGCACCACTCTGACGGCCTAAAAGATATATACTTTAAAGTTTCATAAAAATGTTATAAATATGTTCAGGAAGCTAGTTTTATATAGAAACCTGGTCCATCATAAGAATCATCGCTGATAAAAATTTGGGAAAGCTGCAGTCAATATTTTTGGAGATATTGCTGTAACGTTGTCAGGGTTGACGGCACCCAGATGGCCTTCAAATAAATACCTTAAAAGTTTCATAAAAACTTTAAAAATAATCAGAGGAAGCGAGTTTTAGATAGGAACTTGGTCCATAATAAAATATGTCTTCGACAAAAAATTTGGTAAAGCTGCAGTCAATATTTTTTGAGATATCACGGTAATGTCATCAGGGTTGACGCCATCCATTAAAAGTTTCATAAACAGTTTTAAAATAATCAGAGGAAGCTGGTTTTCAATAGGAACCTGGTCCATCATAAGGTCCTTGACCAAAAATTGGTACAGCTACAGTGAATATTTTTTTAGATATTGCGGTAACGTCGAAAAGTTGGACGGACAACTCAAGGGACGACAATACCCTCCGGCACTTTATGTGCTGAGGGTAAAGAGACAAAAACTGTCTACGTGTGACAAACATACATAACCAATATACTATAGATCAAAGAAGTCAAACACATCACTCAGCCACAACCTCTACAAAGCCCTAAGTAAGCAGGTGCAGAATTCCTCAAGTACTGAAATTTAGCATGAATTAATACAGAATGGGGGAGGGTCCCAGTATGTTGGTACAGGTGTTAATTTTGCCCAAGTACAACGTACAGAAAGTCAGAAAACTGATAAATAATGGCTGGTATGAAGTACATTATGCAAGTATGGCAAATAAAAATGCCCAGCGCACCAGCATAAAAACACCCTTTAACCACCCACTCCCCCTGAATATAAATTACCGCTGATGTTGCATGATTTTTATATAGCTTCATTATGACACAATTCTCTGCTTCATCCATATGTTCAAAGAGATAAGTCTATGACTCTGATGAAAGCCTGGAAATTTCTCCACTTAAATTTTCCAAACATTTTTAACCCCGATAAAATAAGTTTTTTTATCTGTGTATAATGTTGATCATTCTACTTCAAGTTTCTTCATTAGATCTTAGGCCATTTAAGAAAAATGCATGAGTTACAATTTCCAAAAGTAATGGCCATCGTTAAACTAGGTTTGAGGTCACCATGAGCTACTTTCCTCTCTTGATGCGATTTGGAACCACATCATGAGAAAATACACACAGTAAAGATTTTTCATCTGAAAACGGGCAATAGCACAAAATAATGTTCAAACATGAGGATCCTAAAATTGTGGAAAAGCTTGAGAAAAACTACTGTACAGAAAGCTGAAAATGAAAAAAAAAATTAAAAAAACATGCACAAACACAAAGGAAAAAAAAAATCCTAGAAACTTACATTGCTCTAAAGATTATGATTACGTGGCCACTGCTGTGTGTTATAGTCAGCAGGCCGATTCATGTTGCACAACCCGTGGTGTCTGCCAAGAGGAACCCCAAATGTGGCACAGTTAAACACAAGAATAAGCAGCACATAGAATCGTAAACGTATGACGAGCAACTGACAGGCCACAGTCACAACAGCAATCTGCCTGAAAGCTGAGAAATCAATTAGCGCTGGTATTTGCTGACCCTTTGTGCACTGTTAACCATCAGATGCTATTTTAATATGTGTATAATTTCTACTTACGCATATACGTGCATAACTTAGTTCACAACTTGATTAATTAACTGTCGTTTGGTGGTCACGGTCAGTGTTTTTTTTTTCATTGCTAGGTACATTGTGCTGCAGCTGCCCTTGCAGCAGCAGTAGCATGACTTACCAGGCAATGCAGAAACTACTGACTTTAAGCTACACACATTCACATTGGAATAAAAGATGTTTCAATTTTCTATAATTCCTGCCAAATATGAAATAAACAACAAAAAAATACAAAACAAAACAAAACAAAAACCCCCAAAAACAACAAAAAAACAACAACACACAAACAAAAACAAGCACAATGGAATTAATCTGTCTCGCATGAGATGGATTTTCCACAGATAATGCCCTTTCACGTTTTTTTCCTGGTGATACATGTTAAACCAATCAGAGTTAACAGGTGAACTGCTGTGAAGTGCTAATTGCTTGGATCAACATGTTTCCTTGGTGGGTCTTTGATGCACTGAGCACCCAAGACTTACCAAGAATGCTACCTGCCTTGACACAAACATGTTAAACAATACACTGATTCTGTGGACCAGACACTATGCAGCTGTGTACGCTATACATGTGAACAACACTGATCCACTTTGATGACAAACAGTGAGCTCTCCATTGTCAGAGTGGTGGAAGTCTCTTGTAATTGTATTTTTTTTATTTAACAACAAAACAGATATAATGTTGAAAGAGTGAATCATTTGAAAACAAAAAATGGCCTCCACCTATTTTTGTCATCAAAGTTATCAGCAACGTCATTTCCTTTTGCAAATAAAACTGAACAACATTTGTGCTTTGGTGAACAAGCTTTCTGTTCGTTTCTTTTTTATATAGATTTGCCTAGCAGTTTTTTTCTTGTATTGTGAGGCCATTTTAAAAAACTCATGTGTATACAACTTGCACATATATTTCACTCACATTTTGCTTGATGTAAACATAAACATATGAACATAATTAGAAAAAAAAGTCTTAGATAAAAAAGGCACAGCTACGTCACCAAAGCACAACAAGCAACATTTTATGTTAAACATATGAATGCGTTGCACCAAAACTAAAGGTGTTGACAACACTGCCTTCAGCACACCTGTTGGACAGAGAGTAAACAACTGGCACAACATATCACACTGCAGTCTCCATATCCTCGCAGATTGATGGCAGATCTGCGTTGCCTCTTTTTGTGTCTCCGTTCCGTCTCTGTGTCTTCTGAAAACAAGCAAAGACAGTGATGTCAATGGTTGTTTTTGCCAGATTATGATAATCAATACGACTCTTTAAAGATTGTGTCTGCTTCGTTGCATTGGTGGTCTGTGCTGCACATTATCTCGCGTTATAAACATAGCGTGAAGTGTGCACTTACTGACCTCACTCTGTCTTCGGAAACATATTGAAAGAATGAAAATGAAGTCATAAACTCAAAAAACCTCAGTTACCATAACTGTTTGTCCCTATCAGTGTATACTCTTGATATGAGGAAAAAAAACATAATTATATGTGTATTCAGATGAACATACACCTCAATACACATTTTGCAGACTAGGTATATCTTTTCCTATTGGATTGTGTGCAAAGAAACCTCAAATTAGGTGACGTTGTAACATTTTTATGAACATTCAGCTGTACACTTAGATTAACCTAACAGGCATTTCTACATACTCTACTGACTGAAGTGCCTTCTACAGGATGGATGCAGGAACTTATTGTTCTTGTTGACTCCTTTTCAATCTTCACTTATAAATTTCATAAAGGCCTTCAATTAGGTCAGTGTTATTTGTCGGTTTTTTTTTTTTTTTTGCTTCTTGTTTTATTTTTTGTTCTTTTTCAAAATAATGTGCCTTTTAGATTCTACGCATAGGCCTCAGTTGCTGCTAATATGTTCCGTTTTGCAGGCGTTCTGGGCACCAGTGAACAATAATGCTGTGTACCCATCTCCAATGAGATTTTCTGAAGAGTTTGCAGGGCCAGATAGTAATATGCACTTTGCTATTTTAAAACTCCACAACCCTTCAAACGTGTACTCATTTGGCTAAAAGTACATTTCATAATCCATAATCCCAATTTCCTCTATAAAAACTATGAAAACAAATCTGTTGTCAGTACAATGCATAGGTTTATGATTAATTGATATTTCATTCATGACACAGTTCAAACTCATAACATATAAAGACCTGTCACATGGGATTTTGAAATATACATTGCACAATTAAAAATCATACATTATCAATTACAAAGCATCTATGCATAAACATGTGAATAAAACACAATTAACAATCAAAGTGAGGTTTTGTGAATAAGTACTTTTGAACATGTATATTGTGCATTTTAAGTAAATATAGTTTTACAATTGATTAGATGTTTATTGTAATGAAAAAAAAAATAAGGTATTACATGCGTTAGCTGTTCATATAAAAAGTAAGCAACTGATATGAAACAGAATCAATTTTTCTTTTGATGTAAGTAATAAAACCAAGCCCCAAATCTTTTATTTTGTTGCAAAAATTGTTGACGACAGATCCGAGAGAACAAAGTGACAGACGTTCCAATTAACACAAAGAAAGGAAAACCCTTAAAAAGTATCAAGTCAACTCATGTATCCCATAAGTCTAAAACATGGACACATAGTCTGGTCCAACCACACCAAGGAGATGGTTAGTGACCCTCAAGTAGCACAGTGAAATGGTACGCAGTGAAAAACCCAAACCCATCAGTTGTCACACAGGAGCACAACTAATTCTACATTTCAATAAACCTACCCACATAACAGGTGATTCATCCTGCGTGAAAGTGCAAAGATCAAACCATACTGTAGATTCTAAAGTCAATCTGAACTTTGATCGTTCTATGGCACATATTTCAATGCTATACTGCCCTATACGTAAATGACAATGAGATTTGACCAAAAAAAAAAAAATAAAAAAATAAAATACATAAAATATAAATGCAAACAACCTTCCTTGGTCTATAGACTTTACATGTACATGTTAAGACCCACACACTTCAACAACATATTTTTCACTGCTTCAACTACAGACAACATAACATTCCACTAAAAAACAACAAACCCAACAACAAAAAGTCTTGAACAGAATTCAAACAAATTATAGATCTGCAAAGCACATCTGCACAGAGTGTACTAATCTGGAGATTGACACACATGAAACGTTTTGTCAAAACTAACAATTACTAAAATCAAAAGCTCCATTCTTATTCTTTGTGTTTATTATGTTTTCAATGTAAATTGTTATTGCGAAAAGACTGCCTTGCTTTATAAGCAGGTGTTTTGAGTTCTCATTTTTACTCATTAACAAACAAATATATGCAAGTTAGATGTCATCTGAAAATAACAAGGTCTCATGAAATTCATAACACTAGCTAAATTTGTGACATTCATCATTTTTTTTCAATAATTACAAATGTGCTGCATATGCAAAACTAACAAAAACAAAAACTATAAAACCACACAAAAAATAATAAACAAATAAATAAATAAACGTAGCATGCAATGGAATCTGTTTGGGCATTTTCATCTGACATCACTGCTATACCACACGTCCATGGAGGTTAACTTCCATATTCCCAAAGCTATGCAATATCAGAAGCCTGGAGTGTCTGTGCTCTTTCAAGAGGACACCCTCTCATGAAATAAAAACAATGATACATTTGAAAGACGTATAGCTAGTCTGTACACTATAGCTAAAGCAAGCAGAATAGAAAGTCTGCAAGGAACAATGCTATCACCTGATGAGTTACACAGCTGTCAGAAGTGTTTTTCTATCACTGCAGAAGTGCATGCAAATCTGCGACTGCTTTCCCATAAGACATTGTATCAAAAAAAACAACATGGACGGATTCTGCAAGCACAAATTAATATAATCCAGAAATATAACTCCAACCACTATGAGAGACTGCAACTGAAAGATGCTGTGTTTCTATAGCAACCAACCTGGGCCTTGTCCTCATCCTCAGTGTCACTAAGATGGGTCTCTATATTGGGGTATGTGAACCCACGACTGGCCATGGGACTCGAGACATCAGCTCGAAGCTGCCAGTAAAATATATGGTACACAGATATGTTGTAGAGATTCTCATGCATGTATGCAGGCCAGTTGATAATTCCATTTCATTATCTGTCGATTCTGTCTGCTTGTGTGCACATTTTTATTTATTTGCATTTAAAAAAAAAAATACATGTGACTGGTAGTCACAAGTTATCACAACACTATTAACTCTCTCAGTGCCAACTGTGACTTAAGTTGAACTACCGAAGACAAACTGTTCACACTTATAATAAGGGTGCTAGATTCATGTTCCCTGTAAAAAGACCATTCATTCAAGTTCCAGCATGCCTCGAGTTCCATGGAATATAAGGGTCTGGGTCAACAGCTGTCCTGGGTATGCTTCGGGCTGCACTGAGGAAAGCTGTTGACTCAGTCCAAAATTTTGCACTGAAAGAGTTAAGAAAAAATACATGTATAGGTACAGGTTTAACCCGCTCCTGATCGGAATAAGATGGAGTCCTTAACTTTCTTTGGTGGAAGTTGAGCACAAAATGCCCTCAAACCTTGCCAAAGAAAGTTATTGACTGACCCGTGGTGTGCCATCCTGATATATCCTATCAACAATTCTCGGCAAAGTTTCTGCAAACATGGAGTTTATTTTTTAAAAAAAACACACACACAAAATACATTAAAGCAGACAACAATTTACATCTAATGCTTTTGGATGACATGAATGTGAAATTCTTAAAAAAATATGTATAATTTTTTTTCAAAACTGTTGCTGTTTTTGTTTCAAAATTTGTGTACATTTATATGTATCTACCAAGTATTATCTGGGATCTCTGGTTTGAGATATATTTTCCTCTATGCGTTTCAGCACCTGAGTCAAGCTAAAATATGCTACCAATTACCAATGAAACATGTAATGCAAAGAATGAAACATATATACTTGGCACTGTGCTTTAAACAGGCAGGAAATATGAGAACAACGTGATTGCTTCCTTGTTTGTAACCACGCAAATGGCTTTGTGAACAATACAAAATAAATATTCTTTTAAAACACATGGCAAAAATCTCCAACCACATGTAAAAATACTTTCAATTGTTTGTTGTTTTTTTTTTATGTCCAGCTTTTACATAAAGAGCAAAAAGAAATACGTATGTAAACATACATTTTAACATCAATTTTATATTTTATGTTCGGAACGAGCGGGACTAATAAGTTACACAGAACCATTATGCAACAATGCTGTGCTATCATTTGTCTCAGTTCTACTATTAACCACTAGGTGGCCTCAGTTATCCAATGGTCAATGACTCCGTGGTGTGGCAAAGTCTGCCTTGGTTTCCCAATAGATCATGTAGATTGTAGTCCTGCTTCAGCATGCAGCAATCTCCGGAGGCACAGGCTAAATATCTCAGTAGCTGGCAAAGCCCTGATAAATGAGCCCCCGGGGAACTTTCCAGAAAAACATCAATACAAATCAGAGAATTCTTGGCTTCTGAGACCTGACATCATATACCTTTATACATAACCTTAATATTCTCCTGTGGACTGAAGCCCTGGGCTGATATGCAAATTAAGATTGATCAGGACAAGGTGTTGATTCCAGCTGCAGTTGTCACTCACAACCAGGTATGGTTGCCACAATATTGAGAGCAATGAGCCATTTCATATCAAACCTTGATAAAACATGTGATGACATCACTGTAATACTTCTGGCTCATTAAATTCAACATCTGTACCTTTATGCTTGAAATATTTAGTTCTACCCACCTATTTTTTTTTTCTGGTTATAGCCCAAAGACACCCCCCTCCCCATCCCCGTGTGCGGGGGTGGGGGCTATTAGAATATGCACAGAAAACCCATAACACTCACCTGTTCCAAAAGATTCTCATGTTTGCTCAGTGCGGCCAGCACAGCGTCATGTATAGATAAGTACAGACTGTCTTTTTCAATTTTTTCAAAGAAGCCAGCCACCTCCAACATGTCTCTTATATTTCCTGTATCAAACACAAATTTAAAAGTTGATTCACGCAGCTCTGCTTGAAGTATTGCGATTATACATGAAGGGGTTATATTCTCATCAATGTTCATTTCCAATATATATGCATATGTAATGCCAAATAAGTTTCATATCATGGCCGGATCTGTTTCCCATGCACAAAATTTACATTATCGACATTTACATGGCAAAAATATGGCCTGTTTGTTTTTCTTACAATATGGTACTTTTTCTACTACTTAAAACCATTTTGTTTGTCAAATACAATATGGTACTATTTTTACTACTTAAAACTATTTTGCTTGCCAAATACATTCTCTATGTACTGCCTGTTATCTTAAACATGCTAAAATGAATGAATGACATTTAGTTTTATCAAGAATCTTCAAGCAGGATAATACACGTGTACAGGGAAAATACTATGACATTTAGTTTTACCAAGAATCTTCAAGCAGGATAATACACATGTACAGGGAAAATACTAACTTTTGCAATTTGCCAGATAGACGTCAACCTCTATTTCCCTGTATTCACCAATAATCTGAAAGAAAAGACCAAAATTTTACACAAAAAAAGTCACAAATGAAAGTCAAAGAGTTGATTCAGCATTTAAGGGCCACATAATTCCAAATTAATGATAATAGTAGTAGTAGTAGTAGCAGTAGTAGTAACAACAACAACAATAGTAATAATAATCATAAGAAGATGAAGAAGAAGAAGAGGAGGAGGAGGAGGAGGAGGAGGAGGAGGAGGAGGAGGAGGAGGAGGAGGAGGAGGAGGAGAAGAAGGAGGAGAAGGAGGAGGAGAAGAAGAAGAAGAAGAAGAAGAAGAAGAAGAAGAAGAAGAAGAAGAAGAAGAAGAAGAAGAAGAAGAAGAAGAAGAAGAAGAAGAAGAAGAAGAAGAAGAAGAAGAAGAAGAAGAAGAAGAAGAAGAAAAAGGAACAAATAAAACAATTGTTATCTGATTCCTCATCTACTATAACATTTTCTTTAAGTGACAGGAAAAAACTATGCCCACAAAATCACCATCATTTGATGTCTTTTACTAGTATACATGTATTGTGTGAGCCATTATTAAACCCCTATATTGAGCCATTCATTTATTGTACATGTACCAATCAGTTTGTGGTCCAAACAAGTTAATCCTTTATGTTTGCATCTGTGTACAAACATGACCTATCTGTTTATGTTGGTTAGTATATCATGCCGTGGTTTTAGAAATAGCATACAATGAAGTAATTGTTCATGTTAAGATGAAACCTACATGTACCAGTCATAATAGATATACGGCCACAGTTTCTGTTTTGAGCGTACACGTTTCCAACAAACATGCAAATATGTATTCTTTGTCCAAAATTGTTTGTGTGGACTCTGAGAATACACAAGAAAGGTATCATTGTTCTTCTAGTCATGAAACTGGTCAAATCAATACCTGCACGAAAATACTCCATTTGTACCTTTAAATGTAATTGCCATACATTTAATTGTTGTCCGGTAGATTGCCGGACGTGATAAGGCCTGCTCTATATAGGCCAGTCCAAGCCTTGACAGTCAGTTTGTAGAGCTTGGTTTGTATTGTTGGTGCAATTTGTATAGTTTGTATAATTTTGTACAGTTCTGCCTGCAGAGAAAGAAAGCAAGAGTTCATATCGGCACCCAGATTATACACTGTACACAGGAATTCACTCCCACCTCATGTTGGATATACCTGTGGCAAATAAAATACTGGATCTGTCGTTGTGCAGCTTCTGATACTTGGATTTATCACTCACAGTGAGAGTGTATGTGCTACCAAATAATACCAAGCTGTGCGTAAAAGTGGTGTCAGGAGTTCAAGATTCAATACAACAAAAATGTGGGAATGTTAGGGCATTTCAATATGAACCAATCAGAGTAACTGACTGATATTATTAACCAATCAGGGTGTCTCACAAATAATGTGAACCAATCAGACAGCTTATACCTCTGACTGATGATATTCACTAATCAGAAAATGTCTGACTGATGATAGGAGCCAATAAAAGAATTACATACCTGACTAAGTGTGGCAACACCCACTGCATCAATGTATCCCATAGTTTGGCAATCAATAATGATATGATGTATGTCTGCCTTGGGCAAGGTGAAGGTTCCAGAACCTGCCTCTATCAGGCTTCCATCAGGTGTTGCTGGGGCCAAATCTCCCTGTTTTTGAGAAAAAAAACCCCACACATTTAGAATTTTATCCTGCTGTTTGATGCACCCACAGAATCTAGTGGTGTCATTTTTTTACACATTTTGTCACACCCTGTGACATGATGGAAGGGTGAATGGGACAATCTGTGATACATAATACATTACGCTGATGCTACACTCAGACACAGTTTCTGCCTGTTATTCACTCAGTTCCTTTTGACAACATACGGGTGGAGAATTTCAGACACTTACTTATCCTAGCATTTGGAGTGACATCACATCAGAATTCTCGACTGCTATCCCTCTGACACTTCAATTACCAGTAAAACTTTTACACACAAAAACTAGTTTAAAAGAACATGTACGTGAGACAAATTTCTGCAGCCAATGAACAGCAACTTTTAGACAGGGTGCAAGATGATTCTTTCTATATCTGATACATGGGAGTTACTAAACAAAACCGCTAAAGGCATTTAGCAACTGAAGCTACTTGCAAACTAAATGGCAGGATTGACATGTACATAAAACAAAATATAGAAACTTAGTGCCCAACCCATGCCAAGGAAAGTTGTTGACCTGGGTCATGTTATCTTTGTAGGCCTCACCTATAATTCTTATTAAAATAGTCTTTCATTACAGTTGAAAAACATGTAATCAGTTCAAAACACTGAAGCAGACAAAATTTGACCACCAGCTGGTTTTGTTTGGTTTAAAAGGGAGAAGGTTAAGCCTTGAAGCACTGATTTAAGACTGAGTCAACAGCTTTCCTCTGGGCACTTTGTGTGCAAAGTGTCCCAAGGAAAGCTGTTGACTAAGACTACTTTCCTCCAGACTAGACTTGCTGCTATTTAAATGAAAGGTATATTCATGAGGAATTTGAATCTTTCAACCATTGTATGTGTAATGGTAACAAGATAACGACTATAGTCATGATTAGCACTTTACGGGTTAAGGTACAAGTCTGGACAAAGACCATACAAAGCCACATGACTGGGTATGCTGTAGGTGCCTACCAGCAAAGTAGCAAGTTTTCAAAGGTCAATGAGGCAAGACGCAACCAAAATGGGAATAATTCAAGTAATTTTTTTTTTGGGGGGGGGGGGGGAGGACCAGATGTAAACTTGTATGCCATGGCCCTGGACTGACCGTGATCAAGATGGTTTCTTCTATAGAAACATTTGCTGCAACAGAGCTCTGAAAATGAATGTACGATCTCCGTTATAAAGTCGTGGGTGTGCAGGAAAATACAAAACTATCTGTGCAACAACTATCAGAAAGCAGAAAACCTGGGCCTTGGACCACTGGAATATTGTAATTTAAACAGTATCACGTGACAATGAAAGGTACTATTTGGTTAGACACTAGTCAAAGGGATACTGAAAAAGTTAGATTGACAAACCAGACAAGCTGCCATTATACTCTGGCTGGAACTCAAATAATATGACATTTAAATAAAGAAAGTCTTGCATTGACATTAGTGGGATATATATCTGATATGTACATGCGGTCTATTGACCTCCCAACTCACTTGGTGACTAAAATATTTAGCAGGGCATTTCTCACGCTAAATCAAATGATTTGTGAATACCATGTTTCTCACATTTGTCATTTTGTGCCTCTTCTTCCCCTCTTTGACCCTTGCTTTCTCTGCTCTTCGTCTTTTGGCCTCAATCTTGACTCGAGCAATCCGCAGCTTCCTTGGATTGACCGCACTCTTGCTGAACAACTTGCTGATAAAGTGTTCCTTATTTGCATAGTACAGTGATGCTTCAAAACGGAAGATCTTGATCCCAGTTATTTCTTGAGCCTGTTGGAATGTAGTCAGTAATCACATGTCAACAAATATTAAAACACTTAACTCTCTCAGTGCCAATCACGTCTTACATCGATCTACTTAAGTCAAACTAGTCTGAATTATCATTAGGATCCCAGATTCATATTCCTCGTAAAAAGACCTTTCATTCAAGTACCAGTGACAGTGTGCCTCTAGTTACAGTGAAAATATCGCAGGTGAACAGCTCTTCTCGGTGCGCATTGGGGACAGTGTGCCCAATGCATGCCAAGAAAAGCTGTTGACTCAGACCAAAATTTGGCACTTAAAGAGGTAAATTGGCAAAAGTTTTATCACATTTTACAATTTTAGCAAAAAATGTTCTGACTTTTTTGGAGAATATTTGGATAATCAGTCTTTTATTAACCCATTTTCTCTCAAATCACCCAATGGCAACTGGATGTAAATAAATATCTACTTTACTCTAATTAAAATTCATGTTTACAGAAAACATTTTAGCTGAGAAATGCAGGTAAGACTCATAATGAATGCATGCCCCAGGTAAACAGCATTCATAGGCACAGGTGTGTGTGCCCAACCCACACCAAGAAAATTATTGATTCAGTCTTATCCTGAGCAAGAAAGGGTGAATTGAAGGGCAATCAGACTGCTGAACCCATGCCCCTCTCGCCTTATTTATAAGCTTGTTAATCACGTCTCACTTTGGAATGACTGTAATCAATAAAAATAGGCTATCACCATGACCCAGATACTTGACCTAGTGACCTACTTTTATGCATGACATGCTCTTATGTCCAGATACAAGGTGTGTATAGTTTCATGATTCTTAGTCGAAGGACAACAGAATTACAACCTGCATAAAGTGTAATGTACGTATCACTGGGACCCAGATACTTGACCTAGTGACCTACTTTTGTTTCATGACACACCTTCAGGTCAACATATATCTCTGTCTGAAGTTTCATTAACCCAGACACAATTTTATGAGGAAATGTCACTGTGACCCAGATACTTGACCTAGTGACCTACTTTTGGTACATGATGCACCCATATGTGTTTATCCATCTGTGTGTAAAGTTTCATTAATCTAAGCTAAATAGTAAAGCAATTGTAGATCAGACATGATTTTACATGAATATATCACTATGATCTAGAAACTTAACCTAGTGACTTAATTTTGGTGCACGATACACTCTTATGTCCAGATGCACCTGTGTGAAGTTTCATTTATCGAAGTTGAAGGACAAGTGAATTATAGGCCAGACACAAAAAGCAGACAGACGGATGGACGCATGGACACATGGATGCACGGAAAAAGTGATTACTATTGGCCCCTCCTCCGCCAGGAGAAGGGTATAATAATTTCTATGATACTCAGCGTCCACACTTATGGAAGAAATTTGCCCAAATTCATTTAATTCTTAACCAGAAAGGGCAAATTTATGCTATCTCTGGTCAAAGAATTTAATAAAATAGCACAAAGAAACTGGTTGAGTCGGATACTTTGCCTGAGGATAAGACAGGGTTGTAGTTATTTTTTAAATGCAACTGGTAAACAAGAGAGAATTCATTAACAATACAGACAGTCTACACCTTTGTTTTTCCATCATTAACTCTTTCCGTGCCATGTCTGGACTGAGTCGACAGCTCGCCTTGGTGCGCTTTAGGTGCAAAGCGTGCCAAGGAAAGCTGTTGACCCAGACCATTATATTCTCTGGAACTGTAGGCATAATGGCACCTGAATGAAAGGTCTATCCACAAGGAATATGAATCTAGCATCTTTGTTACAATCAAGAGCAGTTTGTGTCAAGCACATCGATGTAGTTCAACATTAGTCAAATTCGGAACTGAAAAGAGTTCAGCAAAAAAAAAAATATTTAAAAAAAATGAGCATGACTTGGGTGAACTGATGTGAATCTCCAGATGTAGAGAATCACTACATAATGACTATTCAGGAAAATAATCCCCCCCCCCCCAACAAAAAAAATTCTTAGTTTTCTATTTGACTCTGAATTCCCTTCTCAATTCCTGTTCTGATTACGGGTTGATACCTTGCATTACTGAGTCAGTGTATCCCTGTAAACTCAGGATTCATTGAATGTATGGTCTCTAATTGATTGTTGGGTTTTTAAATTGCCCACAGTAATTGATTTTTATGCAACAGTAATGTGGTTGTTCATAAAAAGTAAGGACCCGATGGTAATGAATTAAGACATGCTATCCTTGAGCTATATTTACATGTATAAACAACACCTACGTAATCGTCCCATAAACCTCACTATCTACTATCCTAGAATGTACAAAATCTCATTTGTGTTTGTGTGTGAATTACACAGGTGAACAAAACTATTTCCAAATTTGTCATAATCTTCATGGCACTGGAGCCAGTCCGCTTCCCCTGACAAATTTTGCGTGTGGTTAATTTCGTGCAAACTTGATTTTTTTGTAAATTAGAAAATATTTGTGCATTTCAATGGCTTGTCTATATAATCTTTCATTATGTCAATTAATTTTGGCGCATCTTATTTCTCACATATCAAGTACTTGCATGAACAGCACGAAATTTAGTTGAGCAAGAAAAAATTTCTAGAACTACATTATTGTTAACATCCCTAAATGCCTTTTTTATATTGCTTTATGAGCTATAAACACGGGAAGTCAAAGTTTTTGATGCTCCTCTAAATTCCACCCAGAGAAAGAAGTGTGCTTTCAGTAACTGTTCTTGCTTTCATGTTAGAAACCAATGGTTACGGTAGCATAAAATACTGATGTCTCTCTTCGGACAGGTACAAAATCATAAGAGCTTTGTTGTCATTTGCAGATCTTGTGTGCTTTTTCCTTAGTTCCTGAGAAACTACACAGCCCAATACACATGTACGATTGTCCGTTCAGTCTCAACATTTTCAGGGCACATCCATTCCGTCACTTTTCATTCTGCCTATTTAAAGATAAACAGCCCTAAAATTGTAAAAGACCCTTCCATCTGACCACAGGGACCTCTTTACTGGAACAAATAATATGGGAGATGTTCAATTGTGCAACCAAGGTGGAATCAATCATTTCCAGAAAGCATACAAATCAGTCAGTATATCTTCTATTTGACAAGTTTTATTGTGAAACTCTACTGGGCAAATGAGCGTATGTTGTTCTCTTTCTGCGTCCAGCTTCCTGGGGAGTGACTGATGAGAATTCCTGTTAATCAAGAATGCTACCCATGTATTATTATACCAAAAAGATGATTACAGATCCACACACTAATGAATACAGCCACAACAATAGTCCAAGACCATCCCTTTTGGAATATCACGATCACAAAAAGGAAAATCTTACCGGAATGTGATCAATATCATGTGGGTCTTGTGCTTAAGGGTTTGTTATTCAGTGATCTACTTTAAATCTTCCAGCTGATTTAATCCTTCACAACAGTCAACAGTGCCGTGAAAGGAGGATGGACATACAGTGGAACCTGGTTACAGTAAGATCAGCCTTGATTTTGTGAGACTCCACGACATGAAGCAGAGTATAACGGCTGAGGAAATGCCATCCGCACCCTACTGTGATTAGGGCCTGTATTTTTCCATTTAAAAAACCTAGAAATTCCGTTTCACCAGCCAGAAATTTCCAAATTCCATTTCAGTAGTTCTCTTTGTATGTAAAACACATTAAGGCAAAACAGCAAATTCCGCTTCAGAGGTGACAAAAATTCATTATTCTGTTCCGTTTCCGTTAAAAACGGAAAAATACAGGCCCTATGTGATCACTCCATGGTTTGTTTCAGGACGATGCTGCCAGTATAGTTGAGAAACTGTACTTTGGATTGTCAGCAGCAATAACCATAAATATCATAGATTTATGGTCACTGTCAAAATATTCTCATGTTTACTGAACTTTTCCACCTTCCGTGTATTTTGTTCTCTACAAGAATAATATTCATACAGACACTGAAGACTCACAGCCTGGTAAATGTTGATATCCTTATATATGTCTGTATGTGGCACCCGGCCCAGTAGACATGTGTATGGACTGAAACAACAAAAGAAAGTATATTATCTCTAGCTGAAGCCTTTACTAACAATATAGTATCATTTTACATTATGAAAGGTTTAGGTAGCATGTTATTGCCAGGGCAACCATTTTTTTCTTGTACTTTCTTGTTTCTGTCTTAAATATAGAGGATTGTGTGTTTAAGAGACTTACATTTTTATGAAAATGTTTTATTTTACACACATACGGCAACCTGTAATTTACTGTAAAAATATTTTCTATGGTTGCCATGACAACCTCATGTGCGCATACATACTGAAAAGGCAATAACTTCAAGGTAAACATACATTTGTCTGAGTCTATACATACAGAGTCCCCAAAGTGAAGTGCTAACAGGACTTGCCATTAAGGCCCATTTGATTATATTCAGACCGACTTTCTACAAACTACGGACCTGCTGCACTTAAATATCTATCAACTTCTCTGTTGTTGTTCCTAGTTGTAAGAGTGATCAAATACCACAAGAGGGCAGGTTAATTGATTGAAGTTGTAGAAATATCATACGGGTTTTCAAAAGTCACTGTAGAAGTCACTCTTATAGTGCAGAACAAATAGCAGAGCTTTCGTCCCCTCAATCTAGAAGAAATGTTAAACAAAGTACAGTTAATGTTATAAATGTAACGACCTGTCAATTTCACCTTCATCAGAATAACACTGATGTAAAAACCTGTCACTGCAGACCATCTGCTACCGACAATAGCAATGGATGCACTAGACCATGGTATCATAGCAGGTCCTTTGGATTTTTGTAACGATTCCTTATCAGAATGCAACAAAACTGGTAAAGCAGCCAGCTGCAGCTAGATAGGCCACGAGCCGTGTCTTTTAGTCACACCTGCAAATTAAGACCACTTCTCTACACACAAACAAAATAATTATAGATGGGCCCAGTCATGACGAACATGATCTGTAAGTTCAGTGTGTCATGAGATCTTAAATTCCATACTGTATCTCGACCTGCCTGCTCTTGTGTGTCAAAAAAAGGTATGATCCTGGTTTGCTGTATCTCCACCTGCCTACTCTTTGTCTCCAGAAAGAGACGATGCTGCTTTACTGTATTTCTAACTAACCACTCTTGTGTGTCAGGAGAGACAGTACTGGTTTACTCTATCTCTATCTGCCTATTATAGGTGTCAGGAATGAGACAATGCTGGTTTACTCTATCTCTATCTGCCTACTCTATGTGTCAGGAGAGACAATGCTGGTTACAGTATCTCTATCTGCCTACTCTATGTGTCAGCAGAGACAATGCTGGTTACAGTATCTCTATCTGCCTACTCTATGTGTCAGGAGATACAATGCTGGTCTGTTGGGTGTCTTCCTGTATCTCTAACTGTCCACTCTGTGAGTCAGGAGATTGACCTGGTTTACTGTATCTCCACCTAACCACTTTGTGTGTCAGGAGAGATTGACCTGGTTTACTGTATCTCTACCTGCCTACTCTTGTGTCAGGAGAGACTGACCTGGTTTACTGTATCTATACCTGCCTACTCTGAGCGTCAGGAAAAAGACGATCCTGATTCACTTTATTCCTACCTGCATACTTTTGTGTCAGGAAGGAGATCATGCTGGTTTACTGTATCTCAACCTGCCCATCCAGTGTGTCAGGAGGGATGGTCCTGTTATGCCATTTCTTATACAGTAAAGGGCTGATCTAGATTTTACTGTATCTCACTTACCTACTCTGTATCAACAGAGGTGATATTTCAATTCAAGGTTTGACTGTTTCTATTGTGTACACATACGTGGAAAAATGTCACCTAATTGGAGAAATGATCCTACCTCTGTGTCCTGAAGACTACAGTGAGCAGAGAGAAACCCACGCCAACCATGAGTCCCAGTTCTACATCTAGCAGCACCACCGCTGTAAACACCACTAGCCAGCTAGCCTACAGCACAAACGTGATATGAGTAGCGGTCAAAATGATATCACTGTTAGTAGATTAACCCTTCCCCCCCCTGAATTAACACTGAGTCAACAACCTTCCTTGGCATGGGTTGGGCACTAAGTGCCCAACCCATGCCAATAAAAGCTGCTGACCTGGGGCATGTGATCTTGATAGATCTCATCTACAATTCTCAGTCAAATTGTTTTTCATTACTCTTGAAATTAGTTGAAAACACTGTAGCAGACCACACTTGACTGCCAGCTGGTTTTGCCCGGTTTAGGGAGGAAAGGGTTAATACACAAAAGTGTATGTTAATGTGGCATGTGTGCTTTTTAAATCAAAATCATTAATTGAGTTTTAAGCTTTGTAAATCCCTGCCTTCATCTTAAACTTCTTAAAAAAACTCAATTTCTTCAGTGACAAATTAAGAGAGTGGAGGACCTGGAATTGAAAATAAGATACATGTAGTTGATTGGATTTGTTTTTAATTAGTACAAGATGAATTGCTCTTGCTACATTTTCTAATTTTCTCAACATTGATTTCAGTAAGAACACCCAATATCCTCAGTAGCAAATTAGGAACGATGAATTAAGATTATGAATATGATGAAAACGGTATGATAATAATTGCTTCAAATTTTCACAATAGCCACAACAACAACAACAAAAATAAATAATAATAATAATAATAATAGTTTTAAATGGTTTCAGAGGCATCAGAATCTAGGAATATCAGAAGGTAAAGATCAATGGGAAAACTTACAAAGTCATACTTGGAGATGTACCAGAGTTTCTTCAGGTCCTGTAGCTGCATAAACATGCCCTTGAGAGCCACCAGAATGATGGCAGCCAGCACACACTGCAAGGCAAGTGGCACCACTAAATGAAGCCCCAACTCTTCTGTGGGCAAATCTGTCTCTTTGTTTTCCCGGTGGCTGTTATTTTGTATTACTTAATGCATTGTACAAAAAATTGCTGCCAAGACCCATAATTGGGATGCTTTATAACATATCCAATCAACTTCAGACAAGCATATTAAAAAACTCAAAAGAAAATCTAAATACAATGTATATATATATATATATATATATATATATATGTATGTATGTATGTATGTATGTATGTATGTATGTATGTATGTATGTACTCTTACAGATATGTATTTTACTTTCTTTATACACCAACATTTCAACTGAACACTTAAAATGTAAAAGCATACCTGAGAGGTAATTAGTATATTTATACAGATTTTAAGTCTTAGATTAGCACACTTACATTTGGCAAAGGCTCAAAAAGTGGTCCGATTGCCACCAACACAATCAGCACCAAAACACAGGATACCAGCCCTGCCACCTGGTGAGCAAAAATGATAAATGTACAGTATATTGCTAATAAATTCACGGAGACATTAACTCAACTTTCAGCATTGTGATAACCAGGAAATAAAGTCAAGTTTGCCTTGAAGCAAAGAAGTCCTGTCAATCTCTTTTTACAAGCATTTTTATGGTTCCGAGTTTAGCATTTTATACTGAAACTTCCACACAGTTTCTTACAATCTTAGCAATGTTGGGCTTGCCAACGGTTTCACTTTTGTTGCTTTGATGCTCAGATCAATGGAAGAGGTGAAAACAAAACAACAAAAACTTGTGCAAATTCCCACTCTGAATCTGGGACATGTAAACATTTTTTATTTGACCCTCTCCTGCTCAAAGTGGCCAAAAGCACCCGGGCGTATATTGTCATCTGTCTTAATGTTTTTACTTAAATTTGTTATTACTATAAAGCATTTTTGCTGAGATTTGTATGTAAGACCATTCATGACAGCATACTGTAGGTCAATAGCTTTCATTTTGGCAGCCAACCTGTGTCAAGGAAAGCTATTGACTCAGTCTTACTCTGACCAGGAATGGGCTAAACTTATGTGACGTATGAACAACCAATATAACACATTGATTTCTTGTCTTTGCCCCTTTTTGTTTCGAGCCTTTCCTGGCCAGAGTAAGGCCGAGTCAATACCTTTCCTTGGTGCAGGTTGGGTGCCATGCACTGAGCTCGCACCAATGAAAGCTATTGACCTGTGGCAAGCCATCATAACAGGTCTTATCTGCAATTCTCAGCAAAAATGAGCTCTGTTAACATTAAATTTACATAAAAACAAGAGGCCCAGGGGCCTAATGCTCTGCTGACCACCATCACCCAAAACTCATTTTCTGAAATGTATTAAATCCACGACCTTGATAAATTAATCAAACTTAGCCATACCATGCAATATCAAACTTCCACATGATACACATTTGTGGTACATTGAGAATCATTTGCCTTATTCTTTATTAAGATATTAAATTAAATGTCCTTTTCTCAAGTGCTTGATGACCTTGAAAAATAGGTCAAAGTCACACAATCATTGGGTCATGGTGACCCAAAAAGTAGGTCACCAAGTAGAGTTTTATATACAATGTACTCAAGTACTCTTGGAGGCTCCATTCTCTTTGCCATTGACATCCAAAATACACCTTACTATTACATAAAGATCACCTCTTCCAACTTAACAGGCCTGGTAACCTTACAAAAATATGTGACGGTCATTGATTTTATATAACTTTTAGCATTGGACATGATCTATACATTGTATAAATATGTCTAATCCAATTACTTTTCGAGGTATGGAATTTTATATCTTAAAACACATATTGCTTCATAATTTCTGTCAAATTACAGATGGTGCCACTAGTATCAGAGGCATCTTAGACTTTGGCCTCCCCCACAAACCCTATACATGTGTATATTTCATAAAACGTGGAAGCGATAAATGCTTCCTTTATCTATTAGTAATACTTACCTCTCAATCACTCATGCTTATACCCCTGCTTATCAGGTTCCCAGCCAGGTTTTTCAACCTGAAACTTTTTATGGCTGACCTGTGGTTACATGCACAAACCCCCAAAGGGGCCTCCGGTACAACTTCCGGTGTTTGCGCATGCTCACCAGTTTCTCTCCTCTAGAATTTCACTGGCGGGGACGGCCTGGGTGGGCTTTTGAGTGATTGAGAGGTAAGTATTACTAATAGATAAAGGAAGCATTTATCGCTTCCACGTATCTATGGTGTAATACTACCCTCTCAATCACTCATGCTGATATACCAGCAGAATGGAGGAGGGCGTAATTCACCTTTTGACACGTCTACAGTAATACCCCATAGGTCAGCTACGTACGTTAGTACGGTACCCTAATCACTCTGAACTCTACCTCAGCAATCTTATTGCAAGAAGGAGCAGGAGAATTCAGGGAAAAAAGCAGAACGGCCTATAGAATGAGCAGCTGCTCTGTTCCCTCAACCCAGCCTACCACAGTAGAAGTAAAGCAGACTACTTGCCTGGTCATATGAATCTGCGACTCCGGACATACTACTTGAGCCTCTTTGGGGCCGTCTGGTAGTCAACACGGAGCTACTTCCCATCGCCAAAGGAGGCTGTGCGAGTATTGCGCATCGCCATCAAACCACCCTGAATCTCGGTCAGGTCCCGCAGGTAAAAGGATGTGAATGTTGTGTGAGCCTTCCACCTGCATGCCCGCATAATGTCGGCAAGGGCAACATTGCGGATCAGAGACCACGACGCAGAGAAAGCCCTGACATCATGTGCTCTTACCCCTTGGACCCTAAGAATCTCCTCTGACCCGGAGGCTACCTGGTAGGCCTTACAGACCGCCGCCTTCAGCCATGCGGACACGGTATTAGCAGCTATCCTGCCCGACTCGGTTTTCCTCAACGGAAGAAAGAGGGCTCTCCGACCCTGACGAATCTCTTTCGTTCGGTCCAAATACCACTTTAGCGCCCTCACAGGACACAGTGTCCTATCAGGTTCCGATCTTGATAACGTGTCGGAAAGCGCTTTGATTGTAAAGCCCGTAAAGGCAGTGGTGGGGTCTGTGGCAACATGGTTCTTGGCTAAAAAGCCCATGTGTGGTTTCAATGTGACGGAGGTTTTATCCTCCGACCACCGAATCTCGTTAACATCCAATGCATGGATTTCACTCCTTCTGGCCCCTGAGGCCAGTGCGAGCAAGAAGACAGTTTTGTAAGTCAGCCATTTTAATTGGATCGTTTTGGGATCCTTTTCTTCAAATGGAGGTCTCGTCATGGCCAAAAGGACGAGGCTCAAATCCCAGGTGGGCATTATATTTGTGCCGACTGGTTTGTCCGTATAAAAACTTTGAATCAAGGCTGACAAATGTGGGTCTGCTCCTAATGATTGACCCAATTTCTTGCTCAGGGAGGAAGAAATCGCTGTTCGATATCCTTCGATAGTCCTTGGACTTAGCTCTTTTTCCTCAAACAAATACAAGAGGAAATCGGCAACATCCGAGGATCTTGCTGACCAAGGTTCCAACTGCTTTCCGGCACACCTTTCAGTGAACAGTCTCCACCTCGAGTCGTATGTCTTCAAAGAAGACTTTCGAAGTTTACCTCGTGCGATTCTTGAGGAAACGAGATTCGAGAACCCAGCCTCTTGGACGTGTCGTGCGACAACCTCCATGCGTGAAGGTTGAGCACCGCCGGATTCCGATGGAACCGGGACGTCCGAGGCTGCACGAGCAGTCTGTCCCAGACTGGTAGACGTAACGGAGCCTCGCGACTCAACTCCAGTAGGTCGAGAGACCAATCCCGTTTTGGCCACCAGGGAGCCACCAGGATGATCTCCGCCTTCTCTTCCCGGATCTTTCTCAGAACTTGAGGGATCAACGGGAGCGGAGGAAAGGCGTAGCCCCATATTCTGTCCCAGCACATCGCCAGGGCGTCCACCGCAAAAGCTAGAGGATCTGGGACTGGAGCCACGAACACTGGCAATTTGTGGTTCCATCTGGTGGCGAACAAGTCCACATGGGGTGTCCCCCATCGGTCCCATAACGCCTGAACTACTCGTGGGTGTAGGGACCATTCTGTCCCTATCACTTGTCCCTTTCGGGACAATTGGTCGGCCATTACATTTAGATGGCCGCTGATGTGACGGGCCAGAATCCTTACTCCTTTGCTGCCGCACCAGAGAAGTATTTTCTTTGTTAGTTCGAACAACAGTTTGGACCAGGTGCCCCCTTGTTTGTTCAGGTATGCCACCACAGTCCTGTTGTCCGACATCAACGTCACATCTTTGTTTTTCACCAACTGTTCGAACTTCTGCAGGGCTAAATATACTGCCTCCAGTTCTAGCCAATTGATGTGAAAATGTCTCAAGTGCAGAGGCCAGATGCCTGAGACCATGTTGGAGTCCGTGTGGGCTCCCCAGCCCTGTTTTGACGCGTCCGTGTAAACAACCAGTCTGGAATTGAACGGCCTCATCGTCTGTCCACCCATGACGTTCCTTCTCACCGTCCACCAACGGATGAGGTACTTGTCGTGCGGACCTACTTCGACCATTTGCCGCAAACTGGTCCTGTTCCACTTGGCGTTCAGAGCTATGTTGAGTGGCTTCCTGTGTAGGCGTCCTAACGGAACTTGCGAGTCCATCGAGGACATCATGCCCAACAGCGACAGCCATTGCCGAGCTGTTTGCTGTGTCGATCTCATGAACCTCTTGATAAGGCTCTGTAGTCTGTCCCATCTGTCCTCGGAAGGACGGCACTCAAATCGGACTAGATCGAAATGAATGCCTAGGAAGACAAACACCTGTTTGGGTGTGAGATTTGATTTGGGGATGTTTACTTCTAGCCCTAAGTCCCCGCACAGCTTCAACAGATATTCTCTGTTCTTGATTAGTTCCTGATGAACTAAAGCTCGGACAAGCCAGTCGTCCAGGTACACGTGCATTCTTATGCCCCTCTTGTGAACACATGCTGCCACGGATTGCACTATCCGGGTGAACACCTGAGGTGCCGTGGCCAAGCCGAAAGGAAGAGCTCGAAACTGGAATACCCGGTCTGCGTAAGCGAACCGTAGGTACTTCCGACTGCCCTGAGACATAGGCACGTGCAGATACGCGTCCTTCAAGTCCAGGGAGAAGGTCCAGTCCCCGGGTCGGAGAGCCTTCGTTATGGATTCCGGCGTTTCCATGTGGAAGTGTGGAACTTCCAAATATGTGTTCAGATGAGACAGATCTATGACCGGTCTCCAGCCGCCGTCCCTCTTTGCGACCAAGAATAGTCGGCTGTAGAATCCCGGAGAAGAGTGATCCCTCACCCTCTCTATGGCTCCCTTCGCCAACAACTTCTCGACCGCCTCGTGGAAGAATGACCTCTTCGGCTCTTGGGCCGGCGGTTCGAACTTCCAGGGGACGCGGGACAAGGGCGGTCGCTCTTTGAGCGGTAGCACATATCCCTTTTCTAGGACACTTAACACGAACGAGTCGTCCGTGACGGAAAGCCAGTGACTGCGGAAGTCGGCTAACCGACCGCCGAGACGCTGACACATCGCCCCAGACCCGTCGTAAAAGCTCCTGACGGGTGTGGATGACTGGCACGCACCTTCAGTCCCTTTTCCCTTTACCGAAGCCGGGCTTCCGAAAGGGCCGGTTCTGCTTGCCACTGCCGGAGGACGGTGCGTCAGCTGAACCCTGCTTCTGAGGCTTCTTGTTCCTAGGTCGCCTAGGTTTCCTCCTCTTTGCAAAGGAGTCCTTGGCGCCAGAAACTTTGGCTCCCTGTCCACGAGCCTTGGTGGCTGCTCTAGCTAGGTCGAGGATGGCTTGGTTAGCCTCATCGGCCTGTTCCCGCTTTCGCTGCTCGACCACTTGGTCCCTGATGGGAGCGAGAGCACCTCCGAACAAGTAGTTCGAGAACAAAGGCTGAGTTCGGATGGCTCGCTGTTCACCTTCCGTGAGGTTGGTGACTTGCAAGCACGAATCTCGCCTTGTTAACCTCAGGTTGGCTTCCATTGTAATGGCCTGCCTGAGAAGGTGCTCTATCGCCATACCCCGGGACGCCTGAAGCCGGGTATTCAGACTTATCCAGTCCCTGACTGGTTCCGGGACCTGCTGTGACACGAAGAGTCGCTGCATGATCTCGGCAGACGCGGCCGAGGACACGTCCAAGAAGGAGGCGATGATTACCATCGCTCTTGCATCCTCCTCTAATCTACTAAGGACCTCCTGGGGGACTTTAGGAGATGGGGGGATCCATTTACAGATACTCTCCCATTCCACGTCTACCTCCGTGGCCCTATTATCGTAGATTTCATTAGGTACACAGTACCTAGCAACGTTAGCTCTCGGCCTCCTCAACAGCTTCCCACACTTCAGCGCTTGCTGAGTCGGGACGCCGGAGGGCGACCTAGATCCCCGGAGCTCTTTATCCAGGCTCTGGTACACTTCATCCACGTAAGCAGAGAAGGGGAACCCGGACCCGACTTGTTCCGACACAGACGGCGACTCTAGTGGGTACACTGACATCGCTCGTCTCTTCGTGGTCGGTGGCAAGGGAGGAGCCTTCAAGGTGTCTCCGAGGAGAGCCAAGATCGACTCCTTTGTCGAGTAAAAGAGCCCTGCAGGTTCACTAACCTCGGCTGGGGCTGAGCTGTCCTCAAAGGACAACTGTCGTTGAGCGGAATGGGCCGGCTCGTCGGCCAACACCTCATCGCTCTCCGACCCCATCCCTTGGACAGGTCGGGACTCACGCTCCAGATTACGCCTAAGGCGCTCCTCGCGTTCGTCCTCGCCTTCGTCGAGAAGAGACTCGTGTAACGAGCCCTCTCCGTCAGACAAAGGCTCTCCCCGCTCATCTAAACCACTATGCAGTGGAAAAAGTGGCGTGGGGAGAGAGGGAAGGGCAGCTTCTATTCGACTGGTCCTCTCCGGTTGCTCATCGGAGTGGTCCAGTCCGGTCCCGGTCACGGCCGGCACGGATTCGGCAAGCACCGGATCTAACGTACCGGACCGGTCCGGACCAGCCAGGGAAGTATCATGTACTTCCTGGCGTGCTCCGGGCAAGGGTTCATGACCCACCTCCGTGAGCACTGGGGCATCTCCCACCAGAGAACTTGTGGCTCCTTCCACAGTGCCAGTCACGCCGGTCCCCTCCGTAGAGCGAACCGGCAAACCGGGCTGTTCCGGTGCCTCCCCCGTGTCCATGCTGGTCTCCTCTGCAGGAGGGCCAGTTGCACCTGGACCTTGAATTTCCCTTGGGAAACCCGGGTCTTGGGTCTGCTGACCCACAGGTGCCACAGACACAGCTGGTGTGGGAAAAGGGACTCTCATCTGTGCAGATTGCACAAAAGACTGCATGGTGGTGGCCATCAGCATCTGTGTTCTCTGCATAGTGTCCAGTATAGCCTTGAGTCCAGGATCCAAGGCGGGTGCCCTCTTTTCAGAAGGCTCCTCGGCCCTGTCCCCCTTTCTCTTGCGAGAGCGCCTCCTCTTCTTTGGGGTCGCCCCCGCCGAATCCGAGGCACTATCCACCGCCTCAACTCTCCGAAAAGAGGAGGAGGTGGTGACTCGCAGGCTTGCCGGTGAGTCTTGAACGGATGGAGCTCTACGGTGAGACCGTTTAGCCCGCCGACGTTCTGCCAACTCAAAGAGGTCCCACCTCTCACTTGACCAGCTTTTACAGTGCTGACAAGGTCGTAACCTCGAGCACTGCAGTCGCTCCAGTTCCCATCTGCACTTTCTACAGTGCGGATGGTTGTCCCACTTCCCCATCAGATGGCCGGCCACATCCTGCTTCTGAGAAGCAGGGATGCCCGCCACTGAACTGGCAGGGACAGCTGGAGCTGTTCCAGCACTCACTTGGGGTGAGAGGCTGCGCCCCTGCCTCCCCCGGAGCTGCTGGATAAGGAGGCGAGATCGTTCTTGACATCTCTCACGCTCCTTGCGGTCCACATCCTTGTCCGCCATGTTGGTTTTCAAGGGAAAAGACCACGTGTTCCTGAAACCAAATAGATAAAAAAAAAAAACAGGTAGGAATCAAGGCTTCTCGCTCAAAGAACGGTCCAACGACTCACTACCCCACACTTATCTCGATCCTTGGGCGACGAGTTGCTCCGGCAGTGAAAACTGCAAAAACAAGCCGATCTTGGGGCACTCCTGTGATCACCACAACAACGTGGGCGGAAGCCAGGAGAGAAACTGGTGAGCATGCGCAAACACCGGAAGTTGTACCGGAGGCCCCTTTGGGGGTTTGTGCATGTAACCACAGGTCAGCCATAAAAAGTTTCAGGTTGAAAAACCTGGCTGGGAACCTGATAAGCAGGGGTATAAGCATGAGTGATTGAGAGGGTAGTATTACACCATAGATAGATCAATTACACATTAACGATGCTAGAGCGCTTACAAGATTTTCACTTTTTGATACATACATTACATAATACTTATGGTGACACCACCAATATCAAACTTGACCTAGATTTTTATACACTTGATAAGTCATGAAAATTATAAGGGGCTATCTTAAAAACTGGACTGTATCACACTCACAGGCGTTTACGGACGATGGAATGATGGACGGACGGACGGACGTGTCTGATAGCATAAGCTCTGCGACCTTTGATCAGCAGAGCTAAAGAGACATACAAGCAATTTACATCTGCACAACTTTTGTGCAATTTGAGGGGGAACATGTTAAAAAACCATTAAAGGAAGTACCTGTGTCTTTCCCCCCACATTCTCTTGAATAAGACTTCGGGACAGGGACGCGGCCGTCATAAAGCAGTTGAACAGAGAACTCACTCCATTGGTTATACCCAGAGCAACCAATTCCTGTGTGACAGACAATAGTATGACTCCTTTAATACAACTATTTAAAAAATGTCCATTTTTCCCTGCTTTAATCTATATGTTGTGACACACAGATTGACAACAGATTAATATTCAATCTTTTGTGTACGTTCGTCTTGACACAGTTGTTCATGCTTCCACCAATCTTGATAACATAACATTAACCTGTTGTTAGACGATGAATTTTCAGTGTTTCTATGTGGATATAAAAGTAAATCTGTTGACACAATGTTTTAAGTTAACTTAGACAAGACGCAAAGCATTTTACTCAAAATCAAAACAAACAATATCAGTATATTTCAGCAACAATAAAAAAAAGTATCACAAGATACATCTATATGCAAATTTCTCTTATAAACCCTGGCTCAGGCTTTAAAATGGATGTTCCATGAATTCAATATGAGGGTACCTGGTTTGAATCCACTTCGTAATTGTGTTTTTTGCCAAAAAGTTTTGCCATAGACACAGAGATAGCAAAGGCAACTATTGCAATAGCGAATGCGTCCCCTGTTACTTTTCCCAGCAGATTTGTGGGCGGTAACCGAGGAGGTGGAATACTGCAAGTACAAGAGAACACACAGAAACAGATGATTACGTTAGACAAATGCACAAAATCTTCCCCTTTTCAGATCTCAGGGGGTCGTCAGGCAAAAATTTCAAAGCACATTACATAAAGATGTGATCTCCCGCCGGTCTCAGGGATGTTAGGTGTTTGGGTTCTGGGGTCTGTGCACAGCTTATGGGGACTATGCAACAGTTTGGAATGATTGCTGTCCAAACAGACTTTAAGATCAATAACAATCCCATGCTTTCCTAGTCGCCATAAATAACATATGCATCTACACTGTCTTCATTGCTTGCTGCATACCTTCAGGACCAATCATAAAGACAAATAACCCGACTTATTACTTTGGAACAGTATAACTGATATTGGCATTTTGGCTTTGAAGTTGTCTAAAACAGGAAAATACGAAAATGGTACAGCACATTAGTTCTACACATGCAAAAAGCAAAGTTTATCCTGGTGAGATAAAAGAGACATTGACGTAAATCATGTTTCGTGGAAAATGGAAAGAAAGAATTAGTAGAATGGAATTCCTGCTCATAACTTGAGGGGGTGGATTGAACTTTCCCTCAATCAACAGGTTTACATTAATTAGTTACACACAAATGATCTGGTTCCTCCAGTTATGCCATTGTACAATTTATACACTCAATTCTTGGGAGGGGATAAACTTTGTCTAAGACTCTTTTCAGAGAAATCATTAATCATGCCTCTTGGTCGATATCATGTGTCCACACCCTTGACTGTAGTGGTTACATACATATTGCCACTGATAGTGGCTACATCCCCTGCCCACCATTTTAAAAATTTGGTACATAAATACACCTATTAGTTAATTATGTTTACACATACTTGAGCATATGGTTTAAGTCTGAGCATAATTCAGCATGCAGTCTGGGATATTGCTAAAATTACATTAAGAAATAATAATAGAAAAAGGAATAATAAAACATTAGAAAAATATCAAAGCACAACCTGGTGAACAAATCAAGAACTGGTAATCCCCAGAAGTGTCCTTGTGCAATTTTAAAGCAATTGGCCAAACAGTTTCAGAGAGGGTGAATTTTTATTTTTTAAAATCACAAATCACTTGGGTGTAGTTTAGCAAAAACAGATGGTAGAGACTCATCCAAGGTACAACTCCAACAAGCTTTAAGTAAATCTACCTGGCATGAACATTTAAGAAGGCTACTAAGTATGCCAGTTTCCAAGAAAGAGCTTAGACAAAAGTAGATAGTTGGATGGATGAATGGTCATCATTATCATATTCCCTGCCTCACTTTGAGGGCAGGGGTTAATACATATAAATGTTACAAAAAGTACATATAATGGAGTGCTCTGTTTTCCTTTTCCAGCAGTCTTCAATTTCACACATATCTGAACGTTACCAATGGTCACATAATTAAAAGCCATAAAATATTATTCTATTTTGGGTATAATTTGTATGCTTTCTATTTTAGAACAAAAACATCTTTCTTTTTTTTGCTCTCAGTATCAGTTACCTTAAACTGATACATTTAATGTAATCAGATTTTGACTCAGTGTTACCATGGCAACAAGAATGAATCTCATTCGTCCACTCACACCTACCCTGTGGGAGTCTCCCCTACAATTCTCAAGTGGCTTCGTTCAAATTCTGTGTTACCACAGCAACAAGAATGAATCTCATTCGTCCACTCACACTTACCCTGTTGGTATCTCCCCCACAATCCTGATGTTGTAGTTTTGTTCAAACTTCCCAAAATATGATGCCATAGTTCCAAAAATAACCTGAAAACACATGAATACTGAATACTTAATACTTGGCAAACATAAAACTTCATAAATCATGCTCGGTGGCCACACAAATAAATTTGTGAAAAAACTTTAAACATTTCATGACAGTGACATGTATGTTCTCAACTTAATACATTAAATGATACTGTAAGAGTAAGAATATTATATTATGTTAACTTTTTTATATCAGTACAGAAGAGAAGGTAACTGAGTACGTCATGATAATATATATGCCTGACAGCGGCCTCCAATCCTCTACATAGTATACCAATATGTTTTCATGTTGTAACCCTTTCCCCCTTTAACCGGCCAAAACCGGCTGGTGGTCAAATGTCGTCTGCTTCAGCGTTTTCAACTGATTTCAACAGCAATGAAAAACAATTTGATTGGAAATTGAAGCTGAGGCCTGTCAAGACAACATGACCCAGGTCAACAGCTGGGTTGGGCACTTAGTTGTGGCCATTGTGCTACTATAAGCATTGGGTGTGTATTACCTTTATTTGATGTGTCAATTGTATTGACCTTAGCCCTTTCTCACTCCAATTGGCCCACAGTGCCCAGATGTCAATAATTTGTCATCTGCCTTAACGTCTTCAACAATATTTATCATAACCAGAAAGCATTTTTTCTGAGATTTGTATATAAGACCATTAATAATGTCAGGCCCAAGGAAAGCTGTTGACTTCGTTGCACTCTGACCAGGAATGGGTTAGCCCTTTCTCCCTTGAATTAAGACTGAGTCAACAGCTTTCCTTGGCATGGGTTGGGCACTAAGTGCCCACCCCATGCCGAGGAAAGCTGTTGACCTGGGGCATGTGATCTTGATAAGTCTCATGTACATTTCTCAGTCAAAATCGTTTTTCATAACTGTTGAATTTAGTTGAAAACACTGAAGTAGACGACATTTGACCACCAGCCAGTTTTGGCCAGCTTAAGGGGGAAAGGGTTAAACTGACCCAAACTATCAAGATGAAAAATGTCATCTGCTTATTCTTGTTTTATTAATTACATCACTCAGGGAAAAAAATGAAGCAAAAATGTTGACAAAGCTTGTCAAATAGCATGGCCTAGGTCAATAGCATTCTCTGTGTGGATTGGTTGGGAACTCCCCCTAACCCACAGTAAGACAGGCTGTTGACCTAGACATAATCAAGGGTGGTGGTGAATCACTGACATTGAAATTACTGCATATATAATTTGTGACTCAAAACAAATATATTTTGTGAACAGCTAATAACAATGTTTGCAACAATTTCTGAAATTACGACTTCCATACATGTAATCAGTATCAATAAGTGATATTTAATGCTCAGCCATAGATTGTCCCACGTGGATAGAATGATGCCATTGAGCTAAATACAGTCCAGTTACCTCACAGGACAGTCAAACACTGTATCCTTCCCAAGATTTAAATGGATATGAAGTAAAATTCTGAAAGCTTTCATGTTGGTATGTGAATCAGATGCATAATGGGATACCTTATGCAAGGTCATCATTAATGAAACTGTTCACCCACATGGTATCAAGAACCGCAAGTGGCATCAGGCACACATTACACATAGTCTGGGCACACATAACACATAGAGTCTGGGCACACATGACACATACAGTATGGGCACACAACATATACAGTGTGGGCACATGTGACACATACAGTCTGGGCACAAGTGACATACAGCCTGGGCCCATCTGACACAGACAGTATGGGCACGTGTGACACATAGTCTGAGCATGTGACATAGTCTGGGCACACGTGACACATACAGTATGGGCACGTGTCACACATAGTCTGAGCACATGTGGAATAGTCTGGGCACATGTGACACATACAGTATGGGCACGTGTGACACATAGTCTGAACACATGTGAAATAGTCTGGGCACACGTGACACATACAGTATGGGTACCAGTGACACATAGTCTGGGCATGTGACATAGTCGGGGCACGAGTCACACATACAGTCTGGGCCCATATGACACATAAAGTGTGGGCACATGACACATAGGGCACATGTGACACATACAGTCTGGGCACATGTGACACATACAGTGTAGACCACATGGTGCCACTCCCAGTCAAACCTCAGGTGGTACACCCATCAGATCTGTGCCTGAAAGTTTGTGTTTGTGTTTTCCGCAATAATTATATTTATTGGGAGTATGCAAAGTTGATAACATTGCATGTACAGCATAATTCACAGAACACACAAGAAGCTGGTGGATATAGTGCTTAGGCCTACCATCAAAATGGTAAGCAAATAATATGCATATATTGGTGCATCTTGCATGTGAACATGTAAAAACACAGCAAAAAAAAATATTGAAAACCACCAATACCACGGCCTTCGACAAGCTCAAGTTTTTTTTTTTTTTTCAACTTAACATGGGAAATGATGTACTGCGAAATGTAACATATATAGAAATAAAGATTTGTGCTAGACTGAAGGTATGTTAGGGTGAAGTGACAGCACATGAATATTTTACATGTATCACAGTTTAACCAACAGCAGAGAAATCTTTGGTTTAAACATATTTTATTCCATGAGAAAAACAAGTGGCCAACAGGCTCACAAGCCTATAGTAGGGCCTCTTGTACATATATGACAATACAAACGATGAAATTTCAGAACACCATTACACAGATAGATTGGACACACAGGACCACAAATGATGAATAAAGGTAAAAGGAGTTGGTATGTGAGCTTCCTACATGTACACCATAATGCCTAATATGGTGGTTTACTAACCATGTAACAAATACCTACCACTCTTAACTTAAATCTTCCAGTATCCTTAATGTAATTATGAACTGCTTCAAAAATTTCAATGTTTTGAATCTTTGTATTTCTTTCAATACCAAATAATAAAGTACGAAGATTGAAATTCCCCCAAAGTATTATTTTCGAATGTAGTTCATTTTTCAACACAGTGTATTTGCTACATTGAAAAAAGAAACAGTAGCTATTTTCAATGCTGGCTCCACACTAGCAAGCTGGCAATTCGATACCAAAATCTTTAGTCTGGGAAAGGAAGAAGCTATAAAAATAGTTAAATGTCATTTTTATTTATGTATCTATTCATTATTCATTCCTGCATTTATTTATTTTGCTTTTTTGCCATTTTAGAATATGCCTACAGAGAGCTATTTTTATTTTTGATCAATAGATACTGATTTTGATGGATAAAATATACAACTAACCAATAAGTGATGGATAATGATCCCCAGAATAGCCCACACTGAACCATGTCTATCAGTTATGATTCTACAGTACAGTGTACTTCCATACTCCTCCTCATCTGTAGCCCACTAGACAGCTACCACTGGACAGGCAGAGGCATTGGATGCATTCAAAAGAGCCCTTCACTCTCATCATCATGGGGAAATGAGCTCTCTTGCTAAGTCTTCCATGAAATTTTAAAACTCAAAATTCACTTCCTTAGGATCTCTCTGTGTAGGGTGACACTTTAACCCTTTCCCCCTTGAATTAAGACTGAGTCAACAGCTTTCCTTGGCATGGGTTGGGCACTAAGTGCCAAACCCATCCCGAGGAAAGCTGTTGACCTGGGGCATGTGATCTTGATAAGTCTTATGTACATTTCTCAGTCAAATTGTTTTTCATAACTGTTGAAATTAGTTGAAAACACTGAAGCAGATGACATTTGACCACCAGCCAGTTTTGGCAGGTTTGAGGGGGAAAGGGTAAAGTGTCTCCACCTGAAGGAACATGCAAACTGTTGGTTTACTGTGTATTCACACAGTTTGAAGCTCCTTCAGCAGGGCTTCAGTGGAACATCAGTCCCACCACATTTAGCTTTCTTGGTCCCCCTATACTTCCCTGTTTATTCACTCAATGACCCCAGCAGCGTACTTGCAGTAACCTCATTCTTTGAGTTTTCTGTGATTCAAATGTACCTTTGAATCACACTTTACATCAACAAACATTGTGCCAACAAGTCCATGTTGCACAATAACAAGCCCATGTTTGACATACCAATGGAACATTTTACCCTCTGGTATATAAATTAATGTAATGTCATTTTGCTGTCAGTCTCTGATGAGTTGCTGCTGAAACAAAACCGGTTGGACAGAATACCCAGAGCCTCCAAGCTAGCCTAAGTTACAAGTGAGAGATCTCTCTCCTGCAGGTACTGAAAAGTGGGAGAGCGAGAGCCAAAGGCATGAAGCATAACTAACTGGCTCTGTGGGCATGCTCCCCCAGGAAAAATTTGAAATTTGTACTTTCATTTCCTGCACTTTGAAACATTTTAGGCACTACCAGAATTTTCAGTCAAAAATAATCACTCAACTGCTCTAACAGCTAACAAAAGTAAAATATATACATGCATATATGTGTGTGTGTGTATATATATATATATATATATATATATATATATATATATATATATATATATGTGATATATATATGTGTGATATATATATATCTAGATATATATCTATATACATATATATATATATGTGATATATATGTGATATATATATATATATATATATATATATATATATATATATATATATATATATATATATATATATATATATATATATATATATATATATATATATATATTTATATCTGTGAGAGGACCCCCATATCCCCACCAGCATGAAATAAGACAATATTTGGACATTTAAAGCCTCCCTCATTTCAATTCCTGGATCCATTTCCTACGACAAATTATGAAACAATGCCATATATTAATGATTGGGGATTTCCTTCCCAGTAAAACATGTTTTTGACTCAGTATTCATAATCACCCACCCATCCCCACACACACACACTATATATATACATACATGCATACATATATACATTCATATACATATTTACATATACATATACATATATATATGTGTGTACGTATGCACACACATACACATATACATTCTATAAAGGGTCTAAATCAACACCAAGCCTGTGATAAATAAACTTTTTCAATTGATAAAATGTGAAACTTACAACAAGGAGTTCTATGGGTATAGGAGCTTTGATTTTTGCCTTGACCTTCGGGTTGATGAATTCCTTGACTACAACAAGGACTATGACACAGATGGTGGTAATGATGACTGCTGCAAGCTTTGTCTGTGGAATTTTGCTAAACAGGTCAATGTAAGTCTGAAAACAGAAAAGCACAAATCATTATTACATGGGCGTAAAACTGAAAGTGCTAGCATCAATGTTAATATATTTTATAGATTTTTATGATAAATGTCATTCTTTTTTTATAATACATGTACATGTAATTTTTTCCAATTGTTTGGCACATAGGGTGGGATCAAAATGGTTCTAATAATGGATTAGTGATCAGTGATCCACAGCAATCCCATGTTATCTTGTGTGAATTGCTCCTGGATTTCCATGCTGTTTGCAGGCACCATGGACGCACAGTTTCCTCCAAATGAGCACCCATGTTACAATAAATGCCCCCTCCCCCTCCCCCAATCTGAACAAGCAAAAATAAGCATGAATTTTCTACATTCTATATTTAGTCATCTTTATATGTGACAGAATGCAATGATGTTAAAAACATCGGTGGAAAATGAAGACTCGTTTCACTTGTGATTTTGCGTAGTGCCAAGGGTATTCATAGGAGGGAGTATGGTATTACACAGAAGCATCTAGCAGACACTGCACACTGAACTGATAATTTACACCTGGCTGCTTTTTCGGGCAGTTGGAACAGCTCAGGGTTGACATGGACAGGCCAAGCCATGGACTCTAACACAGTCGTCGCTGCTGGCAGTGGCCTTTCATCACAGGTAGAGCTACACAAAGATGTTGACGCCTATCTGCAGAGAAATGTGGCCACGGGCAGCAGGTGTTTGCTCCTGGCACTGGCCACATGGAGCAAGTATCACAGCATTACAACAGGATCCTACAAACCAATGGGGTACCCTTGTGCTTTTAACCGTGGCCAGCAGTTGATTGCCACAACCACTCCAATGGCAGCTGCAGCATGACTTGCTGGGCAGCGCTAAACTGCTGACTTGAGGCTAGTGATGCTGCTGGTACTTGAATGGAAGCTCTATTTACCAGGAATGAGAAAACGGGATCTTTGGTTTAATCCTTTCAGTTCCAACTGTGACTAAAGTCGAACTACTTGAAACAAACTGCTCTGAATTATAATAAGCATGCCAGATTATTGTTTCTCGCAAAAAGACCAATCATTCAAATACCAGCATGCCTACAGTTAAATAGAATTTGATTAAGTACAATGAGCTGGGCCCTGTGGATTATGGCATTCATGCATATCGGCCACCATTGAACCATTCTTTCAAGAGATGGCGATTTGGTGCAGTTGGTATGTGCCCAAAGCATGACGAGGAAAGTTGTTGATTCAGTCCAAAATGTGCCACTGAAAGAGTTAAATCTAGGTCAAGTTACAGACTAAAAATAAAGGACTGGTATAGCATGTACTAAAACAAGTTAAAATGTATCTAACTGCACATAGGCCCAAAATGTACCATCCAACCAACACGACAGTGATGTATTATTATTATTATAACGAGTGTGATTATCAACCTGAAAAAAAAAAATCTTCTCTACTCATCGGTTCAGATTTATTGTGTAATTACATACAGGTCTCAGGAATAAATCAACAACATAGCCAATAACTGTTCTGGAGAGAAATCACATCATGTCCAGTTTCCCAGTGCTGCGTCTGATAGGATCAACTTTTGAACCACTAATCAACTGGTCTTGGGAACTGACAAAATGGTGATATGCGTAATGCCGTAATTATTGAGGTTGAAATCAGCCTTTACGCTGGATGATCAGGGACTACCAAGTGGAATAAGCAGATAAGGATTAGGATAGAACAATTGGCTTTTGTCTTTGTTTTAAGTCTTTAAACTCAGGCACCGTGAATTAATCCTTTCAGACTCTGACAACATGATGATCAATAATTTTCCTCAATACATTTGAATTGAACCGCTTAGATCCCCATATGGTATATACATTTACTATATTTTTAGTCATCATAGCAAAAGCTGATTGGTTCCATCTTCCAAATATGAAACTACACTAGTTTGTTTCTGCATCCAAACAAGTAGTATTTCATCAAACAGGATCCGTACTCTGGTTTTGTTATTTGAGCCTCCTTTTCGATGCTTGAAAAGTTCAGGCAGCGGCAAATGTGATTGATGCTGCACAATGATAGAGATATAGCAAATCCAGTATGAGTGGGCCATTGAGTACAATGTTGGGATCACCAGTTGTTGGATTTTCTTGTTTTCACCAGGCTGTGTTGAGCAAAAGCATAAAAATCCAACAATGAGTGATCCAAACGTTATTCCCAATAGGCCACTCATACTGGATTTTCTTTCTCCTGTGTCTAAAATGGGCAAATATGCACCAAATAGAAGTTCTATCAGAGAAATAAGTTTGAAAACGCCATTTTGAAAGTGGGAGGGGCTGGTATTTTATCAAATGCCCCATGGCCTCTTACTGGTTTATGTACTACTTGAAACCAATGAGTGACAAACCAAATGGAAGATTACAATTAAAATCTTATCCTTCATATCCATGTTGTGCATGATAAGCCATTCAGGATAAGCTTCAGATATTGGACAAAAATTTTTCCTAAGTATGAAGCTTATCCTGCTAAGCTTTGAATTGTAAGTTTTAATCTGGTTGGTCACTCATTGGTTTCAAGACAAACCAATGAGAGGGCATGGTGCATTTTATAAAATACCAACTACTCCCACTTTCAAAATAGCTTCGTTTTCAAATTTATTTTGCCGATAGAACTTCAATTTGGTGTGTATTTGCTATTTTTAGACATGCAACAAAGATAATCCAGTATGGGTGGCCCATTGGGGATAATTTGGGGATCACTCATTGTTGGATTTTCATGTTTTCACTGGGAAAACATGAAAATCCAACAATTCATGATCCCAACATTATCCACAATGGACCACCCATACTGGATCATCTATATATAGGACTATTATCATCATTTTCTTTTGTGTGGGTTTTCGTGTTTAATGCTAATTATCATATGCTGTTGGCTCATTCTTACGTGGATACATTTTGAGCTTGTGCATCTAAAAGTTTGTTCTTTGAATGACTAAAGTGAAATTTTAAAAGGTTTTCACATTTATTGCTTGAAATAGTAGGCTATTATTACTAAAAATATACAATCATTGCTACATGTTCGCTTCACGTAGTACAGATTTTTACCTAGCCTTGGTCAGCCATTTCGCATTCAGGCTTCTTTCTCATGTGGTATGGCTAACCAAGGCTAGGTATAAACCTGTACTACCTCCAGCAAAACATGTGGTAATTAACTGATAGTACTAATAGCATAAATTAAACCCATTAAGCCTGTGATGAAATGGCTCAGTGCAAACAAAACAAAACTGTGATTATGGCATAAGTAACTGGTTGAACCAAGCAGGATAACCATGACCCTGCACTGACCTGTGCAACTGGGACCATGTTAAACCCATCTGGCCAAGGTCAAGAGCATGTCAGGCAATCTAACAGTTTATTGCCTCTGGGATGAGGAGTACGGTGTCTGAACATTTCATGCTTATCTGCCATATCACTGCAGTTTTTCTATTGGACTAACTTTTAAGGAGGAAATTCCTCCACGAAAGCTGTGCAGGTAATGCTTGTGAACATCTAACGATTTTCCCCTTGAATTTACACTGAGTCAACAGCTTCCTAAGGTGTAGGCTGGCCATTAAGTGCCCAACCCATGCCGAGGAAAGATGTTGACCTGGGGCATGTGATCTTTATAGGTCTCATCTACAATTCTAAGTTAAATTGTTTTTTTATTACTGTCAAAATTAGTTGAAACAGAGAAGCAGACGACATTTGACCACCAGCTGGTTTCGGCTGGTTTAGGGCAAAAAAGGTTAAAACAGACCAGCAAATTGAAGTAGTCTGAGTGGTGTCACTTTTCACATATAATTTGTGGCCATCATGGATGACCCAAACCACAAATTTCACTAACCTAGGCTTACACAATATTTCAAAGAAAATAGTGTTCAGAGAACAGATTACCCTTGGCGCCCACATCTTTTTTTCCTCACTTCTGCATTTTTTTTTTCTTGGAGACTTCGCAGTAGAATACTTTACATACAATTTCCACATTGTTGTCTATGAAATGAAAGAGCACTTTTGGATGAGTTCTTGGGGCAAGCTCTGGTGACAGAGACCACAGTACTGTGCGTCACTCAGACGACCATCAAATACATACTTCAAAAGTTTCATAACTTAAAAAATAATAAGAGGAAGCTTGTTTTCAATAGGAATGTGGTACACTAATATGTGCATCTTTGAAAAAACCTGGTGAAGCTGCATTGGATCCTTGTTGAGATATTATGGTAATGTTGTCGCCTTGTGCATCACTCAGACAGCCTTGAAGATAAATACTTTGAAGTTTTACGAAAAGTTGAAAAATATGTTGTCCCCTTGTGCACCACTCAGACGGCCTTGAAGATAAATACTTTGAAGTTTCATAAAAAGTTTAAAAATACAAAGAGGAAGCTGGTTTTACATAGTAACCTGGTCCATCATAAGATACATCTTTGGCAAAAATTTACTAAAGCTGTGGTGAACATTTTTTGAGATATCGCGGTCACGTTAGCGTTGACGCCACTCAGACCGCTTTAAAAAAAATACACTAAAAGTTTCATAAAAAGGTAAAAAATAACCAGAAGATGCTGGTTTTAAATAGGAACCTGGTCCATCATAAGATGCATTTCTGACTAAAATTTGATAAAGCTGTGGTCAATATTTTAGTGAGATAGCATGGTAACGTCATCAGGGTTGATGCCACTCAGATGGCTTTCATATAAACACATTTAAAGTTTCATTAAAAGTGAACAAATAATCAAAGGAAAGTGGTTTTCAATAGAAACCTGGTCCATTATAAGGTCCTTCTGTGACAAAAATTTGGTACCAATACAGTGAATATTTTTTGAGATATTGCCGTAATGTTGACAAGACAGATGGACGATGCAGGGGAGGACATATATTCCGGCACTTTATGTGCCAACAGTAAAAACTGTACAATACATTTAAGAAACAGCACACATAGCAATTTCTCATTTAGGTTAGTAAATTATTTACTGCAGATGATTATTACAGGGCAAAACCTGTAGTTTGCCCATACTAAGGTTTAGTAATGTATGCACAATGACTGTCAAACATATATTAACCTCTCACCGGCAAGAAAGGTCTGAACTTGCAACATTTAATTTTCTCAAGATGTATGGACCCCCAGGGACCCCTGCGACCCAAACTTGCAATTCTAGGCCTAAGTTTCATCCATCCCCATCAACCACCCAAAGCTTTTGACATTTGACTCCATTAACACTTTACTGTTCAAATCCTCCAAATGCACCTGGATGTTAAGTGTTGTCAGATTGGATATTTTTGCTTAACCCTTTCCCCCTTGAATTGACACTTGAGTCAACAGCTTTCCTTGGCACGAGTTAGGCACTAAGTGTCCAACTCATTTCAAAGAGAGTTGTTGACTTGGGGCATGTGATATTGATAGGGCTCATCTACAATTCTCAGTCAAAATTGTTTTTTCATGATTGTTGAAATTAGTTGAAAACACTGAAGCAGATGACATTTGACCACCTGCCAGTTTTGGCCAGTTTAAGGGGGAAAGGGTTTAATTTTATGTTAACAGAAAATATTTTGCTGAAAATTGTAGATAGAACCTGTCATGGTGACACACCCCTGGTCAACGGCTTTCCTTCACATAGGGAACCCTGTGCCACGGAAAGCTATTGACTCAGTCTTACTCTGATCAGGGAAGGGTTAAAGATTCATGTCATAGATGAGATGTATCAAACTGGTTCGTCATAGTCAACAGTCTTCCTTGGTACAGATAGGAAAGGGTACTTCGTGTTCCACACTGAGCATCTCTGTGGCCTCATTCTTTTACAGGAGGAAAAGCATTCAACCCAAAATCGTAACATTTCAGTTTTTTTCAGCCCATGATTGAAAACACTGGTTATCAGGGAAGTTGAGCTTGATTAGCTGTGAAAAGGTTCAACCGACCACATTCTAATCCCAGGCTGCACAGACAACTAACACCAAAGTATCTCCTTCACCAACAATGAAAAGAGATTTGTCTCCATACACTCGGAGACGTTCTGGGAACGCATCATGCCAGTGTCAATTTCCTGATGTTGCCAGACAAGATCGCCACGGCACTGTTTTTATCAGCACAGCAAACACGCAAATCTTGTTTCACCATGGTACAGTGGAGTGGGGTCGGTGTTGATCACTGGGACAGAGACAGCATAAGGCATCACTTCTATACTACTATTCTAAATCACATGGTGGCAAGAATGCATATACATGTATTTTGTAAAAATTTTGTTTGTTTGTTATAACTGTGTCAGGACTCAGTATGATTGCAGTTGCATGTGACAAGATGACAGTGGCAGTCCTGTGCTCAGCTCACCTGGCATGCCCAAGCTACAGCAGCCATGTAACCTCAAGAATTCAGTCAAGGTCATTCCTACTGTCTCAACTTGACCCTTCAGAGGGCCATCATCATGTGCAATACCCTCATCAGGTGTAATATTAAGGTCCCAGCTTAATGAGTTCTCGTGCCATCAAAAAACAATTAAACAGCACAATGACATTGGGAATTAGATAAATTTCATCCATGTACAGTTTCTACCTAGCCCTTATTCAGGGCCATCATTGGATACAATGTCAAATTCTAGCTCATTCAGGATTTGTGTTATCAAATGAATGGTAAAATTCACTAAAGTAGCCACCTGACCTTGGGAATTATGTCAAAGTCACCCACACATATACCAACCATAGCCCTTCAAGCAGACACCATCATCATGTAAAATATTACAGTTACAGCTCGCACGGTTCTCAAGTTACCTCCTAACAACTAAATTCATTCAAACAGCCCTGTGACCTTGGGAATAGGTCAAGATCGTTCATGTGCATTTTCAACTTGACCCTTACACAGAACTATCATCAAAGACAATATAAGAGTCCCAGCTCAGCTACATGTAGTTCTTGAGTTATCATTCTCAAATGAACTTCCAACAAGTTATCCTGTGACCTTGTGGAGTTGTCATGCTGAAGTGAAACTCATAAAAGTCATCCTGTGACCTTGATGATTATGCCAAGGTCATCCAAATGTGGTAACAACTTAGTTCTTAGAGAGAACCATCATCATGCTGTTTCAAGGAACAAACTCAAATAGAGCTTCAGATACTATACTCACCAAAAATTGTCTTTTAATCAAGAAGTGTTTTTGCGAGATCTTTGTAGAATTTGACCCAGAAGTTTCACAGAAGCGGCTTTTTTCATGTTTCCATAATATTTCAGGAAAAAAAAAGATGTGTAAAAGCACAGAGGAGATTGCAGTCTGGAATATTCAAAATTAATATGCATTTTCTTACGACCCAAAACTGAAGTCTGGGGGAATGGGCGACACTGTACCTGCCATTTGGTCTTCCTGGTACTACTTTGGGACATTGGTAAAAACAAAAAGCCTCAGCAAAATTTGTGCTCATCAAGTACTTTGTGGTGCCTGCATTGTAACCTGTGCATTAAGTATGTTGTGCCAAGTTCTGTTTCTACATTTTGGGTTATTCTGTTCATTTCAAATTTTGACTCAAAAATGTATGAAGAACCCTGAACAAACCAAGAATATAATCTGGGCTTTATTTGCACACAGCTTCTCCTATACACGTGTCTTATTGTCTATGTGGGTGAAGACAGATCATGGACATAAATCAGTTTACATGACAAAGTACCGAACCTGTCACATGTACACATGTACCAATTCTGATTGATTATCTTGTTCGTTGTACAGCACAGAATATAAAAGAAGACAATCCTGGAGGACATATATATCATCAAAATCACATCTCAATTCGACAAAATCAGAATGTCTCTGTCATGCAGCTCCAATTCATCAGCAGTTGTTATGGCGTTCACTGTCATTTGTATTTTGACATGGAGACATGTATGACGCTAATTTCGGTGATCAATCCTAAACTTTGGTTTGTGCGCCATCGTTTCAACACCAACAACCCCAACGATTAATTCAAGTAACATATTCATATGGAAATATCACTGAATTGGTAACCAGTGATTTAATACATGCCAACATCCAAAGCAAATCTGGTCTGAAAGCAGCTTTGTTCGTTAGGAAAGTCTGAGCTGAACAAGGGAAAAGGAAATTGATAACCTGAGGCAATGATTAAATGGAGCCCTCCTTCAGTGGGCAGTTCTATCAATTAGGAATGTAAGATCTATTTCATAAGCCCACAAGATGCAGAATGACTCGGCTTCTTCCCTCAACACCACACGTATGTCGCCCTGTGCTTTATGGATTAAATTGCCTCGTGTTTTATGGATTAATAAACCCTCACAGGAAACATCTCAACAGTTGCTTCTGAAGCCTTTACAGTTTCATTGTGTTTGCTCACTTGCTGTCGAACCTCATGATCAAGACATCGCTACTCCTTTCATTTTTCCGCCTGGCCAAGCCTCCCCTTGGATCGTGTTCCCTAAAAATAAGTTCCCTAAACACTGGCAGCAAATGCTCACTCGAGCAAGTTGTGGTGTATTGTCTGAGCATCTGACCCCTGTTATAGCCCCCGTGGTCTGACTGACTTTACCAAGTGTACGGATGGCTAACTCTTTCACACATTCTGTCTAGCTCTCTAGACAACAGGCAGCACATTGAACACAATTAACCCCCCCCCAAAAAAAAAACTATATATATTTGACATGTACATCTATATATTTCTCCACACTTCCATCAACCAATTTTTTTTCCCCACATGGTAACCAAATGATTCCAAGTTAGGATTAGGAAATATCATTCAGTAATGTCAACAAACGGACCCTGCAGGGAGTCACAAGGACCTTCAAAATTCAATCAATATCCTGAAGCTGACTTTGTGGAATGGCTACATTGACTATCGAGGAATGATCTCCTTTGTTTGTGGCAATGTTTAAATTGATTAGTCCGGTTCAGTTATGAGGTGCGGGGCATGCTTTGATCCTCTTTGTAGTAACCTACACCACCTCTGAGCTGGTTTCCCGCCTGCCTCTCCGTGATTAGTTGTTGTGTGTGACTACTTCTGTATAATCATTGTGGGAGGGTAGATGGTATGTTGACAAGACACTTGTTAAGTGCGTGTAAATGCTCCCAAATAAGCCATCTAAATGTTTTATTTAATGCTGCTGAGTTTCACATTTCGCGATTCTCTACGTTCATTTTATAAATCAGGCCATCTGTATACAGCAAGGAAACTGGAGTATTGACAAAGCTAATTTTGTGATGATAATCAAGGATCTATAAGGAGGGCCTTGGTAGTGGTAAATACGTGATCAATTATCTATAAGGAGGGCCCTGGTAGTAATGATCAAGGACCTATAAGGATGGCCCTAGTGGTAATCAATAATCAAGTACATGTATCTACAAGGAGGGTCATGGTGGTGATAATCAAGGACCTATATGGAAGGCCTTAGTGGTGATAATCAAATATCTATGAGGATGGCCTTGGTGGTGATAATCAAGGACCTATGAGTAGAGCCTTAGTGGTGATAATCAAGTATCTATAAAAAGGGCCTTGGTAGTGGTAATCAAGGACCTACAAGATCAAGTACCGCATAGCAATACATACATGTAGTCCCCGCCAGTGACTAGATAAGAGAATTCTACACTATCACTACATTGTTAAATTATTGTGATGAGAACAAGTGTGGATGGACACTTAAGCTACAGAAAATATGGCCTGCACAAGCTTTAACTTTGTGGAGGTCAAAGGTCAAGCTCACAGTTCACCAATTTTGATGCAAAATACATTGCTATCCTTAGTGTCCAAACACCAAATTTGGTAGCTGTAGGTTTTATGGTGTAGGGACTAGAGCATGATAAATTAAAATTTATGAGGGTTGAAGGTCAAAGTCAAGGTCTGAATGAGCCAATTTTGGTGTGCAACACACCCCTATCCTATGAAGTGTCTACACACCAAATCTGGTCAGACAACCTAAAACTTGATGGGGGTCCAAGGTCAAGGTCAAGGACACAGCGACCCCTTTTGGGGTGACACATCTCTATCTTATGATGTGTTCACACCCCAAATTTGACAGCTGTAGGCATAAGCGTATAGGAAATTTGGCCCAGACAAGCTAAACTTTATGGGGCTTCAAAGGTCAAGGTTAAGGTCAGTAACCCAATTCTGGGGTGTGACACCTCCCTGTCCCATGAAGTGTCCAGATACCATATTTGGTAGGTGTAGGTGTTATGATACAGGAAATATGGCCTGCACAAACTCTGTCAGACAGATAGAAGGATGGAAAAATGGACAGACGTCTCCACTATGATACACTTATGTTGAAAAACATGACCCATATTCATAAATATCAAACCCAACAATGACAGCACAGAGATTCCAGAGTTACCAAAGTATCAACATTCATCTTCCAATACCAATGTGGAGAAATAAATTTCATTCCTGACGGGCGGACAAGATGCAAACCTATAGAAACCAGTGGTAGGCCAATAAGTGGGGCCCAGGTAGTGAGAATCAAGGGCATATATGGAACACCTTGGCCTTGGCACGTGGACATAATATGAAGTTTGGATGATCTTAATGACAGAGTATGCATAAATGTGCCACAATAAAGCCAAGCTAATATTACTCACACTTACAGTTGCAGTGCTTGGAATATCTTGTTAAGGGTTTGACGTCATCATTCTGCGGGGAAAGCTTCTTTATTGCAAAAAGATTGTTATGGCCAAGGAAGCCTGGAATTCATCTCTTTGAGGACTTTGCTCCCATAATTGGATGACATCAGCCTGACCCAGTGGGCTGTCCCCGCTGGAATGTCCCTGTGAGGCTAGTATTAACTCATGCATTGCCATACCTCTCATCTCCTAATCTTGAGTATTACCTTTAACTCATTCCACACCAGTCCCTGATTTTGCCCTATATTTACCTAGATTTAAAATGACAATTGCATATTTAAATTCTTAATGAAAAGAGGTTTCATTCAAGTACCAACATGCCAGTAGTCTTAAGTCAGTGGTTCTGGCACTGCCTGGCAAGTCACCCTAGTATGGAATAAGCTAACTCTTGCAGTACCAAGTTTGGACTGAGTTAGCAGCTTTATGTCCAAAGCATGCTGAGGAAAGCTGTTGACCTGGACCATCATGGTGTGTACAACTATAGGCATGCTGGCACCTGAATGAAAGGCTGGTCCATAACGACACACATCAGTACAATGTATTGTTATGTCAACTCAGAGGACAGCAACTTTTGTCAAAATTGGAAATGATGGAGTTAAGATGTCTGAATAATACCCCAGGTTCTGTAGAAATAATTAATTTGTATGATATTGAACTTGGGCCATGCAACACTGAGGGGGGGGGGGGGGTTTCTGTGCTCATGTACCAGCATTTTTATTTACCATACTTGCACACTGAGTCCTCTTTATTTTCTGTAATTTTTACCATGCCTAATTTCTAAATGTCCTTATGTTGCATACCTTGTGCTTGGCAAAATATTCCCTGTACCATTATACTGCCCCCATCCCCACCCCCATGGGGAGGGGGGGGGCAGTATAATGGTAAAGGTGTGGGTCAGTGGTTTTGTATTGCTTCAACCCACTAAACTGCACCACAAATTTGTAGGTAAGGCACAGAACACTGACTTTAAACTGTTTTTTTTTTTTCCGCAGAAGTTCATTATGCCATCTACATTTTATCTATGAAAATACACAAAGACCTTGCAGACTGGTCTGACACGAGTTCTAGTTGTATGTACAATAAGAACAAAACTACGTTCTTAGGTTTTCATCATGTGCAACTGAAACAACATTGTGAAGCTGGTGGAACCATATTCTTCAGTAAAACAAAGGTCAACTCAGTAATGGTCTCAGGTTGCTGCATTTTCCAAGGGGTATAAATGTCCATTGTGACCATTACTTATTGGTACATTTATCCCTTTAATGTCAGATGTTGTTCAGCGTCAGTGGCACAGACACTTGATTTATTGGCCACAAAGAATAACACTTACGTAAATCAGTTTCCATGGGCCACTGAAGCGTTTGACTTCTAACCCAAAGACGTACTTCACCTGACTGGTAAACACATGGCATGCTGCACCCGTCGTGAAGCCACGAGTCAGCGGGTCTGACAAATAGATAGTCAGAAATCCGAGTCGGAAAATGCCCATCGCCAACTGAAATCAGAAAATACAATTATCTTCAATGTTTTGGTCCCACAACATTATACAATTTTAAGGTAACATCTATACTCGACAACCATGTGCCCAGCATTTGTTGATCAGAGCAGTCACCACCTGAAATCATCAAAAACTGAACACTATTCTCGTGAATCTTATTACAGTACTTCATTCATCCTAATTTGTACTCTGGAGTTCCCTAGGCACCTTTCACATTGGCTAAATACAGCGGCTGAAAGAAACAAACAAAACAAGTAAATTCAGCAAATCTGACTTGAGGATGATGAGAAAAAACCTTAAGCATGTATGTATCACATGAATATGTTAGAAAAAATAAAATAAAAAACAATACAACAGTGATGTGAGGAATTTAGAGAACATTTAGTCGTCCTTGCCCTTGGCCTGGGCAGGTGCAAATGTGATCCCATAAGGCAGATGGTGCTGTGGTGCATGTTGTGATTGCCTTGTCGTTCCAATTTCCACATTATGTTATAGAACTGTTTAACTCTTCCAGTGCCAATCACGCCTTAAGTTGATCTACTAATCTAATCTAGTCTGAATTATCATTAGGATCTCAGATTTGTGTTCCTCGTAAAAAAAAAAAAGTTTCATTTAAGTACCAGCATGCCCATAATTCCAGAGAGAAGATCCCAGGTCAACAGCTTTGCTCGCGGCACATTGCTTCCCTTGCATGCCAAGAAAAACTGTTGACTCAGTCCAAAATTTGGCACTTAAAGAGTTAAGCTATTTGCTTTGTACAAGATTCTTTCACAGGCAATCCTGGAATACTGTCAGCACAAAATCTGAGATTAGCTGAGAGAAAAACCTCATTATCTGGCTGTCACAAATTTCAGTCAAGTACTAGGCCCATGTTTCATACATTGTTTCCAGTTCATATGTGACCAAACAGGTCAGTGCATCATACCTGACGACACAGTCAAGCAGTGCAGATATTTGTGCTGCCTTTTTTCTTCTTCTTAAAGTGTTTGGAGAAAAATAGGCTGAATGTCTATCTTATGACTATTAATTAAACCAAGTCTTTTTAAGTTTTCAAAGGTATTTCGCTAGCAAAATGTGACATAGATTACTTTTCTTGGAATTGCTTGCACCTGTGGGGCTAATGTCCTCAATCACAGGCTTGCACTTGCAGTGACTGGTGCTGAACACTGGGAAGACGGCTCAATCTGTACCCAGCACATTTAAGTCTGAGCACAGTAGGTATGCATACTGGCAACAGGAGGTATTCGTATTGTAACTATATTAACTGTAGACCTGCTCTGATCCCCCCAGTTGCTGGGCAACAGAACTAGGCCTCAACCATGATTAGGGCACTTGAACCAGACATGTTACTTAACATCCAGTAATAACTCTTTCTCACCATTTAAATGAAATTTTCCAAAAGTGTTTAGCATTCCGTTTGTTGTTATACTTAGTCAATGACTTTTTTCAAGGACAGCTAAGACACCCAAACAAAACCCCACTTTAACTGATCATAGCTCAAAATGTATATGCGTTAGGATAACATATCATATATGTGTGTAGTCCTCATACTCCAAAGAACTTATATGTCCCATGTTTGCATGTCTGTGATGTTAACTGTTGAATAAACAATCAAAAGTTGACCGCAAACCATCCACCCCACAAATGTTGATATCAGTCACTAATTATTTGTGATAAAATCATAATTACACTTGCATCTTAATCCTGGCATATTGGCACTAGGAAAAATGATCCTGTGACCTTTTCTGTTTGGCTTAGTTTTTCTTTTACCCATCCTTAAAGTTTGACATTTCAATTTCCCTTTGATTTCCAGGATGTTAATTTTCTTCATTTCATAGAAAAGGAATGAGGCAAAATTTCGAAAAAGGTTGAATCATCTTTGCAGTTCAGACATTACAGGATCAACGGCCATTTACCGGATTAAATTTTGCCCATCCATTTTCTTGGAATAACCATTCCTAGGTAGGGCTTTAATCCTATTATCCTTTCTGAGAAAAACGACCTTCGAAAGCTTTTGACGTTGATCATTTGAGTCTGAATCAACACCGTTTGCTCTAGTTGAGCCGATATTTTACAAAACACAGTAAACATTGTCCCTCAACATTTGGTGAGGTTGTCAATCAATTATTGGCCAATCACATGAATAAAAGAGCCTATGAAGTACGGAAAACATTCTTCAGCAATTTGTCAAAGGGTGACAACAATCTGGTTTTAAAACATGACGTCATGGAGGCGCGCCTTCGGGCCTCGTGATCTCAAGCCTGGCAACAGAAGTTGACACTTAACTTGGTTTGTGAGCAGATCAAACATGGCTCACTTGGTCAGTTTTGTTACTGTCCTGTCTTTGATGTTTTTTTCTTCAACAGTTTTAGCATTGCAAATGGCTTGTCGACTTTCTGCAGATCGACCTCTCTGGTTGAAATTTCTTTTCAAGGTGGCTTACTAAAACAATGCTTAGGCTTGGGTAAAAAAGCCCACCAATCTAGGTTACTCCACGCAATGTCAATGAATATCCTGCCAGTTTCACATCTTCTACAAGAACTAAAGATTTCACCGCCTTTTTAAAAAAATTTCACGCATTTAAAAATTATTTTTGACGGTTGTGGTCGCGACCTTTCGACTCATTTTATAGCTGAATACATGAATGAGGACTTTATTCATGGGTACCTTACATGAGCAAGCTGTGTCTTTGGGCTTTTCCCTTTTAGATGTCACTGTTTACTATACCAAACCATTTAATGTTGAACCTGAAGTCAGTACAGTGGATTCTATTCAGGTCTTACTCTGTCATGAGAATTGTCTTAAATTTTATATGGGTGAATACTTGCTTGTGTGACTGCTTATCTGTGCTTTTTAAGAAGCCTGTAAGATTCTTTGGAGATGCATAGCTATTGGCGTTGGGTGTATGGGGCTGCATGGCTATGTCGCCCATTTCTTGGCTGTGGCTGAGCAGATGTTGCCTTGCTTCGGTGGGGTATCCTACGGCCGCATGTGGCCAATGGACGGTTGGCGGGTCTGGTCCTCTGCCCCCCCCCCCCTCACCTCTTCTAATGTATTAATTCGTACTTTTTATTTCCTCATCCTTGCGGGTTTAGTAAAATATTATTATGTACATGGGTATTGTTGATCGAAGTTCCATTTTTTTTTTTCGCCTGTCTTTGGTGTGCAGGGCCACTAGGGTAATCCATCACGCCATGGCCCTTGAATGGACATTGTCTGATGATTCCCACTGCTCCAGAACATTTAATGTCTTCCTTCAACTGAACACAAAACAAGCAAGATAACTATAAAGTAAACCACTAAGGCTATGATATGTTTGCATGTTTGCATCATTTCCCTATCCATAAACATGCTTTAGTTTCGGCATGTGGCCAGATTTCACAGCGCCGCAATACCACTCATTATGGGCCGTTGCTACCTATAGTCACATGACTGGCTGTTAAGTATGATTGACGGGTGACACTGCTCCGGTAGGCAACTGAAAACTAAAAGAATGGCACATAGACATTCAGATGTCCACATGCCTCTGTGTTTTTGTTTTTTGTTTTTTTTTTCTTTATTTTTCTCATATTTCTGCTTTAGTTAGGAACTTGAAATTTTGCCAACTTACAAAAAGGACGTATATCTTGTAAAAACTGTTAATATCTCAAAATCACCCATGTAAAGGTTTTTGGCTTCTTACCTGTTCTTAAGCTTCTTGCTTTCTCTGGATGTTACATTTATCACAGAAGCTCATTTGGTCCTGCTTTATATATGAATCTCCCCTCCTCCTTGTCAAATTCTTTGCTGCAGCCTAGGTAGCAGCACAGGACCTAAATTAATATGCATACCCTCTATTCAGGCAGCACAGGAGCCTCAAGATTTACATAATGGCAGCTGTGAGCAGATACTGGACACTTCTTGTGTAAAACATGGGGCAGTGTGGCTCAGTTATTTCAGAACAGTACACAGAGTTACAAACTGCTGTACAACCTTACAGGGAAGCTTCAACAGGTGTGTTGACAGGTTGAACTGCACAATTCACTGGACTACAGATTCCCCATGAAGTTCTGAGAACAAAGACAGTGCTGAATCCCATGCTACACCAATATGTGTGCGCCATGGAAACCAGCAAGTAGTGTCATCATCGTGGGGCTGCGCTGGTGCCCGGGATTCATCCTCCTCAAAAATTATATTTGATATAGCCATCCGCAGGTACCAGTTTCAAGTAGTGGCTGGTAATATGGCACAGGCATATGTCAGTTAATTTATTTGTTCAGTCCACTTGGAAACCAGCAATCCACCTCATAAAAGCTGTTATTCAAAACAATGGTTACCATGGATATTCACTGTTTTGAAGAACGACTGCAGTAGGCTGAATGGTACATGTCATGGTATGCCAAGTGACAGCTACACTTTCTATCTTCGTCTCTTGGGTTGTAACTTGTAAGCACAACAAGTGGTCATATTATTACAGGTGGGTATATGACATCAACAAGACCCACTTCCTGGGTTGACTGTACCCTTGTGAATTTTAGGCTCTTGGACACCCTGACCCTGAACCTGACCCTGCTACTGTAAATTGCTATATTTTCGGGTGTATAAATTTTTTACGGTTTTTGTATTTTTGACATTACATCGTAGTTTTAATGTCACTGTTTCGGACATAATTCCTATTTGAACAATGTTAAAATAATATTTCATTATGTTTTTTATTTTCACAGTTTTGTGCCATCAGCGAAATATGCAAAAATAAGAGTACAGCAAAATTAAAGCAATTTACAGTATACAATTAACAGCTGTACACTGTAACCAGCAGCAGAGGACAGCAGATTTCTTTTAACTTTTAGAAGAGAATAAAGCAATTACGCACAATTGACATGTGTACAACTTCAAAAACAAAATGTGTTAAATAACTTAGATCCATGAACAGGGCTTGCTCCATAATGCACCACATGTCCATACATGTGGCCAGGCACTTTGCCAAACTCCATAGTCCTTACATGGTGAAGTGGACTGCCACAAGATTGGCCATCTTGTCAGGTGTAAATTAGAAAACCTTTTCCTGCACGTCTCTAGAGGGACAACAAACCACAGCATGGTACATCACCATCTTAAGGGTCGACCTGTGAACACTTCTGACATGTGATTCTCAGTTTCACATAACATAGTATCCAGGCCCTCTGAGTTAACCCTTATATTCCCCCTTGAATTAAGACTGAGTCAACATCTTTCCTTGGCATTGGTTGGGCACTGTGCCAAGGAAAGCTGTTGACCTGGGTCATGTTATCTTGATAGGTCTCATCTACAATTCTTAGTCAAATTGTTTTTCATGACTGTTGTAATTGGCTGAAAACACTGAAGCAGACAGCATTTGACCATCGGCAGGTTTTGGCCAGTTTAAGGGGGAAGGGGTTAAAAATGAGCCCATCAAGGTATGAATTATGACCCTGGAGCCAAAACGTCAAACTTCTTCATACAATGAAAAAGCTCCTTTGATCTTACTCACTAACGATATACCCGCATGGCTAGTGTCACGAGGCAAGAATAGATGTACTGATGCTACAGGTACTAATGATACAGGTACTGATGCTACAGGTACTGATGCTACAGATACTGATGCTACAGGTACTGATGCTACAGGTACTGATGATACAGGTACTGATGCTAGCTACAGGTACTGATGCCACAAGTACTGATGCCATAGGTACTGATGCCACAGGTACTGATGTCACAGGTACTGATGCCACAGGTACTGATGCTACAGGTACTGATGCTACAGATACTGATGCTACAATACTGATGCTACAGATACTGATGCTCTGCCAATCTCACTAAAAAACAGTCAATATTGGGATCCCCGAGTGAATAATTTATGAGGGCATCCCTTTTCAAACATGTCATTTTTGCAGTACTCATTCTGACAGATTACGAGTTGGAATCATTTGCACATTGTCTGTAAACAGCTCCAACATAACGTATTTATTTCACAGTTGATGCACACAGGATTAGAAATGAAGCAGTGGTCAACGCCGTCAAAACCACACAAACAGTACAATAAGTCACAATATCAAATTTCATCTTCTTCAGTGTTTTTATTTAGTTCTTTAACTCTTTCCCCCTTGAATTTAGACTGAGTCAACAGCTTTCCTTGGCATGGGTTGGGCACTAATAAGTGCCCAACCCATGCCAAGGAAACCTGTTGACCTGGGTCATGTTGTCTTGACAGATTCCATCTTCAATTCTCTGTCAAATTGTTTTTCATTGCTGTTGAAATCAGTTGAAAATGCTGAAGCAGACGACATTTGACCACCAGCCGGTTTTGGCCGGTTTGAGGGGGAAAGGGTAAACCCAAAGAAAACAGGTGAAATGTGAGAACTGTAGTTGAGAGCCATAGGGAGAGCATGTCCCAGGTCAACAGCTTTCCTTACTGAGTGCCCAATGGCTGTGCCAAGTGAAGACAGCTTGTAAGTCTGTCCACTGCAGTTGTCTCCTTCAAGGACCACTTTATAACAATGTTGCAATACATATCTAGTCACAGCTAAAACAAAACCAACTGCAATTTGAAATGCCAGGTGTGGCAATATTTTGGTGTACATATGTACATAACTCTATTATGAAGCTTGTAAAAATGTTCATTCCCCCCCCCCATCAATTAAGATAAACTTACCACCAGGAAAGATATTGACCTGAGCGACATTATCCTGCCACGCTCGTCTAAAATTATCATTCAAATTTTGGTTCTTAATATTACAATTAATACACGAAGACTTATCACAGTCCTGTGCTTGGCTGACCTTGGATGCACATAGTGAACTGATCCTGTGACCTTCCAAATAATTTCAAGGCCACCTTTCCTGAAGACCATCATCAATGTTTACAATATGAGTTCAGAAACTATATAATTTGTTTTTGTTTTTTGTTTTCAATCAACAGAGATAGGATCTATTACCAATATCAAGTCCAATATGTCAGTTTGACCTTTCAAAGTCACTCAAAGACAAAACTAACAAAACCAAAAGAAACTCCATATGTAGTTTCCTTTTAATGTTAGTAGTAAACACAAGCGTAGGCTCCACCGTTATAGAGATGTAACAGAGTATAAGGCAAAATGTCAGCTTTACCTTGTCAAGCTCCCTCAAGGTCAAAACTAACAACACCAAAGAAACTCTACAGGTCCTTTAAATTTCTTATTAGTGTTCATTGGTCCCTATGGGCCCAGGATCCACCATCACTAAGAATTAAAGCCAATATGCCCAATTTGCTGCTATTCCAGCAGTAGCAATATTTTTGATAACATGTACATATACCCTTACCTGTTTTTCCTAAACTTGGTAATTCACTCAAAATCAGGAAATGACAGCAGCATCAGGTAGTGAACAAGTTTGGTGGACATTGAGTCCATGTTCTGACAGATGGGCTTTGAGAATTTGAAAACATAAATTACCATCCAAATCCTGTTGACTTACACTGTAATCAATAAGGAATGTATGCATTAATCAACATACCTGAATTAAAAAAAAAATCAGGATCTGGAGTGTCACCACCTAGTGGTTACTTTTGTTTGACCTATCCACACGGTACATTTCCACCAATTTTTGGCATAATCTGACTGACTGGTTTGGAGAACTTTGGGTCATGTACTTTTGGTACATGACAGACCCCTATGTCCAGATGAAATGTGTGTACAGTTTCATTAATCTAAGTTGAAGGACAAGCGAATTACAGCATGGACATGAATAGCAGAGGACCAAATACTTGACCTAGTGACCTACTTTTGTTCTATGACATACCTTTTAGTCAAGATATATGTGTGCGTGAAGTTTCATGAAACTAAATTACATAGTAAAGAAATTATAGCCTGGACACAATTTTACAAGGGTACGTCACTGTGACCCAGATACTTAATCTAGCGACTTACTTTTGGTTCATGGCACACCCTTATGTCTAGATGCAACTGTGTGTAAAGTTTTATTAATCCAACTTGAAGGACAACAGAATTACAGCCCAGACATAAAGTGTTAGGTAGTTTCACATGAATGTGTCACTGTGACCCTTATACTTGAACGAGAGATCCACTTCAGTTTCATGACACACCTTTAGGTCAAGATATGTGCGTGTGTGTGTGTGAAGTTTCATGACACTACATTTAATAGTAAAGGAATTCTAGCCTGCACACGATTTCACAAGGATATGTCATTGTGACCCAGATACTTGACCTGGTGATTTACCTTTGGTACATGACACACCCTTATCTGTAGATGTAACTGTGTGTGAAGTCTCACTAATCTAAGTTATATAGTAAAGGAATTACAGCCCGGACAAGACTTTACAAGAATATGTCACTGTGACCCAGATACTTGACCTAGTGACCTATTTTTTGGTACAATACACATCTTTATGTCCAGATGCACCTACATGTACAGTTTCATTAATCTACGTTGAAGGACAAGTGAATTATAGCCCGGACATGAAATGCAGATGGATGGACACACGGAAAAAGCAATTTCTACATGTCCCTTCTCCGTTAGCATGGGGGACCTCCGTCCTCCATTAGTGCAGGGGGGGGGACATATAAATCGTTGAGGCAGATGATTTTCTACCTCAAGTCTATTTTGACCAGTTTAAGGGGAAAGTGTTAAGACTACATATGACAATGTCCCTGTAAGTGGCTATTACTGTGTTTAAAGGCAATGTCCTGGTCACTAACCAATTAAATGTAGCTGAATGCTGATGTTTCTTCCATTTGGCTAATAACGTTTTCAAATGGCTTATTTATTTCAAAGTGAATTATTGATGGTCACAGATGAATTCTATATTTTGTTGGCATTTTATTTTCCACAATGGCTGGGATTTTAGGTCTAAAATGGTCCCAAGTGTATCACCATGACAAGTTGTTCTGCAGTGAAAATCAAACAGGCTCTACTAATAGTGTAATATCACCAGATAAATTCCCTATAAATAATTGAAATATACTATGATGATGCATTTCATCACATGAAACCTGTATGACCATTAAGTGCAGCTGTGCATTTGCACACAACACTGAACATGGATAAGTTGTGTTTATGGTGACAGGTTTTAAAATCAAGTGCCCCACATCTGTTAACGACCAACAAGGCAGCCACACAATTACTGACAACCAAACTGCGCAAATGTCAATAAAATGCACAAGCAACTTTTTCATCCAGAATACCAAGAATATTAATGCTATTTTTCTTCCAGTACTGAAACTATTGCCAATGATTGTCACAATGCACTGAAAAATTGACTGTCATCATTAGTAACTTTTTTGTCCAGAACACCAAGAGTGTTGACACTATTTTTTTCTTGTACTGAAACTATTGTATATAATTGTCATAATGCATTGAATAATTTAATATATATATATATATATATATATATATATATATATATATATATATATATATATATATATATATATATATATATGCATATATATATGTATATATATATATATGTGTGTATATATATATATATATATATATGCATATATATATGCATTTGTATTTTTTTAAGCATATAAAAACCTAAATTACTGAAATTTAGTGCCTCTGTCAACACTGGTACTAATTACACACACAAAGGTCAAAAGTCAAAAAACAAAAAAGTTCCATATATTCCTGCTGCAAAAAAACTTTCAAGTCAGCTGAGCTAAAAATGTCTTGTGCAATTAAATACTCTCAACTACCACAGACCTATTTCATAATATTAATAAATATGAATTTTCATGATTTTTATCATCAATTCAAGCTGGGATACATTTTACAACTTGACTATAAATATTTTGGGTTTGAGGTTGTGGCATAAAAGTAAGCTCCCTAAGCATGTACCTTTTCGCTAGGGATGGTAATTTCTCCCTGTAAAATTACAGAAGCCACCCTCCTGAGAGGTGGGGACAAATATTGCCGGACTTAAATTGTGACTGCTATTTGTGACATACATAATAAAAATAAAGTTCTTAAGCTTGACAGTAAGTTTCATCTTTCCAGTTGTTCACATTTGATTGTTATTCTGGAGGCCCTGACTGCAGGACACCCATTAAGACACAACACTATACAAATCTCTGTGTGTGAGATTGGAATCTACAACTTTGGGGTCCTCTCAGTCCACAGCATCAATCACAAAACCACAGAAATAGGCCACGAAACACATACCTTTTTCACCTTCTTGGATTCAGCTGTTTCACTGCTTAGCATAACTAAAACTATGACTAAAGTTGAAGTACTTAACAAGAGCTGCTCTCAATAGTAATAAGGATGCTAGGTTCACATTCCTTATAAAAAGACCTTTCATTCAAGTACCAGCATGCCTGATGCTACATAGAATATACTAATCCAGGTCAACAGCTTTCCTCAGCACACTTTGGGTACATTGTGCCAAAAGAGCACCGACAATAACTGTTTATTCAGTCTAAAATGTAGTACTGAAAGAGTTAAAGGGCCATAAAGGTCCAACGAAAGAAACGGCAGAATTTTGACCTGCCCAATCATCAGTATCATGTTAAGCCTTGAGACTGCTTTTCCACAGAGCCTCGTAAATTTGCTTCTGCTATGACCAATGCTGCCACACATCACTTCCTTGCAGTTTCCTAAGCTCTAATGCACTCATTTATGGCCAAGACTCAATTTCTGTGTGGATGTGATCAAACATTTCTGTGGATGTGATCAAACATTCCTGCAGCTCTGACGTTCAATTTTTTATGATGATGATGTTCAGATAATACATGAATGCAACCGTGGCATTTCTTATACATCAACAGATGGTAATCTCCAATCGTCTTTAATCGGCATCAGCCAATATTGATAATCAGTCCCGGTGGGGGAATCCTGTCTTGGATACAAAGGCAATAGAGTTGGATGTCATTACTGTAAGATGCTAAACATGGGCATACTTGCAGCTTCATAAAACGGGCCCATAAGCTAATTAAAACCTTTACATAATCATCAGATAAGACAAAGCAAGGCCAGGGGCAAACAAAAACTTGCGAGTAGGAAAAACTCCACATACATATTTATGCTTTGCTTATTTTTGGACCTTCCATGTCTATTTCATTGAGGCCCAAAACCTGAAGCCAAATTTAACACATTCTTGGTCAGAGTACGACTGAGTCAATAGCTTTCTATGACATGGGTTAGGCACATTGTGCCCAGCCCATACCAGGGAAAGCTACTGACCTAGGGCTTACATCATGAATGGTCTGACATACACATCTCAGCAAAAACGATTTCTGGTAATAAGTCATTTCAGTAAAACTGTTAAGGCAGCTAGTGGACAATTTACATCAGGATGCTTTTGGATGATTTGAGTGGGAAAGGGTTTAGGCAAATAGCATTAAAGTCCATCTATGTGGCAAATAAGGGCGATTATTTTTTTAAAACTTACTTTAAGAGTACAACTGTTTGATTTTAATGTAAAGCATGAACATCTTTGTTTCAAAATAAAATACAATGTATTTCCACTTCTTGAAATGTTGGCCCATCAGTATAAATTTAAGGTGGAAGATCTGAAGCTGGCACCTTTGGATAACCTCCAATCACTTTTTCATATTTTTGGATAGTCTGATACTTAAACTGCATCCTCCCCAAAACTCAGATGTGTGAGCATAAAATTTATATGAGATAATTGATCTAAATGAAAAATTTTAACAGTGCCGGGCACATGGCTTTGTTTGCATGGGCATGATAATTAACCATGTCATTGTTTGCACAGTCATTAGTCCATGACCCCTGGAAACCAATTGAGCTATTGACAAGGGTCACTCACAGGAAACCATTATGCGTGGAGATAAGACTGGGCCAGTTCAGACTAATCACTACCATTGTTCTGATTACTTTGAAATTCACTATTGATGTAAAAACAAATTAGCACATTCCACTTACTGGTCCCCAAATATGGAAAGCTGCATGTGAACCCACACCCAAACAAGCCAAGTGTGGTGTTCCCAAGTTAAAAAAAGTTGAGATTTAAGACACAAAATATACTTTTGTTTAATGACAACATCACAGAGGTACAGCTACAAGTTTATTTCACACAATAATTAAAACACAGGACAGAAGAAATGAGTATGTGTCATATTACAGCCATAAATGCGTAAGAATTGGCAACTTTTTCCTTCAATGCGATTTTCTCGGAACCGTTTTTTGCTCAACCTCTGCAATTTGTATCTTGCCTCACAAACATACCAATTGACCTATCACATGAAAATCAACAAACACTAAAAGAAAAATATCATATCCAGGAACGGTTCCCAGGATTTTTTTTTTCTGACAACCTCTTCCGTGACTTTTGGAGCAATTTATAGAAGGAAATGAACAACCTGTCAGGACTAAATTAAAAATTTTATAACTTTTTATTTATGCTATTTCAGGACTAACCATTGAATTTGATTCTGGACATTGATATATATTTTAAATTTCTTCTGATTTCAACTGCAAAAAAAAAAAAAAATTGTGTGACTTCTGTGCGAAAAATGTGAAAATCCTACCAAGTCAGACAGAATGCTATAAAATCTCAAAAAATTCCAATCCTGCAAAAAAAAAAAATGCTATGGATACAAAACTATGGATATGTAGTAATCAGAAAATATACAGGTTTAATGTATTTGTGAAAAAATTAAATGAGTAATTGGGATCCAAAGTTGCCAGTCTCACTGTGCACTAGCTTCACAGCTTCCACCTTAATGGCCAATGACTTTCTTTTGTTTTTGTTCACTTTAGATATTTGAAATTGGCACTAATGATTATTCATACTAAAATAGAAAAGACAAAAATAATTGTTTTATTATAGCTTAATTATCATTTTGTTTCCCTACAATCTACAGATGTGAGCAAACTGTGTCATGAATGCATTGCATAACATGTTTTCCATTGAATATCATGAGGCATACTTACAAGGGAAAGGGTCATATCATATCTGTCGAATAGTCATCAATTAATTATACGTACTAAAATACAAAAAAGCAAAAATAACTAATTTTATCATACCTCAGCTATCATTTTCTTTATCTCAGGCTAGAGTCTAAAGATGTTAACAAATCATTTTATTGTTGCATAGTATAACATTTTCCATTGATTATCGCGACCAATGTTTACACCCAAGGGTTATCGTGTTTATCAGACCTGACCAGAAGCCTCTTAATTTTGCCTCCTTCTGCATAAGTTATGTGTAAACAATTACACAATTGTCTTTCTCATAAAAAAAACAACAAAAAAACATAATTTGACTAATTTATAAGGATCAGATCAATGCAGCACATGTCCCTGAGCACTTAAATGTTGAATTTGTTGTGATTTTTTTTGCATAGCAAGAATTCCCCAGAGCAAACTCAAGTGAGCAAAAACTCTCACTATTAACTCATTGCGACTCAAATCACCCGTAGATATATTGTCGTATGCCTTGATTTTTTACATAAATTTCTCGTAACTAAAACACATTTTTGCCGAGATTTGTATGTAAGACCATTCATGATAGCATGCCCTAGGTCAATAGCTTTCTTTAGCTGGGGTTGGATGCATTAATCACACCCAACCTGCATCGAAGAAAACTGTTGACTCAGTCGTATTCTGACCACAAATAGGTTAACATGACTTTGCAATTGCAGGGGATTAGCAAATGTTAAATTGGTTATCAGGAACAGCTAAAGGCAAGTGTTATATAAATAAAATTAAGTGTGGCCACCAAAACGATGTGACAAAGAGCCAATGGAACACCAGAACAGCTTGCTTTAAATCACAGGACAATCTGAGGTAAATTTATAAATTTGTATCTCTTATTTACACTGTAAATTCATTTTGCTAAATTTAGTTGTCCTAATTATTAGTTTTAGCTTATTTCAGGCATTGTATAAAAGTGTGTAAATGTCATACAAATATACCTGGAAGTAGCCCTGGTTTAATGAAACAAATCAATTATTCACGAAATGTGCATGAAGCAGCTTTTGTGTTAATATTTTATAAGGCTTCTGTTCTGGAAAGTTCTGAAAATTGAAAGTCCCACGTTTTTCTTCCTCTCCTGGTAATATTTCACCTTGCGCTGCCTGTCCATTTATAATATAATCCCATGGAATCGTCTTCCATCCTCAGAATGCTATTATGTACAAAAAATCTCTTCCATCTTAAAAGATTTATGCCTAATGACCATATAAAATGTGTGTGCTGAAGAAAAAAAAAATAATAAAAAATTCCAAATTTATCCCCACAGGATCTCCCTCTAAAGCATGTCTGCTCCAGGTCTGCATACAAAATGAACCTCAGCCGCCTGGTTTCTTTGAAGTGTGGGAATCTGCACGGTGGCTGTACCTGACTGCAGTGTGGCCTGAGTTACATTCTAATATGGATCACCGCTCTTGTTCCCACCTGCTTTTGGAAGAATCAATATCTGCGTCGCACAGAGAGATAACTTCACGCATGGTTCTCTAGGCTTGCCCAGCTTGACTTAGTGAGAGGACTGACCTTGACAATTCATCGTACAAGCCAGTACATGCACCCAGGCCAATTTGCGTTGCTCAACACCAATCTTTTATTACAAAGATAAACTTGGATGAACAGCATCAGCCAGACCTGTCCACTACAGAGTTTGTCCATTAGCATTCATTTCTTGATCACACTGAGCGGTCATATCAAAGAGTCTACAGATATTCCTGGGCACAGCCTGAAAGCTATTCACACTTTCATGGTTAGCGGGGCAGTCAACAACTTTCCTTGGCCCCATTTAGACACTACCTACACAAAGGAAGGCTGTTGACCTAGGCCATCTTATCTCAACAGGGCTTTCCTACAATGCTCATTCAAAATGCTTTATATCAATGAGAAAATCAGGTAGAAAAACATTGAAGCAGACGACATTCTTCACATGCAGGTGGTTTTTTGGGCCGATTTGGGCGGGAAAGGGTTGCAGTGCCAACAACATGCCAAGAAAAGCTGTCCACAAAGACGGCAACCTCTCCTTGTGGGTCTTCTCTATACAATACAAATATAGAACTTGACTTGCAGGGGGTGAGCAAGTCAAGCGCCGTGAAGACCTCTAATCTAGCCCCTGGCACACAATGAAACATGGTGTGAACAAGATAACCGTCTAAAATAGAGCCGGCTGTTTCATTTGCTGTCTTCCAAGAAATACTTTGTGCAAGATTTTCAAATGTCAGCTAGCACTCCTTGTTGCCTTTGATAGAGGTCCCAGACAGAGCCCAAGCCTCAAGACATGTTTCCACATATACATCGTCTTTGGCTTCTCAACATTAAAAACTCTCCCCCAACGGAAACCAGTTTTAGAAATGTGTCATATTGTGAGGATGCTGTTTTCTTATTTTTGTGATTTACCCAACCCCATAGGACAGATGACACCTGATCTTTTCACCAATCAGTAGCCCTTATCTTGATAAATTCAACAATGCACTTTTGTCACATTCACATTACTGGCCACAAAGTCTATCAGTTTGCATTTTGACTACTTCAGCTCCAATCTTTACAATATTTTGAGTTCTTAACCCTTTCCCCTTTGATTTTGACTGAGTCAACATCTTAATCCTAAATGTCCAACACATGCTAAAGAAAGCTGTTTACCTTGGACAATTGTTATCTTGCTGGGTCTTGTGTACAATTTTCATTCAATTTGTGTTTCATTATTGTTGAAACAATTCATAAACATTGAAGCAGACCACATTTGACCACTAGCCAGTTTTGTGTGGTTTAAAAGGGAAAGGGTTAAAGTCTGGTATTTGAGACTGACGTTTACAAGTATGAGTTCCCAGTACTCAGGCTTGGTCAGCTTGCCTTGCATCCGGGCAAAAAGTCTGTGTCCACTTACACTTCTGTCTTGATTCTAGCGCCTTCACTGCCACCTCCCCCCCCCAACACAAAAAGTGGCCTTAGATGACTTTAATTATACAAAAGACAATTTTATTGACATACTCTGATCATTCTACAAATTTAAATAGCTAGAACAGTCATCGCTGACTGACTGGCTACCTCTGTTCTGCAGACACATTGGTCCTGTGACTTTGAAAATGAGTTCAAGGTCCATAAATGTAATGAGGTCAAGAAATAGAGTCCAGGTTTAATTGAGATATATTTGACTTCAATGTCACCTTTGAATCATGGGATATTTTTCTTGCAAGGCTTACTGCTATAGATGGACAGTCAAACAGACAGACACGCTCAAAACACCACTCATGTATTTCCAAAAACTTTGCGCGCGGGGGGGGGCACTATAATGATCTGTAAGCAAATTTTAAATCTGTGTCCACCTGTTTAGTACAACAGTATTAATGTATTAAGCTTTTGTAGCATATACAGTGCTACCTGCTGCATGTGGTCACGCCTTCTGCCAAGAAAAAGTGGCCACATACAGCAGATGACCTGTCACCACAGGTAAATTTTACACATAAATTGACTCCTATGTCTGAGCCTAGTGACCACAAAAAGCAATGTGGCTGCTCACTGCAGTGGTTCCATATGGCAGGTACCACTGTAATATGCCTCATTTAGTAGGTGGTGTCCATGTAGTTTTGGAATTCTTATCCAATATGCTGTAAGGCCTTTATTTGATGACTGGCGTACAAAGAAAAGCTTCCAATTTCAGCCCACACAGCACCTGTATCAGTCTGTGTTGATTCCAGGAATTGTTAAAATGGAATCTTCGTATGCATATTACATCCTGGTTTATTCCCAGACCACACTTCAGACCCATACTCCAGGATCAGCATTATTTGGGAGCGTCACACTTTAAAAGCTACAGGTAAGTTACAAACTAATCAATATATGTTAAACTAGTCAGTAATTACAGGTCTGGTATAAGGATCTATTCACCTGTGTGACCGGGCAGGTTTTCTTACATGTACTTCCCAGATAATGATATCTTGATGTGATAAACCCTACTCCCAAGATATTTATATCTGTCACTACACTCTATCTCAGGCCTACCGTGATAGAATTTGTTTTCCACATCATGCTCACTGAAGACTAGAATTTCTGCCCCACTTAGATTTAGTAGCACATGTACTGTGCCATTTGTAAATTCAAACAGACACCATTGTTCAGGTGTTTCTATAGATCTCCTGCTATGTCTGAGTACAGGATTATGTCATCACCATCTACGACTTAGAAAAAAGTATTTCACCAACAACAATACCTTCAGAGTTGCTAGTATCCATACATTTGTGCAAGGCATATCTTAAATATTCTGTCTAATCTATAGCATATCACTCCTCCCTGAAGGACCCCCAAAGACTGATTCCATAGGATCACTTACCGCATGTTTGAACGGTAAACCCTACCCTTTGCTTTTTCAAACATGCTGATGAGTACTTTAATACCCCCCCCCCATTAGCCACTGAAAAAAAATGTATATATATATATATACATATATATATATATATATATATATATGTTAGGACACGTCTCTTTTCCGAGTCAAAAGCCTCTTTCAAGTCAACAAAGCAGGTATATATGGGTTGTCATTTGATTGTCTTTTTCTTTCTTTTTCAGTTCAAGTTGATAAAATAACACATTATCTTATGTTCTGCAATTTGTTGAGAAACTACACTGAAAACGGTCATGTGGAGCAAAAGTGTAATTTTTGAAGTAAAGCATACATGTATTGTTAAGTGGTGTTACATATAATTTCCCTATGGTAGCATGTTACTGTTATTCTATGACAGTGGTTTGGACCATCTTTAGCGCCAGCCTTGTGTATTGGATTCATAAGTACGGTGGTCCCTGTCTTGAGAGACCACCCCTAGGGCACCTAAAACAGGTGGTCTTTCATTAGAGGTATTATAATAACATGGGAAAGATAGCATAGTGTTCTGAGAGAGCGGTCTTAAAAAGATATACGGTCTCTCATTGGAGGGGTCTTTCAAGACAGGTACCACTGTATGTATATAGTTAAAACAATGCTCTGCTTCCTGGAACTACTCCCTTGTCAACAGACTTTAGCCTATGCCATCAACACCAAATGCTTTACCAAACAATCAGTGTAACACAGTTGGAACTTCATCCTGTGATACTAGCATGCTTACATCTATGATATATTACACCATTATGCCACTGATCAGTATCTACCTTTTACTTCCCAGCATACATATTCTCTGGCTGTACCGGTATGTATCAGCTCACTTGTACAGTGGCATGGACAGCTCTCTCTCTCTCTCTCTCTCTCGTCATATTTCTGGTATAGAAGAATCATGCTGCTTTCCAAGGCAACCCGACCCTCACATCAACTGTTTATAGTCCATATCATGCTGTATAGTCCAACCCTGACATCAACTGTGTACATTCCATATTATACTGTATAGTCTAACCCGGACATCAACTGTGTACATTCCATATTATACTGTATAGTCTAACCCGGACATCAACTGTTTACATTCCATATTATACTGTATAATCTAACCCGGACATCAACTGTTTACATTCCATATTATACTGTATAGTCTAACCCGGACATCAACTGTTTACATTCCATATTATACTGTATAATCTAACCCGGACATCAACTATTTACATTCCATATTATACTGTATAATCTAACCCTGACTTCAACTGTGTATATTTCATACCATACTGTATAGTCCAACCCTGACATCAACTGTTTACATTCCTTATTATACTGTATAGTCCAACACTGACATCAACTGTGTACATTTCATATTATACTGTGTAGTCCAACCCTGATATCAGCTGTTTACATTTCATATAATCCTGTATAACACACAGAGATTTACTTCCCTCTTTACATTGTTCAGTCTTGAAAGCTTCAAGAAGAGCTCTCCACAAACAATCATAGCATGTTTCATACACATTATCACTATTGCTTTCCACAATACTACAAAGGAAGTGGTTCTTTATATTTCCCACCTGTGTCTTGACAAACACATCCATCTGCATGGATCATGGTTTGGATATTGGGCCCTAAAGATGCCTTGCAGCATAAATCACTAATATCTGGGCACTCAATCTTCCTTTTGATATTGATTCCCTTGGGATACTGCCTACACTCAAGTTCCACAAGATCAACTACATGTATGGCAAAGGACAGGTCAATCACCTCATGTAACAAGAGGAGTATCAAGTTAAGTGCACATTGCCCATTATATACCGTCAAGCCTGTCTTAAGGTACCACCAATGGGATTTGGCCAAAATGGTGCCTAGAAACAGGTGGTCCTTAAAAGACAGAATTTGGGGTCCAAACATGATCCAATTGCATAAACAAAAGAGCAAGGTGGAGTGATCCAGTAGCAAATCTTCCATAATGTTCACTATGTAAACAGTCTCTCTCTCTCTCTCTCTCTCTCTCTCTCTCTCTCTCTCTCTCCCTCCCTCCCTCCCTCCCTCCCTCCCTCCCTCTCCATATATATACACACACACACACACACACAGACACACACACACATATATATATATATATATATATATATATATATATATATATATATATATATATATATATATATATATATATATATATATATATATATATATATATATATATATATATATATATACATACATATATCATTTATTTGGTACACAAGAGCAGGTACATAAATCAGTGCAGTGCAAAAAATAGTGTGCATTAAATACATGTGGCCTTAGCAAACAGCTAATTCTGCTGTTAAGTGGTTTTGTGTAGCTATCAGGCTCAATGTATACACAACTTTTGAAACCCCTGGTGCTGCCAAGTGGCAGAGCGTGAAACTTCAATGCGGGGCGAGGGTCGTCAATGGTATCCACCAATTTGCATAGCCAGCAATGCTGAACACGCTCATCATTGTGGAATCAAGTCGATTGATTTATGTGGGAAATGGGAACGATTCCTATTGATATTGCAGCTATGTGGCCCTTGTAAGTTTACCTTAATGTCTGTAAATTTTTTAGAAGATATATATAAAGTGAACTGGTTATGGAATTTTAGGGTTAACTTTCACATGCATTCCTGTGGGGTGTTTGTTTATATGAGGTCATAGCAAGCCGCAAATGCCCATACTTCACTACTTTATTTTGGCCCATGTTTGGGATGGGATGTCTTCTAACTTGCTGAATCTATTAAAGTATTGAATGTTTCGTTCATGGTGTGAGTGTTTCCAATAAGGGTTCGAAGCAACAGCAACACTGAAAGCTATGATGTATTTGTGAGATAAAGTTGATGATGGATTCACTTGACATGCACAATGAGCTGACGGCTGGGGCTGGTAGCATATAGGTCATGCAACAGGTCTTCAGCGATTATTGCTGGCAGTGAGGGACAGCACAATGCATGTTACTTTTACTCTGTTATTGAAATGAAAATTATTTTCAATATTGATCAATCAAAAAGAATAACAAAAAAAAAATAAGGAAATGCTATGTCTGTCGTTCTTGGAAAGCCATCAAGTGCTGCTGCTGTTGTGATTACCCAGTCATTCAGCCATTTGTCAATGTAGCGAGAGCGATGAAACTAGATGGATAGAAACTTTGTAAACGTAAGCGTATCCTATTGCGATTCTGTTCCCCAGTAACCCAGGTTTCTTTTCACCTGACCTTCAGAATTAAGATGCCAGTGCAACTAATCAACTCTTCCACCTTGAACTTAATCGTATAATCGATTATAACGAACGCCAACACAGGCTACAGCTGCAATGTCTGTTCAATGTGTTGTACCACTTCCAGGCCAGCCTGTCTAACAAGCAAACGCCTCTCCCAAAATGCACCAAATTACTGCTAATTGCACTTTATTTCTAACAAAATAAGTTCATAGATAGAATCGATTGTTATTCATGGTCACCCTATTCAAACAAAAAGGTAGCACATGTCATATTTATAGTTGTTTCAATGTCTTTTCTGCATTCCCATTTACGGTTACGGGCATAGACTTGCATAGGACTTTCATGTGAGCGTCAAGGCATCATCCCCATTCATTTAGTATGACAGTGTGACCGACAGGTGGCGCTATGTTTCAAAAGTTGTGTATAGTAGCAGTACAGTGGCAACAGTCTCAACACCTGTAATGTTGAAGGCACCATCTGCTTGCCTGATGCAGGTTTTTTTGATTTGCTGGAAATTTCATATGCCAGCTGCTGGGCGTGTTAGACAGGTGGGCCCTTGAGACAGGTAAAAAGCAATGACAAATTGCTGGGAGGACCTGGGTCTAGCTGCTTATGGGAGGTAGACACAAGAGTAAACTGGACCATATAATCTGACCTGCTAGCTGACTGTGGCTTGGTTTTGTACAGTTTATTCAGGGCATCCATACAGCAGCATTTCTATTGGATCATAATGCCCAACACAGCCTTGAACCAAGTGACCAAGTGGGTCTACTTGTTGACCTTTCCTTCTTTGGAAGGAACCTCTATTTCAAGCAGGCAATTTGAAATGGACAGGATGTGATAACCAATCACAGCCAATGCACATCCTCATGTCATCACAACGCACATGCATTGCATGATGATGAAAGTTACCTGTGCATTTAAAAATGTCCCCCCACCCAGCGTTTTTTCGTTAGCTCCTGATGAGTTCATACAAATGAAATGGGTCAAACTACATACTTCCTCATCGAGGCCACTTGCACCGTCTCATAGCTCATTTTGTACAGTTTATTTCCATCAGTACCCCAAGAATACAAATTTTTCAGGCATCCCTGACCAACTGAGGTGTCATTTTGTCAATTTCTATGACACTTTTCTACCATTTAAATATAATAACTGCCTTGAAAAAGATGAAGTAACTCCAGGATTTCTCAGTCAACTTTATCAGCCACTGGAGTGTCTGAGATTGCTGGAAGGTCCTGTAGTTCTCTGGGATCTCATTGTGTCTGTTCAATCCTATTTGCATATACTTTCAATGGTAAACATTTAGTCCCTTCACAAAAAAGAGTCATCCTTCATTTTCATTTATTTTATGTTCTTTTTGTGCTGGCAGGTTATGATGGACTTGCAACAGTTGCCTGGCCAATGAATAAAGTACTCACATTTGCCTGACCAATGAATTAAGTGCTTCCCAAAAAAAGACAATGAGCATTTTATGCTCCTCGGCCACTTTGTTAAGTCTCCCTAACACACTGGACAACACCTTCAGGTCAATGACTCAGCAGAAAACGTAACCTTTCCATTACTGAATTCATTTTGACAGTGTTCATTGGTTAACTGATACCACTGCAGGCGTGCACCCTCTGACTGCGTTGGAAAAACCAAGAAAGAGGCCCCGCAGTGTCAGGTCAAATGAGACAAATACTTTCTGCCCATTAAAGTTGATCTCATGCCCCTTGAAGGCACTTTACTTCACAAACAATCACCCTGTGAATTCATCATAGGGAATCCTGGGTGGATTTCTCATGAATTATTAGTGGACCCTCTGCAGGAGACTAGGAAGCTACAGTTGTATTGTATTGGGCTAACTCAGGCCCAGCACGCTACCACTTTAATCTGATGTAAAATATCCGGCCTCTAATGTCATTATCATCAGCTTTGAGGGATGAACTGAATTAAGATAATTGTCGGTAGATTCAGTGGGAGAGCTAAAACTAATGTCACATATGAAAGAGCTAAACTATGCCAAGGCTGTTGATGGTTGGAGGCAAGTTGAACTATAGTTTCAATGCTTGGAGTATGAGGAACTGTTAAAAAAAATGTATTGGCCTGTTATATTCTGCGTTCAGCTACTGTGGTTACTACAGCATGTGCATGTATTTATGTGTGTACAGTAGCCCGAAATGCATATCTTGATTGATATGATGTTATGTCAAAAAGGTTTCTTTTTGAAAAAATAAAACAAAACTGACTTTCCCAATATAAAGGAAAGACTGGTAGTGGCTCCCTGCTGGGATCAGCCGGTGCATTTACTCAGACATTCTATAATTAGAACAACTCATGTTGTTCTTATACTGGCAGTGCAAAATACAACTTCAAACTTGCCACGGTGAGGCGTGATGATCATGCGCATGCCCAGACACAGTTACACTGGCCTCCTGTTGCTGTGGTAGGACACGCAATCTTGTACCTGAGACCTTTGGTCTGCCATTAGTTAGACGTCTGTGGTGTTGCCGGTAATTTCCAATTGTTGCAGGGGAATAGTGTTGGCACAGGATACTCTAGTGTTGGACCTCTACCCCCAACACAATACCTTGAACAGATTTTATCAAACTTGGATGGCTCTGAATCCACAGGTGGCCTGACCGTGGTGCATGTTCAACCATTTTTTCCTGCATTGCTTATCCTTCTTGTGGGGGAAACTATGAAAAGTAACCTCCTCCAGGGACATTTCGTTTTGTTGGTGTATTTCCTGGTGTCCGCAGAACAGCCTGGAACCTTGCAGTTGCACACAGGCATTTTGATGATACGACAACCAATCGAAGCCATAAGTTATCACCGTTTCTCTACCCTCTTCCAGCCGTGCATGAACTTCAATGTGGTGCGATGGCTGCCACAGCTGGCTATCCTACTTCCTGCAAAGTATCCTGGTGTTGAAAATGGGTACTAAATATACTGCAGCGGCAGTATTGACTTGGATAGGGGCTTGAAAACGGACAAATTATTTTGATTCAATGTATTCTTTGCAGTTTTTTTTCCTAGGTTTAACACTTGATGTGTTCAATGGAGTGGAAATAGCATGGGCAGGTGAGCTGAGACTACAAAAACTTCAGCATTAGACTGAGCAAGAATTCTAGCTCATCTCTCCGCAATATTAAGGCCGAAAGCCTCAATCAAGCATAGCTGGTGCATGCAATGTTTCTTTTGAGTTAGTTGCAACTCTCTAGTGCGTACTAGTCTCGGTGCAGTTGGAATGTATTCTAGTTTATGGACTTCAATATCCAGCCCATCATATCCTACTTGAGCAAAGTATCCACCCAATAGTTGAGTGGTCACTTTGTCACCTATGTGACAATACTGTTCCTTTAGCCTGTCTTTCAATGGACATTGTGTTTGTCCAACACATTGTTTGACACAAACTTTGCAAGTAGAGTGTAAATTAGGTTGGAAGTTTATCTACAACATCCTCTGGGGGTAGCATGTGTCTGCTATCACATCATATTATGTCACACTTTTCTATAATTTCCAGGATGATGAAGCTTGCAGGGTTTCACAGCTCCACAAATTTGTGGAGCCAATGCTACTCACTGATCTGCATGATCCGGAGATCGACAAAGCACACGATTCTGTTTCCCCGCATGATTTTGCAAGCCCGTGGCCAATCTGCCATTCAGTAAATAGTTCAGTTCACGCTGTCGACACACCTGTTTAATCTCCCTATAAATACCAGCAGCAGCTCTCGCTCTGCATACTGCTACGAAGCAATCGTACTGTGGTCCCCGCCATTTACACAGAAAGAGTTCAATCTGCTTCCATACCATTAAAGTGTAAAACTTGCAGCCAGTTTTCCCCAAACCGTCATTAAGCATGTGCAATACAGTTTGGTTAAAATGTGGCTGGTGAAAAAAGATAATTTCATAGGTTGACTGGTTGAAGACATTGGTCCCCGAAGTGTGAGCAACAGTGAGGAAAGGACTGTATGTCACATTTTTATAGCATCACCTGAGAATATTTCAAAAGACTTGGTTTGATGGTCATAAGACATATAATCAACATATTTTCTCTCAACATCAACAAACAGAAACAAAAAACAACTTGGAGCCACTGAAAGCTGGCTCTATGAGTGAGAACATAGAAAGGAATATCTAGTCATGCATCTGGGACCCAGTTCACCATTTTAGTGAAAAAAGTGCAATTGGCACTTCCAGTTACTATATACTTCTGCATGGTAATCTGACCTGCTTGGTCTACCGTGAAACTCCTCCCAACTGGAAATGATGATCTCAGGCTAGGCCTACTGAATTAACCATATCACAGTTTGTGACAGCTGATGATTTTTTTATCCTTGAGAAGAATTGCAGATTTTATGTATCACAGTTGAAATGGAAGGATTGCTTGTGGAAGGATTGCTTGTGGGAGGACTGCTTGTGCAAGGATTGCTTGTGGAAAGCTTCTGTTTAAAGCAAAGAAGTTGGCCTAGGCCTGTCGAAGCATCAATCATTGTGTGGATTAAATGACCGGTCAAGTTGCACCAAACTAGTCCACAGCACCATCTATTTATGTGACCATGTTTGCATCTGCCCACACCAAAGGTCAAGAGATGTTCCTTCTAAAAAGAACTAAATATTCTTTACAAAAATTTAAACCAGCCTATGACATCACTTGTTGGGGAAATTAAGTTATCTACACAGTGCATACATACATAGGGGCTTTTTTGGCATCGTCCCCCATACAGCTTTGCTGAATTGACTTGTTATCTATCTACAGGCTGATAGATGCACAAGATTATAAACGGAAACACTCTCAAAGTACACGAAACATAATTCAAAAGGTCAGGGTCTCCAATTCAGCAAAAGTAAGATTTCTTGTACATGTACATTGTCATTATAGAAATTGCAGGCTGAAGACATTTTGAGACATGCAACTGACTTCCCAAATGCTACATTTTCAGCTCGACCTACCTGCATGGCTCCAGCAATGAGAGTGACAGCAGCAGCGATGCCTGCCTTGTAGTGCATCAGCTCCCGTTCGTACTCCTCATTCGATACCGACGACTGCGTGGCATTGACATCTGGTGCTATGGTAGAGAGCGCTGTATCGTTGACGGTGAACACTGTGGGTTCTGCTCCCTGAGGTGACGCGGCTGTGGAAGGGACGAAGCCGTCTATGTGTTTCTCCACCACACTTCCCACCATGAGACAAATGACCGCAAAAGTACCTGTAACACAGACCGGTGTTTAAAAATGTTTAATAATGTTTAAACCATGCTTCCATTGTTGCTACCAGTGGTTCATTCTTCAATGATTTCAGTTAAACTACTGCTTATTTTCTGTTGTCTTTGGGTACCTATTTGTGGTAGAGGTACATGTACTTTGACCTTCAAAGATTTTTCCTCACTGTTTACGAAAAATTAAATGAATGAACTCGGCTGGTTTGAATCTGGATGGCTGTGGACAAGCATTTTATTTAAGGGACTGCTGTATGTTATAGTAGTGGTGTCACACACTCTAGTGGAGTAAAGGGACTGCTGTATGTTATAGTAGCAGTATCACACACTCTAGTGGAGTAAAGGGACTGCTGTATGTTATAGTAGTGGTGTCACACACTCTAGTGGAGTAAAGGGACTGCTGTATGTTATAGTAGTGGTGTCACACACTCTAGTGGAGTAAAGGGACTGCTGTATGTTATAGTAGTGGTGTCACACACTCTAGTGGAGTAAAGGGACTGCTGTATGTTATAGTAGCAGTATCACACACTCTAGTGGAGTAAAGGGACTGCTGTATGTTATAGTAGTGGTGTCACACACTCTAGTGGAGTAAAGGGACTGCTGTATGTTATAGTAGTGGTGTCACACACTCTAGTGGAGTAAAGGGACTGCTGTATGTGATAGTACCAGTATCACACACTCTAGTGGAGTAAAGGGACTGCTGTATGTTATAGTAGCAGTATCACACACTCTAGTGGAGTAAAGGGACTGCTGTATGTGATAGTAGCAGTGACACACACTCTAGTGGAGTAAAGGGACTGCTGTATGTGATAGTAGCAGTGTCACACACTCCAGTGGAGTTATGGGACTGCTGTATGTTATAGCAGCAGTCACTGGTAACTTTTTTCAGCGACATGTATGACACTCACTAGTAACTTGTTTTGGCGTTAGTGGTTGCGTTTCAGCGTTTCAGGGCAGTTCCCGGCATTACACAGCATTTGCCAGCATCGTACAGTGTTAGCCAGCCTTACAAATGCTGGGAAATGCCAACTAACACTGGGAAATGCCAAAATCCAATTAAGCCTTTTGGAGCTTGGCATCAGCCAGCATTAGTTGGCATTTCCCAGCATTAATCTGCGTTTCCCAGCGTTTGTAACGCTGGCTAACGCTGACGCTGGCAAATGCTGTGTAACACACGGAACTGCCCTGAAATGCCGAAACGCAACCACTAACGCCAAAACAAGTTACTAGTGAGTGTCATACATGTCCAAATCAACAGCATTGCTATTGATTTTGACATGTAACAGTTTGACATTGTACAGACTTCTGAATAATTTAGTATAAGTAGTTTTAAATATTATCTTATCCATGAGCATAACATTTGTCTCAAATATTTGTAGGTGTTTTATTGATAGTATCAGGCATATCAATTCTTGGGCAGTTTTTTAGCATAGCTATGACTATAGTTTGGTACATACATATTACCTGATCATGTTATGGCCTATCAATGTATATCTTCAGTCAATTGTAAGTGTTCATTTCTGGAGATTTTATGTGAATTTATTATCAATGAACTTGAAAAAATGAGAAATGCACAGCCAACCTCTTCACAAAATGAGTTTTCAAGAGTCAATTACATGTGCAGCTGGCTATGTGCCCTATTAAAGTATCAAATAATATATCTGTAAATTTGCTATAAAATATAATGGTCCTACTGCTTGGAACAAAATTCCCCTGTTAGTGCAAATGATGCCCTAATTATACTCATTCAAAAGGAAGTTAAGAGATCGTTTGTTATATGAAATAAGCAATTTTTTTTACACACACCCCTTTAAAAAAATGTTTCATGTTTTCCTCTATGTTATACAGCAATTGTGATCCAGCATATGATTTCTTATGTTGTATTCACATGATACCAGTGTCTCCCACCTGTTCTATTATTAATTATGGAGTGTATTTCTAGGGGATTCTTGTAGGCTCTTACGAGTGTCTGTTCCCAAATGTGTCATATTTGTAAACTTACTCAATGTACATGTGGAAACAAAATTAAATTCAAATTCAATTTTTTTTCACATTTAACAAAAAAAAGTGTCCACATTGCTAAATGAATCATACTCCAGCTTCTATAATGGTAACTCTAGCATGACCTGCAAAACTGCTGGCCCAGTCACTCTGGTACGAAATAAATTAAACTGACCATTTACACATCTCTCTACATTCTAATACTATATTGAACTGGCACACTCATTCTATATGCAAATATTCTTTTCCCACCAATATAAACACACAGAGCTTGTGCCTAACTCAATTAGCCAAATATATAGGTTTGCCAGAATAAACATACATGTACACTGTATTGATTCATCGTGCGTGGCTCGGCCACATTACTCTTTATCAGGTTCTTCGCTGTTTGTACATCCCCACTGTGAACTACAAAGGGATCAGGCTCCACCTGTGTCTTTGTATAACTAGATTTGTCCCCAAAGTATGCAACAGCATCTGACAACAAGCTTGGGACAGGGGAGCTCTCCGTCAATACAGATTTCAGGATAAGCTTTGATCACAGGGAGCAATAGATGGGCTGACAATGCATTTCATGTCCAGTTTATATTTCCTTGAATTCCTCATAAATGACTTTCTCCCTCTCAAAATAGAAATATGTTAAACCCAGCCCCTGCATGAAGTCAGTCTGACTTTAAACTCAGTCAAGAGCTTTCCCTGATGCACACCAAGGAAAGCTGTTGACCTCTAGGCTCATCTCCTCTTGATCGGCCTCATCTACAATTTTCATTCAAATTGTTTTTTATTACTGTGGAAAGTAGTCAAAAACACTGAAGAAGACGACATTTAACCAGCAACTGGTTTAGGCCATTTTTAAGGAGTATCATGTGACATGGCATTATACTTACTTCCTTTACTTGCTTATTTACTTATATTTTCTATTACTACATCTATTACCTTTTTTGGGGGGTGGTGGCTGTGGTGGTGGTGGTGGTGGTGGTGGGGGGGGGGGGAGTACTGAAAGGAAAAGGCCAATATCCTTGCAGACTTGGAAGGGCAGAAAATATCAAATAGTAGAAATGAAAGTTGAAGGCTATGAACACACTACCTTTCAATTAAATGGGGTCAGAAGTTTTTCAAATCATGCCTACATGTCCCCCTTGCCGTGTTGTGCTAATATGGGTGAAACCCACTTATTTGGGCACAAGGAAGTTGCACAACGGAGTAATGCATTGACTTACGGGAAAAAGTCGGGTCCTGGGACCTGCAAAAAAACTATGTTTAATACCCGGGACCCGTAACGGGTACCTGGGACCTGGGTACTGGCGGCAAAAAAAACCTTACTAAAATGAAAAACAGAAACATACTCTAGCTTGCTTTTATTCAGGTGCAGTATATCAAATTCCACCATTCAACATGTTGTCTATTCCTGAGAGAAAAAGGGGAAAATGACATTACACGTACGTATGCGTTCATTGTAGCTGGCCCAGCTCTAGAAAAGTTCATCTAGCATCGACTTTCTAATTTGCACAAAATACCCGTTGGTGGGGATAATGTAATTTTCAGCTGTACTTTTAGCTCTTGAATTTTCATTCAGATTCAGGAAAACTAGTATTCCTGCTCTTTCTGCACCCAGATACCTGGGCTTTTTGTTACTATGTTCCCACATGGTGAGAACACTCGCTCGCGGGGCATGCTAGTTGCAGGCGCTCCCAATTTGCAAGTTGCACATCCATCTTTTTTTTTTCAAAATGTTTCCACACAATGCTCAGCTCATGCTTTGGGCTTGCAGCCATGTTGACATATGAAGGACAAACAACTGTGATCCACGATCCAGTATTTAAGGGACAAAAAAAGTGAAAAACAGATTTTAGCCAATCAATTAAAGTAAACTCGTATTGGAAATGGCAACATAACAAACTGAGGTGCGCTAAAAGCAGGAACGAAGATCGGCAGTGAAAAAGGCAGAAATACACATAGACCTATAATTTGTTTATTTATATCAAAAGTATTCGGGCATTAAAAATTGGATTCGAGACCCAACTTTTTGGCATTTTGACAGGAGGGGGATCTTGGGTACCCGGGTCCTGAGTCAATGTCGAGGCACTGAGTAAAGCACTATAAGCCTATACCCTTCACATCTGAATGTTCTTGCTATACTCCACCATATTGGGATTAAACCATGAGATCTCTCATCAGGCACAAAAGGATAGACAGATGGATGCACAGAATAAAATATTTTTATATGTCCCTCATCTGGTATTAGAGGGGCATGATTATGGCAAAGTAGCTATAGATTTCAACTGCTTAAAAATTTGATGGTGAATTACATGCTTCCTCAATATGAGACACTCGTGTTAACTGCAGCCATGCTTTTGGCTTGTATTCCTAAACAAGAAAGTTCCCGTGAATACGAGCAAATCCCTGTGATCAAACAGACCAACATGTGTTTCTGTTTGCAAAAAAAACAACAACATGGAAATAATCAACTGGTTAAAAAGTCAGCCATTGTCTGCAAACACACATTGAACATGATATAAGAAAGAACCACCATCTGTTTGGTATACAGGTATTCTTTAATGCCACAAATGTTAAAAAGTACTCTTGGCGTGTCCAACAATACACCCACATCATGGTGGTGGATTGTCATGGTTGCCCCTCAACAGCACCATATATTTTGAGGAGAAATTAAAATGCATGCCTTGCATTAATTTTGCATCAAACCATACCATATGACTGACTGTTTAAACAAGCACCACTGCCAAGAACATGACTCAGCAAAAGAGGCAGCAATCTATAGTGAACATGGCAGCCATGTCCCGGTACAACCTGTCCATCTTTATCCATCACCAGTGCTCCATCATTCTTTTTTACCCTGGATATTACTTTTTTTTATATGATGAGCAGTGACTATTCGTGTTCGTTCTTAAATTAACAATTTGCAGTGTGGAAGAAGTAAGATGCATGAGTTTGCTTTGTTTCACTTGATCAAACAAAAAACTTCTTGTGAAGGAAATATCACATTCCCGAATGTAACTGAGTATTCATAACTATATTCCCACGTAAACCTGGAGTGCTGCACCTCACTTTTGACCACATAAACTCCAGGTCTGATTCAACATTTTCCTGGACATGAATGGCCTACACCAAGCACAAACCATCTCCGTGGGGAGCTGACCACCCAGGGTGTGTGCTATCCTGAAATCATCCTTTCTGCAAGTTTCTTCAAGGTTCTTTGAAAAAGAGGATGGCACTTGATATGATTGCTGTATAAACATACAGGACAACAAAAACACAGGACAGTGGGCAAAAACGAATCAGTAGTTTGTCAGCTTTCCAAAAAATGCATAGTTGGCGGCAGTTTTTATGCATATTGATTGTTTTGTGATAAAATCGTTACACGCTCCCTTGAAAGAGCACTGAGCCAGACGCTCATCCTTAAGTTCTTGTCCAGACTTGTCTGCAAAGACACTGAAGTGGAACACGCTTTGACATTCAGGTACCTTTTGGGCAGTTTGAGTGGCTTCAGCAGGAGAGAGACAGGCTACGAGGCAGTCAGGCTATGAGTCAGCCAGGCTCTTTTCAGCTGACAAGTCTATCATCGTAATTTTGAAAAATGTTTCTGTCCAAAATCCATTAAGAGAAAACAGTGGACATGAGCCGAACACTTTTCCGAACAAACCATGCAAAAGCACTCCGATGAAAATCGTCATCTGTTGCACAATATTAAAGTGTGGTAGTCTTGTCATCTGGTCATAAATTTCATTATTTTGATGTGACCTGGATTGACCTGGACTCTGAAGGTCAAATGTGGTGAAGTGTGTTCAATGTTCTCAAGTTTAAGTCTACCTAAAATATTGAGAAAATATTTCACCCAAGCATTCATTCCACTCAATCATCCAGTTAAGTTTTGTTCATAAAATTTTGCATCCAGTTGATCCACCGTTAAGATATTGTGTGCCCACACAGCCAACGTTGTTTACGGCAAGTCTTTCTCATGAAGATACTAACAGCTTTAACTGGCCTGTAAAAAGGCTCATCATGCACAGGGGACCACATTATGAGATGCAAACACATCAATAGAGTGGTCCCCTATTCTTGAATGCTCCTTCAAGTAAAGGTCATCCCCAAGAAAGACCACAATTTATCCCTGCTGAGAATACCAGCCTCTGCCTTCACGTTCTGCCCCTGAGAGAGGCCAACACTTTTACAAGGTTGGATTTTTGTCCCATGCTGGTGGCCGAATAAGAGAGGAGACGTTGTGATTAAAGAGTTCGTCTAAGCTCAGTCACATGAAATATAGTTTCATGCAGACTTATATAATAGTGAATCTTCTGTAATGCAAGAGAAAATTGATTTTGGGGTCATGGACGTGAAGCTACACAGGCCAGGTCATGCCATATTTTGCAGACAGCATTTCTGCAATAGATATACATGTAGATTAGTTAGATAATGCAAAGGGTTTTACCACAAAGCCCCAAACACCAGCCCAATCATACAAAGATTTGCTAGCCACAAGTCATTTTGTTGTATGTGTCAATGATGCTGCTAGTCTCCCGTCCTGATCCCATGGGAATCCTAACTGACCAGATTAAATCCCCGTTCTAGGCAACTATTTTCTGAAGGCTATGGCTACCCATACGTGCGGGTCCAGTAAAATTAATGGTGGCCATTGTGCGATCAGACGTGTAGCCAAAATAGTCAAAAATGTGATTTGCATCTGCAATGAGCCTACTATTCCAGGGAGAATTTCTTACGACTGTTCAGTCCATGCCTTCTTGCACAAATGTGCAGCAGCAAATCAGACAACTTATCTTGTGTAAAAATGTCGTATATGGAAATTCATCATGTGTAACATTGTTGTAAATAGGGGAATTCATCTTGTGTAACATCATGGTAAATAAAGGAATTCATCTTGTATTACATCATGGTAAATAAAGGAATTCATCTTGTGTAACATCATGGTAAATAAAGGAATTCATCTTGTATTACATCATGGTAAATAAAGGAATTTATCTTGTATTACATCATGGTAAATGAAGGAATTCATCTTGTAACACATCATGGTAAATAAAGGAATTCATCTTGTTCATATATTTTTTCATTATTATGTGGGTTGTCTTTGCTGAATATTTAGCTTCGACAAGGAGCCACTACTCAGAGAGACATGTACGGGTACAGGCTCCCAAACATGTTCTGAGTAGTCACCCGCTGAAGACCCTTAAATTAATTTGAACTAATACAGCCGATGTCAAAATTCTAGAGAAGAATGTGACAATAGTACTTCTATGTGTATATAGGTTAGACAATGACAGGTTGGCTTATGGAGTGTAGAGAGTTTGTAATATGGAATAGGGTGATGACTACCAGGTAGTGGTTCTGGATGAAAAGACACAAATACAAATACAACACTTGTGTAACATTGTTCCAAATAAAGGGATTTAACTTGTGTAGTATCATTGTAAATAATAATGCGTCAAATACCACTTGATTCCACCGGAATTTGCTAACACTCCCAAGTTCCCACAAGGAATTATCCCACCTAGAAAATCCCAAGAGACATGGAAACAAACCTCAGCGAAGGTGAGTAAAGCTCAGCTCATTATCTTGAAGGACACCCTCCATGAAATGCTCAAACCTGACCAGGCGATTGCCACTCAAGAACTTGCAAACCTACAGTATTGCTATGGGCCCGACAGACAGCAAAACTGTCAGCCACAATGGAAAAGAACATCTCTTTTCAAATTTAAAAAAAAAAAACAAGAACAGGATAAAGAGAAAACAATGACCATCAATTTCTCATGAAATGGGCACCGAGGCGAGACTCCTCTCCACGACGACCCGGAGGCAACGAGAATACTTCCCGTTACCCGAACTCCAATGCAGACAGACAAAACCAATGGAGCAGCATGGGCCATACCAGCAAGGGGAAGTTAGACAACTCCACCTCCAAGAGGTGTCAGTCCCTGAGAAGGAGAAGCACCCAACATCAGCGGTCCACCCCAGAGACAGGGAAGATCACCCCAGCCACAGGAAAGATTCACATTGCCAGGCAACCTCCAGTTAAGCTCCAGCCAAGCAGTAGCACTGACAAATTTGTTGTCAAGCCTCACCAAGAACAACAATGGTCACCAGGGTAAAGGACACAAGTATGGCCACCCCCAACCCAAGAAGACCCAGGCCCAGGGCAATGGAAGATACTAAACACTTGTTCATCACAGTTACAGTTAAGTTCAGAGTTGGATTTCTGTTCTACGTTGGAAGTTGTACATATATACCTATGACTTTACAAACTCTAAGGGACAACTTTCGTCTGACCCTCATCATGTCAATCAGTCAACAAATATTGTGACAGTGGCAGGCCAAAAGGATACGCTCAATGCTGAGACTCATTCAGATTCTCATCATGAACAGCAGAACCTGTCGAGTACAGTCCAACCTTTATTCAACCTGCATAGTGCAAAAGTTAAATACATTCACATGTTTGATTTTAACAATTCAAACAACGTCACAGACAATAGTGACCTACTTATCCCTGAAGATTTAATAGTCAATCGATCAGACTAGGAGCTTACAGAGTCACAGAAAAGAAGCCCTCAACACGGGTTTGAATTTTAGTCCAACCTCGAGAAAACCAGATATGGGGGAAGTTAACAGTGACTTTGAAAGATTTTATAGAACTGAAAAACTAAAGTGATTTTTTTTAAACCTTAAGGAAAGCCAGGGATCTCAAAATGTAGAACCTGTAGTAACTCCCAATGCCAATACCAGTCAAGCTTCAGATATAGACTTATCTGCCAAACCGATCAACTGACAAATTTTAAATACCAAGCACCTTCAAGCCTACTGAGGCTGACCTAAGGAATTCTGACTTAGAAGCTTTTTGCAGGTCAGTCAAACACAATCAGGCTAATTTCCAAGCCAGTTTCCAGGGTAGATAACCTATCTGGGCAAGAAAGAACTGGTCTTAAAGAACTAAGGACTAACTGAGATATAGTGATAAAAAAAAAGCAGATAAAGGCTCAACCATCATGACACAATACACAGATGACTACATAGCAATAGCTATAGACCATTTACCAAACACAGACCACTATAAAAGAATGGAGAACAATCTCACTTCCACACACAATGAATCAGTCAAATCAACTCTGCAAGACATGCCAGACAACAAATAAGTTCAAAATTGTGTAACTATTTATACATCATTGAACCCAGGGTACCCAGTATGTATTTCTTAGCCAAAATACATAAAAGCATTACAACTCCAGCTGTCCCCCCAATACTCAGTGCAAATGAGTGTTCTACAGGACATATATCAGCCTATGTTGATTTCTTCCTAAAACAACCAGTGAAGAAAATTCCTAGTTATATCAAGGACACTGCAGATTTCATCAATAAAATTGAGGCATTACCATCATTACCAGAAAATGCCTTTCTGGTCAAATTAGATGTACAATCATTGTACACTAAACACTCCAATAACTGAAAGCCTACACAGCGCTGCCAGGGCTCTGGTGCATAATAGAGTCCATACAGAAAAACCTGCAACAGCTGAGTTGATTGGTCTACTGCGACTTGTCTTCAACTGTAACAATTTTTAGTTCAACAGTGATCATTACCTCCAAGTCAGTGGTGTAATCAAATACACACTTCCACCACTGGACTGGTGGCGATTTATTGATGACATATTCTGTATATGGACACATTCAGAAGAGGAATTAACAGATTTTGTTGAATATCTAAACTCTTGTCATCTGACAATCAAATTCACGTGCAATCGATCAAAAAGCGAAATAAATTTTCTAGATACCACTGTGAAAATTGACTCACAGTGTTAGGCATGTACATGTACAACGCTCCATGTTAAACTCACAAACACTTATACTTACCTACATTTTAGGTCAGCCCATCCCAGACACTCCAAAACTGGAGGGCCATAATGTCAACTTTTGCGAATTAACAGAATTTGCAGCAAACCACACAACTTTTAAGAGAATTCCAAGAAAATTCTCAAGTATTATGAGAAAAGGGAAGACCCAGCTCACATACTTAGAGAGCCGAAAAGCAAAAGTAGACTCAGTCAACAGAGCAGATCGTCTGGCACCAAGCCAAAATGAAGAAAATAGCGATCAGCAAAACTTTTTCTTAATCACATTATACATCCCTGCTCTCCCTCCAATAAGAGGAATTATCCAACGAAATTGGATGATTTCAGAAGCCTCACGTCATGCTGAAACACTCATCAGCAGACCGGTCATCATAAGTTTTAGACGTCCACAACACCTAAGAGACCTACTAATCCAATCAAGAATTCAACACGCCAATGCCAAAAGAGAGAACCCAGCTATTTGAGGCAAAAAACAAAAACAAAAGAATGAATGTGATCCCCAGAATTGCAAATATTGCATTCAGCTCACTACATTAGGAAGCACAGAAACAAATGGACATACTGAGTCCCTAGGGGAGGTTGCTGTGAAAGCTCAAATTTAGTCTACTGCCTAATCTGTGAGACCAATCACAAACAATATGTAGGACATCTGGACCCAACATCCACTGAAGGACAGGTTAAGAGAGCACTTCTGTTACATTAGTAACAAAGTGACCACCCAACCACTGGGAAGACACTTTACCCTGGAAGGACATGATGGCCCAACCATTGAAGTCCATATTCTTGAATACATCCCAACTCCTCCCAGATTAGCCCGCAGCAGAGAACTGTATACTACAAACTCGGGAGAAGTACTGGATGCAACAATTAAGCCCGATTGAGCAATTCAGCCTCAATATCATGGGAAAATGAGCTCCCTTGCTCAGTCTAATGCTAAATTTTCATTGTCTGAGCTCAGTTTCCCATGTTATGTACCTCTCAGCTGACACATAAGGTGTTAATTTGAAGAAACTGCAGAGTTTAATCACTTTAGGAAATGTTTCTCTATATTTCCATGGTATTTAGAGCTATTGGAGCAACTACTCTGTTGTTCTAATTCTAACAAGCCCAAGATAAGCACTGGTTGACCCATATAGTCACCAAACTTTCAGAGTTTCTTTATCAGGAATATTTCCTTTTTTCAAAGAAAAATTCTTTGGAACAAACATTGTATCGAGCAGGAATATGCATGTCCAGCCATCATTGAAATGTCAACAATAGCATGTGTTTTACATAGCAACCATGGTGGCTAACCCAACATATATACATGTAATAGGCACACACAGTTTTTTTTCTAACAGCTCAGTTTCGTAACTGATGAGGAGATGATCGATATCTCTTAAACTAGTCTTATGTCAACAACTGGCCCCAACAAAAGCCTTTTCCTTCTATGGCCTCAGTTCCGTCAGATTTGCCTATCATTATAAATAAAGGATTTCATCTTGTATAACATTGTAAATGAAGGAATTCACCTTATGTAACACTGCAGCAAATAATGGAGTCCATCTTATGTAACATTGTATCTTCAGGTACAATACACATATAGTAAAACCTATTTTTGTTGTGTAATAGAATGCCATCCACCTGAACATTTACACCTTACACTTCATGCTCCTTTCTCATTTTATTGAATCACTTGCTGAAGGGCCACCTGCGTCTTCTGACACCTCTGTAAGTGTTTTGTCAGTCATAGCGCCTCTCCACACAGGTTCCATATTCTGATTTCAGCTGCATTTCTAAAACGTCTGCTTCCAGTTTCAAATCACTTCTACCTTTAGTCCTGTTATAATATATGTATATGCAACTGAGTCAGTTTAGTCCTGTTCATACAAGGCTCAGACAGTTTAGTCCTGTTTAATACCACACTGGGTCAGTTAAGCCCTGTTTATACCAGACTGAGTCAGTTTAGTCCGGCTTATACAAGACTCAGACAGTTCAGTCCTGTTTAATACCAGACTGAGTCAGTTTAGTCCGGTTTATACAAGACTCAGACAGTTTAGTCCTGTTTAATACCAGACTGGGTCAGTTAAGCCCTGTTTTTACCAGACTGAGTCAGTTTAGTCTGGTCAATACAAGACTCAGACAGTTTAGTCCTGTTTAATACCACACTGGGTCAGTTAAGCCCTGTTTATACCAGACTGAGTCAGTTTAGTCCGGTTTATACAAGACTCAGACAGTTTAGTCCTGTTTAATACCAGACTGAGTCAGTTTAGTCCGGTTTATACAAGACTCAGACAGTTTAGTCCTGTTTAATACCAGACTGAGTCAGTTAAGCCCTGTTTTTACCAGACTGAGTCAGTTTGGTCTGGTCTATACAAGACTCAGACAGTTTAGTCCTGTTTAATACCAGACTGGGTCAGTTAAGCCCTGTTTTTACCAGACTGGGTCAGTTTAGTCCAGTTTATACTGGACTGAGAAGTAGCTTTCCTTGATGCACTTCATCTGTTAAGCATGCAGACTAAAGAAAGTTGTTGGCTAAAGAGCTATCCTCCTCCAAGACTTTATTAACCTTTTTCTGGTCAAATTAAGACTGAGTCAACAGCTTGCCTCAGTGTGCTCTAGGCACAATGTGCCCAAAGCACATGAAGGAAATCTGTTGACCTGCGATAAATGATTGTGCAGAATATTTCTCACAAACCTTACACAAAGTTTTGATAGACCAAGCCAAATTTACAACAACAAAAAAGAAAAAAAAAAAAAAATGTGTAAGCAAACAACATTTGCACATCTAAAGATTTTGAGTAGGAAAGAATTAAAAAGATTATTTGATCAAAATGTTCACAAAATACAACATTCTAAACAACAAAATTAATAGGGTCTTTATAAGTGAACCATTCAACATTTGAAGCTAACAGATGTAGTCAGCCACTTTCATTGGCCAGGAAATACATGCCTCCCACCGCTCCATGAAGTGACCTTGACTGTGATACAAAGATTGCTTGTCTTGATATTTTCAGCAGTAAAAAATACACGTACTTTCGAAGGAAAACAGATCTGTGAGGCACATAAAACTATGTTTTGTTAACTTTATCCTGGTGCAAGCCATGATTGTTATTCAGAACTCTTGGATGCAGTGAAATGACAATCCACATGACACATGATCGCTTTGTGTATATATTGTACATGGCACACTGTAATATGAGTAGGGGACATATATACATCTTGGGCAAAGCTCATGAATGGAAAATAATGGCTGTAAGTCAACTGACTGAAAATATAAGACTAATTTGTTTGTTTTCTGCATAGAAAATAGATCTATTTGCTCTTTTCTGATGAATTTACTTTATGACCCTAACCCTGCTTTATTAGGGATTCACCAGACTGTTGCAATGTTAAGTATGTAGACCATACAGTCAACTACTTATATCACACATCTACCCTGCTATGCCATATTTATCCAGCACCTGGCCAGTCCACTCTTCTACTAAGCCCATTTTACTGGTAAGTCCTCCATCCTGGTTTTATAACATTGATTCTCCTGATTAACTCGATTTTCTTGCTAAGACTGTTCACTTAACCCATATGCACTCAGTTGATTTTCTTACTAAGCCAACTTTCCTGTTAAGCCCTTTTTTCTGGAGTCTATTTTAAGTTTAATCTTAGTCTGATACTGCCAAGTGACATTGCCCCCTCATCCCATTCTCCCGCATGATTAACTTTTTCTGGATACCATTTCCCACAGATATGCCAAAAATACCCATAAACTAAAACCCGGCCTGCTTTGTCATAATGCACCCTAATAAATAACCGACAACCCGTTATGTTTCAGCCACAAAAGGTGATCAAAAACATCATTCTGCTGCTGACCCCAACCCCCTTTGGAGGTCAAAGGTCAAAGAATGATCTCCCTGTAGCAGATCCATCATGAAGAGACTGCTATGACCCACAACCAAAATTGGCCCAACTAGTCAGGGAGGATTACAAGAGGCGGTCAGATTTAGATAGATGAGGTGTTCACATCTGTCCTTTTCCATGCAAATTTCCCCTGCGGGATAAAGGTGCCCAGATTTTTAGGGACTTAAGTCCTGCGGAGGATTCTTCAAAATGAGAATATTATTTTGTGATGTTTTCATGTTTTTTGTCTCTGAATTTATACATTTTTCAAGCTACTCACATTTTTTTTTGAGACATGTTAAAAGATGTATGACTATATCAGTAAGTGTTTTACACTGATTGAATGTTTAATTCTTGATAAAAACAGACTAAACATTTTGTGCCAGTGCCACTATGTCCCATTTTGTAATTTCTTCTTAAGCTACATGTATGCATCATACATGCCGTCTATTACATAGAACAACCAAAATAGCAGAGCAAAAACAATACAGAAGATAAGATGAAAAGCCTATGCCATTGTACTGACCACATGGCACTACAATCAATGTGACAAGTCCAAGAATATTGATTTTTAACCTCAATTCCAATATCACCATGGTCATAAGAGCCGTTATATTTTCACCCAATCATTTTGCCCATTGCTCTGTTTTCCTCCCCTTAAATAAAGCATGGTGTGTCCATGCAACGGAGACACTTGCCCATGAAAGACAGTGTCTTTTAAAAACCACTCTTTGATGTTACTTAATTGTGTTTCTTCCCTTAACTTGTACTTTAAGACCATCCTCAATTCCAGACCATCTTTCACGGTAGTAGGGACACTCAACCCTTTCCCCCTTGAATTAAGACTGAGGCAACAGCTTTCCTCAGCATGGGTTGGACCATGCCGAGGAAAGCTGTTGACCTGGGTCATGTTGTCTTGACAGGTCTCATCTTCAATTCTCAGTCAAATTGTTTTTCATTGCTGTTGAAATCAGTTGAAAACGCTGAAGCAGATGACATTTGACCACCAGCCGGTTTTGGCCGGTTTTAGGGGGAAAGGGTTAAACAGCAGGTACCACTGTATTTCCATCAGCAGTGATGCAAACCATCCCTCATCATCAGGGAAAGTCTTTTAAATTAGCCATTTCCAGCATTTGTCCTGCATCAGAATTTAGAATTTTCTTCTATATTCTGTGCTATATATTGTTGCTTTTTTTTATCTGGTTGTCCCTGAAATGGATTTTTGAATGTTGGCGTCTTTGCATTTGACTCCTAAGCAATGCACCTGTCAGTCTTCCAACCCCAGAAATTATCTTACACCTGTACATTTTAATCCTGCGAAGCTTGTACCGCAAAAGCCTGCATGTCTCAAAAAAAGCATTCACTCAATAAAATTTCCCCTGGTACTGAAAAATCCCTCTTGCTGTGAGAGACCATCTACATCAAACTGTATGTGTTTAACACCACTGTAAGGACAGCTCATACGACTAGAGAGCTACTTTAACCCTTTAATGCTAAAGAAAAAGACTAATATGACCCAATCAACAGCTTTCTCTAATGCAGAATGGTCCCTAAGTGCCGCTTACCTTCATCAAGGAAAGCTGTTGACCTGGAACATGCTACCCTGATGAGTATTATCTACATAACTCCATAAAACTGTTCATATTCATGCAAAATTGAAGTAAAACGTTGAATCAGATTTACATGTTACATCTGGGCACTCTGGGGTGAATTGCGTGGAAATGGCTTAAATAATTGAAGGTTAGCATGCTTTGAGGCACCAGGCTACGGAGAGGCCAGTCACTCTGAGTGACAACATTACCCACATTGGATGCTTCAGTTCATGATAACCTGTCAAGGATGACAGAGTTGTTATCCTGTTAGACGCCACTTTTTTATATCTATTTTACAGGTAGTCCCTTAAGTCAAATTACACTGTACATAGCGTGAGCAGTAAATATTGATGTAGAGTACTTCTTTAGTGTCATCCACATCATAAATTCCAAATTATCCCCCCCCCCCATTTTTCCCACATTACTGTGAACATGTAGAGTAGGTCTTTCCTCTTGATAGACAAGTGTGGTGACTGAGCACCTGCTTTTAATATCACATTTATGAGGGCTCTACTGCTATATTCACCGTGTTATTTTCCCTCCATTAAAAAAGCCTTATGTGACCACTTTTGGACTTTTCTTGTGGGACTGGTCTTTTCAAAGAAGGGCTACTACCAGTGTCAAAGTTCCTCATAATGGCAATGGCTAATTTTAATAGAATGGTTGCAATGACCTTAAGGTTCCCTCAGCCAGTGTATGATGACCCCACAGACCAAGGCCTGTGACCATAGTACCGAACTATTTGAGCATTAAAACAGGCTATCATTGAAAAATTACATGAACTGTTGGTCTAACTACTTACACCTCACCGGTCTTAACTCTGGCACCCAGGCTTAACAAACTTCGAACTTACAGAAAATTCAAACAAGAATTTGCTTTAGAAAATTATATATTGCAAAGTCCCTGTGATAAAAGACGTGAACTGACCAAACTCAGGATCAGTGCTCGGGGCCTACAGATAGAATTGGGAAGATTTAGTGTTTCTAAGAGTCCCGCTGATAAATGCCTCTGTAAAATAAGTTCAAGTGGAGCAATAGAAGATGAAATGCACTTTATCATGCACTGTGAAATTCTGTCCAAAGAAAGACAACTTTTATTTGGTAGTCTTGGAGAATTCACTGACTTTCATAACCTTTGTGTAAATGATAAATCTGTTTTCATCATGTCATACCATACGGGCGACAGAAGTGTTGAAACAGGTCTTGAATTTTGTCAATTCAGTGCATGCAAGCCACACTGTAGCTGTATCTAAAATTTAATATTTCTAATGTGGATGAATGACCTGGTTGCATTTCAACCATATCAGGGTACATCATAATAATAACTGAACTGTCCGCCAGATGTCGCCATATTTGGTGCCAGCCCAATGGGACACTTTCTCACTCTGTCCCGGGCCCGAGTACACCAGAAGTTCTGAGACGGAGCTAGCCTCTCATATGGTTAACGTTAGTTTTGTAAGTTATTTGCACACTCTATAATATATAATCTATCTTCACAGGTGACCATAAGTCACCCCACTATTGTAAATATGTTATTTTATTTTTATTTATATTCATATTGTCGGGCACATGTCCATGTGTATTGGATCCAATAACAATAAAAAACTTGAAACTTGAACCTCCTCAGAGAATTTTATTATACCTCGATCTTGACACCACAGGTACTAAGTTACAGCTTGCCTGTGGGCAACTAACCAGGAAGTGAGGTGTCTTGTACGATACACTCTTTTCTGTCAAACATGTCAACAGAGGCTGGTATATTGTATATGTCCGCATTTTTTTAACAGCCCTGGTCTACCCTCTTATGCTGCTAGGCAACAGACCTATGCCTCCATCATGACGAGGGCATACTGGTTGGGTATCTACAAATGATACAATTTCTTCCACATAGGTGTACATTTACAAAAATATCATGCTTCTTGCATGCTTGGGAAATTTGCAAATAACAAGTCTTAATTAAGGGAGTGGTACACTTTTACAGCACTTTACACAGAAAACACAACCTTGCTCCAAATATGTCCTTATGTACACTAGACTTCTTATTTGAAATCATATGAACTATATATTTCTAAAACGGTACATTTGGCTTCAGATATAGAAAATAATAAAATCTCTGTAAGTGTTAAAATATTGAATTTTATTTGCTTAATTGAAAAACTTTAGTTAACCTGTTTTTGCAGAAAAACAAACAATAGTACAAACATCCCTAAATGGGAAACATTATTTTCTTATGAGAAATGAAACAGCACACTTCTAGTGGCAAAACACCAATTTATAGGATGTTTAAATGAAAACAAAAATTCTAAATTGAAAAAAAAATAAATAGACAGGCATAAAATTGGAACCAAGCCCTTAAAAAAAATAAAAAAAATACTGTGTTGGAGAACATTATGTGTTCTTTCACTTGATACTCTAAACTATATCTGATTTTTAAATTTTAAATCCACTTTAAATTTTATGTAATATTTTAGAATTGTAATTAAAATTTAATTATATCAATAGTAATACCACAACTTTATATTCAGTGCCAGAATCAAACTAGATGTTGTGTTTTCTTTCAGAAAATATATTCTTTTTAGGATATTCGATTGTAACCATGGGCAAAAATTTAACATTTAATACATGAGCATCATAAAGTATACCATGCCTTTAAGCTCATTCCTTTTTCATCTTGTTACTTTTGCGAGAGAAACACATAGGATGTACATTGTTGCAGTCCTTATTAGGATTTCCCTTGGTTTATACAAGTGGTCTACCTGCAACTGTTTATTTTACAATTACTGGGACTGAATATAATGCCCCAGCTTGTTTCCACTTCAGTTAAACATTGGCAGATGGTTTGACTAGGAAAAGCTGTCCAGCTAGAAACGGTACATATTGGTTCAGGGGTAAGTCAAATTGTTCTTATCTGAACCTGTACTATGCAAATTTGGTAATTATGGTTTGTTTGACAGGTATTCTCCTTTCATATGAAATTCTGCATTTATAAGCAAAACTTCACATATTTAGCTAATTCATCGATTGCCACGTTCATATTTATTCATTATTATGTGGGTTGTCTTTGCTGAATATTTAGCTTAGACAAGGAGCCGCTACTCAGAAAGACATGTACGGGTAAAAGGCTCCGAAACATGTTGAGTAGTTACTCACTGAAAACCCTTTAATTTATTTGGGCTAATACAGCCTATGTCAAAATTTTACAGAGGAACGTGTGCAATATGGACGATAGTACTTCTATGTAGGTTAGACCGGGACAGGTTAACTTATGGATAGTAAAGAGTTCGGACTGCGGAATAGGGTAATGACTATTAGGAAGTGGTTTTGGACAAAAAGACACAAATACAATATCGTGCATACATGATACAGGTACAACAATCTGTGTTCTTTTCAACAGGATAAGGGTGCAGAGCAGGGCATCAGTTCATATTAATCTCACCTGTTGGGTCTTTCATAAAATTGATGGAAGTATTAAAGAAGTGATCTCTACTCCTTGTTAACCTAATAGGTTTCTGGCAAGATTACTATGGAATCTTGGAACTGAGAGCCAAAGATGAAAGATATTGACTTAATTAGTCCGCTTTCCACAATCTCAGTGAAACCCAGGCCCTGTCATGACTGTTTACAGGTACATGCACTTTTAACCCTTTTCTGCTTAGCATGTACTGAAATTTTTGGCATGTAATGGTCTCTTGTCCCATCATTCCACTTGTGACAGCCTTCATTTCTGAGTCTCTTTTTTCCTTTAGTTCTTTAAGTGCCACATTTTGGACTGAGTCAACAGCTTTCCGTGGGTTGCTTTGGGTGCATGCTTTGGGTGCTATGCACCCAAAGCAACCCAAGGAAAGCTACTGATCTGGACTATTATATTTTCTATAACTACAAGCATGCTGGTACTTGAATAAGAGGTCTTTGTACAAGGGAACATGAATTTGGCATCCTTGTTATATTTAGTTGCAGCTAGCACTAAAGAGATTGACAGTTCATGTGCTGAAAGTTTCTGGATGAATTTTGATCATGATTCAGACCCACCAGAAAAATGCAAACCAAATCAAAGGTCTTGTATGGACACTTCAACATGCACAATATACCAAGCAAAACTGGGGATCTACTTTGTATAAGCTAGCAACATGTAATCAGACTATGCAAAAAATTTACAGCTTTTAATTTAATATTCAAATGCATAAGATACCCACAATATATAACTTGTCTGATCAAAAGACAGGTGAGAAGTTTTTGTACACAAGTTTTTGGCCTTGTGAACTGTTACATTTAATATTTTCATGGATATGCATTTTTTTTTAATAAGTTTTTTCCTAGTCAGAATAAGATTGAGTCAGTAGCTTTTTCTGCTGCCCACACCCTTCCGCCATGCGAAGGCAAGCTATTGACCTAGAGCATGTCATCATATCAGCTCTTATCTACAATTCACAGCAAAATAATCTCAATACCATAGCATTTAATTTTTAAAAAAATAAAACTGGCATTAATTTACATTTGGGTGCTTTTAAGCAATTTGATTGGGAAAAGGTTAATAATGTGAGTCAACTCCCAATGACCCTTAACACTTACATACAAAGAAGATCATATCCGTCAAATTTAGATATATGGTCTCAAGGGACCATCCACAAAACCTGTGAAAAGTTAATCCCAGAGGAATCAAAACATGTTGGTGTTTGGCAACTGACGTTGGTCCCCTGTGACAGGTGGCCACTTGACAGAGGTGGACTGGAATAGGTCTCAAGACTGAATGAGTTGGTATTTTGTCACATAAACCAAGCAGCAGATTATTCATCAAAAATTGGATGTGAGAGGGTTAATTCCTGTGAACCAGTGACCACAAAAACGTGCCACTTTGAATCGATTAACCACAACAAATATCTATATCATTTCCTGGCCTTTGTCAGATTGAATCCATACACATGCCAGAAGGTGGTAAGTGGGAATAACAATAATATTCACACACAAGACGATCACAAAACAAACCTGAATACCAGAACAAAAATGATTCTACATGATTTCGACAATCAATACTAGTCCTTGACTGTGAATTTGAATGAGTCAATGAAGTTCTCTCATTTTTTTATTGCGTTATCTTGTTTAACCCCTCACCACCCATAACAGGCAAAACTGCATGCTGGTCAAAATGTTGTCTTTTTCAACTTTTTTATCTGATTTTTTTTTTTCCAAAAGAAAACGTGACCCAAAGTCCATAAGGATAGCATGTCTTGGGTCAAGCTTTCCAAGGTTTGGATTGGGTGCTTAGCCTTAAGCCTCGCCAAGAAAAACTACTGTATGACTCTTATTTAAAGAATACATGGGTTAAAAAAAGACCGAAGAAGTAAATCCACGGTTAAGTGACACTGATGTTCTCACCCTCCTCATATTTATTTTAAATAATGCACCATCTTTTAATTTCTTTTCAAATGACTATGTTTTGCATTTAAGAACAAAAACAAAAACAAGAGGCCCATAGGCCTAATGCTCTGCTGGCATTGTGTCTATATTGCACCTGTTCATTTCAAAGTTGTGAGTCCTCAAGTGGCTTCTGAACATATAAAGCTATGTACATTTAATGTAAAAATTGTTCACCAGATGGCACTTTGCTCCACATGTACTCATAGCTTATTTGTGCAACTCCTGTGATGAATAGTGTGGCATGTGCCAAGACAACAATGAGTGAGTCCTTAACTTTATGTCCTCAGTGACCTTGGGACAGAATATCAAGGACAAGATTATGTAATACAAGAGGCCCATAGGCCTGACTGGTCCTATGCTGACATTGCCATTGAAGTCCAAGCTACACCCTACCATTACAAAATCACCTCTTTCAACTTTACAGGCATGGTAACCTGACAAAAATAGATCAAGGTCACTGATATTATATACCATTCTAGCCTTGGACATGGTCTATATATCATATAAATTTGGCAAATCTAATCCAATTATTTTTCAAGATATGGCATTTTATATCTTAAAATACATTTTGGCTCATAATTTCTCCCAAATTATAGGTGGCGCCACTAGTATCATTACCAACTTAGACTTTGATCTACCCCACAATCCCACCAAATTTGGTGAAAACCTGCTTAAAATTAAAGATGCTAGAGTGTTCACAAGATTTTTCGTATTTTGACCCCTATATTGCATAATATTCTAGGTGGTGCCACCAATATAAAAAAGAACCTAGATTTTTATACCCCCATAAGTCCTGAAAGTTATATTGGGCTAACTTCAAAACTGTGGACAGTACTGCAGTCACAAGATTTTTACATTTTGACCTGTATATTACATGTACATAATACTAAAGGGGCAACACAAACATTGATGTTGACAAAGATTTTTATACACTTTATAACTCCCAAACATTATACAGCCTATCTCAAGAATTGTGGGGTGCAGAGCATTCACAAGATGACCCCAATATTCAAACTGGCCATTTGACCTTGACCTTCAACTCGGATTACAAAATTGTTATGTTCAAAATATGCATCCTACATCCAGCTTTCCATATATAGTCTGTTTGTTCAAATCCGGTCATAACTTTTCGAGTTATTGAGGAAAAATAATAAACTTGGACAAGCACAAAACTCCATAATTACTGGGTCCCAGTGACCCAAAAAGCAGATCAACAAGTACAGTTTTATGTATTATGTAATCAAGTGCAATTTTGATCTGGAGGCTCAATTCTCTTTGCTGTTGATGTCCAAGCTACACTCTGCCATTACAAAATCCCCTTTTCAACTTTACAGCCACGGTGACCTCACAAAAATATGTCAAGGTCACTAATATTACATAACATTCTACCTTTGGCCATGGTCTATATATCATATAAATTTTGCAAGTCTAATCCAATTACTTTTCCAAATATGGAATTTTACATCTAAAAACACATTTTGGCTCATAATTTCTATCAAATTATAGGTGGCACCACTAGTATCATTAGTGACTTAGACTGTGACCTCCTCCACAATCCCATTACATTTGGTGAAAATCTGCCCAAAATTAAAGATGCTACAGTGTTCACAAGATTTTCACATGTTGACCCCTATATTATATAATAATGTAGGTGGCCCCACCAATATCAAAAGTGGCCTAGATTTTCATACACCCTGTAAGTCCTGAAAGTTATATTGGGCTAACTGGAAAACTGTGGACGGTATTGCGCTAACAAGCAAAAGTTTACAGACATCTCTAGTATGATACACTTATGCAGAAAAACATGACCCATATTTATAAATATCAAACCTAACAATGACAGCAAAGAGATTCCAGAGTTACCAAAGCATCAACATTCATCTTGGATGGACAGACATGAGTGGTCGCATAAGCTCTGCGACCTTTGGTCAGCAGAGCTAAAAAGACAAAAACCAACCCAGGGGACAGTCCCAACATGAAGTTTAACAATCTTTTGAACATTGACAATGAAACTCCAATGAGAGTTCACCTGCCTTTAAGGACCACAGTTATCAGGTCCCTTGTTCTATCTTATCCATGTTAAATGACCTTTTTTGAGAGACCAACTGCTTTATGTGACCTGTTTTAGACCTGCCCAAGGGGTGGTCTCTCAAAGAAGGAACTACTGTACTGGTAAAGTCATACTGGTATGGTGTGGATGCACAGTTGGCGGAGCCGCAACACGCTCGCCTTTCACCTCTGCAGCCCGGGTTCGATTCACGGCCGGGGACGCATGTGAAAAGAATTCCTACCACTCTGACTGTGCACGGTGTTTTTCTCCTAGTCCTTTGGTTTCCTCCACCAAACATGTAGGTAGGAAAGTATACGCCACGATCTGTGCCATGGAGAGTGATTAATACAGGCTTGGCCTGCTTCAATATCCATGTAAAAGATATGGGTCTATACTCTTACTGGTATGGTGTGACTGCAAAAGGGTTAAAAACCTTGCTGGCAACAATTCAAAGAGAGTCAGTTACCTCTTTGATAAACAGAACAGTATCAGATTAAGTAACATGATTACCCTGTGTGGTACATCCTGATCACCACAGCATCAAACGCTTCATGGCCAGCACAATACGCGGCTCTTCTAGCCTGTGCTACAGTTTGAATACAAGCTAAGTGTCTTATACCTCAATCAACTCTTATTGATTCAATATACTTTTTGCGTCCATCATTATTAAATACACATATTGGGATGTTTTATGCTTATGAATTGAGCAACATATGGTCATTTAAATTACATGCATTTATTAGTTCATATGCATGGAGTTGACTTATTTACAAATAAGATGACACATTGCTGTTGCCACAGCTATACAGCTGTTGTTCATAATTGCTGCAACAGCTTTAGATGTTACTGCTACTGCTAGTTTTGGTTAAGGTATAGCTATTGCCGCAGATACTGCTATTGTTGCTACAGCTAGTGCTATTGTTGCTAAAGCTACTGTTATTGTTGCTACAGCTAGTGCTATTGTTGCTACAGCTACTGCTATTGGTGGTACAGCTACTGCTATTGTTGGTTAAGGTATAGCTATTGCCGCAGATACTGCTATTGTTGCTACAGCTACTGCTATTGTTGGTACAGCTAGTGCTATTGTTGCTACAGCTACTGCTATTGTTGGTACAGCCACTGCTATTGTTGCTACAGCTACTGCTATTGTTGCTTCAGCTAGTGCTATTGTTGGTACAGCTACTGCTCTTGTTGCTTCAGCTAGTGCTATTGTTGCTATAGCTACTGCTGTTGTTGCTACAGCTACTGCTATTGTTGCTACTGCTACTGCTATTGTTTTCTTCAGCTAGTGCTATTGTTGCTACAGCTAGAGCTATTGTTGCTACAGCTACTGCTATTGTTCCTACAGCTACTGTTGGTACAGCTACTGCTATTGTTGGTACAGCTACTGCTATTGTTGCTACAGCTAGTGCTATTGTTGCTACAGCTACTGCTATTGTTCCTACAGCTACTGTTGCTACAGCTACTGCTATTGTTGGTACAGCTAGAGCTATTGTTGCTACAGCTACTGCTATTGTTGCTACAGCTAGAGCTATTGTTGCTAAAGCTACTGCTATTGTTGGTACAGCCACTGCTATTGTTGCTACTGCTATTGTTGCTTCAGCTAGTGCTATTGTTGGTACAGGTAGTGTAATTGTTGCTACAGCTACAGCTACTGTTGCTACAGCTACTGCTATTGTTGCTACAGCTACTGCTATTGTTGCTACAGCTACTGCTATTGTTGCTACAGCTAGTGCTATTGTCGCTACAGCTACTGCTATTGTTGCTACAGCTGCTACTATTGCTCCTCATGGTAATTTCTTCATATTAATTCTTCAGGTATGCATGCCTCTTTCAGAAATCCTCTCATGGAAAACAAATTTTTCACAGAGGCATGAATTTGGATTCCGATACAACATATAATGTCACATATAAGCCTTCAATTTCAATGGAAAAGTTGACCAGCTCCCTCAAGTGTGCCAAATTTTTTTTCCTGTAGTATGATACATGTAATGAGGTCAAAAGACCAAAACGTCTGTTCAATTCCTCTCAAATTTTCAGACTGCACCAGGGGTAAGTATGGCTCCAGCCATGGTGTACCCACTTCCCCAGGTTGTTAGGTCTGGAGTATTTCACCTGCGTTGTACCTATCTCTTATCCAATTACAGTTGAGAGTGACCAAATCAATCCATTTCTTGTACTTTAATTATGGCAGACTTTGATGCATTCCATCTGTCTGTGATCCAATTCAAAAGGACCCATTCTGTCCCATGATGGGTTTCTGCCGCCATTTGGGGGTGAGGGGAAGGGCCATGTCTATATTCTCAGCATATTGATATTTCCATATTCAATGCAGCCCTGAGAAGGCTGGATAACATAACATTAGCACCTGTGGCCCTTCTCTTTTGATGTACATCATAATTGGCTTAAAGTTCAACCAATAAGTCAGGTCTAAACACAAGATGGACATGAACACTTGACGCAAATTCAAGATTGCATTTTATATTTGTTCAAACTCCAGAATATGAAGACAAGAGCAACAACTTGTGTGATTTATGATCTTTCTACACTATGACCACTTATTCAGTGTATTAGGTAGGACTATGAAGCAACAACTGCAGCAGAATCCCTTTAAAAAGTCTCGATCTTGACTCATGACACTTTCAGTGTCACTGTACAAGCGTCAATACACTGCAGAACTGATGCACAGAGTTGACCAAAATGGAAGGAATCACTGCTTTAATATTTTTAAGGTCAAAGATAGAATTTTGGGATATACCACGTTGTTAGCATACGACACAGAGAGCCATGCCCTCCCCCAAAAGACAGGGTGGGGTCTGCTGATTTACATACAGTGGTCCCTCTTTTGGGAGACCACCTGCCTTTTGTGACCATTCCATTGTGCAAAAAATTGTCTTGTAAGGATAATTTACCTCTTTTGGGAGACCACCTGCAGAACCTGACTATAATGACCACCCAAAATGACCCCCAAAAGACCATTTATCTATACAGAAATTCCCCATTTCAGACAGATAGCCCTTGCTGTTTTTGTAAAAGATTGGTAAGATAATTTGTCAGAACCAGTTTACAAATCCAAAATATGTTTATGATACAAATACATGTACATGAATGAACACATGACTGCAAGATGGAATAGGCTGTAATAAGTGCACATCAATAAAATTTAAATCTAAACTGTGGAGGGGAATTCAAAATAATGGTTGCTTGTTAGGCAGGTGGTACAAGAGTTGAACCTCCTTTGGGAGACCACCTGCTTTATGTGACCACTGCTTGGATTACACTAGGGGTAGGCTCTCAAAGGAGGGACTACTGTACATGGATTTCTGAAAGAGCCCTTTCCCGTCACAATCACATGCATCATTTCCCATGTACCATTTAATGTTTCTCAGAACTTTAACGCTAACCGCTTACACCAAGCAGAAGTGGCTGTTGGTCGGAGACAAATGCCATTTACTTGCAAAGCAGCCTGGTGCCTTCCAGCAAAGGCCTGCAGTATCTTAACATCAATATCAATGCGACCCATGAATGCACTTGTGTACTGCCAAACCCACCACCCTGCTATTGGCTTAACCTCACACTACTTTCAGACCTTGCACTTTGCCGCTTGGGAAGGCTTCATGGAACCAGCAGTGCATCGCTACTCAAGACAGAACGTTAATTGTCCAAGTTGTATAATCACAAATATGTGCTGAGCTACTGGCAATGTGGTGATCTCAGTATCTCACACTTTCACAGGGTTTGTCTATGCAGGTAAAAATGTAGTCTGCTTCAATTATTTTTTTTATATTTTGAATGGGAATTAAAAGGCAATAAGAGATTGCTGGCTCCATGCCCCATTTGCCTCATTTATAACCTCGCTAATCACAGGTCTCACTTTGGAATGACTGTGGTCGATGAAATTAGACTATCACCATGACCTAGATACTTGACCTAATGACCTACTTTTATGCATGAAACACTCTTGTGTCCAGATACACAGGTGTGTAAAGTATCATGATTCTAAGTCAAAGGACAACAGAATAGGAGATATGCATATTAATTTCCCGCCACAACTGCATACCTGATTGCCTTGTCTCGCTTGGCGCGATATAGCGAGATACGGGTCGGTACCTGTGGGGACAAGCGGGATATGACTAATATTTTGGAAATAAAGAATATTTGCTAAAGGCAGATGAAATTTCTTCTTTATATATAGTTTGGGAAATACTAGATGTATACCAGTTTGGCATTTGGGAACATAAATTTCTCAAAAAACGCTAATTTTGTGAGAAATCAACATATGCCCTCTTTGTGACAGTGAGGTGACCCGCACGTCCCCTGTGATCGCCTGGCATCAAACCCGTGTTTTGTGGTGGGAAATTAATATGCATATGGCCTATTGCAGATACTTGACATAGTGACCTACTTGTCTTTCATGACACACCTTTGGGTCAAATTATGTGTGTGAAGTTTCATGAAACTAAGTTAAAAAGTAAAGGAATTATAGCACTGAGACGATTTTACAAGGATATGTCACTGTGACCCAGACATTTAACCTAGCGACTTACTTTTGGTTCATGACACACTTTTATGTGCAGATGCATCTGTGTGTAAAGTTTCATTAATCTAAATTAAATTGTAAAGGAATTGCCCGGACACGATTTGACAAGAACATGTCACTGTGACCCAGATACTTGAACTAGTGACCTACTTTTGGTACATGACACACCCTTATGTCCAGATGCACCTAAGTATAAATTTTCATTAATCTAAGTTGAAGGACAAGAGAATTATAGCCCAGATACGAATAGCGGACGGATGGAAGCATAAACGCATTGAAAAAGCGATTACTATATGTCCCTCCTCTAAAAGGAGGGGGGGGGGAATAATAACAGATGAAAACTATCAACATAACACGTGCCAGGTCAACAGATTTCCTTGGCATGGGCTGGGTGCATAGTGTTTCGATCATGCCATGGTCAACTACTGACAAATTCTAAGCGAAAAAGGTTAAGAAAATCATTGTATTCATGAAATATTTCACAAAACTTTGTACACATACTGATCCTACAGGAACATGAACCTCAGTTTTCAACCATAGGGTATGAAATTTTCTTCTGCTCTGGTTATCATGTAGAATACAATAATAAAGCTGCCAACATCAAAAATACATTCACCTGATTGGCCTCTCTCTTGCACTGGCAGCGTCACCTGCCACAGGTGCAAGGCCAATCCAGGGAACAAGCATCCTCAATGCAGCCATAATTATTGCTGCAAGTTTGAAATTATTGAAAGAGACCCCCTCCCCCCCCAAAAAAAACACACCCGCCCACCCCCACAAACAAAAAAAAAAACAGAAACAAAAACAAATTAAAACACCATCACAGATTGCTAGATCTATCCCCTCCCCCCCCCCCCCGGCTCTGTGAACTTGGGATTTGGGTCAAGGTGATCCATCTTCCATCTTGTCTCAGACCTTATGTAGGATTAAAACCATGTGCAATAAGAAAGGTCTATGTTAAAATCTTTTCAACTTATTGTGTGAAAACCAAATTAACAAAAATGGCTCTGTGACCTTGTGAATTTGGTCACCCATCTTCGAACTTCTCCAAGACCTTATGCTGGACTATAAGCATGTTCAATAAGAAAAACAAAAAGGGCTCTATGACCTTGGGAATTGGCTCAAGGTCAAGCTTTGAACTTGTCTGAGACCTGATTCAGGACTACCAGTAAGTGCAATATGAAAGCCCTCAGCAGAGTTATTGCGTGAAAAAAAATTACTAAAATGGCTGTGTAAGCTTGTTAATTGGGTCAAGGTCATACATCTTAAAACTTATCCGAGAGCAGGTGCAGGACAATATGCATATGCAATATGACAGCCGTATGTCAAAAACTTATTGAGTTATCGCGTGAAAACTGTCAGACAGACGCACTCACAGTAAAATGGCTCTGTGACCTTGGAAATTGGGTCAAGGTCACCCATCTTTGAACTCATTTGAGACCTTATTCATGACTATAAGCACGTTCAATATGAAAGCCCTACACAAAAACTTTGAGCTATTGCGTGAAAATCAAATTCACTAAAATGGCTCTGTGACCTTTGCATAAACAAAACAAAACAAAATAATAAAGGTTTATTTCACAGGAAAGCTATAAGGCAAAATAGATATTCCAAATATAAAAAATGACTAAAAAACTTGGCGTAGCAATATATTACATGTATGTCAGTTCCTACTGTGGTTATGAAGAACTTTACCCTCCAGTCTGTATTCTCTCCAGCTTTCTGGATAGTCCAATTATAAAATTAATTGATAAATGATGTAAATGGTTCCATAAGAAGCAAAGTCCTTGTGGAATGAACTGGTATTACAGCCAAGAAAAGAGTGTCGAATGACACAAAGCCATCATGCTTACTCAAAAAGACATAAAATACCCAGACATATATCCTACACTTACAATCTCACTGGGACCATTTTGCACAGGAAATATATGCAAACGATCATCGGGTTGCTGTTTCAAGACAGCTGTACTTGGTCAAACAATGTCAGGGGAATCCTACATTGCCTTCTCATTGGCTGAAAAATCTCTGACTCTAACCTTTTTCCCATGAGGCCTGTGCCTGGCAAACCAACACCACTGAAACAATGCTGAATGTGTATAAGTAGCCCTGCCTCGAGGATGCACAAGGGTCCACTCTACAATTTTTGGCCACAATACTGAGCCAGTTGAATGTCACGGGGGGGGGGGGGTTTACTTCTATGATTTCTCTGTAGTTTCTACGGCATTTGAAGGCAAAATACGCTCCATGGATCAGCCATCAATTTCTACACCTACGCTTGCGAGCAAAATTTTCGATATAATTTTCACATTCTATTTTTAAATTTTGGGCCAGTAATTTCCATAGGAGCATGGTATTGTTCAGTCAGCCTGAGCACTGAGGATTTAAGAAGCCCCATGCCAGGCCAGCCAGTGATGATGCTTTAGAAGTTGTTGCAAGTTATTGACAGCTGAGCGGATTATCGTTCCCTTTGAAGTCCAGTCAAACGCTGGTGCTGGTTGGCCATATTTGCATACCTGTTGTGACCGGTCGCCTGCTGTATGCGGTCACTTTCACTTGGCAGAAGGGGGGACCGCATACAGCAGGTACTACTGTACATGGACCAGTGATTAGGCACCTATTACCGTTGTGTACCTCAGTTTTAGTGGCACTGCAGCATGGCTATTTTCACCGTAAGAGGAAGGTTATGATTGCCGCAATAAGCCTCATGTGACCTACACTATGACAGGGAGGAGTACGTACACATATTTGGTTGCGGTGAGAAGGAATCAAAATAACTTTGGACGACAAACCCCTCCCGAGGCATATATCCCTTTGCATGATTGGATTAGAGTCACAGACAAGGTCGCCGAAAATTTGCGCAAAAATAGTAGTTCCCGGTTGATATTCATGCGAGCAATGTGAGGAAACAAAATTGATCTCGTTTACAGATGACACGTCATTCACAGTAATATTTACATGGTTGTTACACTGTTTCAACAAATATTGTGAGTCTTTGTTTCACTGCTGCATAAATTACCATGTAACAGCTGCCATACAACGGGACTATATGCACTCGTTGCAAGATACTAGAACGGCGCCTCTTCACTCATTGGCAAAAAACAAAGAATACTATTTTTTTTCTGCACTACTTGAACAAACTATGTTCTCAACCTCTTCATATTAACACAGGCCACGATTTATAACTATAACGATTTTTTTTTTTAAATCAGGAACTGTGGTTTCCAGGCTTTTCTGACCCCCAACAACTATCCCATAGGATAGGTTGGTGGCTAAAGACCCTTCCCCCCAAAAGGCTTTTCTGCATCTTAAAGTTTCATGAAATTAAACAATCATATATAAAAGATGTATTTGTATTTGTCGAGAACAGTATGAGACTGTAAGTTGACCTGCCTTCCTAGTGCCAAAGATCCAGCTATGATTTCAATAGAAATGGTTGACTCTTTTCACCTTTTTCAAGGAGATCCCTGCAAGATGTATGTGCACACACAGTATTTTCACTCTGATACGGACAGTTCATCCTACCCCACTTCAATTAATACTCAGTTTAAGACTGTGTCAAAAGCTTTCTTTAGTGTGGTTGGGACCCAACCTGTGCCAAGGAAAGCTGTTGACCTGGAGCATGTTATCTTGATAGGTCTCATCTATAATATCACATCGAACTGTTTTTCTTTACTGTTGAAATCAGTCAAAAACATTATAGCAGACGACATTTGACCACCAGCCAGTTTTGGCCAGTTTAAAGGAAAAGGGTTAAACTGACTTATGCTTGATACTTTGTGGTCACTGGGGCTAACTATTCTTAAGACACATATCCCTAGTTTTACATGCTATACTAAGTCTGGTCACCTCAAGTTGGCTAAAGGTGTGGCCATATGTAGCTGCTAATGGTATACTTGCATTTTGACCAATATATTGCTGATTATCACCCAAGTGACTGTTATGAATTACAGACAGTGATCATATGTATCCTAAACTATATTGCATTCATCCTTGACTTTTACTGCACAAAATCACAATACATGTACATGTGTTAAAAAAAATGATAAGTGGTATTCAACAATATTAAGCAACTTGTTCATGCATGTACATACAAACATTACAAACCATATGATTACAGAGGTGAATTTAAATTTTCATTCGATGTAAATCCACCTTTTTTTTCATATGTCAAGGTGCATAATTGCCTGCAAAGCCAAACCTTCAAGTGCCTTTGTTTTCTTTGGAGGGTACTTGATGATGGCCCAAAAGGCCAAACTAGAAACCACTCCCTGTCAGTCAACTCAGCAGGCGAATATACACAAATATTTGGGGATACTTTCAAGCCAAATCACTGTCCTCCAATTTCCCTTGCAGGATAATTTAATTGGTTCTTATGGAAATACAACAATTTTGCTGAGTGCATACAACCATCAATTCCACCAAAAAGTGGAAAGAAACTGATATTCTGAAGAGGATGAACAACGTTTTGAGGAAAGCCTAAGAATGAGCGATATCGACATCAAAACTACCTCTCAAATATCTTTTACAAATATTTGTAATCCTGGAGAAAGCAACAGAAAGATTAGACTGCTCTGCCACAAGACATATCTGTCTTGGATTGACGATGAACATGCCACAAGGCACCACAGCAGAGCATCCATTGTTGATTCCTCACATTTTGTATCTCTTCCATCTGACTTGTGGTCTGCAAGCTGCCTGCATTTGTACCTTTTTCTTTTCTTTAAACCGTTTCCTGGTCAGCATATTCTTTACTTTTGACCCTTTTCCTGATCAGGATTTACTTTTATTTTGACCTGTTCCTGGTCAGGATTCTTTTCTTTAAAGCCTTTCTTAGTCAGGATAGTCTTTGCTTTTGACCCTTTCCTGGTCAGCATATTCTTTTCTTTAAACCTTTAGTTCTTGGTCAGGAAAAGACTAAGTCAACAGCTTTCCTTGGTGCAGATTAGGTGTGATCCATGCTGAGAATGCTACTGACCTGGGCTTGCTTTCATGATAGGTTTTATCTACACTTTTGAGGAAAAATTGTTTTTATTAACATGAAATTGAAGTATTGATATGAAAAACATTAAAGCAGATGCCAATTTACATGCAGACACTTGTGGGTTATTTGAGTCGAAAATGGTTAAAATAGCCCCATCTTTTACTAACTTGCTACTTGCTGTATAAATTCCTGTCTCCCCACCTGCAGTTCATGTGATGCCACTTCAAAAACTTCTTAATAATTGCTTCCATGACTTGCAGCCATGGCATTTCTGATAAACATTTCGACGAGAAACATTTAGCAAGATTCATGAACACTTAGCATTTAAGTACAACTTTTCCACCCCTGGGTGAAGAGAAAAATGTATTCCAAAAAGGTACATGTTCTGAAAAATTCATGAGTGTGGTTGTAAAGGTATTGATATATGCAAAGGAATGCATTCATGGTATTCATACCATCATCTACCACACAGCAATTCTACTTAACCCATTCCATATAATGCACTAGTCCCTAATTTTAATATCTGTATATATTTACATATAAACTTAAAGCAATGATGGTGTTCATTCAGGTACCAGTTTCCCTGGTCTTAAATCAATGGTTTTTGCATTGCCTGGCAAGTCATGCCACAGTTGCCTTCATGGCAGCTGTGGCATGACTTGTCAGATGTTGCAAGAACCACCGACCTAGGCCTTTTGCCAGCTTGTAGTCTGGAATGAGTCAAGCAACTTAAAATAGTTGTCATGGTTACTGTAGACTTACAACAGAAGGTAGATCCTAACTGCTCTTTCAGCTGTCACGTTCAACTTGTTCCCATGAAAAGACTGACCCACAACGACGAGGAACACAGGATTTCTGGTGACGTTTATGGTAACTACACGGAACTCACAAATCATCTGTCCAGGAAGGAGTAAAACATAAGCTGGCTTCCTCTGTTTTAATATTGACACACTGTCTATAACAACTTAACCCTCTGTTGCCAAGACAAACAAAATGACATGGAATCCACACCAATGTCTGCTTCATACTTCAGCACAGACTTTTTCCTTGCCCACTGGACATACCAAGGTCTCAGTATTCGTATGGATTTTAGACCACGTGCAGGATGGTCTGCTCAGCAGGCTAACTCACATCTCACTGATGAAATTTCTTGCACATTTAGCTCAGCTTAAATGTAAATTGAGTGTTTCATGAAAAAAATACAAAACAAATTTGTAAAAATTTCACTTTTTTTAAGTTCTGAACCCGGCTGCCTCAGGTCATTGAGTGTCATATTGCCTGACAGGTCGTGTTTCAGTTGCTGTATAAGCAGCTGAAGCATGACAATACAGAAGTCAGGATAAAGGCATTTTATACCAATTCACAATGAGTTTAGGCAGGCTTCTACAATTTTTTCCAGAATCACTTGTCCATAGCACAAGTGAATCTAAATTTTCACTTGTCCTTCTCAAAATTCACTTGTCCCTCTAACATACATGTAGATCATGCATTACAAAAAAATCACCGAGGGGGGAAGAGAGAGGCTGGTCTCAATCAATTCTGAATAAATGTCCAACCCATATGCAAATATTTCAAGATATAGTTTTAGAAGCTACAAATATATTTATTTGAAAAGAACCACAGCTTGTCAATGTTTGTTGACACCTTCAGTGCATCCCAATGCTACAACTTCAGCCCAGCCCCATGCTGCACCAGCTACTTGTTCCCGTTTCCCACCAGCTCAGTCAGTATTCCAGGTAATTGGGATTTATTAAATTATTATTTATGATTGAAAATTTGGTTTTCCACTGGACAAGTGATGTTCAAAAGTCACGTTTCCGACCTAGATATCCACTTGTCCGGGACAACAGGACCATAGGTATTGTAGAAACTTGTATGAGTACAGGATCAGAAGAACCAAGCTCTTCCTTTAATACCACGTCACCTCAATTGAACCAGGACAATTTGAGCAACATATCATAACCAGAAAAATTAAAATTACTTTCAGAGATAATATAAGAGAATGACCTAAGACAAGGCTAAATGGCAGTTAAGTCTGAGACGCTGTGTCCGACCAGTTTTGTTGATGTGTTCAAGTTATCAGGGATGGTTTGGAAAACTGCCAAAGCCCTTATATACGTATGCGGAGTTACACTTATTACGTGACACATGTATTGTGTTTAGGTTTGAAGTGTGAAAAAAAAAAAATACATATATATATATATATATATATATATATATATATATACCTGTAAACATAAACCTAGTGTTGAAAAGAACATGCTATGCCAATAGCAAATTTTATGGTTGACAAAAAGAGATCACTTTACGATGGGTTATGCTTGGAGGGGGCTGGCACCCCCTATCGTCCTAAGGCTTTGGGCTAGTCCACCCTGCCTGCGCAGCTGACCACTCAGCTGTGATTGGTCTAGAGGCTGGCATCATTTCCTGTTTCAGTTTGAAATCTCTACTGGTCATTCTGCCAGTTACGTTCAGTGAGCACAGTAGAGTTTTTCACTCGTTCCAGCAGTCAGTTTGTCAACAAAAACTTTTTCTCCGCTTCGCCAAAGTTCAGACAGATTCAGCTTTTGAAGTAGCTGGCTGCAAGGCTAAACACGTTCTTTCTTAGTTCCTGCGAGTTATCCATCGTAACTTCGTAAGTAGACTGCTAAGTGCTTATGACTTACCGTGACGGAGGGATGCCGGCCAGCAAACCACGTGCCTTGATCTTGGGCCATAGTTTCATTTCCCGCCTGAGGATCGCTTGGAAGAAGGGGAAGAGCAAGATAAACATAAACCTTGCTCAATGCAGGGTTAGGATGCATGGTCATGGCGGAGCATCTGCGTTCACCACGCTGCAACAAGACGTGCTGCCCCAGAACTCTGTGGTGCGGATGTACCGCCCCGAGGTAGTGGTCCTCCAGGTCGGAGGGAATGACCTGTGTTCCGACGAGGCGTCGGTTGTGGGAGAGAACATTGTGACCCTTGTGGAAGCGTTGTTGGAGCTACCCCATGTAAGCCAGGTGGTGGTCCTGAAGATATTTCCGCGACGTAAGCCCCGTGATATCTCGCCGCAGCTGTACGAAGAGCGGCGTGCAGAGCTGAACCTGTTTCTGCAGGCAAGATTCTCCAGGTCAGATATGAAAGGTTCGGTTCGTTTGTGGGCCCACAAACGGCTTGAGGGGAGTCCGCTACGCATATTCCTCAAGGACGGTGTGCACCTCTCCTGGAAGATCGGCATCCCAAAGTACTGGCGAGTCATTCGTGGGGCGCTTATCCAGGCGGTAGCGGATTTGTAAGGTAGGATGTTTAAATTCCCCGCCATTGCACACTTTCTTTCACATGATATTTGAACGGGGTCATAAGACTCTAATTTGCATTAATTTTACCCATGAGCACAGCGGTAATGGCTGCCGGAAGTACATCCGGTTTGCCGAGTCTATGAATGCTGCCTGTTCATTGCCCGCACGGGTAAGCTGCGGTTTATCGTGTATTGTTTATCCGTCCTAAGTGTCGCGTATTTGTTTTATTTCCGAGTTGGGTTCGTGCTTATATGTAAGCATTGTGAAAGGTAAACAAACGCAGTCCTCAGGTGTTTGGTAAGCTGAAGGGGAAACAACACGAACGAGAGGTTTGTTTACCTTTTTTATACCTACTCGAGTTCGACAGTCAGTCATTGATCTGCTGCTTTGGAACGCTTGTGTGGGTTAATAGAGCAAATCTCGTCACAACCCCTCCTGTTTTAGCATTCGTTTGGATTAATATCATCCACCCTTCTGTGAGACAAAATTCGGGGATGCTTGGGCGTGACGAGGTTGTTTAGGCAGGTTGTTTACGTAGCCTGCGTGCTCTGTCCGGAGGTCACACTCCCGTGTTACCCGTATTGCTTTTGTGGAACAGCACAAGGTCCCCCTGGACCGTTCTTGACCAAAGCACTGGTCTTTCCCGGCGTTAGCCGAGTATTAAAGCAAGACATGTTGCCTCAGTTTGCTTGTGAGCGATAATACGGTCAGTAAGACGACACTTTGTGCACGGGAAAACATCTGGCTGCACGTACATATTTTGATGGTCCTTGGCAAGCCACCAGTTATTCATTGTGTTGATTGCCATTTGAGTAAATGAACTTGATAAACGGTTTGTTGCTTCAATGAATGTTTTGAATGTACCTGTCACGTGTACTGCAAGATTATAGGAAGGAGTTTACTGGCGGGAAAATTGTTACACAGGTGATCACACATGCTTCAGCAGTGCTTTTTCTTCAGTTGTGGTGCATATTTTCATGGTCACATGTTCTGCTATTTTGCAGTTCGCAATGTCAGGTAGAGGCTGTGGAAGGAGGCCCCGAACTTGGCCCACTCCCCTCCGCCGCTCAAGTAGAGTGGTGCAGCCACCAAGGCGTCTGAGGCAGACGCCACCGCCTATGGGAACACCTCCTGCCACACCAGCATCACCACCTCGGCCACCGGCCTTAGATGCGGAAACGATTTCGCAGCTGGTGGCAGATGGCATCCAGCGGGGGGTGCAGCTGGCTCTCGCAGCGATGACAGCCACAAACACTCCTGGGATGGTTCCTACAGCAAACGCCCCTCAGCAGTCAGCATATCCCCCACCAGATGCCCCTCCGCCGACAGGATCAGGTAATCTGGCTACAGTGCACACACCTCCGGTTACAGCTCATGATAATAGTCATAATGTTTTAGTTACATTTCATGGAAGCCAAGACACAGACGCGCTCGTAGAGGAAGTTAGTGCAGCTGATGCTGCTGCTCAATCGATTCCCATATTACCTCAGAGATCCTCTCAATTTTCAATGGCTAGACCTATTCATGCCCAGGTTTCCCAGAAAATTCGTCAAAAGATCTGGGCCAATGAGTACATTGACTTCAGTGCTTTGTTGCACAAAGAAGATAAGTCAATGCGGCTGGGTACATTTGACAGTGGGGATGACACTCCCAAGCTCGTCTGGCGTCAGACAAAACAAAATCAGTTGTCTTTAAGCGAGTGGACAGATGCCTTCCACATTTTCATGTCGATTGTTCTGATAAGGGAACCACAGGAAGCATGCAACTTGCTGAAATATAATAACCTGGTAAGAGGAATAGCGCAGGAGGGTGGAGACTGGCGTTTCTATGATGAATCGTTCAGAAGGATGAGAGAATCGGAGAATCTGAGGTGGGATGAGGTGGACACTGTTGCCATGAACTTTGCCACCTCCAGGGGCATGGTGCGCAGGAGGGACACCTCATCCACCAAAGAGGCTAGCCCGGCTCATTAGTCCTTTCGTGGCAGGGGTAACAAAAGCAAAATCAGGATCCCAAAAGGATACTGTTTTAACTTCCATAAAGGGAATGGGTGCAATGGTCCCTGCTCCTATAGGCACACCTGTTTTAAATGCCCGGCAAGCCACCCAATCTTCCGTTGCTCTCGGGGGGACAACCCTCGCAGGGACAACAATCAAAGGGGCATCCAATCAGACTCCCGCCGGTCTCCCTCCTCCAGGCCCTCTTCCAATAGGGACTAAGTTGCCCACCCCTGTCAATGCTGACAAGCTAGAATTTTACCTGCAAGGTTACCCTCAGGATAAGATCCAATATTTAGCGGATGGTTTTCGTTTCGGCTTTCCCCTGACTTTGAGGGAGAACGAACAGGGCAAAATTGCAATAATTCAAAAAGTGCTATGCTGCATCCTGATATTGTGTCGCAAAAACTGCAAAAAGAGATAGCGGCTGGGTGTATTGCTGGGCCGTTTGATTCTAAACCGTTTCAAAACATACATCTGAGCCCGTTGGGTTTGGTGCCAAAAAAAACGGATTTTCAGACTAATTCACAATTTGTCTTTTTCTGAGAACCAGGAGGTTTCATCTATAAATGAGGGTATACCTCGTGAAATGGCACAGGTGAAATACACCGGGGTGGATGATGCGGTGCGTTGCCTAAAGTCCCTGGGAACAGGGGCCTACATGGTGAAAGTTGATATTTTGCAAGCCTTTAGACAGCTCCCAGTGGCCCCCAGGGATTATCCCCTCCTAGGGTTCACATGGGGGGGCAAATTTTATTATGACAAATGCCTCGTCATGGGGGCATCAAGCTCTTGTAAGACTTTCGAAGCCCTGAGCACAGCCTTAGAATGGATCATGCTCAACAAGTTAGCAGTGCCTTGTTGTGTTCATTACCTGGATGATTTTTGGACAGCGCATACCTCTAAAAAAGAATGTCAGCAATCGCTGTTCAAGTTCCTCGCATTGTGCGAGGAGTTGGGCATTCCAATTGCGCATGATAAAACCGCTGGTCCATCACAGGTTTTGACCTTTTTGGGGATAGAATTAGACTCCAGGCTCATGGAATTAAGGCTTCCAGTAGATAAAATAGTCAAGTGTCGCGATTTGCTTCTCTCTTCCAAAGGGAAAAGGAAGATGACATTGCGCGAAGTACAATCGTTAGTAGGGTCCCTGTCATTTGCTTGTGTAGTTGTGTCCCCGGGCAGGGCATTTTTGCGGCGCCTAATTCACCTGACAAAAGGAATTAAGAAACCACACTTTTTGGTCACATTGAATGCAGAAGCATGGGCCGACATGTCTTGTTGGCTTGATTTTTTGGAACAATTTAATGGCAAAAACATGTTCATTGACGAGACTTGGCTTGCAAGCCCCAAGATCAAGCTATTTACAGATTCTGCCCCACATGGCTTCGGGGCCGTATTGCAGTCCCATTGGCTACATGTCCGGTTTCCAGATTCATGGGCATCTTACAACATTACCTTTTTGGAGCTTTATCCCATTGTCGTAGCACTGCACATCTGGGGATGCCTCTTGCGTAACCACTCCCTCTTGATCATGACAGACAACCAGGCACTGGTAGCTATCATAAATAAACAATCCTCCCCGGACCAGTGCATAATGAAAGGAGTGCGAAAATTGGTTTTGGCTTGTCTAAAATACAATATTAGGGTACGAGCTCAGCATTTGCCTGGTATTTTTAATGTAAGAGCCGATGCACTCTCGAGAGGACTCATTGACAAATTTAAAATGCTTTCTCCGCAGAGCCGAGAGCTCCCATCTCACATCCCGGACAGCCTGATGCCACTCAACTTCATAACACCCTAAGGAAATTGCTTGATTCATCGTTGGCCCCCCAGTCAGCTGTGCTGTACAACAAAGTATGGAGCTCGTGTGTTATGTTTTGTCGCCAGTTTGACCTGGGGCCCCGTGTCCCCTGTCAGTAACTACTTTGTCGCTGTATGTTGCATACCTGTTCAATTGCAACTTTGCACCAAGAACCATCTCAACTTATTTGTCCGCAATTTCATATTTTCATAAGATGAAGGCTTATTCCAACCCAACTAAGGCTTATGTGATCAAAAAGATAGTGGCTGGGGCTTACCGTCTGGGCCCATCTGTAGATCTGCCCCTTCCATTTACGCTGTCCATTCTGAACAGACTTATCAAAGCCGCTCAGTTGTCGTTAGCAAGATTCGATAGTATTTTATACCAAGGGATGTTTGCCTTTGCCTTTTATACATATTCCCCTATTGGCGAGTTATGTGTTCCCAGTAACAAAGATGCAACCAATGTTTTGCAACTGTCAGACATCACGGTGGTCACAAAGAACAAAATTCCCACAGAAATTTGTGTATGTTTTAGGAAATTTAAGCACAATTTGGCAGGACACACTCACAAGATTGCCTTTAAGGCTACTCATTTGGAATTCTGCCCAGTCAAACTTATGCTTGCGTATTTGCACATTCGGGGTTCTTCTTCTGGCCACCTGTTCATTGACGCAGCTCACAACCCAGTCCCGCGATCTAGTTTCGATAACAATTTAAGAAGCTGTTTAAAATTTTGCAGCCCGGACAGCAGAATTTATAAAGGCCATAGCTTTAGGATTGGCGCTGCCTCTCATGACGCACAAAACGGCGTCCCAGACAGCCAAATTAGGTTAAAAGGGCGGTGGAAGTCTGACGCCTTCCGGAAATACATTAGAGTTTCAATTAATTAACTTGTATGCAATGTCATGGTTGGGATGCCACTGAGACTAACTTGAGCTGCCACGCACTGCTAGCTTTTCATACAGTAATAAACCAACACAACATGGTCTCTTGGGGCCCGCCCTGCATGGTCTGGGCAGGTTCATTTTGTTTATATGCTTTCTTGTATACTCACTTTTAGGATAAATTACCTGGTATAATTACTGCCCTGCTGGGCATGAACAAGGCTGACAAAAACCTGGTCTCTTGTGTTCTGCCCTGCTTGGGCTGGGCAGGGCAGGGTTGAGTTGGCAAGGTGCACTTTGCTGGGGGTTAGGGGAGTCCTGCTTGGGCCGGACCTCCTTCCCCCAGTGAGTGGTACCTCAAAAGCCGGTTCAACGTGTTGTGTATTATCTTTCAGGTTTGCATATTTTGGACACTGATACTGATCAAGGTATATATTATATATGAGGTGTGTGTACTGTAGTTCATGGTCACTGATGGAAACCAGGATTTTGTGTGCGTTTAAAACTTCGCTATGGCCCGATAGTTGGTGGACTTACAGGTGTGCAGTATGTGTAGAACACTGAACTGGATTTCAATATCTGACCTGCTCTCATGTGTTGCATTCTGCATGGGCTTTCTGCAACGCGGTCAGTGTGGCACCCAGAAGATTGTGGGTTGCCAAAAGAACATAAAACTGGAACTGTATAACTGACCCGATCTCTCCTGTTGCTTCATGCATGTGCATTAGGTTACACGGTCAGTTCCTTCATCAACATTGAACAGTGTTGGCTAGGTCTCTATGAGGCCTGGTCCTTAGGAAGCCAGCCCAACATTTAGGAACATTTATGTGGTTAATAGGACAGTGGCTGTCCACACAGCTCGATATGACCTGCCCTCTGTGCTGTGCCCTGCATGGTCCGGGCACAGCCTGGGTCAGAACTGTGGAAACAGCATATATGTTTTGGTGCCAAGCTCTGCTTAGGCGGAGCACCTTTCTGGGTGAGAGAAGTGTTTTTTCACCACAGCAATAGACTCCTATATCTTGCTCTTACATTTACACACAAAGCTAGTCGTGATCATTTTCAATTTTTATTTTTTCATGTGTTGTTACATTTATATAATGTAAATGACTCTGGGATAAAAATCCTAGTCCTGTGTGGGGGCAGTCAAGCGCCCTGATGCTGTCTCATAGCACTTGCCTGTTTGGCGGTTCTCACCCCCACACCTTTGCAGAATTTGCACAATTTAGAGCTCCAACCTTGTCTGCTGGTTCTCGGGTAGAGTGCATAGGCACTCTGATGCTTTAATTGTACATAGATAAAATCAAAACAGAACCAGCACACAGGTTGCAGCTCAACTTTCTTCTCAATAAAGCGACCAGCTGGCAGTTAGCCAGCTGGTCAAAATTCATCCAGAACAAATTCTTTGTTGTGCTTCTGCAATTCTGACTAGGATTTTTCCATGAGCTGAGAGTTATAGGGCTTTGAGGAAACCATAAATGTTCTTTTTCCTTATAACTCTCCCTACTGGTCAGAAAACATGAGCCTATCTCTCACACACTATTAGCACTAAACCTGCTGGACATGTAAATACTTTTGATGATCATTCTGAGACAAAGTATTTTCTTTGAAACTCTAACATCAAGATAAAATCCTAAAAGGTTTAAAGAAACACACAGCAAGCACAAAGCTTGACGTGCCCTTAGCTTATTATTCACACAAGTATCATCACTGATGTACAGGTTCTTTAAATCCTTCCACACGGCTTCTAGGGAAAGAAAAATGGCTAAGTCAGAATGCCAGAAAAAAAGCTCTGATTTTACACTTTTTGAGGAAAAAATGTGCAAGTCATCCTCAAGTTTCACAAGTTTTATCCAATTTACGTGCTGTAAAGTAGAAAATCAAAATGTGAGAACTTTAACTTCATCAAGTTTCTACATTTAACATCTATCAGAAATCTAAGATTATTAAGAGTGTGTACATTCTCACTTGAACTGGTGAAAAGACAGTAAAGCCTGGCTGTCTATTAAACACAGTCAACCGACAGAAAAGTTGCATTTTCTCTTTTTTTTATGATACCTTAAGAGCAATGATCACGTCATCCACAGTTCCCCTGAAACCTCACTTTTCACGCCTTGTGCAACAAAAGTCATATACAATATACACTATTGTATTAGTAATCCCCATGAACAACAAGGTCGAGGTCACAAGGTCACAGGATCACTTTTATCTGAGCCAGACAGTGCACTCAGAATCATATAACTCTCCTTGGTCAAAGTAACCAGAGACATGGTATAAACAAATGCTCCAGACAAAATCAATGGTGACCACTGCAGCAGAAAATGGTCGATTTAATAGCATTTTGGTAGAGCCATTTAGACTAAAAAAAAAATGTAAAAGTTACATTTGAATCTAAAATTGTGCCTAGTGCAACTTGTGCTCGCTCACCAGTTGAAAATGTCACTGAGTGCAATCAATTTACCATAAATTTGAACTCCAGCACTTACTAGCTGTTCCAAGCAAAATATTCTACAGCCTTTTCCCCACCCACGATATACTGTGCATACATTTAATTTCAGGGGTTGTAATTTTGGTGGATTTGGCACTTTGGTCCTTTTACTGAAACTTCAAATTCATTTTTTTTTTATTACAATTCCTATCCATGCCATGTTGAAAATATCTTCACTGGTTTCTTATTTTGGCAGCTTTGAAGCATAAGCGAAACAACTGAAGATAAAAACACAGTGAAATTAACTGAATTTACAGTACACTGTGGACAAAAAGTCAAGTCTACCTCCCACATACACAGCCCATACCATAAGTCAAATTTAAGCTGATGACAGCGAACCATGCATGAAACTCATTTCCATAGACCGGCCTGATGTTTATGTGCCAAATCCACCACAATAGATCAATTCCCAGCACTTGGCAGGGCACAGAGTCAGGCAAAGCTCCCTGAACCTGGTGTACATTTGGAGCACAAAGTTAACCCTCTCCCCCTCCCCACCCCACCCCCCCCCCAAAAAAAAAAAACAGAAAAACAAAAAAAAGCACCAAAAAGTGTTGGTCAAATGTCGTCTGCTTCAATGTGTTGAACAGTAATGAAAAGCAACATGACTGACCATTGTCCATGAAGCCTATTGGGATAACATGACCCACGTCAACAGCTTTCCTTGTCACGGGTTGCTGAGTACCCCACCCATGACAAGGAAAGCTGTGGACTCACTCTTAACCCTTAAAGTGCTAATCGCTGCTATCATTGCTTTTTCATTGCTGCTAAACATATAATGGTTAAAAGATTCAAATTCCTCATGAAGATACCTTTCATTCAAACACCAGCAAGCCTAGTCTAAAGCAAAAAGTAGTCTTAGTCAACAGCTTTCCTCAGGACACTTTGCACGCAATGTGCACAAAGTGTCCCAAAAAAAGCTGTCGACTCAATCTTAACTCCGTGCTTTAAGGATTAATAAAATGGGGGGAAACGGTTAGGGCCATGTTCAATTTGGTGTTCATACGATCGTTGCTGACCATGCACTGAAAACTCACACCAATGCGCAGAGTATCAAAGGGGCAGTCCTCTGCTTGATATTGTCTGGGTACCCACTTGTCAAAGGATTTTAAAGCTGACTATGACATGCTTTACTCCACGACTTCCTCACGCAGACCAAATGAAGCCACAAACCACGGCATCATTAATTGTCTATGACATTTTACATATCAAATGAAGTCAACTTGTCAATATGTTTGGAACATAAGTTTGGTTTCCTGTGTCATGGCAAAGCAAAAAACAATGGAACAAAATCATCTTATAATACAGTATACATGTGAAAGCTGATTCCTCTTTTTGTTCATTGGGGAACAACAGTCTCAGCTTTAATTTGTCTCCAAAATATGTTTGTACGTTTAACATGGACAACACAACAGGGAAATTTGATCTCAGTACAGAGAATGAGTCCTGGTTTGTATTATTGAAAGACGTGGTTTAATATATGATATTGGTTTCAGAAAATACAAAGCAGACTTGGTGATCCAAAGAATGGATGTCCCTGCCACATCTTGGGTTGTCAAGATACAACAGTATAAAACAGACACAAGTCATGATAAGAGGCAAATGGCTGTTCATATGAAAGTAGTATAATTCGGAAAGTGAAAAAAGTTGACCAAAACTACATGGGTGTGCAGAGCAAGAAGGCAGCGCATTTCGTACTAGAAGCCTGAGCGCATCTTGTTGCCTAGCAGCACAACTGGGATGTAAATCATTATTCCAAAGTCTGTATGACACCAACGCATGCATGTATTGCATAATACAAATACAATAATAAACATAAATGAAAAAATGAAATTTGCATTACTTTATTTTATATGCAAAATATGATAAGGGCCCCTAGCCTCTGAAAAGGTATAGGCACCAGTCTGGTTAGGATCATCCTACTGTGACCAGACCATTCTGGTTAGGATCATACTACTGTGACCAGACCATTCTGGTTAGGATCATCCTACTGTGACCAGACCATTCTGGTTAGGATCATCCTACTGTGACCAGACCATTCTGGTCAGGATCATCCTACTGTGACCAGACCATTCTGGTCAGGATCATCCTACTGTGACCAGACCATTCTGGTCAGGATCATCCTACTGTGACCAGACCATTCTGGTCAGGATCATCCTACTGTGACCAGACCATTCTGGTCAGGATCATCCTACTGTGACCAGACCATTCTGGTCAGGATCATCCTACTGACACCAGACCATTCTGGTCAGGATCATCCTACTGTGACCAGACCATTCTGGTCAGGATCATCATACTGTGACCAGACCATTCTGGTCAGGATCATCCTACTGTGATCAGACCATTCTGGTTAGGATCATCCTACTGTGACCAGACCATTCTGGTTAGGATCATCCTACTGTGACCAGACCATTCTGGTCAGGATCATCCTACTGTGACCAGACCATTCTGGTCAGGATCATCCTACTGACACCAGACCATTCTGGTCAGGATCATCCTACTGTGACCAGACCATTCTGGTCAGGATCATCCTACTGTGACCAGACCATTCTGGTCAGGATCATCCTACTGTGACCAGACCATTCTGGTCAGGATCATCATACTGTGACCAGACCATTCTGGTCAGGATCATACTACTGTGACCAGACCATTCTGGTTAGGATCATCCTACTGTGACCAGACCATTCTGGTCAGGATCATCCTACTGTGACCAGACCATTCTGGTTAGGATCATCCTACTGTGACCAGACCATTCTGGTTAGGATCATCCTACTGTGACCAGACCATTCTGGTTAGGATCATCATACTGTGACCAGACCATTCTGGTTAGGATCATCCTACCGCAATCAGTTATACATGTGCATGCTTTGAAAGGTGTCATGATACTAATTGGCCAAATAAATATGTATTGGGTTACCATGACCTTGAAATTATGTCAAGGTCATCCAAATAAGGCATACATAAAACATTTATGGCATGATTCTTTGGTACAAAAGTGAAAGGCCTAGCTTTAATAGAACTTGAAATAAGGGAAAAACATATGCTGCAAAATACACCTTTCAGAGCCATATGACCTTAAAAAAAAAGAGGTCAAGGTCAACAACAAGGCACAGGTCACATGCCCTACACATGATACATCTGTGGTGCAAATTTAATAATTCTAGCAGAAACGTTTAATGGGCCACAGGCTGTGACACACCCCACGGATGCTACAGACATGATGAACATGACAGACGGACAGACCAACATGCCCTATCCCTACTATTTCTATGTCCCCCTATACCACCTTCTGTGGCAAGGGACAACAAACGGCTATCAATTTCCTTTAGGTAAATTAAGCACATAGTTATGATATTTTCCAATCACAAAAACCTAGAGCTGCTAATATAATGCCAAACTGTCTCACAAATCTTTTTGAGTGCTACATATCAATTTGTCTTGTTAATAATCACGCTGAAATCCAGCCTGATATGGGTCAAATGTCAGTGCCCGAACAACATGGCTTCTGTCTGACAGTGAAAGCCTTACAAAATTAAGGCTATCACATCTTCCTGTAATATAACCAAAGAAAACAGTGAAACCTGTCTTAACAGACTACCCTGAGGGATAATAAAATTTTGGTCTCTCAAGACAGGTAGGTGGCCTTTTATGAGAGCTATAAATATGATGAAAAGTACGGAGCAAAGTATCTAGAAAATGGTCTTTAAAGACAGGTGGTTTCCCAAGACAGAGACCAGTTTAAACCACCTGTTCCACATTCAGCTTGTCAACACTGCACTTTCGTTGTTTCTTAATATACATGACAATGACAAATACAGAATGTAGACTCATCCAGAACTTGGAACTCTTTTATTACAACTGTACTGGCACAGAGACTCACGGCAGAAACTTACAGGATGTCTCTTTTAGTACAATTGTACTGTCACAGAAACTAAGGAATAGCCAATAAACAAGTTTGTAACGGGTACAATTTTCCCTGAACTACGACGCCCCACTCTCTGTCTTGTTTTTTTGTCATCCCACTTCTTCATTATGTTACCCCCCCATTGTCACGCACCAGGGGACTGTGATGTTTCGTCTGTCCTGTTCCTTGTCCTTTCTTTCACAAGATGAATTAATATAGGGCTCCGCCCTGCTTTCCAATTGCTAATTAAAAATACGTTTAAACCAATGGGATACCCCTTTAATTACAATTGTACTGTCACAGAGACTTATCATGTTTATGGGATGGCCTTTTATCAGTTGAACTGGCACAGAGACTTACGGGATGCCCCCTTTTATTACAATTATAATGGCACAGAGACTTATGGCACCCCCCTCCCCCTTTTATTACAATAATGTACAGGTACAGAGGCTTTACCTTTTTGTACAGTACTCTTTTCCTATTTTCCTCTTTTTTTCTTCTTCTTTTTTGATCTCTATTCCAAACAGTCCAAAGTTTTTACCAACCTGCTAACCATTTACCATGTTCTGCATAGATGCAAATATTTTTTTTCTTTTCTTTTTCTTTCTCTTTTTTTTTTTTTTTTTTTTGCAATTCAGCAACAGAAGGGTAAGACAGTATTAGTGTTTTAAAGTAGCTACACGATATGCCAAAATGGCTGACCGGTTTCATCCATACCTGGACTCATAGGAAGTGAGTTAGTTCTGTTCAGACTATTAATGAGAAGAATTCATTAAAGGGCAAAAAGGCTATATCCCCAGTGAAACTCATCATGGCAGGTAATATGTCTTACTTAAGAGTTCTCTCAATGGCACATTGTCTTGGGATTCTTACCCAGTCAGCAGGCTTTTTGCACAGAGATACTTTTGCAGGTATTAACACACATAAACAATTTCTTGTGTGCACTGAACAAGCTACGAGAATTAAGATCGGGGAACCAACGTGAATACAAACTGCTAGTAGAACTTTTATACTTGTCGTGGGAGAAGCCGTGAACGCCATGCAACAGACAAGAAATATTCCCATGACCTGACTCATTGACTGTTCACTCCCACATTTTCTCTCCTGATAACCAGCTGCCATCTACCCTCAACAAGAGACAGCCACTTGCCTCAAATTAAAATTGGTGATTCTTGCTTCTTTAAGGCCTTTATCCACGTTTGACAGAGTCTGGGTTTCAACCAAACTGCATCCATGTCAAGAAAGGATTGACTGTCGCTGATGGCCCATTGTGAGAACAACCCCGCTAATTCCCTGGCAATGGCCTTATCCATGAAAATTACATCACATTATCCAGCCATAAGGGCAGACAAGCTCTATGGCGGAGCGTGCTCATCACTACCACAGTAACCACACAGCGCAACTTATTGTCTAAATATAGGCACAATTGAGCCACTTACCAACATAGAAATGTATAAAGTCAATAATGCTGAACAAACAAAAATTACTTTTAGAAAGTTTCTTCTGCCAAAAATTGGAAACTTCAAATAGTTGGATCACATAAGCAAGTGGACTTGCATGAATTTACGAGCAAGTAAAATGGCAATACATGTATGAAAATAAAAGTTAATGGCCAAACAGATTATTCAATTTCAAGTCTCTCTGTCTCTCTTTCTCTCTCCCTCTTTCTCTCTCTCTCTCCCTCCCTCACCCTCTCTCTCTGTATATATATATATATATGGCTTGTGGCTGCTTATTATTTCTTCTCTATACCATAAGTAGAAACTCATTTAGTAGCTATATTTTGCAAAATATTGATAATTCTATTTCTGTAAAAGATCTTTCTAAATGACTGCATGCTGACTCTGACAGAACTGTGTATCAGTAATTGATTGCCACTATCAGCGTCATCTGTGATATGTAGTTTTAATTTAGCACTTGCCTGACGTCCTAGCTGACATACGGTTTAAACTGAGCTCTGTCTTATGTCCTATGGCATCTTAAATTGCTGCAGAGCAAGATGAAGTTGACAAGTTTCACAATATTATGGCACAGACTGCAGGTGTCATCAGCCAATTAGCCAAGTGCTGATGTTTTACTCATTTGGCTGAAGAAACTTGTTAACCAAATATATTTTAACATGAATTATATAAGAGTCAGGTTAAATTCTGCTACGATTACTGTTATATTTCCAACTTTGGTAACAAATTTTGAAGACTCAGGTATGTCCCTGTATTGGTGGTCCATACTCCAAAGAGAGACTCTCAAAGTATAGAGGATCAAAACTAGTAAAACATAAGGATAACTACGAAACTATCAGAGACGCATGGAGTATAATCCTTTTTGAAACTAAAGTGGAACACACATCATAGACACATTGATCAAGATATCTGGTTCCACGATTTTGAGTCAAAAAAGACAAGATATGTGGAAGACATTTGACTTCTATATATACAAGATTATTGCAAAGTTAAATGTAGGCAAATCAAAAAGTGTAACTATAAAGCAGGAAAATATCAAAGAAATAGAGGTCTGCAGCATGTAAGGTCCACATCCGTCTGCCTTTATATGTGAGATATTGCTACAAGAAACCTGCTAGTTATGACCTTACACTTCTTTCCTGCTGAGTCATGCTATATTCAGGTCAACTCACCTGAAACAACTGCTCTCCTGCACTGTTTGATTCAACTCTTCTACTTTTTTTTTTTTTTTAAAGTACTAATGACAGTCAGGGTGCACTGTTGTGAAAGTCATGTAGTTGCCCAGTGTTACAGTTAGGTGTAACTTTTCAAACACCTAGGAACCTCTTAATTATGTTTTAAATAGAAATTTTCTGGTTGATTACTTTGGTGCTTTGTGGCACTTGTTTATGGAGACTATTAATGTGGGTTGTTTTGTGTATTGTATGATTTATATTGCCGGAAAAAACCTTCACTTCACAATTTTCTTTCCTTTGAGTGCCCTGCTACACACATGTTAAACAGGACTGCTCCCTTAACACATTTGTCACAGAATTTTTCCAATAAATTGCAGCTTGGATGAACATGCCGCATCAATTTTATCTCAGGTGAACAAACTGTCTATAACTTATTTGCCGACACCCCTTCCATTCATATGTGATGCCCCATTCCAACTGCTATCTACTTTAAACTATGGTCATGAACCCTGAATTAAGGTGGATGTTCAGTGCACATGCATGCACGTGTGGTGTACACCTGGCTACAGTTTAATGAACTATTGTCAATACCGGCCAGCCAAATGAAAGACGTTGCCTGCTCCAAACGCCTTTGTCAGAGCTTGCCTATTTTACAACCATCTGTGTTGTTTAATCAATGTATTTTTTCTGCCTGGTATTCACAGACACATATGGTAACAACGAAAGGCCAATAAAGAAGAAAACTCTTATGTCCTTAGGCCCAGGCCTACTTTGACAGCGGTGAGTGAAAATGATAGGAGAGAATTAAGGCCTGTAATAAGTTTAAATCAGATTTGTGCAAAGTAACTCAGTGTGTACAACTGAAATAACAACATCTACTTCACAACTTTGTATTCAACTTCTCCTGTGCTGAGTTCAGTTTTTCATGATTTGACATTCATGGGCACTTGTTTTTAAAACCCATACAGAAACATGGCCATTATAGAAACTATTCATATACGCAGTAAAAACTGTCCAAGCGGGCACTTTGATTAATGTGGTCTAACTTTCCATAAAGTTTGGGTTCAGATGCCTTAGAAATAACATCTGGTGATTTTCCACAAATAGCTTAATTTCAAATGATGATTATGATGTACTAAAAATAAGCCTCCTTCACAAACCATTAGTGCGGGCTTTGTGCCAGATCATGGTCACTGACGCGAAAATGCGACTAACATCACAAGTGCAACCTTTCTGCCAGACAGCGTGCAATAGCCTACAGAAATGTAATAGTGCAAGCACTAGACATGGCAAGACAGGAGAACTTCAGCAGTGATATTAAGTGTGATGATGATGGTAATCTGAACTTATCCTGCACTTTTTCTGACGAAGATGAGCAAGATTTAACAGAGAGGGCAATTGCAGCAGAAGATCAGACAATCAAGAAAGACTAACTGGAACCACGCACAGTTCATGTACTGGTAACAGTTACAAGGCTACCCTGATGCCAGCAACACAGAACAGATCGGGGAGTCAGATGAACCAAATCACCCCAGATCTCTTTCCCCAGATTGGTGAAATGAACTTTCTGGTAATAAATATCAAACAGTTGCATTCGTTTAATTTAAAATGGCCCATCTTTTTATTTTATTTTGGATAGGTGTCACTTTTAGTGCTTGTAGAACGGCCAGGTAAAACAGGCTGGCAAGATGTTTGGTCTGAACCTTTTGAAAGCTTTGAACTTTTGGAGTTAAATATCATGAGGTCCAACAACTCACAGAATCCTGCCAAGTTTTCCAGTTTGCTGAGAGTAACTCCAGTCGATTATTTGTTACTGTGGCAGTTTGTCTTATACCAATGACCCATGTGGCACAACCAGCACAGGCCCCTGAGGCTGTGAGCTGCTGGTGTTACATGGGAAATCAGTGTAACTGAGATCAAAAGACATGTCGCGTTAGCCAGGTGTGGCATCATTTACCGTTGGTACACAAACCGCACTAAGATCAATGCGATACTGTCTGCCCTGAGAGCTTTTACATGCAACAATGATTATAAATTTCTGTTTTTCTGAATCATGTTGAGCCGTGGGTTCATCATCATGAGAAAACCACCAAAATGAAGTACGCTAGGGCCTAATGTTAGACAACAGGCACCCAAGGTTAAAGTAGTTTCCCTTCATTATAAAGCCATTACTTTGTACCTAAAATCTTTTCCCAAAGTACAAAAGAATAACAATGCTACTTGGCAATATAAACATGGGCTGGAAACTGATTTGGGAATAACCCATGAGCGAGTATACACGAACAATGGTTTAATTGGCCTGTTAATAACTGAATACACAAGTCACGCCCCAGTGGTCTTGCCTGATGTCCTGCAAGGGTGTGGGTATTATACAAAGAAATACACTAGAAAGATGTTCATTTTCCCTAAAAACTGGCCACACATACCAGGGATACATTTTGTATGAAAAAATGTTGAAAAAAAAAGTTTTTCATTCACACTTAGCGCTTTACATACTTTAATTCTGCAATGCTCCATCAATGGTGGAATTAATTTTTAAAATTTTTTTTCTTCAATTTTTCAAAGTTTGCCAGACTTTCTATTGTTCTATGTATTCACTCATGCATTTCACACACATACACTATTAATGCCACATTACTACCGTAGATACGATGTAATATAGAAAAACCATTTGATCTGAAATGACAGTCTCCTACTGATTCAGGTGTTGATTTACCCTATGATGTACTTGCTAAGAAATGGTGATTTGAAAAATAAGGCAGGGTGATAAAGGTTAACATTGTAGTTTTCCCTTTTCTTCAAATTGAATATTTTGCCCAGCCACTTGTGTGCCCTTTATCATGCAAGATCCCACGAGCTGACCCTCCACTGAGTGGGCACTTTTGCCCAGTCCAAGATGCCCACTTAATGCAGACTGTAATATGAATGTACATATGTTTTGTGACCACAGAATGGCTGGGGCTCGAACCAGCAACCTTCAGCACCAATCACCTAGTGGAAAATGGGAAACGCACATACCACCTGTACCAAATTCCCATTCCAAAAACAGAATGGTTCGATAGAGGCAGGTATGGGTGAATGCCATAATCAACACAGCCCAGTTCATTGTATTTTTTCCAGTACAAATGAAAAACTGTGTTTGGAGTTTTCCTAGATCAGAGACTGTACATATGTAAGTCCACCAGCATCAAAGGAGCACCAAAAATATATGTATGTTTTGTGACCACGGAACAGTCCGGTCTTGATATGTATTATATATATAATTACAATACTTTGAGGGTTTCCACTGTTCCCATACCTCAGGTCAACATCTTTCATGATGTTGTTACAGAATACAGGATGGTAAAACATTTATATCAAGCATAAAGTTATCCACTCTGGGTTTTGTTTGGGACCTCAGGGCCAGAATTTCACAAAATTTTGGGAGAATTTCTTTGGATTTTTGTCAATTAGTTTTCTTTTTAAAGAAAGACAAGTTTAGGAGAATCTTTACGAGAATGTGGATTCTCGGATTCTCTCTGAAATTCTGGCCCTGGACCTAAACGGTTAAATCAACAACAACCCTGGGCAGACAGTAGCAATGGATGTCAAACCCACAAGTTTCCTGCCCAGACAGGAAATCACCTGAGAGGAAAATTAACTTCTGGCTGGTCACATCCACTTTTCCAAAGGCACGAACACCTTCAAAGTGTGTTCATTACCTGTGTCATTAATGCTAACTATTCACAAAACTATGTTTTTTTTCTTTTCTTTTTTTTCTTCTTTTTTTTTCTTCTTTTTTTTTGGGGGGGGGGGGTGTCTGACACTGGGAAAATGAGATTTTATGATACCCTCTATCCCCTAGGGATGTTACTAAAAGGTTAGAACATGGAGGAGAACATACAGTTGTTGTGTTCTGAGTGCAGACTTCTGTCAACTGGACTGAGACACAGATTTATTCTGAGGCTGAGAAAGACTCTGGTCCCGTGTCTTTCAACCCTCTGGCAGTGTTAACCTACAGTCATTAACCCTTCCTCCTCTTGAACAAATACTTAGTCAACAACTTTCTTTGGTGTGAATTAAATACCCATAAACCCACCCCAAGCAACACTGTTGACTTTCATACATTATCTTAGTAAGGCCAAATATAAAACAAGAGGTCCATGGGCCTAATGCTCTGCTGGCATCGTGGCTATATTGCACCTGTTCATTTCAAAGTTGTGAGTCCTCAAGTGGTTTCTGAACATATAAAGCTTATGTACATTTAATGTAAAAATTGCCCACCAGATGGCATTTTGCTCTACATGTAATCATAGCTTATTTGTGCAACTCCTGTGATGAATACTGTTGCATGTACCAAGACAACAATCATTGAGTCCTTAACTTTATGTCCTCAGTGACCTTGGGACAGAAGATCAAGGACACCCAGATTATAATATACAAGTGGCCTATAGGCCTGCCTGGTGCTGTGCTGACATCGCCATTGAAGTCCAAGCTATACCCTACCATTATAAAATTACTTCTTTCAACTTTACAGGCATGGTGACCTCACAAAAATATGTCAATGTCACTGATATTATATACCATTCTAGCTTTGGACACTATCTATATATCCCATAACTTTGGCGAGTCTAATCCAATTTTTTTTTCCAACTATGGAATTTTATCTCTTAAAACACATTTTGGCTCATAATTTCCATCAATTTATAAGTGGTGCCACTAATATCATTACCAACGCTGACTTTGACCTCCCCCACAATCCCACCAAATTTAGTGAAGATCTGCCACAAATTCAAGATGCTAGAATGTTCATAAAATTTTCATATTTTGACCCTTACATTGCATAATATTCTAGGTGGCGCCACAGATATAAAAAAGAACCTAGATTTTTATACCCCCTATAAGTCCTGAAAGTTACAGTGGGCTAGCTTGAAAACTGTGGACAGTATTGCAGTCACAAGATTTTCACATTTTGACCTTGATCTTATTACATAATACTATAGGTGGCGCCACCAACATTGATGTCAACAAAGATTTTTTATACACTTTATAACTCCTAAATGTTATAAGAATTGTGGGGTGCAAAGCATTCATAAATGTGGATGACAGCACTTATGAACTGCAGATTTTATAACTTTTACCAAACTAGTGTACATAGGTGGCACAACATTTGAACTTCCACATGCAAACACATATAATTACACGAGTTTCAGAAAGTGAAACAAGGTAAAAAAAAAGTTAGCTTCCATTAAACACTTGCCTGAAAACACTTATGCCTCATACTTGGATTGATAATGGGATGGTTATCAAATTTAAAATCAGAGCACTTATGAATACAAATATGTATTTATGATATTGGAGTAACTGTACAAACTTTTGTCATTTTCTTTCTAATAAGTGTGCATACATCAGAAACCATGTCAATAAACCACAACTTATGCAGTCTACTCCAGAAAAAAGGCATAGCACTATTGGTTTGTGGAAGCTGGATCACCCCACTGCCCTCTAATGTTCAAAGAGTGGGTGCATTGAAATTCCATAATTTTAGTACCAAAAAACATAATTGGCTAAATACTGCTACTCTAATCTGTGACCCACTGGTCTTAAACTGTGCACTTTAATGGGCCAATAATGTTTAAACACTGAAACTATTCCATTGTCTGCCATAATTCAGATCACATCAGGAAAATACTGCCATAATGACTGCCATTAGATCCTGACCTGGTGTAACTGATACTCCCTCCATCACCCATTAATGCCTCAGCAGTGATAGATGTCACATTTTTTGTAGACAGATTTGACAAATCTACCCATAAACAGTTAAAAATTCACCAATTTCACCTAAAAAATATGATAGAATTTTAGCCAAATATTCAAAATTTGGGGTAAAATTAAGGGGTGGGGCACTGTAATTTGATCTCTCATTGTAAGGGCAGGACATGCAGGCAAGTGATTCTATGTTTGCATCACAGCCCATTGTGCATCGTATTCATATTGGACAGAAAAGAATTGATTGGATGCAATTATGTAATTTTCCTCAAAATTTTAACTAATTATTTTATTTGTCATAAAAACTGATTTTTCAGATTTAAAGGTTGCTAGCAAAAAAGTTGATATTTTCCTTAGTGTTGAAGTTTGGTAAAGTTAATGCAAATCCTTTGCAGAAAACAAGTTGCGGCTTCAGTTTAACAAGTTTTAAAAATTTTGATAAGTCTATTAGGTTACAGACCACAGTTGTGATTGGCTGGTTGCGCATCCCAAAGGAGATAGTCCGTAATTGTGAAATTCTGTGTTTTCAGTGTGATGTAGCTTCTGTTTAAATAAAGTTAGCTAAGTCAGGTTAGCTGCATCACAGAGTTGCTTCATTGGTGGTCATATAGGTGCACTGTCTTCTAGGCCAGGTAGGAACTTTATGGTGGGGAAGGACAATGATGTGACCCTGGCAAGAGCACAGTTCATACACCTGTATAAAGCTGACATCCAGGTGTTGTTTCACATTTCAATTATGACAAATTAACGAGCTGGGAATTATATAACGAAAATCCATCAATGTTTTTCTGACATTTTTATCTGTTAAATGCCGTTCACGGAATTTTAAAATACCAAAATGCTGATTTTTTTTAGACTAAAAAATGCTAATACAAAAAAATAGAAGGATTTATAACTGTGGTCTGCGGCCTACAAAGTCAGCCATGTTAGAAATAGTTTACTGTTTCATTCATACAACAGCATGTCTTTAAAGACTAGCTGTGGGCATTTGAATAATAAAGTGACACATCCACAATAAGCATGTATATGATAAAAAAATTAAAATAAATAAAAAGTACGCAAATATATATTCATGACTCACAATTGCAGCTGCACTTACACAACTTGCTGAAAGTGATGAGTGGCAACGAAAGGTCCATAGTTGATTCACGCTTCCGAGCACTACTTGACAAAACCTTAGATACAAATGTATCACTCAAATTTCGGTTGAGACCCTTTCATCCATGCTAGAAAACTAAACATTCCAATGAAATTTGTGGAACCTTATGAACAGCTTGTCTTTTTCAAATATGGAGAAGTCATTGCTAAGAGTCTGCTTAAGTATGCTGCGTGTACATGTAAGTCAGTGCTAAGAGTCTGCTTAAGCATGCTGCGTGTACATGTAAGTCAGTGCTAAGAGTCTGCTTAAGCATGCTGCGTGTACATGTAAGTCAGTGCTAAGAGTCTGCTTAAGCATGCTGCGTGTACATGTAAGTCAGTGCTAAGAGTCTGCTTAAGCATGCTGCGTGTACATGTAAGTCAGTGCTAAGAGTCTGCTTAAGCATGCTGCGTGTACATGTAAGTCAGTGCTAAGAGTCTGCTTAAGCATGCTGCATGTACATGTAAGTCAACAACTTTGTATCTGGCTCCCTGAGGCCTTAAAACACCAAGAACACATTCATTTTTGTCGTTTTTTGGGGGTGAGTGCGGGAGGGTTACAACTGTCTATATGCAAAGACAACTGCAAAGCTTCTTCCAAATGCAGACCCCAGGTGTGACCTTGGTCTTTTGACTGGTGATGCTTGACCACCATTGGTCAATAGCCAATAAAGACCCCTCCCTGCTGTTTGCACCTGTGGGGGATCAATATTTATAAATAGACACCAGTGATCGTGATTTATTATGCACGGATGAGGCATGACTCGACAACAGCACTTTGATTTAATATACTGATGTCTGCATTATTTATTTGGCTAAGAGAATAGACTATCTATCGCTATACTCCATCAAGCACTTCATATGGCCTGACTTTCATAATCTTTACAGCCAGAACACCTGTCCTGTATGCATGGTCTTCACCACCACCACCACACAACCATCCTCTTTCCCTCCACCCTGACTGGACAAAACCGGATGGTGGTCAAAGCCCTCTGCTTCAATGTTTTTGATGTATTTCAACAGTAATGAAAAACAGTTTGAATGTGAATTGTAGCTGAGATCTATCAAGATAGCATTGCCCCATCTCAGATCTATCAAGATAGCAATTTGCCCCATGTCAAATCTATCAAGATAGCATTGCCCCATGTCAGATCTATCAAGATAGCATTGCCCCATGTCAGATCTATCAAGATAGCATTGCCCCATCTCAGATCTATCAAGATAGCATTGCCCCATGTCAGCAGATTTCATTGGCATGGGTTGGGTGCATTGTTGTGGTCTCCGTCTGAAAACCAGTTTGTATTCAATAGGTAAAGGAAAATAATCTTACAAAACAGGTTGACCATCATGTCAATAACAGTCAGATGCAAGACTGAATGGAAAACAGAAGCTACAGGATCTGCCCCAAAACACTATCATTTAGCAGGTGTAACTGTATCCAAGAATACAATAGGGCGGCAAATGTACCAGTTTTGCTGGCAAGTAAAATACTGGGTGACAATACATGGATTCCCTATGCAGCATTCACTCTTGGAATTGTCCCTTTTCAATGGGTCCCATACAGAAAATGTGGAATTTCTGTTGTTGTCATTGTATTTCGTTTCCCAAGTTAGGACCACAATACTTAAGCCATTCCTGTATTTCAGACTGCTCTACAAAGACGCAATGTCCTCCTGAGACATTTATATGTGCTCCCCTTGACTAATTCACCCTGACCCACCCTTACAGTCCTCCGCGTCTTTCTGTCCAGTTCTTATTTCTTTTCATCTCTTGTTTCTGCTTGTACAAGGAGAATAAGCACCAAGATGACCGTCCACTTGACGGAGGTGTATTGGCGCTGTATATTTTACCTCTCCTTTTACAGGTACTCACCTAATGATATATGTCTTGATGTGCCCAGGAAGAAGTAGATGATGACAGGGAAAAATGAGACGTACAGTCCATATATGGGGGCCAAAGTAGCCAGCAGTGAATAGGCCATGCCTGGAAAAAAAACAGGAAATAATCGTCATTAGAGAACCAATTCATTTATATCTGCGTATACACATGCCTGCAATTTTGTTGTCGGCTAAAGTCATGTTTGTGATTGCCTGCAAAGCGGACTGTAAGTGCTTCAAGATTGTCATCTACTTACGTGTGATTGGGAAAAATGGACTGCTTGAAGTCGATCACCATACAAGGCTGACTTAGAGACTGGCAAACTGTAAAATTTATCTCTGTGATATAAGCAAATGATTGGATATTTAATGAATATTGTTGTAATCATGTGAAAAATATGTTTGGTAAAATGCTGCACATTTTGAAGGACTCATGCAGTCACGTTTGACTGTCTTGTACCACTTGCCTGCATGACATACTTCACTCTTCATGTGCTTTAGACCTATGACATGTGCCTCAGTGTAATACAACATATGACTAGACCACAGACTGCTTCCAGGCAATCATGACGTCATGCCACAGGTCCAGTGGCACCTGATTTAAAGATCACCTCTCATTACAGAGCTTTTCACTATCCTTCTTTTCAAATTTTTTTTACCTCATTTCCACATTTGATATACATGTGTATCAAATGTCCAAATGGGCTAAAAAAAATTAAATGTTGTATGAGACTCACTTTGAAAGGCAGCACTGAGGACAGCCTAAAATAACAGGCAAAATGAAGATTCTAAGCCTGGTTCAAAGCTGCCTTGGTGCCACTGGCCAAGAGAGATCACCTGACACCTTCTCTCACATCTGATTGGGCAGGAGAGGTCAGGTGATCCCTCTCAATTAGTAATGGCAGTCCCACCTGTTTTAAATGACCACTTATTGGCTACAAAATGTTTAACCCTTTACCCCTTTAAACCAATCAGAACCAGCTAGTGGTCAAATGTCATCTGCTTCAATGTTTTTTGACTGATTTCAACAGTAATTTTTTTAATGAGAATTAGAGACAATTTTGAAGACCTATCAAGATGGAGGCCAAAATAGCATGAGCCAAGTCACCAGCTTTCCTTGGCATGGGTTGGGCATCTGGTACCCAACCTATGAAGAAAGCCGTTGACTCCACCATAATTCAAGGCGGAATAGCATTAAGATTGCCCACATTGTATTAACACCTCCCACGTAAGACCGCTCATTTTCCAATACAGTATTACAATTGATGACCATTAAACACATTATTCAGAGAACAAAGTTTCACTCTATTTTAGGGTGTCTCAAAACTGCAGGCATTAATACTTCCAGGCAGTTTGCAGAAACCACTTCCACAGCCATTCCGTCTGAGGACATCTTGGCATAAAGTATAAAACTGTTCTCGATCTATACTATTTCTATACCAAAATGTGAACATCTATGTATATGGAATATATGCAATCCTGGTAAAAAATGAAAAACACATCATGTACCAGCAAGATATCCACAAACCTGTTGCATGTTGGCGTGCACACACAATGACCCCCAACCTTTAGGTTTTGATTACCCCCTCTGATCATATCAGGACATCTGTAGATTAATTAAGTGTACACAAATACAAAGCCAGGTCGATCTGCAGCTGCCACTGACGTTTGGTATTTATTATTCCATTCAAGGTATGGCTATAATTGAGATGTATCCAAGTCTCGCTCAATCAAAATAAGAAACTAATTGATTTGTCTATCGACTGCAGGTTTTATTTTCTTCAGCGCACATATGAGTGTTGCTTTTTGTCAAATTGCTTCTTTTCCATACACACTGGATTCATCTGTCTTGACTTGTATTGCAAATTAAAAGACACTTACTGAATGAAAATCAGGGATCTATAATCAGTACACTGAACATCAAGTTAACGTGTCTTCGCTATTTTAATTGGCAATTTCCGACCTTTGGAATTGATAACTTTCATCATGTTGGGTTACAATTTCTGCCTGTCCGTTTGGTGACATTTCTGTATTGAGTTCTCCCAATTCTTCGCCCCCAACAAATGTCTGACCATAACTTACACTGTGTGGCGCTGTTTCAAGACACGCCAATGCCTGAACTCTATTTTCAACCATGTGGAAAAATTAATTGAACGACCTTTGATCACCCCTCATCTTTCAAGTCAGTTCATGATGTATCATCATCTTGTTCCTGTGACAGCCAAACGGTCACCTCGGACACCCTGGTCATCAGTGTTCTACATGTAATTAACCCCTTAACTGCCAGGGTAAAATATTAATAACAGGGGTCTCTGACCAGGTTTTCCTTGATAAAATTAATTGGAATTTAGAGTTATCCTGAATTGTAAGGTCAATCTCAAAATTGTATGCTGCTATACATTAAATGTAATGTCAGAAAACATGATGGTACGCTGATATTTATATACATTATCATAATCTAGATTTTTGTGGGGTTGGTCGCAATGTTGTCATTAAAATGTGTGAAATAGCAAGCTTGACAAAATAGCAATTCAAGAGTACTGTATTTTTTGTATTAAAATAACAAATGAGGGTTTCATTAGACACTATCATTTTAATAAATTGAAAGTAAATTGCATTTTACTCCAATTATTTTCTAAATAGCACACAAATGTGGCTTTGGAACAAAAAATACACGGGGGGTGTGTGTGGAAAAGTCGTAACTAACCACAACTTTTGCTAAAAAATTCCTGGCACAGACTGTACATAGCAACTTTTTTGGTAAATTTAAACATGTATCTACATGTTTACCTAAAGATCAAATTTTCATCTTCCTTTGGTTACATCATGAAGTTAATTCAGGTTTGAAAGCAATTGTGTGCACCGCATTAAATCTACATGTATTCCATGAAATATAATTTGTCAACAGAGTATATCCTTAATGCAAAAATTAGAGGCTTGGAAGCATAAAACCTGTGCAAAGTTACTCTAAAACTAAAAAATACAGGGATAGATGTAGATTAGGATTGCACATAAGACTTACAAGACGTGCTTTGCAGTATATTCTATATTCTAGCATGGAATTTGACACATCCGATCTACAACTGTGGGTATTCGGTACAGAAGGATGAAAAGAAACGGTTTCTGTATAATCACCCATGAAGCAAAAATCCTACACTTAAACAGGCTGTTCTTATAGTCTTTATGAGCTCCCATATGAGTAAACCTCATTTGCAAATGAGCATTTGTTGTAAAGTGAAACTGCTTGAAAAAAAGTGACTGATGAATGATGTAACCTGAAAAAGATAAGGATTAAGAGGAAATTTTAGGATATGAATTAGGTTCTCCCATGAACATATATTATACTTGTTAGTCAGTTTATAAGATGCACATATGAAGGAATCCCCAAATTAAGACCTCCTAAGGGACTTAAAAGACGTGGTCTTAATTGGCACATAACTAAATTAAGAGTAAATATAAATAAGATTGTAGAATTGGTGGCCTTAATACAGAAATAATCTCTTTACAGGGTTGGTCTTATTGGAAATTCTACCACATAGAAAATGTGGAATGACAGGGGGAAACAGCTATTAACTTCATGTCATACTATATTAAACTGTTTCCTATGACATTATTCCTTCTTTTGAGAGATCACCCCTCGGGAAGGTTCATAAGTGGTCCCAGAAAGCAGATGGTCTCTCAAAGGAGGTAAAACAACATGGAAAAGACACCTAGGCACCTAGTGAACGGTCTTAAAGGGCAGGTGGTCTCTCAAAGGAGGGACTACTGTAAAAAAATCTACAGAGATTACCCAAAGTTGTAAAGGCAACATATATAGCCATACATTTGCCAACTTGTTAAGTTTCTGTTCCAGAAAACATACCCCTCAGGCATCACGTCAGTTCTTCTGCCTGCGATCAATTGATACGCAGATTGATATAAATTGTACTTAAGCTGTTCAAAATGATATAAGCATTGGTAAAAAAAAGAGGCAATGTAGAACCACCTGTGTCAGCACAGGCCAGAAACAAAACCTGAGGCCTGACTCTACATCAGTATTGACCAGGGAAGAGGTTAAGAAACATAAATGAAAGCATCGGGCCACCTGCTACAAGCTGGAACAGTAATGCAGTGCCACCCAATTACCCAAGCTTTCCTGACTGGAGGTGGGATGGGGGTGGGGGGTTTGGAAATTGCAAGGCCATGCACGGCAGTTTCAATTTTGATGTCAGAAGTCCTCCTACTGGAGTTCTGAGTCCATAATGTTATAAAAACGACTTTGGCACAACCAATGACCTTTGCTGCTAGCATCTGGATCTTCTAATCATACAACTTGAACACATCTGTAAGACGTAATTACATACCTTTCAGCAACAGAGGTCGTTTATTTGCAAAAAAAAAAAACTTATTGTGATGATCTGCTACATTCTACATAGAGTGGAACCTGTTTTAACCCGGAATGGCCCAGTGCTGCTGCATCGGCATGCAACTTTTTCCCATTTCAAATTATCAGCAGTATCTGATGCCATTAATATCCTCTGCTTCTTTTCCATTATTAAGAGAAATATTGCCATCAGTGAACATTTGTCTTCAGTGTATCATGTGCACATTGCACCCTCAGTGCATAAAGGAAGACTGTTGGGTCACTGTCCACACAAAGCAACTCTTTCAACACCAGTTGCAACTGAAGTCCATCTATTCAAAAACGAACTGCTCTGGTTTATAGTAAGGGCGCTGTATTCATGTCCCTTGTAAAAAGACCTTTCATTCAAATACCAACATGTATATGGTTATACAGAACATTATAGTCCAGGTCAACAGCTTTTCTCGATACAATGTGCCCAAAGCATGCCAAGGAATGCTGTTGATTCGGTCCAAAATATGGCACTGACAGATTTAACTCTTTCAGTTGCATATTTTGGACTGAGTCAACAGCTTTCCTCTTTCAGCTATTGACATGCCACCACGTGCTGCCAACACATTAAGTGATACTTATACAGAGTTTTCACAACAAAAACTCATATTCCTCCCTGCTTTTTCCCGTGTTTTAAGTAAATAATAATGCAGACCCTCCGATTTTCTTTTGAAACTCCTTCTCTCTCTCAGATGTAATAAATTTGCCCAGATGCCAATGCATTCCATAGCCCACTGGCCACAGTGAAAGTAACGAACTGCAATGGTAGTTTTTGAATTTCTGTCAAGTCATGCTACAGCTGCTCTCGTGGCAGTCATAGGTTGAAGTAACAGTACATGTACAGTACCGATTTCGCATTCGTAACACCCCATGCTAGCAAATAATCTGGCATGCCAGAAATTCTCGCCGGCCAGAATCAGATGCGACCAGCCAGATGCGAAAACTGAGCTGTGCGCAAATTTCTGTCACGCCAGTTCGTCGTGCGAGAAAAATGAGCACGCTTACTTCGTATGTAGCACGCTTGAAATGTTTGTGTTCTCGACCATTAACACGCGCTAATTTTTTCTGGCTTCGCATGCTCACGTTTTCGACTGCACTGACAGCACTTTCCGCGAAGCGTACCACCAAGAGAACAAACGAGATTTTTGCGCTAAGAATATCCACCATAATCTAAATGAATATGCGCCCATGTTTGTGATCTTGATGCAAGGATCCTATGTCATGAGACATTGAGAGGAGAGATGTTTTTTTGTGAGGAGCTGTTCTTCAAATTAGTTTATTTTCTTGTAGGACCAACCTTTAACTCTTAGCACTTCAAATTCCCAGTGTACTATATAGAACTCGCCTACTAGAACAGCGTGTCACTCAAACTTTTGAAGTGGCTGATAAAAGGCTGTCTCATATTCCTGGTGTTGTTTATTTACATGCAAGCACGCACGTTTTATTGTAGAGAAACGTCAGTTCTTGTCGATGGCTATTTCGATTTTGCGTTAAAAACGAATATTTTCCTTCTACGATGATTTAAATCAAGGATCGGGCCGTTGTTTGCTACAATTTGAATGATGTAACTTTGGAAAACTGCCACACAGGGTGACTTCATCGTCGCGGTCTTGATCTTTTTTTTCGTCTACCCGCCATGATCTTCATATCGTTAGAATGCGAAGAACCTAGTCTATTTTAAGAAAGCTCTCCCATTGGCTGAAACAAAAGTATTTTAGGGGAAACCCCGCCAAAACTGCCTTTATTTCAAACGTCATTTTAGTTGGAAACTACCAAAGACGATTCTCCGGAATATTCTAGGTCAGTCAGGGGGCCGGAATCGATCACATGGTGTTCGCCGTCCAATCAAATGTGTCATTTTTCAACCGTTGATTCGTTCGGGACTACTCGCTACCTCGTGTTGTGAAGTCTTGCTTGTGAAAGATGGGCGACATTTGTGTGAACACAAGTGGCGATTACGGACAATTTATAAAAGCAAGAAACAAAATTTAACTCTGCAAATTGGTCAGAATGATGACATACTACCAGTCTTTGCATACAACAGAGCAGACGGTCAATTTTTTTCACGGAAAGAGAGTAAAATACGCCAGCCGCAGGTAAACATGGCTCGGGTGAAAATACCGCTGCCACATGTGATGATCATGTTGACAGTTTATCAGTGACTGCGATAAAGTGTGTTTATCGATCTTTTACTGCAGCAACAAGCTCTACCGCTATAATTTAATGACAACATTTACACACGACCGATCTTAAGAAAAAATTAAAGACGAACCATCATCCGTGACGCTAACCAAGGGACCGGTACCCATGCAATTGATTCACGCAGTGACTGTGACACAGGCTTGGCCGTTTTGATCAATTCGTGATTGAGATCGATAGGCCTATATTCATTTTGTTAGGGTGTAGGACACGAGTTTTTGTTTAAATTGACAACAAAACCACATAGAAATGTAGAGAATGTCTTACTCAACAAAAGTCATGTTAATCAGTATGCATGAAATGCAGAAATAAAGTTACGGCACTTTTAGTTTTACCCCTCATCGCCTATTGTGCAAAACAAAAACAAACAAAAAAAAATGCCTCTGTTGCAAAGGTCACGTGACGAGAAACGAGACCTGAAGCGGAGGGGAAACAAAGATAGCGAGCGAGGCCTGCTGCTGGCACGCTATGCCCAGTCGAGGCGAAGTGCCTGTTCACGCAATTCGCGTAGATAAAACGCAACTTGCGCGGCTATTTGGTGTGCCAGAAATTTGAGCGCAAGAAATTGGTGCGCTATTTGCGATGGCACATCGAGACAAAAAAGCTCGCAACTGAGCACGCGCAAATGTGGTGCGCAATGCGAAAATGGCATGCTAGCAAAAGGGACCCATATGCGAAATCGGTACTGTACATACTGCATTGCAATTTACTAGTTACAATGTCATACAGTGCTCCTCTAATTTTAACTCTTTCGGTGCCAATCACGTCTTAAGTCAATTTACTACAGTCAAACTAGTCTGAATTGTTATAAAGATCTCATATTAATATTCCTCATAAAAAAACCTTTCATTCAAGTACCAGCATACCTATAGTTCCAGAGAAAATATCCTAAGTCAACAGCTTTTCTCGGCACGCATTGGGCACAAAAGCTGTTAACTTCGTCCAAAATTTGGCACTTAAAGAGTTAATTGTATAGCACCTCTTGACCATGAAATAAATGATCATGACCTCAAAGTTGTGTCCTCTTTGGCTTTTCTGGAAAAAAGGTGCATAATACAACCAAAATGATAAATTGAACCCTTGAAGCAGCTCAAAAAACACATCCTTGGAGTCCCCACCATGTACATATAAAGCTCCAATAACATATATACTGTACGGCGGAACCCGAGGTTTTTCTCCGGAGCTCTTGACAATAACTCAAGACCTAACGAGGTAAAGATCAAAGTAAGATTGCTGTGATATATGACATGGAAGAGCTATGTTTATAGCAGTCTCATTTACTGATACCTAAGCTACCCCTCATGACAGGTGATACGGCACAGCTTCCCAAGGATGGCATATATTGGCCTGAACAGATGATACTTGTCATATATAACCTTGTATGGGCATTTCATGTCCTGGCATCTTTATGACAACTAACTCAATAACTGTTAACCTTTTCAGCACTGAAAGACACTTTTGGCCATTGCCCCCAAGTGCTCTGCTGTGAGAACTGAAGTTCTATTATTGAATTCACTGTCACTGTTCACAACAAGTCCCAGCAACTGGTTATGTATATTGGCCCGTGTTTTATTTTATTTTATGTTTTATTTCTTTAATTCTTTTTCTCTAAGTTTTAGTTGTAAAGTTTTCCTCTGGTTGGTGGTGGTGGTGGCAGTGGTGGTAGTGGGGGGCAGGGGGGGAGCTATCTACACCATCAGCTCACATCAGTGACAAGCTACTAACTTGTCTTATGATGGCAGAAAAGAGTTAAAGTCAATTTTGTCTTCATGCCTCTCAAAAGTGCTACACGTAAATTGCTGATGGATGGATGGATGGATGGATGGGTGGGTGGATGGGTGGATGGGTGGATGGATGGATGGAGAGACAACTCCGCAAGGAAAGACTGCAACGCAAATCATTTTACCAAAACCTATCCCAGTTGTGCAATATAATTTTCCCCGATACCTTTGGCTGTCCCTGGGAAAACAATCAATACAGAAAGTGTTTAAAAAAACTGCTGACTTAAGCATTTTTCACTACTTCTAGGAAAGGCAAAAGTGTGTAAAAGCACATGGTCCCCGAAGAAATAAAACCATATTCACCGTTTTAGCCACAGTTAAAAGCATTTTGTGCTTCATTTCCTACAATTCCTCAATGGGTACATGAGATCAGACCCTGCAGGAAATGTAGTGAATCCACTGAAACTTGCTTCACAATGTCAACAAATAATAGTTCTGCTACATGCTCATAATGCATCCCCCCATAATTGATCAATCTAGAAACTGTGAAAGTCTATCAACATGCTATGGACAGGTAATTGACTGTCCTACTCTCTAATCTAAAGCAATAAGTCCTGCTGCTGAAACAACCACCCAGCTGTACTCAAGTGTAGCTTGGGGCCCTGCATTCCATGTAGCTTCCCGCAGCCCATTAACCCATGCAGTACCAGTGACCAACTATCTAGCATGTTATCTTCACCTCCCTTTAGCACGAAGATTGCACATTCAAATTCCTCAAGAAAAGAGCTTTAATTCAAGTACCAGCATGCCTTGTCACAAGTCAGTGGTTTATGCATTGCCTGCAAAGTCATGCTATTGCTGCTGCAAGAACAAGTGAGACATGACTTGACAGACAATGCAAAACCCACCAACCAAGGTCTTTACCATGAAAATATAGAATGAGTTACCGCTGCTGTCTCGGGAAAGTTCTTGCATTTGCGTGACTGTCACTCTGTGATGTCCAGGTTGAGAGATTTCTCCAACGCACACACGGAATCATTTAAAAGTTACCTCTCTGCACTATCTAGACCTTCCTGCACTTAAATATAGAAGTGGGTGGAGGAGTTTTTTTCAATTTCCTTTGCATGTAAATGCTTATGCCAAAACCGATTTATCAATTTTAATTCATTTATTCAGCATTCACAGTATATAGGGCAACTCAGGATGCAAACCTACATCTTGACGCATCTTGAACTTCAGATGAACGACTCACTGACATGGTTAAGGTGGAAGCTTGGAAGTCAATTTGCATACAAAATTTTGCCAAAAACGCAAACTCAGAATTTATCATTTTCAGGACATCTGGTAATGAACTTTCAGGGTCAGCAAAATTAACTCCAATTAGAAAGATGAAAGTTTCATGAGAGACTACTCAGTTCCAAAACCAACAGTGTCATTATGCACCTCTATCTGCTATATGTTTATTTGAACTTGATAATGAACCACAGCAAAAGTTCGTGCAGTCATTACTCTGCGGGCTGTGGCAACTCGTAATTACAGAGCTTGTGGGCAGCATGTCTGACCAGTCAAGCTGAACACAGTGCAACTTGCACCACAACAAACACTGCTGCACTTTACAGCAAAACAGTTTCCTCTCCCCTGTCCTTGGGTTTGATATATATATACATACATACATACATACATACATACATATATATATATATATATATATATATATCTGTATTCAAGCAATTATATAACAAATGAAAAACGAACAATCATTGCACCGATATCAGACCAAAGTTTTTGATTCCTAGGAATCCCCCACTGAGAGTAAAGTGCTCACTCCCAGCATGACAACAATAAATAAGCCATTTCAGTCCTCCTGGAAGAAAAGTGGACATACTTATTACATAAAGATTAAACCCTGCTACTGCTTTGGTTCCTTGAACATGGGAACTGAAGCCAGGTTGCTTTGTCAGCAAGATACCCTTAAATTTTACATGCTAAAACCACAAACGCAAACATAACACGTTGCGGCTTCATTTGATGCACTAGAGTTCAAAACTTTTTTTAAGCCATGAAATCACATAAATTCCAAGAAAACCTCACAAAGGCAAAGCTGCCTGTTTATTTCACTTGTACTCAGAGTTTAAGGTGTGGATCGATTGCGGAGCATGCCTCATGTTACTGTGAATCATGCCTGGGAATCAGCACTCCCTCCTTTGATTGTGCTTTCACTATTATTGTTATTTATTTTTTGTTTAGATCAATACATCTTTCAAATGAGGCTTGACAAAAGTAATGTTTGAATCATCTTGAACTCAATGGTTATTGATTGAAAACCATTTAATCCTGGACCTACTTTCCCTATATGTTTTTACAACTTATATTTTTTGTGACTTTTGGAGGGAGTTTATACAATGAACAAGATGTATAACATTGAAGAACCAAGTTCAAAATTCAATAACTTTTAACCACCAGTGTTTTTCATTTTTATTTTTTTTTACTTTTTTTTTTTAAATGAAAATTATACTCCTGGATATTTTTCATTTTCATGTCTATATTTCTCCAAGCTTAAAAAATAATCTCAAAAACCTACAATGAACATGCAATTTCATACCAACTTGCAAACTGGCTACAGATATCACATAAATACCCCTCTAAAATTTCATTTTTATTTTGTACAAATCAAGACACCGTTAGAATCTGAAAATATGTATAGTAAAACTTGTTTTGAGAGACCACCCTCGGAAGACCCTAAATTGGTCACATATAGCAGGTGGTCTTGCAAAATAGAGTTGACTCTTGTGCCACCTGGGGAACGACTATAATCTAGAGCTACTTTGATTTTCGATCCATAATACAGATTCGCACATGAGTGTTTGTACACTTACTAGACCCAATTCCATTTTGCAATCATGCATTAATTCATTTATTGGTATCATAAACATATTTAGTGACTGTAAACTGATTTTAACAAAACATTTTGTACAAAATTGATGGATTTTACTTATCTGAAATGGGGAATTTGTGGCTGGTTAATTGGTCTTTGGGGTCATTTTGGGCGGTCACTGGTCAGGTTCTACAGGTGGTCTCCCAAAAGAGGTAAATTATAAGAGGGCGCTTTTGCACAAAAAAGTGGTCACCAAAGGCAGGTGGTCTTCCAAAGGAGGGGTCTCTCAAAACAGGTTTTACCGTACATGGTGATTGCATGACCAGACAGACCCCACGTAGTACCGGGGTACGTACATTTCAGTATATCTCCTGGTCTTCAACAGTTTAGCATAAGAAAATACCCAAGACACAGTCACTATATTTAATCAGCTAACTTCATACAACATAAAAGTGCTGTAAGAAAGATGAAAAGAGGAAAACAAATAGACAAGTGTATACAAGTCAATGCAAAAGCAGAATGTTAATGGACTACAGCCATAATGCTATAGACTGCCAGCAAAATGGTGTGAAGTGTTTGATGAAGCTTCCCCTTGATAGTCACAGTGGATCTTCTGAGCAAGACTAGGTTACAGCAGGAAGCCTTGAGGAGGAGGCTTCGTGGTTACAGGAAGCTTCGGTACCAAGACATTACACAATGCCTGCTGCAAGAGGACCATGACATAATCATACATACCAGCAATGTTTGTACACACCTGATACTCTCATATAACTATCAATCTGGAATGGTGCATTGCTTGTTCAACGCCATCATTAAAAGAACATCACTGAAAGATGTGTACCAACATGCACTCAAAGCTTTTCTTTATAAGGGTGGGTAGATTACATTTCCCTGCAAATGCTGGTCTGGCTGCTTTGGGGGCCCCTGGCATATAATTTCCCGTATCGAGCAAAAGTCACCAACCAGGGCCATGACAAAATTCATATTGTATGCATTAACTTCTAGCTCTGCATAACCAAGAAATCATACTTGACTTTCCTTCCAGGTGATGGGATGCAGAGCGTGAAATTGCAAAAGCAGATAAATACGAGATGTTGAATCTGTTTAGGAGTTTATTGCCGCTAAGAAAAAATTCAAGTTACTATGTAGACAGGAACCAGATTTTAAAATTGCTCATCAAGTTCATGTAATGAAAAAGTGGTCAAATACTAATGAGTTATGGAGATTTGTGAAAAATGATATAAGGGGGAAAAAAAGAGAACATGATGACATATCAACAGAAGAATGGATAACTCATTTTGAAACATTATTAAGTGGTAATACCCAGTCAGAATGGGATCTATGTGTCCACCAAGAAGTAAAAGAACAAATTTCCAATCATGTGTCTTGTCAAAATTGTATATGAGAGGAGATAGCTATTGATGCAGAGATTACAGACGATGAAATAAAAGAATGGAAAATCAAAAAAATTACCAGGATTAGATGGATTTCTGTAATTATTTTAAATCCATGGGAGAATGTTATTACCTTATTAAAAATGTTGTCTAATAACATCATAAATGTAGGTACATTTTCTTTAAGTTGGTTATATATATATATATATATATATATATATATATGCTGCATGAGAAAGATGCAGGCAACATGCAAAATTATCAAGACATCTCATTATTGAATGTAATGGATAAAATATTTACTAAGATTTAAACAAAAATACTAAAAGATCAGACAAAATGGGCAACTGAACATCATAATTTTTTCATGGGACAAGCTGCTTATACAAAAAGCTAAAGTACCACAAACAATACTTTTAATGTCTTTGCCTGTGCTCAAAAGTATATTTCGAAGTAAAAGGATGATTTACTCCATTTTCGTAGATTTTTTAAGTGCATTTGATTCTATAAGGCATGATACATTATTTTATGTTCTTCAGAAAAATAGGCTTTATCTAAGTTTATCAATGTATGTGCTTTAACACAAGAAGGTTTAAGCGAAATTTTAGTTGTATTTCAGGAACACAACAATGCTGCACGTTGAGCCCATACCTCTCTTCAATTTTTATCAATGAACATGCAAAAATGTTTTAACTTAGTAGATTGTCAAGGTATCTATATTCACCATAATCTTTAAAATGTTTTTTTTTTGTTTTATCATTTCTTTTATTGTATGCAGATGATATTGCTAATGTAGTGGGTACAGTAGGCAGACTGCAGAAACAAATAAAATACTCTTTGCTGAACTTCGAAATTTGGTACGACTGTTAACCTGGATAAAACCAAAATAATGATATGTAGAAGAGGTGAAATAGCAAAATTAAACAAGAAGTGGTTTTACAAAGGACTGAAAATGGCAGTAGTTTCAAATTATAACTATCTAGGAATGTTGTCATGGAATATTGCCAAAAGAAGGTTGGCATCACAAGCAAGAATTGTGATGTTTATTCTACCACAGTTCATCAGAAAACATGATATTGTCAGGATAATGCAGTCGGCCTTAAAATCATTTTGCAGTGACAGAAGCCTCAGAACCTTCTTATTCTAAAGTCTATCTTGCTTATAAATTACATATTTATTCAACATATATATCTATTTATTTTTAAGAAACCTTGAATTCCTCTATGAGATATTTTCTTAGTTGTTTACCAATGATATAAAAACCCACCAGTGCTTTTGGACCTGTATCGATTCTCCATTAAGCTCCATCTTTGACTCAGCAGAGGCTCTTGGCTTCTATGCCCAGTGCTGCTACTTAATTCATAGCCTGGGGGCATTTTTAGTGTCTGATACAATATTCCTATTCTGGGGTCACCACCACCCACAACTGGTAACTTCAAGGCATTTTATTTACATATTTAGGTAATGCTCACACTGGAAAAGTCCCATTACATGTATACATTGTACATTACATTCATTCGACAAATTAACCTTCTGTTAACACATATATTTTAAACGCTACCTCTTCAAAATATCCAATTGGGACTAACCCACAAGCTTGGCTGCCATTTTGAAAATTGTGGATTCCACACCCAATGGTTCGTAAATGAGGATAGTAATTGAATGATCTTGGGGGGGGGTTTGAATATATGAAACCAAAAGTATTTATTTTGCCCATATTTCAGAGCATCAATAATGATATGATATCTGCTGTTTTATGGTAGTATTATAACATTTATGGTGTATATTATTTATTGGGCCTCTTACTTTCACAATGCATTGCACCATGTTCAAAGTGGCACTCACCAATACGTGCATGATTTGCCAGGGTATCGTGTCACATTGGGATTTGTAACTGACAATGATAACTGCTTCAGACACAACCGAGCAAGCAGATTAAAGTTAAGATAGTAAGTCATGTTTTAAAAATACTTTACAAACTGTTTGCCCTGTTAACTTGCAGAACAGACACCTGGACCCTAGCAAAATACTACAATAATGATCACCGAACAACCGTGGCTATGCAGCTATGCTGTTTCCCCGGCCCAATTTAACACTCCAGACTAAGTTGAAATAAAATGCTTTGCGTTGACTTTACTGCAAAATAACAGCACAAATGAAGTTTTCAGGGTTGATCATTTTTTACCAGGGAAGGGCGGATTGAAACTTTTTTTTTTTTAGAGGTCATAAAATTTATAAGGATTGGGCCTTTTCAGAAGGGTCGGTCAGGTTACCAGAACCACACATATATTTTTGTTAAGCCTTAGGTATTAAACTTGTTGAAACATGTTTAATATGGAAAATGGATGTTCTTTCCCCTTTCACACATTACCTCCTTTCATGTCAGTTTAATTTGTTGCCACAAATAACTTCACTTTATTAGCTTTTCTTATTTGAATTCATTGTTAACTGCAACAAACATTCAATAAAACAGGGTTCTTTAATTTTCTGTGAGTTGGTCAAAATAATTTTAATTCATGAGCATTGTGTGACATATCTGGGGCTCCATACTTGACAAAGACCTTTATTTGGCATACAGCAAATGTAACTTGACAGTCTGGGTTGAAAGAAAATGTCCTTCTAATCATCCGTGAGTCAAACTTGGGGCCAGGTGAGAAAATGCCCCCCCCCCATAAAGCAATAGTCTGGCAGGCTGTTTGTCTGCAGGGATGCAACATGAAATAGTCCATGTATTGACACCTGACTGAAAGACCACAGTGTGGGGACAGGTGTTCATGATCCCCTCTTTAAATAATAGGTCTGTAAACAATATGGCTGACCCATGGCAGATAATCAGAGAAGGTCAGGGTAGTGACTGCTTATTGTTTAAATGTTTTCTCTTGTTTTTTTTTTTTAAACAATTTACATGTACATGTATCTATATTTTATTGAACAGAATGCTCCGGAGTGTGCTGAATATTTGTAAACTTGCATTCTATGCACTACAGGCATGCTGTCACTTGAATAAAAAGGTCTTTTTATGAGGAACATGAATCCTGCACCCTTATTATAATTCTGCGCAGTTCACTTTAAATAGTTTGACTGAAGTCACAGTTGGCACTGAAAGGGTTAAATCAAATAGTTGCCTCTTCACCCAAGTAATTTTCATTTTTTTACAAAGAATAACACTAAAAAAACCCGTCAAAAGCTGCTGGTGGCATCATCTTTAAGTGACTTTCCTTGGTGTTAGCTGCACACTTACTGCTTAACCAACGTAAAGGAAAGCTGTTTAACAAATATTATTTGTGACTTGATTTAACTAGAAACAACCTGGTTATGAATGTTACATGCAAATGAAAATTTTAGCAAAATAATAGTATTATTTTATGGTCTAGCTACTGTATCTTAAATTTGAGAGAAAACCTGTTATTTTTGTGGTTTTATAGGTGCAGTTTTACTTGAATTCTTAATTCATACCAGTTTATCAACATTTGGTCGAAGAGTTCCAATGTCCGTACATGTCCTGTATGTTCAAAGACAGTCCCACTGTTATTTCAGTCCAAGTGGATCATTTCCGATACTCTGTTCTTAAGGTATTCTATTTCCTCCACTCTTATTATCAAGAAAAGTCAATTCTAAACTCAGCCTCCCAAGTCACCTTGGGGTTCAACTTCCAAGATACATTTACAAGAGACGCGGAAATCTACGTGGGATCCACCAACAACCGAGCCTTAATAGTCATTTCCTGTACTTACAGATTTAATAATCTCATTTATTACGATAATTCCACTTGAATTCCTCTACTGTCTGATTCAACTATAAAGGCTTTGATTTTAACTCATTCCGGACTGGTGACTGATTTCCCATATGTTTAACTGCAACCAAATGAGAATTATACATATTCAAATCTGCCCTGAAGGTGGATTACGGTTAAAGTATATGCCTGCCTTGTCTGACGTTAACACATTGCATGCCAAGTCATACTCCAGCTGGCTGAAGGGGGTCAGTTTAGCATTGAGGGAGTTAAAGATGGCGGCAATATGGCCTAAAGACAGCTATCCAATCCAGTCACATGAGGAACTTCACACACAGCTTTATGTACCAGCTGCCTCTTGCATCCTATTCAACTCACAATATCAGTCTGTCACTTACTGAAGAATAATATTTCTATGTGTCATGACTGTCTGAACAACACACATGTGTACTGGTCTCCATTATTTCTGGGAAAATCACTAGGTTTCTTATTTTTTTTTGAACCACATATTCCAATAATGGTAACATTCATGCTTTAAAAATGTTATCTCTTGTTCCACATGTAAACTGCCGTCCAGATCTGTTTGATTCAAGTTTTAATTTTTCCTGAATCTGTCTGAGTCACTGTCTCTTTTGCATGCCAAAATCTTTGCTGAAAACTATACTACTCAGCGGATATTCAATTTTAGCAAGTGATTTTGACAAACTCAGCTGACATTTACAGATTCAGCAGGAACTGTGGTTGAGAAAAGAATATAGCCATTTTGTTGACACACATTTTGTTCACAAGAAGATCTAGTTGAAGATTACAATTCACATAACAATTCCTAATTAAACAAGAACTGTTGTTGCTGACAGACTGGACACCTCACTTGGATATACATTTGTACATTGGTCCCTGCACTGAGTACGAATGCACAAATTTCACATGCAACTAGATATCTCTGATTGCAATGATGATCTTTGTTGGTTACCACCCATATATCCATTTGAAGACACGATCTTTTCAGTATTACTGTACCTCCATTCTTAGACCACCTGCTTTATGCAACCACTTTTACACCTGTACTCAAGGCACATACACATAATACATAATACTATGAAAAATATCCGTGCAAAAGTGTGGCATACGCACACAAACAATATTTGCAGTTGGAGAGACACAAGGCAGGGAACAAAAATCGCCTTGCGATAAAAGATGTCATGTTGCATCTGACATCTGACATTTGTGCCTTCATGCACATGTACACATTTTGTAGTTTGTGCACCAAGTTAGAAAAAAAATACATACAAAATTGGAGGAAGCATTGTACACACAAGCCGCAAAAAAAAATCCTCTGAAGAAGTATATACCTTCTCATGACCTTCAAACTTAAGAACTTGAAACTGTTGCTTAATGATACACCTTGGCTGTTGTGATGTTGACCTATACTGACCCTGACCTACATAGCTCTGAGTCACTGTTAGTTCATGACATGCCCTTCAGTGATGGAGAATAGCCATATAAAGTTTGAAGACGATATATTACAATTATTTATGTAAGAGATATACTTTATTCAAAGATTATGCTGGCTCATGAGAATGTGTAATATGTATAAAATGCCTTCAAACTCCGAAAAAGATCAATGCTAACAAAAGTTATTAAAACAATTTTGACAAGAAAATCATACATACAGATACACATCATTTCACATAAAATTACCTTTTCCAGACCATACCTAAACTTTGATGGAATCAATTTTCATTATATTTTCACCAGTTCCAAGCTTTGCTTAAATTAAGTTCAGCTCCTTGACCTTGGTATTCTGTGAGAGACTTATTATCCATTTACAGGAGTCCACTTGATATCCTGTGACAGACTTTTTATCCACTTATAGAGGCCCCTTGTACGTATCCTGTGACAGACTTATCCATTTATATGAGTCCCCTTGGTATCCTGTGACAGACTTATTACCCACTTACAGAAGTCCCTTTTTGTATCGAGTGACAGACTTATTATATCTATTTATAGGGGTCCCCTATAGACAGCTGTTATTGATTAATGAGGGGCCTTTGATTAAGTGTAATCAAATATGATGAAAATACATATTCCCTGTGATACAGTTCCTCTTGTGGACCCTCATCATGTTAAAGGTAATCCACAGGCTGATAGGCCATTCTCTCTACGTGTATGGTAACACTTGCATGTTGTCATCCATTATATTTTTTTTCAGTTGACAGAAAAAGGAAGAAAATATATCTCAATGTTTTAAGTGTGATGTAGAAGGTCTGACATGTTGCATGTGTCACCTGTGTTTAAATACCAATGGACCTGAATAGCATGCATGCTGGTGTCACTTTTTAAGTTTGACAATAACTGGAGAGTTTAGGTCTCCAAGTGACAGCCTTATTTTAATGTGGGTTGAAGGACACTCAATTCGCCCACCTTTATAAGCATCAACTCACTACTGGTTCACACAAATGTCAAACCTGCCTTGTAAAAACACCCCCACTGAGGATCAAGTAGTGATCTCTTAAATCAAGTATCCTCTCATAGGAGGTATAAATAAAAGTACAGAGAAAAAGATCCTGAAAAAGTGGTCTTTCAAGACAGGTGGTCTCTCATTGGAATGCTCTTCTAAGGCAGGGACCACTGTTTAACATATAATTTTTAATGTCTGTTGTACAAATGAGAGAGAGAGAAGGAGAGAGGAAAGAGAGAGAGAGAGAGAGAGAGAGAGAGAGAGAGAGAGAGGGAGGGAGGGAGGGAGAGAGGGAGAGAGAGAGAGAGAGAGAGAGAGAGAGAGAGAGAGAGAGAGAGAGAGAGAGAGAGAGAGAGAGAGAGAGAGAGAGAGAGAGAGAGAGAGATGTCATCAACTTGTCTGTGGTGCCTCCAACTTGTTTGCATAAAATTAAGAATTTAAGGACAAGTTGATTGTGGTTGGAAAAAATGCAAACCTGAAAATGACATAACTCAGACTGAACATATGGTTCACATCACAACTTAAATATCAGCTAGTCCCTCTTTCCAAACTAGAGTAAATTGTGTTACTGACTTTGTGAATTTACTTTTTTTTTCTCTCTCTCTTCTATCTTCATGGGTATGGGGGGGGGAGGGGCTACAGAAAAGAAGAATGTTAGGGGACTAATAAATGGAAACTTGGAGATGATTTTGACAAATTGGGCATTAATTTTCACTTTGTCAGAGCTCAGTTGTCCCAATATTATTTATGTATGACATTCATCTTCTTCGTGTTGTCAAAGACATGGCGAAGTCTGAAGGAATATTGCGCAATACACTGAAACTGGATGCATTATCAGACAGCAATAGCACCTTGCACCACCTTTCCCAGAAAAATAAATCCGGAAAAGAGAGGATAATCCGTTACCAGAAAAACAACAACACTATAGGCTCATGGTATAAAAATGAGATTCCCCTTATACCGTCCACGTTTCGGCCCTAATTTAGGGCCTTCCTCAGGACGAGGAGGAAATAAATCAACGAAAAGAGTTGGGAGTCACTTTTCCAGTTTCAATATCCCATTTGGGTTCCGGGGTCTCAAATCGACCCACAAAGTCATCACAATGTATCTGTCATAGTCTCATCTTAAGCCGAGTGATTTACATCCTTTCGAACCCATATTTCTTAAGAATGTAGATTGCTTTCTGTTCTCTAAATCTGCAGCTAAGCATGGTTTCCCTGGTTTCTCTTGCATGCAAAACATTCCGTTGCCTGGGATGAAAATACGGAATTTTGGAAGTCAGCATGTAAAAAGCAGATTTTGCTGTCCATATATATGTTGCAAGAACAGTACACTTTATTAGTGCAACTTGTGAATGAAAAATGTATATTTCCATGTGAATTGTCTTGCTGCTAAATGACTGCTTATGGGTTGTCATGTTATTATGCACCATTCAACAAGAAGTCTCTTTCAGATCCCACATAAATTGTAAAAAAAAAAAAAAAAAGATAAATAAAGTACACCATTAATAAATAGCATGAGTGAGTTGTAAAACAGATGCAAACTTATTTTTATAATAGGAAACATGGATGTTGAGTGTAGAAAATGATACGACCCTTTGGGCGTCTAATCATGGCTGCCTGCATTTATAGCCCTACAATTTTCACCCTCTCTTGACATTGTGGAATTAACCTTTCCCCCCTCGGATTACAACTAAATATATGCAGCTTTCTATGGCATGCTTCGGTGCACAACATATAGCAACTTGAAAGAAAGCTGTCAGCCGTGGGTGAAAGGTCACATCAAAATTTCTCATTCACATCCACATGTCAAGTACCAAGGATAAAATTAAAATTTGCTCTATGCAGATAACATTTTCACATCTGCATACCCTTGAACGCTTACGTGGCACAAGGGTCAATGAGATAGTCCAGGTTTCTAACCATTTGGATACATTCCTCGTGATTGGGGTGACAACGGCTCTGGAGGCTGCCAAGTGGAAAATGAGTGGACAAATTTGATAAATATATGAGGAAATACACACCATAAGAGACTATGTTAAGCAATACAGTGACCCCTCCCTTGAATGAACACTCCAATGAGACCATCTGCCTTTTAAGACCACATTTATATGGTCCCCTAAGTGCTATCTTTTCCATTTTATTTGACCTCCACCAAAAGACCACCTTTAAGTGACCACTTTCAGACTTGCCCTGGGGGTGGTGTCTGAAATAGGGGACTTAACTGTAGTGCACATTCTGAGGTACAGTGGAACCTGTTTTGAGAGACCACCATAATGAAAGACCACCTGCCTTTTAAGACCATATTTTCAAAGTCCCTTTTGCTATCTTTCCCATGTTATTGCACCTCCATTGAGAGACCACCTGCTTTATATAACCACTTGTTGGCCTGCCTTAAGGGCGGTCTCTCAAAACAGGTTTCACTGTAACAATATCCTTATATATTATTACTATCTTTCATACAATAGCTAGGATGGCATAGCCCTCAAAGTGCTGATTTAAGATTGAGTCAATAGCTTTCCTCAGGATCCTTTGCACGCAATGTGCACAGTGTCTGGAGGAAAGCTGTTGACTAAGACTACTTTTTGCTTTAGACTAGGCTTGCTGGTATTTAAATGAAAGGTATCATCATGAGGAATTTAAATATTTTAACCATTGTATGTTTAATGGTAATGAGAAAACAACTATAGCAGTGATTAGCATTTTAGGGGTTAATATAGAAAAGAAGGATGACACACGATATTGAAGGCATATCTGTAAGACTTTTATCATTGTGTACATTTCTGTTGCTAAGCATTTCATGTATTGTTGTAAATGCTGCATGAAAACTTCACCTGACGAGAAACATTATACCATTGCCGAATTTAAATGTACGATGTGTACATTGGCAAAGCCAAAAATGGCTGTAAATCACCCAGTAAGCATGAAAAAGCCTGATTGGTGTGGAGGCACAACTGTGTCCCCTCATGAGCAGGATTAACAGCTGTGCATGCAAGTTAACATGGCTGTTTTTAGCGTACATGTGACATAAAAATGTACATTACGTTGCACGTAGTTGGTCTTGTGCATGTAACGTGACAGCACAATGGTCAGGTGTGATGTAATTGTACAGTCTAACCCTGTTAGTAATGTACCCTGGGTAGGATTGGGTGTCACCATCATGACATAATTTGTAGCCAAATGACGCAGGTATGTAAAGGCACTAATTGTTGTCCACATTAAGACACCACCCTTCACCAGCCTGTCACAACATTAAGATTCCCTTCTGAAGCATATCCTATGCTGAAATGTACATTTTTTCAAAGTAAACATAACAATTCTCTTGACAGGTGACATTTTTTTTTCTGTTTTGAGCTGCTGTACAATCTTGTTTCTTGGAAAAAAACATAACATGAACTTCATTTATCTGACATATTCAGTTATCTGACACTACTAGTAGCTCTTTAGGGGATCAGATGGTCACTAAATCTTCATTGTACGCGTTTGACCTTTATATACAGGTTTATATAAAATATGAGAGAGAGGAGAGAGAAGAGAGAGAGAGGAGGAGAGAGAGAGAGGAGAGAGAGAGAGAGAGAGAGAGAGAGAGAGAGAGAGAGAGAGAGAGAGAGAGAGAGAGATGAGAGAGGAGAGAGAGAGAGAGAGAGAGAGAGAGAGAGAGAGAGAGAGAGAGAGAGAGAGAGAGAGAGAGCTAAGTCTAGGATATGCTGATCAGACAGGCTGCATATGTATGGAATCTAATATGCATATGCTGACTAGAACAGACTGATTTTCCAACAGAAAATCAAATGTCTCCCGGTGGAACACTTATGTCTCTGAATAAGCTACAGGTGATAACAAATTACAAATGACCAAGTTTGCTTGAAAATTACAATCCTATTTTAGCCCTCACCTAGATACATTACTCTAGCAATTTTCATCAAGTTCTTCAAGACTTATTGCAGAGAAACCAATTTCACATAAATGACCCTGTGACCTTGAAAATTAGGTCAAGGTCACCCAAATACAATCCCAACCTTGTCCTTACCTTGATACATAATCCTACCAAGTTTCATCACATTCCATCCAGTGCTTCATGACTTATCGAACGGAAACCAATTTCACATAAGTGACCCTGTGACCTTGAGAATTCGCTCAAGGCCATCCAAATACAATCCCAACCTAGGTCTTGCCTAGATACATAAGCCTACCAAGTTTCATCAAATTCCATCAAGTTCTTCAAGACTTACCTATCACACGGAAACCAATTTCACATAAGTGACCCTGTGACCTTGAAAATTAGGTCAAGGTCACCCATATACAATCCCAACCTAGGTCTTGCCTAGATACATAATCCTACCAAGTTTCATCAAATTCCATCAAGTCCTTCATGACTTATCGCACGGAAACCAATTTCACATAAGTGACCCTGTGACCTTGAAAATTAGGTCAAGGTCACCCAAATACAATCCCCACCTAGGTCTTGCCTAGATACATAATCCTACCATGTTTCATCAAATTCTGTCAAGTCCTTCAAGACTTATCGCACGGAAACGAAGTGTTGAAGAACCTGAACAACAACAACAACAACAACAAGCAGAAAACGGGCACTAAACCAATATTTCCCCGGCTTCCACTGGGAGACATAATAAACATGTGCCTTTGAATGCCCCCAACTCTCACCCCCACCCTCATGATCTCATGATTGCATGGTAATGCCAGGTCATCATTGTATACAGCAATCATATGGCTAGACGTGTCAGTACATGTACTGATAGGGTTGCCTTAAAAACAGACCCAAGCTGCATGTTTTGTCTACTCCACTGGGTATACTAACATGGAACTTGGTCTGCTTTGCAGGCTACTGACATGGTTGAGTGCGCAGTCAGAGTTGCTGCCACTCATGCTCCCATCCACCTGCAGCCAGTGTGACCCAGATACTTGACCCAGTGACCTACTTTTTCCTCATAACAAATCCTTGGGTCCTGACACATGCAAATTTTAATAAACTAAATTAACTACAGGACAAGTTATGTTCCAGGAGTTAAGATGGAGGCACAGAAAAAAAAAAAATGTTTGCACCCACCTGCAGCATCACTGGGCAAAATAAACCACACGCATTGCAAGCTCAATTGTCACTATACACAGGCGGTTCTCTACATATCTGCTGACAAGTTAGTTTGACTACAGACATTCTATACATGCAATCAGAGAATCCAAAATCATTTTGTGCTACCATTATATACTTTACAACTTAAACACATTGGATTATTCAAAGACACAGGTCATTAAGTCCATGCATATATTATTGGCTATTCCTAGTGTTCAGTCACTAGATTTCCATATTTCATCACAAGATTGTCTTATATATATATAATCACAAGACTGTACTATATTATATTATCACCAGACCATCTAATATTATTTTATTTCCAGCTACATCATACATTATATATTGAATTTTTCACACATCAAACAGATTATACACGTGTCAGTACAGCATTTGAATAGATGTCTGCACAGTGTTTGTATCTTTATGTATTTTCTTCAGTTTCATTCAATACAATATGCCGTGTCCATCCAGTAAAAACTAGACCATTGACATGAGCATATCTCAAGAACTAAGCAGTTTGTGAAGCTATATATCAAACCTTAACACTGGTGGTCTGACTATATGATACACTGCTCAGTGTACTCTTGTGTCCGTAATATAATGTAGACCCCGGGCTCATATATGTAGTTTGCCGAGATTCATTATCTGCTCAGTTTGAATGAAAGCTGTTTCATCTGGTACTTGGTCTGTTCCTTTTCTGCTGCTGAAAAGCTTAATTAACTATATATTACTACTCGCTACCATTAGTATAAAGGTTATTGGAACATGGACTCCATTGATGAATCAGGGGCCAGCCACTCTGCCTGTTAGCTCATGAATGTGGTAAGAATAAGCTCAACAAATCTGCATTATTGGTACAGTAGTGACACACTGCAGTCATCGGGAACTACAGTGAAACCTCTTTATAATGACACTCAAATGTCTGACTAAATTGCTTCATGACACAAGTTTTGACTTTTAGCCAATTCCTTTGCTATTGACTCATTTATCTCACATATTCCAATATCTGACACCTTTTTATTGGGAACAGATTGTGTCAGTGTATTAAGATTTCACTGTACTTTAAATTACCATCATGAAATTCATGTTAACATGGTCACAACAAACACTCATATCAAATCTCAAAATGAAATCTTTAAAAATGTGGATTTAGCAGTACGTGTAAAAAATTACACATTCAATACGAACTTATCAGTTTATGTATATTACCTGTCCTAAAATCTGGCTGCAACCAAACAAAACTTTTCTAAAAACAAGAGGCCCATGGTCCTAATGCTCTGCCAAGACAACAAAAAGTGAGTCCTTCAGTTTATGTCCTCAGTAACCTTGGGACAGAAGATCAAGGTCACCCAGATTATGTAATACAAGAGGCCCATAGGCCTATCTGGTGCTCTGCTGACATTGCCATTGATGTCCCAGTTACACCCTGCAATTACAATATTATCTCTTTCAATTTTACAGGCATGATGACCTCACAAAAATGGATCACGGTCAGTCATTACAAAACATTTTAGCATTGGACATGGTCTATATCCTATAAATTTGGCAAGTCTAATCCAATCACTTTTTCCAAATATGGAATTTTATATCTTAAAACACATTCTGGCTCATAATTTCCATCAACTTATGGGTGGCACCACTAATATCATTCCCAACCTAGATTTTGACCTCCCCCACAATCCCATCAAATTCTTTGAAAATCCGCCAAAAATTAAAGATGCTAGAGTGTTCACAAGATTTTCACATTTTGACCCCTATATTGCATAATATGGTAGGTGGCACCACTAATACCACAAGGGATCTAGATTTTCATACACCCTGTAAGTCCTGAAAGTTATATTTGGTGGACTTGAAAACTGTTGACAGAATCACAGCCACAAGATTTTTATACTTGACCTATATATTACATCGAACTATAGGTGGTGCCACCAACATTGATGTCAACAAAGACTTTCATATACTCTTTAACTTCTAAATGTTATATGGGCCTAACTGAAAAATTGTGGGGTGCAGAGCATTCACGAGATGACCCCTATATTTAAACTGGCCATTTGACCTTGACCTTCAAACTTGGATTAAAAATTGTTATGTTCCAAATATGGGCCCAACATCCAGCTTTCCATACATGGTCTGTTTGGTCAAATCAGATTAATAACTTTTTGAGTTATTGAAGAAAAATTATAATTTTTGATAAGCGCCAATCTCTATAATAATTGGGTTACAGTGACAATGTACAATTTAACCAAGTGCAATTTTGATCTGCAGGCTCAATTCTCTTTGCCATTGATGTCCAAGCTACACCCTACCATTACAAAATCACCTTTTGCAACTTTAAGGGCATGGTGACCTCACAAAAAAAGCATAAGGTCACTGATATTACATAACATCCCAGCATTGGTCATGATCTATATATCCTATGAATTTGACAAGTCTAATCCAATTACTTTTCAAGATATGGGATTGTATATCTTAAAACACATTTTGGCTAATAATTTGTCAAATTATAGGTGGCGCCACTAGTATCATTGGTAGCTTATACTTTCATCTCCCACACAATCCCAACAAATTTGGTGAAGATCAACCAAAAATTACAGATGCTAGAGTGTTCACAAGATTTTCACATTTTGACTCCTATATTGCATAATATTGTAGGTAGCACCACCAATATCAAAGGGACCTAGATTTTGATACACCCTATAAGTCCTGAAAGTTATATTTGGCGAACATTAAAATGTTTAAAGTTATCGCGCTCACAATCCAAAAGTTTATGGACAAACAGACAGAATGATGGACCAACATGGGCGATGCTATACGCTCTGCAACCTTAAGTCAGCAGAGCTACAAAAGCACATGGTTCAACTTGTTGCAAGACATTGACGTACCATTTTATCGATGTGGGAGCAATTTTCTCCTCATAAAGAGAAACTATTTTTCTTCTTACATTTTGAATGTGATATTGCCTTCTATACATGCTCTAGCCAAGAACAGTGCATTGCATGTGGGCACCTGAATTAATCCCAACAAATATTGTACACTTTGTATCTGACAAGTCACAAAACCACACCTCTGTCACACCTGTATGAGAGCATATACCCGTGCAGAGGAGTATCAGGCATTATAGCACAGGTAAATATATATATATATACTCAGCCAAAAATTATAAAGAATGTGCTAGTCATTTGTCACCTGCATTCTAAATAATCAATGCCCAGGTGTTAATTAACACTTGTGTCACAGCGACACAGGTGCAGCCAGTATCATTGACATGTATTACCTGATAAGAGTCTTAGGAATATTATTGAACACTCTCATGTAATCATCAAATGTTCACTGGATTCATTGCTGTCTGCTAGCAACACGCATAATTATACATCAATATGATACTGGTTCAGCTGATGTACCCACCTGGCAGAGTTTGAAGTATATTTGGATGACCCACACTATGAGAAGGTTTTGCTGTCAAATAAATATGTTCTTATTTTCAGATACACAAATTTTCACAGCTTTTGCATTTCAGACAATTAATTGACGTTTGCATCTCACCAATTAGGTCGTAGTTCCAATTCAACCTATGCCATTAAATTCTTTCAGTGCATTTTTATTTTTACAGTTTTGCCAGAAAATTCTTTCAGTGCATTATTATTTTTACAGTTTTGTGTAATTGGTGCACAGAGTAAACATTAAAACGCAGCAAGATTAAGTCAATTCATACTATATCATTAACAATATATAGGAGGTTTACAACTATTATCAAACAAATGGAAAGGAAAACTTACACTGCCTCACCTGATACTGCGTACAGGCAATTATTAACCCTTAAAGCGCTGATTTGAGACAGAGTCAACAGTTCTCCTCAGGGCACTTTGCACGCATTGCGCGCAAAAGTGCCACAAGGAACGCTGTTGACTAAGATAACTTTTTGCTTTAGACTAGGCTTGCTGGTATAAGAATGAAAGGTATCTTCATGAGGAATTTGAATCTGTTAACCATTTTATGTTTAACAATAATCAAAAAAGGATTATAGCTGTTATTAGCTAGTTATTACTTATGGCACTCACTTGGGTTATTAATATTGCAAGTACAAGAAAATCAACCAGTGGACACATGAAAAAATAGAATCCTCATCATGTGTACTTGAAATAAGAGAAAAAAAACTGGTGCAATACGGTGTACTGTACTCAATTATTATATACTTTCAGTTTATTGTAAAATTGCCTTATTTTTGCATGTTTAAGTTTTCATGGTTTTTGCATCTTTGACATTTCACTATAGTTTTAATTTCACTATTTTGAATGTAATTCCACTTCAAACAGTGTTAAAATACTATTTCACTGTCTTTAAATTTTTATGGTTTTGTGCCATCAGCTAAATAAATGAAAATAAGAATACAATGAAATTCAGGCAATTACAGTACATCTAAACAGCTAAATAAATCAATTCAAAAAATAAAAACAAAAAAACATTCATTTCTATCTTGTCTACTTCATCAATTTGAAACACTGAAATCCTGCTGTATTTTTGGACCTATGTACTCAACTGTCTACAATTATAGCAATAAAACCCGCTGGCAATCCAAATTATACATGGGTATGGGTGAGTGGATTAACAAGTGCCTGACAGATCAAGCATCCTTGATGACAGTCGTATGATACATAGGAGTCCAAAAAAACCCCACAAAATTCTCAGAGTTGAGACAGATTTGATTAACGTGCATTAATTTTAAGTGTACAGTGCTACCTGCTGTATGCAGCCACTACTGTAACATGTTACCTGCTCTTTGTGGCCACATTTTTAAGGCCACAAGTGTCAATTTCTTTGTTGATTCACCTGTGGTGACCAGAAGGTTACCTGCTGTATTGTGGCTATTTTTGTGGCAGAAAGGGTGGCCACATACAGCAGGAACCACTGTGTCTTTGTTTTGTACAGCGTCCAGTCTTCTTGTTCCATTAAGCTGTTGATTAATCAGGTGTCTGGCAGTTTTCTGTTTATCCTTGCTATAAGTTTGTAGAATTTGTAAGATGCATGTGCAAAGTGACCCTGGGCTGGCTGAATTAAGCCTTTACATCAAATACAGACATGAGCTGTTTTCCAGTTTGATTTGCATGAAATATTAACCCTTAAAGTGCTAATCAAAGCTTTAGTCATTTTCTCATTACCGTTAAACTTGTACTGGTTAAACGTTTCAAATTCCTGATGAAGATACCTTTCATTCAAATACCAGCAAGCCTAGTTGAAAGCAAAAAGTAGTCTTAGTCAGCAGCTTTCCTCGGGACACTTTGTGCACATTGCGCGCGAAGTGCCCTGAGTAAAGCTGTTGAGTCAGTCTTAAATCAGCACTTAAAGGGTTAAACAAGTCATGTGACCAACTGCAAGTGGGATGCAGACCTTCTTACCACTAGAACACAACAAAATTTGACAACATTACAAATCAGTTCCTCTTGCTTGGCCCATGAAACAAGTTCATATACATGTCTAGAAGCTCCATCTGATCAATGATTTTGTCATCATGTTTGCCTCGAAGTATTGGTATTGAAGATGAGAAGCACTTTATTTTACACTGTGATAAATTTGGATGACTTGCACAACACATTAGCCGCACATTGATAGCAGGCCTAAAGCCTGAGATGATAACAAATTATTTTAACTGTGTGAGACAGTAATAGGCCCTGTCAACCTGTGATGCATTTTGTGACTACCACTACATGTATACCACTTTTCAATTAAGGTACGATATATTAAGGTGATCTGGTATTGGGTGTACCTGTAACAAATTGTGGTACATATTTCACTCGCATTTCTTTCAACTTCTTCATCATTGAGCTTTTGACCATTTGTGGTATCTCCATGTTGGAAGCAAAAAACATCAATGGACAACTGACAATTTGCTGTGGGAAACTTCTCTCCGAAAGTCAAGTGGTTACATGTATGAATTTGCCAGTTTACTGAACCTTGCTCCGTGCATGCCGCTGACACTGGCTGGGAATTGTGGGAACAACGCAAGAACATATCCAGAAAACATGGCTGAACCTGCGACTGAAATATAATTAGATTATTGATTGAAGGAACACCAAATGTACACATGGATTAATTACTTCTGGTCTGCTGAAATGAAGACCCTAACTGTATGTGAGTGTAGATTCAATGGCATTATAGACAGTGTGCAGATCACGTTGTCCCCTCAGGAAGTGATAACACAGGTGAAGCGAAGACTGAAAAACTGACTATTTCCGAGGTCAGATCCACCACTACAAAAACGCATACAATAATCTTCTTTGGCATTTGCCTGTGGCCAAGGTCTTGGGGATTTTTACCTCACTAGGTCCATTCACGAAGAACTATCTTTATCTACATGTGCTACGAAATAAACCCTTTAGCTACTTAAGCACTGGTTATACCCAAGAGACACATATTGAGTAGCACTAATTAATTATCCTTAAATCCCTTAATCAAAAATATTAATTTTGTTCATTCCTGGCACTAATGATGACGAATTCCCTCATGAATTCAACTTAAAGGCCGTTATATTTGATAAACATAGTTAACCTGTTTCCTCTTGAATTGACAGTAAGTCAATGACGAAAAGGGTTCTTTACCAAGGATTGGCTGCTTAAGTACTTGGCTCACATGTAGTGGAAAATGATAATTTAACCCTTTCACACACAAATTGCCTAAAAGTTTCCCAGATCTAAACCATTGTCTGTGTCGGTATTTTTGCTTAAATTTCGCATTGATAGAACTCATTTTTGCTGTGAATTGTAGCTGAGACCTGTTGACATTATGAACAAGGCTTAACCCTGGTCAATAGCTTTGTTGTACATGGCCAGCACCAAGGAAAGCTATTGGCTCTGTCTTAAAGCTGTTGACTCAGTCTTAAATCAGCACTTTAAGGGTTAATTTAAAATTTGTCATAAATGACAGCATTGCCAGAATGTAGAAAATAATTGAAGCAGGTGATATTTGAGAAGCGTTTTTACTCACGTATTGCAGCAAATGCCAAGGTTTATGTATCATTTTGCTATTGCCAAACCTCAAGCGACCAAATACATCTGTACAGGGGCAACATTCATCTTGGTGAAGGCCACACATTCCCATATATACACTTAATTATTTGCAAAATATCTAATTAACTGGTTATTCTGCTGTATAAAAATACATTCATTCATAAAACACTTCAGGAAAAGTCACAATTACCAATCTTATGCATATTCACCTGAAGACGCAATCCAACACACAATATTCCTGTGGGTTGGTAGTATAGATTGTATTATAAACAAGTGACTTTGAACAAACTTGCTAAATTTGTGTCTGAGATAGTGAGACTTTAATACAATATAAACACTCAGCTGAACACCTATATATGCCATGGAAACAGTTGGTGCGTCTTAGCGTACAGCTGGAAAGTCTGGCACCATAACCACTTATAAGTGGGCCACTGGGGCCACACATCAGTACCGCCCCCATGCCGTACCATACCCAGGCATAGGCCACTGGGGGGCCACAGACTGGTACCAGCAGCGCCTGGTATATCATCAAAATAAAATTTCCTTGGTGGTCTTCATTGTAGGAGTCCCTCAGACACAGTTATTATGTTGTAAAATTACAATGGAAAGTAATGGTAATACACAACTCTAGCTTTTCTTGTCTAAGTGCCATCTATGGGACAGGTACAAGAACCAAAATTCTTGCTGTTCTTGGTAATGTCCACCCCATTTCAAGGTCTAAAATTCAAAGCCAAATATCTCTGCATTAGTCATTATTAATGCAGCAAATATACAGTAAAACCTCTCTAACTGAACACCTCCACATACTGAACACCTCTCTATACTGAACACCATTTCTTGGTCCCAAATATATACTTCCAATGTAAGCAAACCTCCCTATACCGAACACCTCACCGAACACTTTTTTCTGTTCCCAAGGGTGTTTGGTATAGGGAGGTCTTACTGTATGTATATGCTTAACCACAAGTGACTTGAAAAAGCATCGCGACTGACAGATACAGCTGTACAATGACAACTGTTGTCTAAACAGGTCATAGTGGTGAAACTGGTATGCATCCCATTTTTGCAATATTTCTTGAAAACTGCTTAATTAAACGAGTTTATTTTGAAGCATTTTAATCTGTGGATATTAAACTTTAAAAAAAAATCAGCGTTTCTTTTTATGTGTTCATTCTCTTGCTCAATCGTAGCTCAGCTGACTCACTAGTCAGTCTGAACTTTTAGGATGCTGAGTCGTCTGTCCATATTATGAATAAGGGTCATGTTTTTCTACATAAGTGTAACATACTAGAGACGTCCATTCACAATTACATTTTCAACTTCTTCTCCAAAACTGTCAACCAAGTTCACTTCAAACTTGGTGATAATGCACCTTGGGTAGGTCTCTACCTGTTCATATGGTCATGCTCCAGTGATTTTTTTATTTTTTTGTAAATTTTTTTGTTCTTTTTGGAGGTAAAGCTTAAAAAAATCTCCGAAACCGCTCACCCAATTGCTTTGATATTGCACAGGAACACTTCTGGTGACTCCTAGTTCTAAATTTGTTCTCCAAGTGGCACTGCAACCACTTTTTTCTATTCTTTATGATTTTTTGCGTTTTCACTATTTTCAACTTCTTCTCCAGAACTGTCACTCTTAAGCTGAAACTTGGTGGATATGTTTCTTGTGAAAGGGTCAAATAAAGTTGTTCACTAGGTAGTACTGCTGTGGATTCCTGATTTGTAACAATTTTTTTTTTTTCAATTTGCATACTCATTGGTAAATGCACCTTTCCTATTGATCACTATGTAAGTCATTGGGCATTCTGATGCTAATTTACATTTTCGATTCCTTCTCCAAAACTATTTACCACACTGACTTCAAACTTGGTGGCAATGTACCTTGGGTGGGTCTCTACCAAATTTGTGCAAGTGGTCATGCTGCAATAATTTTTAGATTTTTTATGAATTTGTTCTTTTTTGGGGGGCAAATCTTACAAAATCTTCTCCTAAAGTGCTTACCCAATTGCTTTGATATGACATAGGAATATGCCTAGGGACTCCTTGTTCTTAATTTGTTCACCGGGTGGCACTGCAATTTTTAGCTCAGCTAACTTGGTAGTCAGGCTGCACTTTTAGGAGGCTCAGTCATCCATCTTAGAAATACTTCAAAATGTCATATGCATTCAGCTAAACCTCAACTCAGGCCTATTCAGTTGCAACCTTAATTTTTTGGGACAAGCTTAGGTCAGCTGAGCATGGGCTGTTCACATAGCCCTCTAGTTTCATGTTGGTACAAAAAATGGACTCTTCATTTTTGTGAACCAGTAAATTTCATATGGATTAATATAAAATAATTAATGATAAGCTCTTGCAATTAAAACTTTAATGTTCAGCTGAGTCTTTGTTTAAAAAATATAAGCAATAAAAGCTTGAGTGATATCGCTGCAAAGTTGAGCTTATTGCTGTCATCATCATCATTCCAAGTTCTCTGCCTTCAAAGAGCATGGTAGGCCTTTGAACATAGAACAGTCACAGAAATAGTTTGGAGTGGTTGAACATAATCTTTTTTTTGTGATCAAGAGTTCTTTATGTGTTTGTTTACAGTCCAAGCTGTCAACAGCTTGCACCGTATGGATGACCGGTAAATGTGACATCAAAAGTGAACTTTCACAGATGTGTGTCCTCTGCCCATTGAAACCCAACTTGTGAAAATGTGGTTTCTATGGTTTGACGTCAACGGGGGTGGGGGGTGGGGGTGGGTGGGGTGGACTTCACCTTGTCTGATGGGCTGTGATGGCCCTGACCTGGGTAACTGATGCACATGACCAGCTAACCAAGTGTCAAGCTGCATGTTAGAGGAAAGTCTACACCTTGGTTTTGCATCCATGTTCAATTTAGGCTTTTTTTAATGGTGTTTTTCTAACACACAAACTCAAACAGCTGCTTATTTTTACATTGAACCTAAGGCCTAATCACATATGTTATCCTACTATGAACATTCAGCTTCAGCAACTTTTACCCAATTGCTTGCATAGAAGTCTCCAATACGCTTGGTGGGCCGACACAATTTCTTCATTTTGCATAGGGTCCTCCCCACGTTGGATGTTATCACCAAGTGTTTTCCTCTCACTGATTTTCGTTTTTTTCACCTTGGGCATCACAGAGAGTAGGATAGCAGACCTAGTGTCTTGATCGTAACTATTGGTAGTCTGTCCCTGCCGTGTCTTGCGACTTGTTGCATTGAGGAAGATAAACTGACTGGTCAACTTTGTAATTTCACACTCAGAGTGTGACGGTTAGCCGCGATATTTCCGGGGCCAATCTTAGTCATTTATTTAAAATACAGTAAAACCTGTCCGAGTGGGCACCTTCACTAAGTGGGCACCTGTGTTCAGTGGGCACTGTTGCCTGGCCCAGTTCCCTAGACTCCCCATGTTAATGGACCTGATGTCATGATTTTACCTCCATACAAGGAGTTGGGCCTTTCTATACAGAGGAATGAAGATTATAAAGGGGCATTTGGAATTTTAAATCTTGAATATCTTCAAAAGTATAATAGAGATGTCCTTCCAACTTCTACTAGAGGGTTATTGAACGTTGTGCATCTAATGAATTTAAAACAAAAGTTGTAGCAATTCAACTTATGCTAATTAGGAGTATTTGAAACTTTAAATCTTGAATATCTTCAAAACTATTATAGATAGAGATGTTATTTTAACTTGTACTAGAGGGTTATTGACGATTGCACATGTAATGAATCTAAAACAAAAGTTGTAAGAATTCAAATTATGCTAATTAGCAGCATTTGAAATTTTAAATCTTGAATAACTTCAAAGCTATAATAGATAGAGATGCCATTCCAACTTCTACCCCTGTGTTATGGACTAGTTGTACATTGCCATACCAATATGCTTCTAAGACGCACACACTGATTTGCTATGCAGCAAATCATCTTTTCTAATTTCATTTTAATTTACGCTGTCATTTTGGTTACTTATTTGTAAGTTTGCTGTTATTCAGAGCCATGTTTTCCAATCTGTGCTGTGCATATTGTAACCACCAGCGTAACATACGTGTATGTGCATGTCAGATGCTCGCATGACCATTACGCAATAAGGGGCCACTTCATGGGTTGCACAGCTGCGCCACCCACGTGACCGGACCATTTGACTGGCAGCAGGCGGTGTGGCATGACAGCTCCTGCCTGTTTACAAACACAAGCTAGTCCGTACTTTGGTAAAGGTGGCTATATATTTTCTCCTTTTTTTTTTCTTTCTGCTTTATAACTGTCAGCACTTTCAAATTTTGCCAGAGCATAGACAACATATATATCTCACCAAAAATGAAAAAAAAAAAAAAAAAGCCAGGAATATAGTCAAAATGGGTTGGACATTACCTTCAGCCTGGAGGAAAAAGCAAAACTATACCGGTAATGAGTTGAATTTCAACTTGGAAAGGGGAGTCCCCATGAAGAGACTTGCAATGATGGAAGGGTCGCTCAATCACTGTCCAAACAAAAGTCATAAAAGGAATAATCTATTGTTCTTGTGTTCAGTAAAAAATCTTTGGCACCAATTCATCAAAACTAATCAAGATGATACCACTTCATCTGTTTAACTCTTTCCTCTTGAGGTAAGACTGCATCTAAGACTGAGTCAACAGCTTTCCTTGGTGATCGAGGGTTAGGTGTAAAGCATCCTACCCATGCTGGGTAAAGCTGTTGACCTAGGGCATGTTACCTTGATAGGTCTCATTTACAATTCTCAATCTGTTTTTTCGCTACTGCCCAAATATCCAAAACACTGAAGCAGACAACATTTGATCATCAACCAGTTTTGACTGGTTTAAGGGGGAAGGGTTATAACCGGCAGATATTTTCACTCAATCTCTGACAAAGTCTGAAGACAGAGCAACACCTGTTGGATAATGTCAGAGAAAACCAGTGATGCTACTCTACAGGCTCTTGCCTTCATGTGGCCACTTTACCCTTCCAGAAAGAATAAAATCAGAGCCAACACCTTTCTGGGTACTCCCAAGAAAGGTGTTGGCATAGGACATATTCGTGACAGGTCTCATCTGCACCTTTCATCCAAATTGTTTTCTCTTATTTATACATTTGAAAAGCACAGACGCAGACGACATTTTACACCTGGGTACTATTGGCTGCTTTGAGTAGAAAAGGGTTAATTTTTGCAGTCAGCATTTCATAACATTCCTGCAAATCATGCTTTTTCTACAGCACTCTGGAAAAAAAAATGTTTTCCCAAAAGATAAACTTGACAAGATGTGTATATGTACATGTACAACTTTTGCTTGTGTCACTGCTTGTGGTCATTGAATGGATTTATCTTCACAAAAGGATCGCTATGTTAATTTTTCTTTATGTCAAGCCTGTTACTATAAAGTTGACTTCCTCCAGCAAAATTATAAGGGCCCTCAGCACCCCCCCCCCCTTTTTTTTTTCTTGCCATGAAATAACCTCCAACCAAATGAGCATCAAAGTGAAATGGTGTAGTCTTGGTGTAAAAGGATGGCAAAAGTCCCTATTTATAGAGATCACTTGTATCTGATGGCTGAACACTAGTTGGGCTTGCTTCAGCAAATATGACATTGCTGAGCTTTGGGTTTGAGAGTACTGAATGACTTTTCTACCTCAACAAAGCGAGATTACCACTTTTCATGCTCTTGATTTTTTGCACTTGCACAGAGCAAAAGTCTGGTATCATATGGTGTATCAAAGAGCATACCTGCACCTTTGATTGGCTTTCTTGAGTTTATACTTTGATGTTATTGTGTTTCACCACTTGCTCCTCACGTGTTTTTGATGTTTCAACCATCATCCGGTTTGTAGATATATCTGGTTGCTTCACCAGAGTACACACACACAAATACTGCTTTAATTACATACCAGGTGACTTATTGTGCGGCCAAATTAACTTTCTGAGAGACCACTCTGAAATGAAACATGAGGCCCACAGTGAGAACAAAAAATCAATGACCACACAAGTGTGTTTTGAGTAAAGACACAAATTCTGATCAAGTAAAGGAGAAAACAAAGTCTTTCACAAAAGGCTAATACAGAACTGATTGACGATCAGCTGCTCGAAAACACAGCAGACCTTCCATAAATTAACCTGAATAATCAGAATAATCCTCTAAATGCCTGAATATCAAGCACACATCACTGAAAAGGGCTTTGCCGTGATTACATTTTTCCATGATTAAAAAGGGGTCGTCAAGTCAGCTTACACAAAGTCAGTAGCTTGACAGAACTCCATTCCTTCTGTTGACAACTCCGGATCTACCTATCACATGTAGGTCAGTGAAGCACAAGCTGTACACTATAAAACGCAGGTGCTTTGTTTAATGTTCTAAAGCGGGGATACATCATTGTCGACGGGTACCATCGAGTTCTTCTACTTTTATCTTATTAACGTGATTACTGGTTTTGATTAATGAAATCAGGCATCCATTACTGGTCCAATGAACGATGTACACTTGGCCCATAATTATGTTTGTGTGTTCAGACAAATCTTTTTTATTTTTGCAACAATTCTTTCTTTACTTCATTCAATCCTTCCCTCTTTCCATCTATCCTTTCCATCTGCTTTTCCTTTCTTTACAGCCAAAATTTGTCTGGCATCGTTCTCAGATACAGTAGAATAATTCCAGATCCACAGGGTGGTAGCTCTACACTTTTATGCCGAGGAGTAAAAGATATTGAAAATTATGCAAATTACTTGCATCGAGGATTTCAAATCTTGAATATCTTCCAAACTGTAAGAGCCTGTGGTGTCAGCCCAGCTTCTACTCACGTTATTGACTATTGCATGTCCAGTCTAATGATTATTGTACAAAAGTTGTTGCACTTTCTTTCTGCCAATTAGAGGAGTTTTATAATTTAAATTTTAAGTAGGCCTATTTTCAAAACTATATAGATATCTCACTTTAACCTCCAAACACGTTACTGACCATTGTGCTTTGAATGAATATTGAACAGCAGTTGTAGCATTGTAATTTATAAATTTGAGGCATTTTATGTTTTATGGTTGAATATTTTTCAAATAAAACAGCCAGCATCATCATTACAACTTCCACATGTACATTATTGGCCCCTGTGTCTCAAACAAATAAGTCTACTGGACAAAAAGTTGTGGCATTTTAGATGATGTTAATTCGAGAGAATTATAAACAGTCTACCTTCAGGGTCTTTAAAATTAGATGAACAGAAATGTCATCCTCACTTCTAGAAACATGCAATTTGAAACTGCTTTTCACATTGATATCACGTTCTGTGGAAGCCAAACTTACTGCTTGCTATTCATCTTCCATCATGAACAATAAGGATGCTACCATCCCATGCAATCATACCCTGACGAAGTATTCAGCAGAGACACCGGCCACACAAGGCACGATCCACGCATTCTTCTCTTGAAAACAAACGAGGACGTCTAAGAATATCAAATAAAAGTTTGTGGCTCAGTTCTCCTCAAATGCATTAAGCTCAGATGCAGGCAGGGAGCAGTGATTTATGGTCACCATAACATTCTGTGCCTATTAACTGCAGCAAGATGATATACAGTTGCTTTCCTGTGAGCATTTGGGGCAAAAAAATTTGTTCCTTTCATACCTAGCTCCAAGTGTTGTGCAGCGTGTACAATTTTCCATTCAATTTCCACTTTTTTTCTTCCAAATTTTGTAACAAATTTGTATGCATGTCTGCTAAATTATAATGTCTAACATCATATTCCGGCACATTTGACAAATATTGCTTCTGGCATGTACACTTAGGGATGGTTCAACATTTTCATCATTTTTGAATTAGTACTTACAGTACGCAAGGGGGGAGGGGGTTAAATGGGTCTGTACACTTTCACAGAAATGGAAAATGATGGTCAATTTTTGGCCTGTTTTGTGCAATTTTGCTATGATTTTTTTGGAAAGTCATCATTTTTAAAGTACTAATTTGGGGGGAGGGAGGGGTTCATGAAATTTAGTACCCTAAGTACTAATTCAAAAATGATGATAAGGTTGAACCATCCCTTAATCAAACATGTGATTTAAGTTTGTTTCAACCACCATTCATTTTGTTACATAACATTATTTGGCATCCAATTTTGACGTATAATTAGGAAATACAAAACCACTTTCTAGGCAAGGAGTGTTTTAATATGAAAATCACAATTTTCTCAATTTGATTCTCATCAGTGCTGTCTCCGTCTTCATACACTATGCACGAAATATGTATGTGTATATATATATATATATATATATATATATATACACACACACACACATATATATATACATATACATATATATATACATACATATATATATGTATATATATATGTATATGTGTATATATGTATATATGTGTGTGTATATATATATATATATATATATATATGTATATATGTGTGTGTGTGTATATTTATATATATATATATATATATACATTTATATTGTCCAATCTTTACCTTTTATTAACCCTTTCCAACTCAAATCAGCTAGAAGTACCTGGATTTTGCCTACTTTTTCAGACGCCTAACACCTGAATGACACACTACTTCTTTAGGCCTTCTGGACACAATGTAAAACCTTATCAAAGGTGAATTTTCTACTGCAAGTTTTCATAAGGGATTTTATATCTCAGTTGATCCCTTTCCCCCTTAAACTGGCTAAAACTGGCTGGTGGTCAAATGTTGGCTGCTTCAGTGTCTTCAACAGAAATGAAAAACAATTTCACCGAGAATAGTAGATGAGACCTATCAAGGTCACATGCTCCAGGTCAACAGCTTTCCTTGCCATGGGTTAGTGCCCAACCCATGCCAAGGAAAGTTGTTGATGCAGTCTTAAAGGTGAGAACGGTTAACACTGAGTCATCAAATTTCTTTTGCATCAATTGGATGCTTGGTGCTATACCCATTCCAAGGAAAGCTGTTGATCTGAGTAATGTTATCTCGGCAGGTTTTATCTACAATTGTCATTCAAATCGTTTTTTCAGTACTGTTGAAATTATTGAAAAAAAAAATGAAGCAGACGACATTTGACCACCAGCAAGTTTTGGTCCAGTAACTAAATTGTAATGGTAATGACTACATTTAGATAACTTTCAAAAGCTGTAATTATGGAAACACGGTCTGCTACCCATGCAGCGACAGTGCAGTTAATTTTTACTGGCAGATTTTTCAATTTTAAGTGTGTGGTAAATATTCAACCCTTTCCTACCTGTTAATCATTCAGGTTTTAAGGTGGTGGAGTTAGGGTAGAGGTCATTACAGGGAAGAATGGGGCATTGACAGAGTGCGCCCAGTTCAGCTTGTACTTTAGCTAAAGTTGCTGAGAATGATACAATCTGCTGTGGCAAGGGATATAAATCTAATCATTAAACATTTTATAGACTAATAAGATCAATGATGTATGACACTTTCCAGTTAAATTGATCTCATGTGGGTGGATCACTCATCAGTATTTAGGTACCTGGTGACCCCAAACAAAACAGAAAAAAAAATCATTTGCAGCAGATGTGCAGTCATAGCCTGATACCCCAAAAACCCACAACCAACCAACAGTTGTACCTGGGGCATATACTGAATGACATATAGATTATTCCCATGATTCCATGCTGTAAATTTTGTCTTCGTAGCTATAAACACTACTTTACCATGAACACATAGATACTATGACCCTAAAACACTACTTTGCCATGAACACATAGATATTATGACCCTAAAACACTACTTTGCCATGAACACATAAATATTATGACCCTACATCCATTTTCAACTGAGTAGCATGGAGTTCTCAGCTTTAATTTGCCTGCACAACACTCCTGTCACCTTTGTGACAAGGCCAGAACTTTGCAAATTGAGCTACTGACTATGGTCTTCCAGGATATTGCAGCCAATGCACCCACATTGGATGCAAGAGACCAGGATAACTGAGGTTATGTCTGTTTCATTGTTATTTCATCAATTTTATCAGCTCTCTCTCTCTCTCTCTCTCTCTCTCTCTCTCTCTCTCTCTCTCTCTCTCTCTCTCTATCTATCTATCTATCTATCTATCTATCTATCTATCTATCTATCTATCTATCTATCTATCTATCTATCTATCTATCTATCTATCTATCCAAAATGATGACATAATGCTTCCTAACCAAACAAGAAAGAGTCTTCAAATCATATGCATTTGTATCCACCAAATGGCACCTTTTTCCCTGACAACCAATTCTCGTACATGTACACTAAAATCAGGCCGCCCTGAACGTGCACTTTTGGCTTCATTTAGTTTCTGGTGTGGCACATTTTCAAACATTGCATGTCCTGATACAGTTGGGCAAACAACATGCACAAAATGAGAACTCGTCCCATCTGCTTCTGTTTTATTTAGTAGATAGAGTCAAACCTCATAATAATGACACTCAGATATCCAACATGTTCAATTAATGACACGAGTTTGGCGGGTCTTAAAAGTCAAATTCCTCTGCCCTTTGACTCATTTGTACAACATAATCAGAGCTCTGACATCTTTTGCTGGGTACAGATGGTGTCATTATGAGGGTTCAAGGTACTACCCCTTACTATGAATAGATGGAGTCAGTCACAGCTCTGTTTAACTGGGGTTAAGCCATTTTGTCACCAAAAGTATAGAGAGAATTCATCACCGGGGTCCAGGATTAGAGTGTTCTACAGGGCAACAGCTTCCCATACATACAGCACAAGCTGCCAAAGATGTGGCGCATCCCTGTCTCAGATCCCAAAGGTGACAGAATATGTTTCTTCTACATGATTCTAGCTGCTAAAATAGTGAAGAATACAGCTGTTCAAAAGGTCAAAGGGACCACAGTATACTTACAATGATGGTGTGGCAATGTAACATCACTGAAATGTGATGCTATTAACTCTTAAAGCACTGATGTCAGAGTGAGCCAACAGCTTTTCTCAGGACACTTTGCAGGCATTGAGTGCAAAGTGTCCCAAGGAAAGTTGTTGACTATGACTACTTTTTGCCCTTGACTAAGCTTGCTTGTATTTGAAATAAAGGTATCTTCATGAGGAATTTGAATCTTTTAACCGTAATATGTTTAACGGTATTGTGAAAACAACTATAGCAGTGATTAGCACTTTACGGGGTTAAGGAACAAACTTTTGCCATGTAGGTTTTTTTTTTTTTTTTTGACATCAACATGTTATCTCGAGCCTATTTATTTTAAAAAGTCACATGTCCTGCAACAGTTCCGTATCATTAATACCAGATGTCTACTAGCCAAGGTCTATGCCCTCTGTGGTCATTCCTCCTGAAAGATAACGTAGGGTATTCAGTGGGTACATTAACTATCAGAACACATTTCGAAGCCTGCAATACCTGGACATACATCTGCCAGTGCCTGCAAAGAATAAACTGAAAAGGACAATGCTTGCACATGGGAGAAACACTCTGAACATGTTCGCAGCCAATTTCTGCACAAACTGCTTCATGGTAACTTCAAACAAAAAGATGACTCAAAAACTTTAAAAAGTGGCCGTGGACCACAAAGAGCCCACAGACACCAAGGATTTATGAAGTGAATGAGAACAAGAGAATCAACAGTATCTACATGTGCAACATGTCCAATTCCTGAGATAGTGGCAGCTGCCACCACTTCAGGGAGGATGTGTGTACACACAGATACTAGAATTCCAACAAGGGATTGTCTGTTTGTGATAGCGTATACCTTACTCAATTGTCAGCTGACAATGAAAACCAGATGATGGATTGCAACAGACACAACTTGAAAGTTAATTTCAGTCAGCTGAATATTGCCTTCATGTGTACTGTTAAACAACTTCATATTTTAACAAGCCTACATATATGTCATTAAGTGTTAGTCTCCCACATTGTGTATGCATGTGCCCATGAGGGTACATGTAATTTGCAGTGTACCATCTCTTCTGTGCACCAGACTGAATTCACATTCCGTATTCATTCCAATAGTGGCACGCAGTGCTAATGCAAAGATTTCCTGGAGCAGACATGGTTTTAGCAGAGTTTTGTGATAATGATGTTTCTTAATCTACAATACCACAAGCAATAGGATATGTCGCTATTAACAACTGTGTGTGTATTTGGCTGAATACACAACCCAATAGACAAAATTCTTGTGGGCTAGAGGTGTGTATTCCCATGTACAGGATTCTATGTTAAAGTAACATTCAACACGTTAAATAGTTTTGCAGTAAAAGTTATCAAATTTACAAGGGTATTTAAATCATATACAACTATTTAGCACAAGAAATTTGGTGTTTCTAGGTAGAACGGTTTAAAAGTTATATAGGTGCAGATTACAATGGAAACTAATGGAAATACACATACCTAGCCAGCCTGCCTGCAGAGCCCTCTACTGAGAACCCACATGAACTTGCTGATCTTGATCTTACCTGTTACACTTATTATAGAATCCATATAGCAGAAAATAACAACAATGAACCCTCTTCTTTCATCAGAATCAGTCAATTTTTAAAAACATTGAAAAATACTGAATTTTTATAAAAACCCAAGATTCAAAAGTAGGGTGTGTGCTTCTATTAGGGCATGTGCTACTATTGGAATGCATATGGTAAACGTACATCATGTAATGACAGTTCTATCGTCATTCTATTACATTCTCAGGAGGTAAACCAGTTTCCCTGCTGTAAGTTGACAAGTACATACACTCATGTGATTTATATCATTCTGCATTTACACATACTTGTATATCATGTATACATTCATGTGAACATACATTTACATGCATGCATTCATGTAAACGTACATTTACATGCATACATTCCTGTGAACATACATTTACACATACACATTCATGTTAACATGCATTCATGTAAACATACATTTACATGCATACTTTCATGTTCACATACATTTACATGTATACATTCATATAAACATACCTTTACACAAAAAATGCATATTTTTTGGATCCTATGTTTTTTTTGGAGATAACTTCTTTGCATTTTTCCTTTAATTTCATAAACACTGCAACTGTCATACAAGTACTGAATATGTTCAGTAAGTAAATAAAATTTAATTGCCAATCAAGAATTAGTACAGATCAATACTGATCTGTGTCATACACACATAAATCATCAATATAATACATTTCAAATACTAATGTTTCAGCTAAGGTAGATACAGTTACATGTATAACATAAAGGGAACATGACACAAATGTAAAAATTAAAACAGTAAATTGGCACCAGTACAAGTTACTCCAAGTGTAGCACCAAATAATAGGCACTTATTGTTCACCAGTACAAATAATATCCCACACAGATTTTCCACAAGGTAAGCTTCCTATATCCAAAGAACATGAACAGCCCAAAAAGAAGTTTCTTTTTGCCAAATTGTCCAGACTAAACCATTATTGCCTGTGTAAATACAATTAAAATCCTACACAGGTTTTCTATTAATATTCACGATAACTTTAACTTAAGAAAAACCATGTGACATGAGTATTCTACATCCCATGTAGCACTAAGTTGAATTGTAAGCTCTTGCTGAGATCTCAGCCAACACTGGTCTATGAATGCACACACGTTATCCTGAAACAGGAGTTGAGAGCAGGTGTAACTAAAAACTATCTGTAGAATCTCTAGGGATACATGTAAAGTAGGTAAGTATACTATATACAAAGAAAGTGGATTGTGTGTAGCCAGATATAATGTTTTGCAATGCCACAGTTAACTCATTCCATACCAGTCCCTGATTTTTCCGTATATTTACCTAGATTTAAGACAGCAATTGCACATTTAAATGCTTCATGAAAAGAGCTTTTGTTCACGTACCAACATGCCCATAGTCTTAAGTCAGTGGTTCTGGCACTGCCTGGCAAGTCATGCTGCAGCTGCCACAAGGGCAGCTGCAGCATGACTTGCCAGGCAGTGCCAGAACCACTGACCAAGGCCTGTGACCATAGTATGGAATGAGTTAAGTGATCTTGCCAGGAATGTACTTACCTCCTACACTACATGCACCTTTACGATTTTCCCACCCAACCTTCATATACAAATTTACCAAGTAGTTGGAAACAGTGTTGACCACAGTTTGACATGGCTGCTATAATTTTTTTTTTCTTTTGTGGTAAGGTTACTCAAGTTATTAACATATGACTCAATTGTACTGAGCAGAGTTTGCCTGGCAATATCATAGATTGAGCATGTCATTAAAAGTGTATCTCTTCTTTCAATGCATTCCATGTTACATTTGCCACACTTGCCATCTTGCCGTGGTATTTTTGCCCTTCCATGTCTACCCATTTTAACAGCAAGGTGGTGAGAGCTGGCTTAATCAGAGTCTTGAGACAGCTGTTTTTATTGCTGGTCTTTAATCACACTGAGGTATGGTTCTTTCAAAAATTGATTTTTAAAAAATTTGATAGGTGCCTAATCTGCCACCTTCACCCTGTTTCAGTATTTTGGTCATTTGACGTTTATCTTTCAAAATTTTTCAGTGCGACTTTTCAATAGCATCAATGGATTCCAGCTTTCTGAGCCATATTCTAGAATGGGTAATATTTGAGGATCAAACATTTTGAATGCAAGCAGTAGGCTGAATTTCTATACTACAGGACCTGCTATTTTGCCACCCTGCAAGACTCCACAATTTGACTGAATTTGTCCACTAATGTTATGGTTCCATCTAATTCTGCAGTTTGAATTTCTGACTTGCTGACAATAATTCAACAAAGTATCCTCCAATGCCATGCTAATATAATTTGTATAGTAATGCTTCCCTGTTAACATTGTCATAAGCTTTGGTGAAATCTACAAAACAAGCGTATAAAGCTTGTCCTTTAAGTTCCTGTTTTTCAATTAAGACGGGTTTTTTTTGTTTGTTTTTTTGCTTTTTTTTTCTGCAAAGCATTTGTGATCCCAGTTTCAACATGTTTCCAGCTTTGTCCACATTTGAAGGACAAGTGCATAGATAGCCCCCACCCACACAGGATATACTTGTTGCCTCCTTGGAGTTTGTATAAAATACTGTTTTAAAATGATGCAAGAAGTGTAAGAACAACAGAATCTTTCAATACTAACGTAAATATCCAGCCTTTGTCAAGGATTATGACCCAGCAGGGCCAAAATTTCGGCCAGAATCCGAGAATCCATTCCCGTAAAGATTTTCCTAAACATGTCTCTCTTTAACAAGAAAACTAATTAACAAAAATTACAATAGATTCTCACCAAATTTTGCAAAATTCTGGCCTTGCCCAGGTAAAAGTGTATGGCCAGGGTCTGACCATGGCTTCCTTCACAAAAGAAGCCCTTTCTGCTGCCATTGGGAATCACTCTCTTTTTTTCATATTAATTTGTAAAAGTGACCGATGATCGATTGTAATTTGAAATTCCACAGCTTACAGAGGGCTTTTGTCAAGTTGAGAGTGCCAGCAGATACACCAGCCTTGGCCCTTTTGAGACTGAAAAAAAAACACCCCACATTGTAGATGGTGACTTTGCAACAAAGTTGTGAAATTTGTTGTCCTGTGCATGGTGACAAGGGTCTGCCTCTATGGCCCCAGTGGCCTCAGACTCTTTTGTGAGAAAAAGCCCAACCATTGCAAATGCCATCATGATTCTATGCTGTTCCCTCGGCAGGTGGCACCATGCAATCTGCTGTTGTCAATGCATTTGCTGGAATCTTGCAGCTGACAAGAATAGATGGGAACATTATGGTCAAGGTTAAATGGACTTGTACACCATGTAAATCACTCTCTGACAAGCCATGGCATTTTTTGTGCAATAGACTTTATAAAGTTTTTTTTTTTTTTTTTTTTTTTATTTATTCATTTTTTTTTATAATGGATTATAGAAAAATTAAAACAAATAGCTGGCTTCACAGTAAAAACGGATGGCTTTCAACTTCACGATTAATTGCAACATTCATTTTTGGCTAGAAAGCATGGACACAAACAGGTGACCTTTTATCGCAGGTAAATTGACAAACCAGTTGGTCCTTAAGTCCTACCCCCCCCCCCCAAAAAAAGACCAGGTGAACTGTCACAGCAGTGGCCATATACAGCAGGTACCCCTATATACAGACACTATACAGTACATAGATCACTTCTCATAAACCATCCTTTCAGCTAGCTAATACTGATCTTGTATGGCAAGTTGCTTTTTAAATCAACGGTAAATTCCACACAAATGCAGTCAAGTTTGTCTCCAAAGGTCCTAAAAAAGATATTACTGAAAAGCATTTTTCACATGCCCTTTTTTCCCCTACATTCAAGTAAATTTGATTTTTTCCCATGAAAAGTCCACTGGTAACAGATTTTTTCCCCCAAATTTTATTTGATAGTAGTTACACTTAGATCTTTTCAAGCACATCCACATCAGAATATTTGCCATGTAATATGACACCACGTGTGCATAAACCCACCAACACTCAAATTTTGTTCAGCATTGGTGCCAAAAAGTCTGAAAAGCCCATTCAAATTTCATTCAGATGCACCTTTGCAGTTTGAACAAAACAATCTGAATCTTTTCCGATTGTATTTTACTTAAATATTACTTGAACACCAAGTGTAGTCTGAAAGTGGTTTAAGTGATGGGAAAAGCAATTCAACGAGAGCTGTGACAGACAAGCTAGAAGAACATTAGCGCGATTTGCCAAACTGCAAATTGGCAGAATGCCCTGGGCTGAGGCCATTACATCAACAATCAACGTCTAAATGAAGACATCAACCTTCGCTTGCCATATCAAAATATTTCCACACTGCAGATAGCAGCAATAAAAACAGCTCTCCTCATTCAGAGATTGACTTAATGAAGTGAGGGTATATGTATGTCTCTGTTTCGTGTCTACGTTATCCACTGTGGACAGTCTTGGATTGTCCTTGATGCACCCTCCCACCTGTTATGTTTCCATACTTAGCCCCTCCCCCAAGACAAACACACAATTATTAGGCTAACGATTAGCTGTAAATCCAATTACAAATTGCCTGAATTTTCCTGCTGGAGGAATGGGGCGGTTTCTATGAATGAAGTTCTCAGCCACTGATGCCATGTCGTAACTATGATGGCAAAATGAAGCTATATGTGCTAGTGATAAGCCGCAACCCACACAGGCCACATCCCGGTATTGGGCATAATAGCTGCTATAAATTAGATTTTAGGCTGGGAATTTCATTTCCACAGGCAATTCAGCCCATAATGACATAATTCCTGGTACTATGGGAAATATACATGCGGCCGTGTAATTAAATCAGTATTGAGAAAATGCCTCCACAGACTGGAAACACAACTTGCCTAAATAGGCCACTTACTTGCCTCCTTGGGCAATATGGGTATTTATCGAAACACTGTACATTTATTCAACATGAAAGTAATCTATGACTGTGACAGATTTTGTTCTTCTGCGTAAATTGTCGTAATTGCTATGCATCTCAGGGACAAGTTAAAGCTTTCGTTTTCTTTTAAGATATTTGAACGTTATCTTTATTGTCCCTTAGAAACTGCAATAAGGACATCGTAAAAGGATTTTAGACAGTATTTGGTCTAAACATTGTACAACATCAAGTGAGAATACATGTATGTGCTCACACCTATAAGACTCTAAGACTCGGGACAGACAATTGCTTTCAGGCCAGCCACCCTAAAGATATACCACTTTCCAAATATTTAATATCATATGTGATTGGCTTCACAGTAGGTAATAAGGAACTGAAGTTTGCAAACCAAGTCTAACAGGTTCTGTTGACCTTTTCCAACTTGAAACACCCAAAAGCAACCAGATGTAAATGGCCATCTGCCTTGATGTTTTTACTTCAATTTCTCCTGAGTAGCAAATATTTTTGCTGTTATTTTTTAATGATGTCATGCTCTAGGTCAAAAGCTTTCCTTGGTGCAAGTTGAGCACATTGCATGGTGGCCAACCCACACCATGGAAAGTTGTTGACACAGCTGTACTCTGACCAGGAACGGTATAACTTAACTACCAACAATTAACACTCCAGTCAACAGCTTTCCTTGGCATGGATTGTGCATTAAGTACCCAACCCATGCCAAGGAGAGCTGTTGACCCGGGTGTTTGATCTTGATAGCTCTCATCTACAATTCTCAGTCAAATCTTTTTCCATTACTGTCAAAATCTGTTGAAAACACAGAAGCAAACAACACTTGACCAAGTGAGTGAGGCTTAAAGGTTTCCCCGTAAGACTTCATTTCATTCAGTTCATTCCAATGTTTTTTCCACCATAAACAAATGAAAAAATTTAAGACTTTTCTTCTGTAGTTTTTTTTTTTTTTTTTAGTTCAAACTACTGCATGAAGCATGTGATATTTCACTTAAGCCAAAACTAATTTTACAACATTTATAATTAAGGGATGGAATCCCATAAGCAAGCTAGCACAGCAATCTAATCACAGTAAACCTATTCCGTACATGTACTCTTTAATTATGCATTGACAAATAGACAATATATTGGCCGAGATATCCCCACTAAAGCCATCCGAGTGATTAGAAATCCCTTTTCTGCTACGCCTGGACAAAGAGCAAAACTGGCTGTATTTCCTGAGCTATGATTTACTCTGATGGGGAAATTCTATGAAAGACAACGAATTATTCAACATTATGAACTGACAGCTTGAGGGTATGCGTTCCTGGATACTTTAAATCTAGGGTTTGCATACATTAAATAACTTTAAAATCCAGTCGGCAACAATGATGTATTTGAAGACAGAGCATCCACGTGCTGCGATGGGACAAACATCAAAGGGGCCCATTTCTACATGGCAGACCTTAATAAATGTAGAAGTTCAACATTTGCCACAAATACCTGTTACTTGCACATTAATTTCCCCTAAAATCTATCCACTGTGTATTGATAATCTGTCTCAAAATAAAGCATCCGCATGTTAATTGCAGGATAAATATAAACATAGCCCATTTCCACATGATAGTCTTTAAATAATGCAGGAATTACATAACAGACACAAATACCTATTACATGAATACAGCAAAGATGATTCAATAAATACCCATTATGATCAAATTAACCTAATTTTACACATTAGCACTGCCAAAGTGCTATATTTGTAAAATGTTGGTGAGCATGAATACGTCTCACTACAACTAGGTTGCCCAATCGGGGGCACTATGACTGGAATTAGATTGATTACACCTATTGATAGATGTCTTGCTATTCAAGGGATACATGTAATGTACCTGAGCAATCGAGTTTCTCCTGATTTAGAATCCCACTGGTACAAATTCTGTGTCAAGAGACTGACCTGTGAGGCTTTCTAATACGCACTACTGTTTGTGCTAAGAGGATTCTGTTATTGTGTATCCATATTAACTTCTGACCCTTAAACCGGCCAAAACTGGCTGTTGCCAAATGTCGTCTGCTTCAATGTTTTTAGCAGTTTCACCAGTGAGTGGTGAAAGAGCATTCCTTGGCAGAGTTGGAAAATTCCAACCCTTGGCAAAGAAAGGCTGTTGACTCAGTTTTAAAATCAGTTTCATTTGAAGGAGAAAGGTTTAATATTTTTCATGTGTATTTCTTTTAAATTGTTTAACACTTTTCAAAATTGCCAGTTTCTTTAATCCATTTCCTGGTCAAAATAAAACTGAGTCAGCAGCTTTGCGTGGTGCAACTTGAGCAAGAGCCAAGGAAAGCTGTTGACCTGGCACTGGCTGTCAGGATACACAAGTAACCTACGGTTTACAGCAAAAATGTTCTCTACTGATGAGAAGTTTAATTAAAGATATTAAGGCAAACAACATTTTACATCCAGGTACTTTTGGCCCATTTGAATGAGAAAGGGTTAGATTAGTCAAGAAAAAGAATACTTAACCCTCTCACCACATTGTAATGCAGAAACATACAAATATAACTACGTACCATATTTCAGGTCCGTTCAGAATTTGGCTCACCATGCCTTCAGTTATTCATTCATATCCTTTCTATTGAATACAAACATTTTTGGTTCTTATCAGTAACTTCTATATAATTCAACAGTTCAAAAGTCATCTCCATGAAAACACAGGATATTTGTAACTCAAAAAGAAAAAATGACACCATAGCATTCCACCAGGCTGTGTACATGACGGCCCCACATCGACCGACAATATTAGCATTTCACAAAAGGGTGACATACAAGCCTCCCTTTTTTCTGACATACAAGCCTCCCTTTTTTCTGACATACAAGCCTCCCTTTTTTCTTTCATATTTCCTGGTTCTGAATTACATAAATGAAAGTAAAAACATAACCCATTGAAAATAGCCAATCTAACAAGAAAAATATTTAAGTTTTGACAGAGTTAGGACAAACTCTTCCGCCACATAAATGGGGTACGTGTTATAAAATTTAAAACCAAATATATTTCATTTTAATTTGTAAGACTTCTATTATTACAGTGGTGCAAATTAATAGGTTTTATTGATATAGCTTTGTGTATATGGTATCTTTGCTGAAACTTTAATTAGCAGTTTCAAATTCTTTTCTTTACCATGTTCATCTGATGCTGTATTGAGTTCCAACACACAATTAACCTGTTTTTTGTTTAATAACCTTCCCTTCCATTGACCTCAATAAGTCAGGAAGAGCAGGTGACTTACAGGAAATTAACGTTAACAGCATATATGAAGGGGGGTAAGGGGGGGGGGGGGGTTCGGTACACTAGTACAGGGTATAATTGTTCCAGAGTACACAGTGCAGAAAATAAAAATCTTTCAAAATTTTGGATAGTACGAAGTACTTAAAACGAGAGGGCTTCCAGTATGCCAGTAAGGTAAATAAAAACCCCAGTATGCCAGTACGGGAAACCCCTTACCGACCCTCATTTATGAATATGAATAAAATTGATTTAGCCATTTCATGCTTGGACTGACCCTGAATCTTGCAACTCTCCTTGCTATGGGCTTCAACCCCTATCCCATACCAAGGAAAGCTGTTGACCTGGACAATGCTATCTTGACAGTTATCTCATCTACATGAATGTAAGGCTGCTCATGATGGCATGCCCCAAGGTCAACAGCTTTCCTTGGCATGGGTGGGGCACAATGCACCCAACCCACCCCAAGGAAAGCTACTGACTCAGTTGTTCTCTGATCAGGAAGGGGTCAACAGCTTTTTTGAGTGCACTGTGGTGACAGCGCCCCCATCCAATATTGTGCCTCCATTGTGCTGAGGAAATCTGTTGACTGATAGTATATCATTCTGAATTCCCGACAAGCCGCAGATGACGTTTACATCATCAGGTGGTAATTTTCAAATGGGAAAAAGTTGCATGCCGATGCATCAGCGCTAACGTTAGGTCCCTGACCATCTCTCTCATTCATGTAAATTACATATACAAGAAAATTCGAAGATCTTGTGATAGAAATTAATATTATTCTGGTAAACAAAATATTGACATTTTTTTAATCATCTATCTTTTGCATAGCTTGCAAGCCCACCTCTGAACATCATAAAATGCTAGTCTCTCCAGACAGGTGATCTTTCATAGGAGGTGTCAATGTGAAATGTCTTGAAAAGCTGGCTTTTCAGGACAGGTGGTCATTTAAGACAGCAACCATATCCTAGTAAAGCCTGTCTGTCAGGGGGCTACCTTCAGGCACCTCAAACCGTAAATCTTTTATAAAACATTAGGTCTTTTGCAGAATATCTAAAGTGAATAAAGGACAACAAGTGTTCATATGTGTTCTTGCAAACCAGGTGGTCTCCCATAACGCTGGTAGAGAGCATAGTAATGGTAAAAGGGAGGTCTCTCGTGACAAGGGTGTGACTTCAGAGGTTTTGACAGCGAATTAGGAACGTGACTTACCTTGAGGTATATGCATTATTCCGACTGTAAGTCCTGATATAAGATCACTAATAAGGTTCTCTTTGATGTCATAGTTTTTCATTATTTTGATGAATGGAAACACTTTGTACAAAAACTGTTTGGCACATTCTCCTGAGCACGCGCAGCTGGATGCTTTACTCTTCATGCGTTCACGCAAACTTTTTGTTTTTCGTGACTGGGCATCATGCCCCTCATCAAACTGGGTCTGGGTGTACACCGGGCGGTCCACAACAATCGTCATGCGCGTGGCCCCCGTTTTGGTGTTGTTGACCACGACTTGCTTGGCACTTTCTCCGTCCCCCATCTTCGAGTCCACCAAGGCCTCAGAATCCTTCATAACACAGAGAAAGAGAAAATTTCTACGTGAAAATACTGCCACAGGTAAACTTACATCCCACTCATATATGTCATGATATCCACCGAGTAACGGTGTCTTCTACTTCCACGGCTGCCACCACCGGCCGTTCTGGACTCCTATTTGTTCACTGGAGAAAAGCCACGTGGACTGAGTGTGTGGTTTTAATGCGAGTAATGGCAAGCAGGGACAACAAAACCCACTCAGCATCTCCTGCAACACGCACCCAAATATCAATCAACAGTTGGTCAATGGTATTGGTCCGGCTGTGTGCTGGCATCAAGTCAAACATATATTAAACGGTCACATACGCCTCCAATTTTGCTAAGTCACCACTGCTAGTCCCCCTCCATGGAGGACCTGACCGACAAGCCACATGTTTGTATGTATCCCCATCCTTTCTCATTCACGTTGGTTAGAACAGATACAAATGACATGGCAGCCGGCAGTTCCTATTGGCTGATAGTGCTCTTGATGAGGTGGGTTGTGCCTATGCAGAAGACCTGGCTTTGAAATGACAGCTTGTGAGGGAATCATCAGACCATTGACTACAGCTCTACAGCTGTGTATACACTCCAATAGTAAGGCACGGGGGGGGGGCGATTAATTAACTCTTTCAACACGACTACCACTTCTTAAATAAAAAAAAGTTAAAAACAGGAAGAAGAGAAAATACAAAAATTAAAAAAACATACATTACTTATAATTTCACACACAGAAATCCACATTCTAAATGACAGTAAACTAAAACATATGTATTACAAAGAATTGCTATACAAGCTGTACATATAGAATGGTTTAATTTTACAGTGTTTACTGGCGGAAAAATCCTTGAAGAAGGATTATTTTATTGACCCATAGATTCTCCAGAAGTGAACATTTAACGAACCCATGATGGGGTACACTGAGAGTCAGCTGTTATCTCGGCCATGCAGACTCTCGAAGGACCATTGATGTGTGCCAAACAATATTGATGGTCTGTCACAGTCTCAATTATAACGAGGCCATTGTGAAGTTGTCTCCTTGCATTCCAAGCATTTCAGCTGATCACCTTACCCATCCACTGGAAGCAATATGTTTCTGATAATCTTCCCCCACATTTGAATCTCGCACCTTTTACCTCAAAATTGCCTTCAGGTTTATCAGTACCTACATGTATTTAAGTAACACAAAAATCCATTGTCTTCAATTTCTAATTATGGACACATGGAGAGAGACATACTAAGCTACCATGTAATTGTCAGTTCCAGCTATTGGCATTCAATATTCATATAAGATAATATCTCCAGGATGCACGATTTATTGGTTCATGTGTGGCAAGCTTATTGATCTCAAGTGCGCAAAGTAGGATAACATTTCATTCATTTCATTCATCATAACTCTGGTAGGTTAAAATAGAATAATATTGGTCAAAAAAAATCTTCTACGGCACAGTTAAGGCTATTTATACACAGCTGAAATTTTTATTTTTTATTTTATTTTTTTTTTTTTTTTCAATTTTTAGATCAATACTGTGGAGCCTGAACTACAAAGCACTACAGGGACACCTGCTGAGAATCTCATGAACTACTATTTTGCACCACGGGTATATTTAATGCATGTTCCTTTACAGAACAAAAGAAAAAAAGTACTACAGTGATTCACTAAAAATATTTATTTTTCTTGAAAACTGAATGCCTATTTACATAGACAAAATAAAGGGTATTTACCTACCTTTGCGTATGTGTTTGTAGGTACACATGGTTTTCTCAAACAGCTGCCTGATATTTCAGTGGTTTAATGCACATTGTAATACTTTCTCTGTTTTGCTGTCGGCACAATGGCTTTTCATTACTGAACAGGAATGTCAAATGAGTGCAAATTACATGGCTGTTGCCTTCTGAGAAAAAAAAAAAGGAGTCAATTTGCTGTAAAATATACTTCTGACAAAACGATACAATAAAAAAACGTCAGCGCGTTCCTACGTTTCCTTTTGCCATGGGGCCCAGAGATTCAGGCAAAGTGGACAAAAAAAGCCGAATGAAACGTGTGTCTGTCTGTTTTGTTACGAAGACCATCCAGGACGGCAGCCACTCCTTTACACTGCACAAATAACATGTACTGCAATTCCCTGAGGTGTGCTTCTTACAGCCCTGGCAACATCAATAGAAACTCTCACAAAGAAACTGCTGATATGTTCTTAGGAAAATATGCCATACTTTGTTCAAATGGACCCTAAAATTACAAATCGAGGTTACCCTCTGTGGTCAAACTGTTTAAGTGAACTAAAATTACATTTAGTTGCATAATTGTGATGCCCATATATAAGCAATGACAAATTTTTGTGACATCTAAATTGAAAGAGTAAAACTTAACAAACTGTTTAATAGCCCCTTTAAAAGGTACACATTTTAACAAATCACAAACCACCATAGCAAAAAGTACTTAATATAATTGATCAATGCCACCCTGTGCTATTTCAGCAAACATATATCAGTATAAATCTGTCAAACACTGGTCTCTGTGGAATGCATTTACTCTTACCAAAAAGCTTGTATTTTAGAATAGAACTAGAAAAGATGATTTGCTGCATAGCAAATCAGTGTGTGTGTGTGTCTTCAAAGCATATTGGTATGGCAATGTACAACTATTCCATAATACAGGAGTAGAAGTTGAAATGGCATCTCAATCTATTATAGCTTTGAAGTTCTTCAAGATTTAAAATTTCTAATGGTGCTATTTTTGCATAATTTAAATTGCTACAACTTTTACATTACATGGGCAATGGTCAATAACCCCCTAGTAGAAGTTAACATGACATCTCTATCTATAACACTTTTGAAGATATTCAAGTTTTTAAAATTTCCAATGTTGCTAATTAGCATAATTTTTAAAATCTTCATTTCTTTGTATAAAACGGTCAAACTCCTTGTATGGACGTACAATCATGCCAAGTTTGGAGTATCTATGAATAATATTGTGCGAGAAAAGAGACATAAAACATCCCCCAAGTGAGCTCTTAGAGAGCTATATATTCAAGTTGATCATAAAATCTGAGGTGTAGGTTAGCTCCCCTTACATTCATTCATGTGCAGTGGACAGGTGCCAACGTAATTGCTCACCTTACCTTTTGAAACCACATTTTGCAAGTCCCTTGTGCTATCTTTGCCATGTTATTATGTCTGTGTGCCAACACAGACATACTGTTTTTCTTCCTTCCTTCCTTCCTTCCTTCCTTCCTTCCTTCCTTCCTTACTTACTTACTTACTTACTTACTTACTTACTTACTTACAGGCAAATTTGTCTGACATTTCATTTGAAAAGTATTACATGTAGAAACTCCAAACTTGGCACAATTATACTTCTATAGATGAAGTCTCACCTTTTCATAATGAGAGGTAATGCTTTTCAAAATTATGCAAATGAGGGCTAATTAAAGTTTTAAATCTTCAATATCTTATATACTTTAGTAGATGTGGTTCTGAGTGTATAGGAGTTTAATAATGGCAAGGTAAAGGTCATCTCATATGTCAAGGTCATATCAAGGTCAAAGGTCAATTTAGGCCAAAATGTCATTTTTGAGGTCAAGGTTCACTTCAGGTAGAGGTCATCTCAAGGTCAAAGGTCATTTCAAGGTCAAAGGCCACTGTCAATGGTAGCTTTCTTCTACCCATAACTCGGTAAATTTTTATCCAATTTTGATCATGTTGGGCTCAAATTGTAGCTATGGTAACACTACACATTTTTGTAATTTACATGTGACTTCTAAAGTTCAAAGGTCAAGGTCATTTGGACCTTTGAAAGTTTCGTCCAGTCATAACTCTGCCAATTTCCATCCAATTCTTATCATGTTGGACTCAAATTGCAGGTATTGCAACACTGCACATTTTTATAAGAACATGTAACCTCAAAAGGCCAAATGTCAAGGTCATTTGGCCCTTTGAAAGTTTCATCTTGTCATAACTAAGTTAATTTTCATCCAATTTGGTTCATGTTAGGCTTAAATTGTGGATATTGTAACACTGTGCAATTTACATGTGACCTGTAAAGGCCAATGGTCAAGGTCATTTGGGCTTTGAAATTTGCATCGAGCCATAAGCTTAATGTCATGTGAAGTACCAAAGGATAAAAGTTGTACACGTAGCATTTAATATTTACAACTTTTGAAGACACACAGACAGATTTGCTTTGAAGCAAATCTTCTTTTCTAGTTGAATGTTCATTGCAAGGCCACTTGCTTTATCCACATGACCACTTCTGGATTCGCACATGAGGGACTGCTGTCACATGAGGACATGGCATCCATGGGGTAGGGGGACTAGGAAGGTGGACTGACGAGGTCAAGGTCACCTGTCTTTAAAGCCATCAATTGTGCACTAAGAATTGGATTGAGAGTTCTCAAGCGACCACTCACAAACAATATGGTTCAATAGTTCTCAAGATAGTACTCAAAGCACTTAAGTCGCTAGAGTAGTCAGGTGATCTTTGGGAATTGGATCAATGTAAACTGCCTGCATCTCATGTTAGTTCTCACACACGATCATCACCATGTACAACATTGAAGTTACACGTGGCTGCAATAAATCTCCTGATAGAGAGAGAGAGAGAACAGTGCAAGTAACCACCAGAGTCCCACCACCTTGAATATATGAAATCAATGTCACCAATGTATGCCGTCATATTGGCCCTTTCGGAGGGTCACCAATGTCTGCAATATCAGTCTTCACTTTCCCAGTCCCGGGGTCATCTTTTCTTGACATAAAAGAAAGATGACAGGCTCCACTATTGCCAAGATATAAGCCAATGTGTTAGTTTGACCTCTCAAAGTCACTCGACGTCAAAACGAACAGCACAGACAGACAGCCACTTTCCTATCAACATATGAAGTCACTAAATAGGCCTAGAATCCATCATTACCAAGATATAAGCCATATATCAGATTTGCTGCTACTGCCATAGTAACAATGCTAACATGTGCATTGTACAGCAACCTTTACTGATAATTTATCATTTCATTTTTTTTTTTTTGAAATCAGGAAAGCCAGAATCACCATGTAGTAAACAAACTTGGTGAGAATGTACCTTCAACGTACATTCCCACCAGGTTTGAAGAGAATCCGGCATGCACTGGTTTGGGAGAAGTTGAAAATAGCAAACATATGCAACGTGTCCCTATCCCTGTGCAATTTCAGAGCAGTTGGCCCAGCAGATCTAACAGCAAGGAATTCCTTCTAGATGGAACATTATTTTTTTCTTCTCTTGTGTACAGTCACATGATAATCTGGGCCTGGCCAATATTTTCCACTTCTGACCAGTTTATACTGTAAATTCTCACATATGACTGGGATGCAGGAATTGTGTTAAGGTAACGATAGATAGAATAGCTTTATTTGGTCTAAACAAAATTACACAATGTGTTACAAGAATAAATTTATATGTTTAAAAACCAGGAGACGATACATTAAGACTCCGAAGAGTCGCTGACATGTAGGCCACCGCAAAGATATACTATATTTAATTACTATATTTAAACTCATACGCTATAAGATTTCTAACACATTACTATAGGCTGAATGATAACAGAGATTACAAAACTTAAGTTGATAGACCAAGTGACAATAATAATACATACGACTAATTTTGTCTGTTGCAGACGTGACAATTAATAATGTTACAGTTAATTTCATAGTGGTTAATAATATGATTCTTAGCATATTGTGAGAAGCCTTTCAAGGAGTGTGTATCAATTTTTGTCATAACTATGTCAGGTAAGTAATTTTCATTAATTAAATCCGGTATTTTATGTCTTAAACACAATCGATTAAGTTTAGTATTTGTAAATAATATTGGGATCACTGGGGTTAAAATAGGAATATTATGCTCTGTTACATCATATCTACGTGGTATTGTTACAGTTCTTCTGGGTCTATCAGTGCGTTGTGTCTTCTATATTGAGAAATAGACCTTCCCAGTATTGAAAGTTTCTGTGGTGTTGTATTTTCTTTACATTTAAGTTATCTCTCACATATGTTATGAGTCCACCTTTTTTAGAACACTGATTACTTCCTTGTGAATACAAGTTGTAGTGTTGAAGTTCAAATTGATTTGGATCACTATTTTCAGTTAGCCATGACTCTTGTAAACAGACTATACTGAAGAAGGCTTCATTTTCATTTAGGCTTTCCATAAGAATTTTAAACTCGTCAAATTTTGCATTTATGGATTCAATGTTAAGGCTAAGAATTGTGCAAATGTTTTTGTGTTTAATTAGAAAATCTCTTAGATCTTCAATACTAAGATACTTGGTTTTGGCTTCAGGGTACTGAAATTCGAATGAATCTAGGTTAATACATTCAGTTAAGTCATTGTTGAGTACACCACCTTTGTTGCCTAAAATTTCTTCACTTAGAATTGTCATTTCGTGAGAAAAAAATGTTAACCTTTCTTGTACCTAACAGACCCTTACTGCATGCATGATGCAACAACCGCGTGATACTAATCCTGAAGTTATAAAACAGACACGTGTAGTTTATGACAGAGTAATAGTGGTGAACTAGTACCACTGGCAGTGTTAGGTCGCACGAGATTGCAATGATTATTGCAGTAATTATACCTCCTTGTAATAGTTTAAATTGAACACCTGCAACTGATTTGTAATAAGTTCGGTAAGATAAAAAGTACCTTTCCGTCTCTAAGTCAATGAAGACGTCAACAAAATGTAAAAAAATAAAGAAGAGTGTCCAATGAAACACGTAATCGAGAAAGTCAAACATAACTCATAGAATGGAAAAAAGAAGAAATCAGACCTTAGATCTGTCATAAAATATTTCAATTAGTCTGTATTTAGAGTTGATGTAGTTGTGAAAGGGAACTCTTGTCGATTCAAGAAACAGTCGTTCATGCCGTTACTCGTTCAACGGCGCCATATTGATTTGTCAGTGCGGGATTGCTGCGAGACAAAGGGACTATGTGTCGGATGAATACAGTGTATACAAAGTGCGTAGATTGGCGATCCTTGACAACGGTAACTAAGTTAAGTCCGGTTCCGAGAACTGGATCGTTTGTAACTTTTGTAAGAATATAAAGATGAGAGATTGATTTATTTTTTCATGCTTTTGTGTGTTTTGAAAGATCGAAACCTGGAAGGCTTTTTACAAGATCTTCTTTTGACACTACCAGGACGTCCGATCCGTTCAGTCTCTTGATGTAAATTGCTCCGTTAAATGACCACGTGGTCTTGATGAGCTTTTCCATTTTAGCCTTTCTCGTGTAAAAATAGAGCTCCGACTGGTCCTTTGTGAGATCTTCGTTTATGAAGACGCTTGGCATCCCTTTACTCGCTAATTTGGTCCTCTGAAAGTACAGCTTTCGTTTATCCCAGTGAGAGGAAAACTTTACCAATATTGGTCTGTTTTTATCAACAACCCGTGTTTTCCCCATTCTTTCTGCACTGAAAGCACAAGTGAGCTGAATATCTATTTTCTCGGCTAGTTTCAGTACGATCTGTTTTATATCCTCATCATCTTTTTCATCCAGTCCGTTTATAACTAAGTTGTTATGCTTTCCAGTGGCAAGCATCTCTTGCTGGGTCGCTGATTTAGTTTTTTCTTTTAACAGAGAGCTGAGTAACTCGTCATGCTTATCAGTTCTACTTTCTATATTTCTCAAGCGGATATTCACAGGCTGCAGCTTATCATCAAGATGTTTTTTAATGATGTCGTTTAGCTCTGGGAGAAGAGCTTCTTTGATACTAGCAATGATATCAGGATTGGTGAGGCCGCGCTGGATCGCAAGTCCCATTTGAACTGATAAATTAACATCATTATCGTCGTTATCTCTGCTAACTTGACTTTGGCTTCTCTTGCGTTTCTTATCCGCTTGCTCCTGTGGTAAATTCTCCTTCGACATGGTTGTTGCTAATTCAAACACAGGAGTATCGCCCAAAAAGCCTAAAAGTAAACCAGAGTCTGAATCTACTGAAGATGGCTCAGAGATTGAATAAAAAGAGTCACTTTCAACCAAATTGTATCGACTTGACATCTACGTGGCAGTTTGTTTACATCGTGAGAGTGGGCGTGGCTATCCTTGAAACGAGACGTTTGTACAACTCACCAGAAATAACGGCTGTAAAAGTCATAAATGACCATAAACTCTCATAAAAACTGGCAATAAAGAGTCCTCACTCCCAAATAGATATATCCAGTAGGTTTTTTCCGCTCACGTCTTCATTAGATCAATTTGTATGACAGTTCTAGGCAGAGTTAGAAATTTAGCCAGATGCCATTGTCGGCGTATGAGTACGAGTTTAATTTGCGCACTAAACAAAAGTTCTTTGCATACCACTGATATTTATCAACTCTTTCCCGATCAGAATGAGCCCGAGTCACAAAACTTCCCTGGTATGTGTGAGAAAAGCTGTTGACTTGGGGCGTGTCATGATGTTGACAATTCTTAGCCAAACAAATTCTATTACCATGAAAATTGCAAAAAACATGATAGCAGATGACAATTTGCATCCAAACATCATGGAACATTTTAGGCTGTTAATGACTGCCTTGTGCTGTACTGGCTGTCATGGTGAATTTGGATTTATGAGAGAGAGGCAACAAGGTGAAGTGAACAGCCAAACATCATACCCACATTTTGAAACGATGTAGCAATAAATCTTTGTAAACATGGTAACATTTCGAGCTTTCTTGCTGTTTTGAAATGTTTTACGAGAAGTAACATGAGGCTATAAGTATCAATTGATCAATGCACCTTGGTTGGATCTACCTACGGCACCAAACACAGTTGTACTGGTAACACCCTCGATGCAGTCCTTCTCTCGAACATAAAAGATGTATAATAACACATTTAATTAATAAGCCCAGATCCTAATTAGCCGAGTCAAATTTATACATACAAAGAAAAGAAAATAAACAAAAAGACACACTGTACATGGCGAGACTACCAACAACTGCTCCAGACTGACGAGGAGTGTGTCAAATTTCTGGGACTACCACAATGGTGATTATCTCTTGTGCCTTGGCCACATATCACATCAACCTATGCTAGATAAAAACTTTGATAAGGAGCCTCTCATCTGACCTCTAGAGTATTACCAGCACTCATCATCATCTTTTTTTTTTTTTTCAAGTGTCTTCCTTGAACTTTGTTTCATTGATTTTGCACCATGGAAATTTGTTGATGGTTTAAACATAAAATGATAACGTCAATAATTATGTAGGATGTATACAATGGATCAGTACTATACATCCAGAAGCACTGACTCTATCTATTAATGTACTGGTGAAGGTTTCTGGTCCTGAAGTAAGTTTCACATTGCCAGCAGCAGGGCTGCCAACATTTGGGGGGGGGGGGGGGGGGGAGGGGGGGCAGGTAAAGGGGTTTTTCAAACTAGTGTGCCAGGCATTTTTAGTTGCTTTACTTGTGAACTTAAAGCCCTTTTGTTTTCCATACTTTGTATCAGGTTTATATATTTTCTTTGTTTCTGTACCCTGCACTGGGGCAAAATTATTACCTAACCAGGCATACTGGGGCCCCTTTACCCCCTTCACTTGAGAACCTAAATTCTGGCCATTGCATGAGGAGGCAGTGTATTACAGGTGTCCACGAAGTGAAAAGTAGTACCGGAGGTGGGATCCCCAAAAATGCTGAAAAGACTGGCAAAACTGTTCAGTTAGGTGCATTGCGAGGCTAATTGTGATTTTCTTTGCAAAGGAGAGAGAGAGAGAGAGAGAGAGAGAGAGAGAGAGAGAGAGAGAGAGAGAGAGAGAGAGAGAGAGAGAGAGAGAGAGAGAGAGAGAGAGAGAGAGAGAGAGAGAGAGAGAGAGAGAGAGAGAGAGAGAGAGAGAGAGAGAGAGAGAGAGAGAGAGAGAGAGAGAGAGAGAGAGAGAGAGAGAGAGAGAGAGGAGTCTAGGATATATTACTATATCCTAGACTTGGCTCCCTCTTTATAACACCCCTCATTACAGAGCGGTTTCTGATATTACACGGTGTGTACCATGGCTCCCACTCAAATAGTTATAAAGAGGGAGCACTGTACAATAATACCCATTTAAAAGGAGTTATAACAGGTCTGTGTTTATGTTTCAGGTTGCAGTGCCTGAGATTCACTCCAAGGAAATGGATTTCTCAATAATAATGAAACTAACATTAAGTCTTCAACTTTCTATACTTTCTTGCTGCAAATATCAAAATAAACTCTCACAATTACTTTGAGAAATGACATATGACATTACCATTCATATACGAATGCCATCCATAGATAGGTCCATTTGACAGGTGTGCACCCAATACATATTAAATCATGCACATGAAACTATCTGACTGCCAGGCCAGACTGTGTGAGACATACATGTTTTCACAGTGCTGAGACTTAAGATCCATGTCAAATTCATTTAAAGCTGAAAGTTTGTGTGAGATAAATGATTCAGGGCTAAAACTCTCTTGTGAACTCTTTTTTTTTTCCACACCTGTGTAGGGCCTGTATTTTTCCGTTTCAAAAAAGATGAAATTCTGTTTCACCAGCCGGAAATTTCCAAATTCCGTTTCAGTAGTTCTCTTTGCATGTGAAACACATTAAGCAAAACAGCAAATTCTGTTTCAGAGGTGACAAAAATTCATCATTCCGTTCCGTTTCCATTAAAAACGGAAAAAATACAGGACCTACCTGTGGCTGCAATAGTGATACATTTTCAGGAAGTGAACTTCACCCACAGAATCAAGGGCTTGCATTCACAGAATGAAAAACAAAAAACGAAGGCAAGATTCCGTGAAGTGCAAAAGTAAATAGTTCAACCAGTTTCACCCAAGTGGGGCTCTTCAGGAACTGAAAATTTACAGGCTGCAGCGCCATACTTCTCGAGATGTGACAACTGTTGTGACATCTTGTATTCTGCAGTGTTATGTTAATAATGTGTGTTGATCCACGGAGTCATGCACCAGCTTGAGTTGCTAAACTTTATTGGAAAAACGGTTCACCTGTCCAAGGTGACAAGGTGTGCCACACATGATGAAGGTTCACCTGCAGCCTTAGATACATGTCTTCCATGTATGGGACCATTGAACATCCCATGTCATACAAGAGGACTGCGACAGTCCTGTGATCAGCTGACCTCACATGCACAGACTGAAGTGGTCCAGTGAACTTCACGGTGAAATGATATCAAGGTCACCTTTGGTTAAGAACATCATCACGGTTACTGACATGAACATATTAACTAACCACATCATCACGGTTACTGACATGAACATATTAACTAACCACATCATCACGGTTACTGACATGAACATATCAACTAACCAATTTTTCTGAATTTTGAAAATTTGTTTAAAAAATCAGAAAATGACAGCATCACCATGTAGTGAACAAATTTGGTGGAGATTAAGTCCACGTAAAAAATCTGAAGAGATGGATGACGGATGAGTTTATAGGATAGGTGGTGAAGGGACAACCAATCACCACCCATCCTATAAGCTCAGCCCATCTAAAAAGAAAAACAGGGTTCATACAGCTTGGCAGCTTTCAAATTCAAGGACTTTTCCAGGACTTTCCAGGACCTTTTTTACCAAAATTCAAGGACTTTCCAACTTGATCGATTTTCTTTCTTGTGTCTTGCTGTCCATTTTTGGAGGTTTCTATAGTGACACGGGAGGAAGTGATAGAGCTAACCTAACTTTTGGAGGAAGGTGCATTATTTGATATTTAAAATTCAAGGACTTTTCAAGGACTTTATTGCAAAAACATTGATTTTCAAGGTTTTCAAGGCCTTGAAAAAGCAGGTAGTAAATTTAAGTACTTTCAAGGATTTCAAGGACCTGTATGAACCCTGAAAAACACACAAAAAATAGTCAATCAAATAAACAAAAATAACAAAATGTTCAATGTAGTTAACAAAAATCTTGTCTTACATTTAAAAACATTGGTTAAGGTAAATTTTTGCACTTACATTCCAAACATTTTTCCCACAAATATCACTGGTGTAATATATGGACAAAACATAATTACTGGAAAGCAGCAATTCATCGATGTTTTTAACTTGACATTTGTACAAACGGACAAAGAACCCAAAAGAAAAGTATTCCCCAGGCACCCAGAGTGCCTTCTGTGCAGGTGTTTTTTCAATTGAATGTCCAAATGAATGGCTCTGATTAACACTGCAAACAAAACTGTAATAGGTGGGCATATACTGACAATGCATAATCCCTACGAAAGGTCACTGTTATTATGTCACTGTTATTTAAGACCAAAAGGTAAAACACAAGCCAGACTGCAACGGTTGTCAAATAATGAAGTATAGTATACAGGCAGATTGTACATTGCAATTGCTGTGGCCACAAAAACATTGCTTCACCTACGACCGGACATGACTTAGCCTATAAAGTAGTGATAATCAAATGTTAATTTGACAACAACAACAACAACAAAAAAGGACAATGTTTTACTTACTTCTGTATTTTCCTGCGCTGCCATCCTTTTTGGTGATTCTGCTGATTATGAGGAGAAAGTCCCAGCAGGCAACATGCAGACCCTTTGGCTCAGGCCAGTCTACCGCTGACTACTGCCTGGAACACAGAACACAATTTATTTTACAGTAATCTCATCTCAGCATTGTACATAGTTGCACTTCCAGGTAACACCTATATTAGCCAATCATAATCCCCATCATTGTTCCTTCGTCAATGTTGATTCACCAACCAGAAAAAAAATCCCCAAAGGTTGCAGGTTAGCTGTAGCTTGTATTGCTGGTGAAAAGCTTCAGTGTATAAACTATAAATAAATGCAAGTATTTGTTTACAGGAAACAATCATGCAGAGAGTTGTACCCTTGTCAGATGACAACCTCAGTGTATTGTCCAGCAGTAAGTGTAACTGACACAGCCCAAATAGTTTGTTGGCTACTACTACTTTCATAGCCCAAAAGTTAATCTGTTTGATCAAGACCACGATTATTAGCTTGGGTTCCACGGTGGTCACTGCATGATCGCCCTGACCAGATCTTCCAAGAGATATTACTGATCACCTGTGTCTATTTTTTATTGTTTTTTTTTTTTTTTCATTTTTATCATACATGTACATGAGTGTGAACCTTGAGTACTTTTACAAAATCAATCAATGTGTAAGTACCATGGAACATTATGGATACAGTGACATGTAACCAATGCCCTCACCGACATGTCACATGTACTTATCAAAAGTCAACAGGGTAATTTGTCCTTGATCTAAAAAAGTACATCTTGAAATAGTGATCCTTAAGGTGACCCTTTTTTCAGAGTGTTTGTACAAAAGATGCACTTTTGCATTGAATTTTGGTTTGCTATAAATGTTTACTTCTGATGAAAGCAAACTAAAAGCAAAACAAAACCAAAAAAAACCATGTGTGTATATATATGGAACCACTGATCTGTGATTTGTGGCTGATTTTGGGCTTTTTTTAAAAACTTTCCATGATAAACATGTATCAGAATAAAAACAAAAACAAAATACAAAAAAAAACATACAGAATGCCTCAGGCTTCCCTTCATTAAAACAGTACCCAGGAAATTCTCTCTTTACACTTTTTTTTTTGTTTAATTTCTGAACTGATGTTTAATCCATTGTAATTCATATCAAGCCTGCAAGAAATGGTATTAAACACAATGCATACAAACCAACAGGCATTACTGAGGTACCTAAACACAAAAACATGCATTGCATATCATATCTGATACCAAATACATATGGATCTGATAACAGCTATGTCATGTAACAAACATGTACTCAAATTACATCTGCAGCAGGAAGATTTCTTTTAACTCTTTAAGTGCCAAATTTGGGACTGAGTCAAGTGCTTTTCTCAGCGTGCATTGGGCGCAATGCTCCCAATGCACACCGAGAAAAGCTGTTGACTGGGGATATTTTCTCTGGAACTACAGGCATGCTGGTACTTGAATGAAAGGTCTTTTTACAATGAATACGAATCTGAGATCCTAATGATAATTCAGACTAGTTTGCCTTTAGTAGATTGACTTTAGATGTGATGAGCACTGAATGAGTTAAGCAGAAATTGACAGTACCAGCTTTCAGCTTGTAAACTTCCCTGTTCTGATTGTAAATCCTTTTGTTTCTGATTTAAGTCATGACTGAACCTTTAGCTGCTAAATACTGTACTTTTTGTTGTTGTAATTATAGGAATACATGGACGCCACATACTGTGACAGTAATATGTTTATATACACATGTGTAGAGTGTGTCCCTGATACAAAATGAAGTGAAATGAACCAAACAAGCCATTCAGCAATGTATGAATGAGCAAGTTCGCTGGTTATTCTGAGATATTCACTCAGGTATGCCCACTTGGGATACGGCTGCGACAAGTGACTCACCCATATGATTAATCAAAGTTTATTTGTCACATAAAAATTATATGCATAGCTATACATTTATAGGAAAATGAGATACATAAATACACTTTTACCTCTAACCCCCCTTCCCCCAAGTATATGTGTATATACACACACACACACACACACACACACACACACACACACACACACACACACACACACACACACACACACACTGGCAGGTGATTTAACTAAGATAAGCTATCCCGCTAGAATGGGTACATACTGGTTCAGGGTAAGTCAAATTGTTCTGATCTAAACTTGTACTATACAAAAATAGTAATTATATTTGGTTTGACAGGTTTTCTTCTTTCATAATGAAGCTCTGCTTTTATAAGCAAAACTTCACGTATTTAGCTAATTCAAGGTTAACTAACAAATTATCTTCAAATATAGGACAGAATATATTGTTTTAACAACATTTTGGTATGAAATTCTATCGTGCTCTGAGTGCTTGTGTCAGATCAACCTGCAGCCAAGCTCACAGTTGGCCTTGTGCCATATGGAAGTTGTACTGTTAAATAATTCACAAAACCCAGGGTATTGTATGTAAAACAGTGAGTTTTGCTTGCAAATTCCAGGGGTTTGCGACAAAAACATGGGTTTTTCTAAACTACCCAGGATAACAAAACAAATATCATAATTTAAACATTTTGTTCAATAATATGCACAAAGTCCTGGGTTTTGCCGATCAAACCTTGGATTTTGTTTGTAAAACCAAAGGTTTTATATCAAAACGCATGGATTTGTACAAAACAGTCTGGGTTTTGTAACAAAACCCAGCGTTTTGGTTTGTATTGATTTGATTTGATTTGATTTGATTCCGGCAATCATCATGAAATATAAATACACAGAGTAAAATATCTTATAAAAGGAACTGAGAGTAAAACAAAAAACAGGTGAATCATCCAAGCTTTCATGAAATGATGACTACCTGGGATGTATGCACAATAAAGTCGTTAAGACTTATTTCCATTGTGGTCCCTGGCAGTCCCAAGACTGGGTGGCTCGGAATAGCGAGTTTGGATGAACCAACAAACTATGAATATCACAGATATGCTTATTTTAATATATTTAAATGTAAATTAATTAAAACTTATTGTATTCTCTGGATAGCATGATATTAGTAAGATGTTTCTTAACTGCAGGTTTAAAGGTAAGGATCGAGTCCTTGGATTTAATTTCTGAAGGCAACCGATTCCACAGTTTTATAGAAGTATATAGGAAGGATTTCAGTCCAGGCCCCCCAACTCCTGGGACCACCAGGGAATCCACGCTTGAACGAGCAAAAATGGTTGTGAACGTCACCGGTGCGGACCATATTTTCTTTCATATAATCTGGACAGGTGCCCCTCACTATTTTAAACATGTGTGTCAGTTTGTTTTGTTCAACTCTGCTGGAAACATCCAGCCATCCTAAATTGGAAATTTGTTCAGCACCAATATGGGTTCTTGCCTGCCATTTATTAATAAAACGAATCATTTTGTTTTGACAAACCTGGAATTTCTGTTTCGTTTTCAAGGTCACAGTGCTGTACCAAGCCGCACACGCGTAGTCAAAGTGAGGTTGGATTAGCGCTGAGCACAGAAGTTTCCTCGTTCATGTGCTCAGCCCCAATCCTTGCCTATGTACAAATATTTGAGTTTTGAGTTGATTTTATTCAAAACTGATTCTGCATGAAGTTCTCCAGAACCACATTCTGGTCCAGCATCATTCCCAGATATTTGACCTTAGAGGATGGTTTTATTTCTTGATTATTGCGTGTAATCCAATCTTTTCACAAAACTCAGTTTTGTCATGGTAACCCTGGATTTTGTAATTGTTTAATTCAATAATTTGCAAAACCTGGGACTTGTGACATCACAAAACCCATGGTTTTGTAATTTACCACCAAAATAGTCACATGGATACACCAACCACTCACAGCACGGCTTCCATAGTGTGATTTGCTGCCCATATTGGCTGAGAGAATAATATTCACTTCACCAAATTTGACAATTCTGCATTTTACCCCTACACTGTCCAATTTGCTGAACTTGCTGCAAACAAAGATCATGCCAAGATGGTGGATGGCAGAAAGTTCTCATTGACTGATTTTCTGCGACCATGTGCCTGGCCTGGAGGGTTAGCGGTGTAAGGCCTCTCATCTGCTGCGTAGCTTAGAACCTATCAAATGTTGTGCAGCTGCCTGCAGTGATGTGACCATTTATGACAAAACGACTGACACATCACATTGTGGAGATAATTATTATCTCAACATGACTAAGTCTAACATTTTTACATGGTATTCTTTAACTCCACCTTCATTCCTACCATTCAGTCAACACAACTAAAAGCAAATGTATCCTACATCGTGTTGTAAAGAACTTAATTTTGGACCATGCAAGTGGTAACCAATAATGATGTTAATGATCACACAATTTTAACCACTTGTAGTTTGACGCTATTTTTAAGTTGAGTAACCTACGCAGTAACAGCTGTCATGATTAGTTGGTTACAAAACCATGGGTTTTGGTCTCTCATTTAACAGTGTTACAAAACCCAAGGTTTTCTGGCAAAACCTTGGGTTTTTTGAACAAAAGCATGGGCTTGTTAAAAAAAAAAAAAGAGGGCTTCGTGATCAAAACTCAGAGTTTTGCTCTTAAACTGTAAGTTTCGTGCTCAAAAACCAAGGTTTTGCTACCAAACCCAGGATTTTGTACCTAAACCCAGAGTTTTTTCATGAAACCCAGGGTTGTGCACACAATACCTAGGGTTTGGTCCAAAATCATATCAAAATTCAATAATTAAGCAAAACCAAGGCTTCATAACCAAACTCTGAGTTTCCTAATGAAAACCAGAGTTTTGTGATAAAACCTATGTTTTTGTTAGCAAAACTCAGAGTTTTGCTGCAAAGCCCAGGATTTTGTGAATTATAGAACAGTAAAACTTCCATATGTGTGTATTATTTGCGGGGAACTCTTGATGTTTTAAACAAGCAAGAAGTGGAACAGCTAGTACTGATGTAGCTTAAAATTAAGATACACTAATACCAAAAATATAGTCAACCGAGAAATTGAAGAGTAAGGATTGAGAATCACACACAAAGTTATATCTTTGAACACACCAAAGAGTTTAGCAGCTGAAAATGAACTGGTACATGTATCATTTGAACCTGCCCCTATAAAGCAGACCAAGCTTTAGTACATGTATTCTATTGGTGGAGTGGATAGTATACACAGACTGGTCTGCTGGGCAGGCAACACTTCAAAGTTAATAACAAACAATGGCCGGTACTGTTTCATACGCAAAAGGATTATAAATGTCAAACCTAAGGATGTACAATTGGATGTGTGACTCTCTGCCCCTATGATATTGACAGACTTCTAGATTTATGTGAACCAATTGAGGGATATATACTTTCTTACATACTATGCACATACTCAAAATATGCATCAAGTCTGCCCAACTCATGAGCCTGAACACCCAGACCTCCTATTAGTGGACACCTCTGACCATAGTACCGAACACTTTCACTAAGTCCCCAAAGTGTTCACCAGTGAGAGGTTTCATCGTATACATAATTATATTGAAGCACATTTACTCTTATGTATAGATAAAGCTTCATGCACACCTCCATTTTGATCAGCATGGTTGGCGGAGCTGCAACATGCTCGCCTTTCACCTCTGTGGCCTGGGTTTGATTCACGGCCGGGGAAGCAAGTGGAAAGAGTTCCTACCACTCTGTGCACAGTGGTTTCCTCCAAGCCCTTCAGTTTCCTCCACCAAACAAGTGGGTAGGAAAGTATACGTCACCATCTGTGCCACAGAGAGTGATTAATATAGGCTTGGCCTGTTTCGCAATCCATGTAAAAGATATGGGTCTATACTAAAGAAATAGATAAGTTCACTGGTAGACTTACCTCCTCGAAGATATTTTTCACATGCATTTGACAATTTTGACAGATTTACATATCATGGCGAGCAGAGCACCCTTAAGGCTGTTCAGACAAGCCGTTAATCCGTCGATTGCCGAGAGCTGTGAGGATCTGTTTTTTTCGTACAATTAAAATGTATTGTAGTTGACTATCGTGACATTGCCATGCTGCTGATGACGTCCAAGTGGGCTGACACAGGTCTGGAAGCTTTCAGGTGCACTCTCTGCACCCAGTCTTGTCAGACTGTCGAAGACCTGTGTCACTCGTGATAACCTGCCTTTCCTGTGGTTTCCCTGTACAGTGAAACCTGTTTTGAGAGTCCACTGGGATGAAAGACCACCTGTCTTTTCAGATCGTGTTTACTATGTCCCTTTTGCTATCTTTCCCATGTTATTATACCTCTATTGAGAGACCACCTGCCTTATGTGGCCGCTTTTTCGCTTGCCCTAGGGTGGTCTCTCAAAACAGGTTTCACTGTATCAATGTGTCCACATACACCTACAATGTGCCTCGACACACCTTTCCTTCAGAATTCTTTCACCTTCAACCGTGATCAAGAGGGGGAAATCTGATACATGTAGGTGCACATATTTGTGGAGTCGAGTGCCGTGCAGTACACATACAACATGACGACAAAAAAATCAGGAAAACCACATCAACCTAAACAGGACGATTATTAGCCTTAAACGAGACATACCTTCAATGCAACCTTTGACTGAAGGGTCCGCCATTTGCTCAAATTAGATCATGGTGATACCAAAATCTAATCATTTCATCTTGACATGCTAGATAAGCATGCTGCCAAATTTGAGCAAAATACATTGGAGCATTCTGGAGATATTGCAGTAACGAGCCCTAATGAGCATGTAATTAGGCTCAAATTACATCATGGTGACACCAAAATCTAATCAGTTCATCTTGGCATGCTAGATAAGTATACTGCCAAATTTGAGCAAAATACATTGGAGCATTCTGCAGACATTGCGGTAACGAGCTGTAATAAGCATGCAATTAAGCTGCCATTTGTTCAAATTAGGTCATGATGACACCAAAATCTAATCAGTTCATCATCGCCAGGTAAGGTAAGCATGTTGCCAAATTTGAGCAAAATACATGGAGGCATTCTGTAGATATTGGGGCAATGAGGATGTGCACAGCCGGACGGATGGACAACCTGAAAACAGAAAGGGTCCCCCCCTTAAAAAGTATTTAATCTAATAACAAGCTTACCATAAACATGTTCCACTGTCTGATGGCAAAAATTCAGTTTCTTTCTTCTCTGTGTATCCAGTTGTCACCTCATTATTGTAAGTTATAGTCCTATCACAGATCCAGAACCTGTAAACAGGGAAATAAAATCATTTCAACACTGACTTGACAATTTAGCACATAAGGCTGACTATAAGATGTGAATCCCTTCTTAGAACATTACTCAGGACTATGGGGTAAGAGGTCACCTGATAAACCACCTGTCTTGAAAGACTAAATTCTTAGAATCTTTCACCTTGGTAGTTTTATTTATGTTCCAGTTTTATTTATACCTATTACGACAGAACACCTGTCTTCAGAGACCACAATTTGGTCCTCACCTGAGGGATGGTCTTTTGAGACAGGTTTCACTGCACTACATAACAACCAAGCACATAAGATACACGTTATATGGCTCAACAAAAGATACACCTTATATAACACAACATAACAATCAAGTACATAAGATACACATCATATGGCATAACATAACAACCAAGTACATACAATACCAGTCGTGTTATTTGACATGACATAAGATACATGCTATATGGCACGACATAACAACCAAGTTCATAAGATACACGTTATATGGCATGTCATAACAACCAAGTACATAAGATATATGTTATATGGCATGACGTAACAACCAAGTACACAAGATATATGTTATATGGCACAACACAACAACCAAGTACATACGATTTATGTTATATGGCACGACATAACAACCAAGCACATAAGATACCAGTACATGTTATATGACATGACATAAGATACATGCTATATGGCACGACATAACAACCAAGTACATAAGATACAGGTTATATGGCATGTCATAACAACCAAGTACATAAGATATATGTTAAATGGCATGTCATAACAACCAAGTACATAAGATATATGTTATATGGCCCGACATAACCAGGCACATACGATTTATGTTATATGGCACGAAATAACAACCAAGTACATACGATATGTTATATGGCATGTCATAACAACCAAGTACATAAGATATATGTTATATGGCATGACATAACAACCAATTACATAAGATATATGTTATATGGCACCACATAACCACCAAGTACATACGATATATGTTATATGGCACCACATAACAACCCAGTACATACGATATATGTTATATGGCACCACATAACAACCAAGTACATCCGATATATGTTATATGGCACCACATAACAACCCAGTGCATATAATATATGTTATATGGCACCACATAACAACCAAGTTCACATGATACATGTTATATGGCATGTCATAACAACCAGGTACATATGATTTATGTTATATGACACGACATAACAACCAAGAACATACGATATGTTATACGGCATATCATAACCAATTACATAAGATATATGTTATATGGCATGACATAACAACCAATCACATAAGATATGTTATATGGCATGACATAACAACCAAGTGCACATGAGATATACGTTATATGGCATGTCATAACAACCAAGTACATATGATATATGTTATATGGCACCACATAACAACCCAGTACATACAATATATGTTATATGGCACCACATAACAACCCAGTACATAAGATATATGTTATATGGCATGTCATAACAACCCAGTACATAAGATGCATGTTATATGGCATGTCATAGCAACACAGTATATAAGATACATATTATATGGCATGTCAACCCAGTACATAAGATGCATGTTATATGGCATGTCATAACAACCCAGTACATAAGATACATGTTATATGGCATGTCATGACAACCCAGTACATACAATACATGTTATATGGCATGTCATAACAACCCAGTACATAAGATACTTGTTATATGGCATGTCATAACAACCCAGTACATAAGATACATGTTATATGGCATGTCATAACAACCAAGTACATAACATACATGTTATATGGCATGTCATAACAACCCAGTACATAAGATACATGCTATATGGCATGTCATAACAACCCAGTACATAAGATACATGTTACATGGCATGTCATAACAACCCAGTACATAAGAAACATGTTATATGGCTGATGCTGGTGTACAGGAACAGGTGTAGTTTGTGAGAGGCATGAGGGCAATGTTTCAATAATAAACTAGAACAGACTGATTTTCCAACAGAAAATCAAATGTCTCCCGGTGGAACACTTACATCTCTGAATAAGCTACAGGTGATAACAAATTACAAATGACCAAGTTTGCTTGAAAATTACAATCCTATTTTAGCTCTCACCTAGATACATTACTCTAGCAATTTTCATCAAGTTCTTCAAGACTTATTGCAGAGAAACCAATTTCACATAAATGACCCTGTGACCTTGAAAATTAGGTCAAGGTCACACAAATACAATCCCAACCTTGGTATTACCTTGATACATAATCCTACCAAGTTTCATCACATTCCATCAAGTTCTTCATGACTTTTTGAATGAAAACCAATTTCACATAAGTGACCCTGTGACCTTAAGAATTCGCTCAAGGTCATCCAAATACAATCCCAACCTAGGTCTTGCCAAGATACATAATCCTACCAAGTTTCATCAAATTCCAACCTGTTCTTCATGACTTATCGAACGGAAACCAATTTCACATAAGTGACCCTGTGACCTTGACAATTCGCTCAAGGTGATCCAAATACAATCCCAACCTAGGTCTTGCCAAGATACATAATCCTACCAAGTTTCATCAAATTCCATCAAGTTCTTCATGACTTATCGAATGGAAACCAATTCCACATAAGTGACCCTGTGACCTTGAAAATTAGGTCAAGGTCACCCATATACAATCCCAACCTAGGTCTTGCCAAGATACATAATCCTACCAAGTTTCATCAAATTCTGTCAAATCCTTTAAGACTTATCGCACGGAAACCAAGTGTTGAAGAACCTGAACAACAACAACAACAACAACAGCAACAACAACAACAAGCGGAAGAAATGGGCACTAAAACCATATGTCCCCCGGCTTCCACCGGGAGACATAATCATATGTCTACAGTTTCTTAGCAGTGATTGCTCAAATTGATGTCTGCTATTTGTTTTTTTTTTTTTTAAACATCAATTTCTCATACACCTTTTCACACACAAATCCCCCAAAGTGCCCAGATGTAAACTGTCATTTCCGTCAACCTTGTTACTTACATTCCTCGTCAATAGAAATCATTGCTGGTGAAAACTGTAAATACAACCTACTATGATTGCATGCTCCATGTCAACAGCTTTCCTTGACATGGTTTGGGCACAAAGAAAGCTGTTGACTTTGTCCTATTCTAACCAGCAAGGTTATTTTTGAACAGGAAATGTAGATAAGATCAGTAGTGATAGTTGTGTAGTTCAACCAGCTTTCTAACATTCTGTTATCCTGCTTCTAAAATTGATTGATTGATTGACTGATTGACACAATTTCATACCTGTCAACCAACATCCTCTGACAAGAAATGGAGAGGATTTTTTGTTCTCTTGTAGATTTTCTCTGTGACAAAGAATAAAGAAAAAGTGAATGGATTTTCATGGGATAGATTGACCAAAGTAGACAAAATCTCCATTGAAAAATTATTCATTTGGCAAAGGCCATGTTTGACACACAAACTAAAAATTACAGCCTCAGTAACATATCAATGGCCAGCTTGATGCCAGCGTGGAGTAGTCTGAGTTACACAGCATTGCAAATAGCCAACAGGTCAATAAAACAGACCTGACACGTACTTCAAAAGGTGTTAAAGAAAATGGAAAATGGAAACAAAACCAACAAAACATTGAGATTTAGATGCCCAGACCACAATACTTGGTGGAAGAATTTGCACTTTAAGCCACAATGTTGACAAAATTTGACCAAAGAATTTGGCAAAAATAAATTGCAGAAAGCTAATCGATCAGGGTAGCACTGGAAATGTGATCTCTCTGCTGTCAAGGCAACTGATCAGTGGTCATTTGTCATACACAAGTGGAAAGGTCACAAGTCGGTTTATCAAGTGCAAAATTTTGCATAAGGGTTGTTAAAAAATGTATGTACACAGTTTCTAATTATTTAACAGAGTGTACTTGAGGGGGCTGCAGCAGGGGGGGGGGGAGGGGGAGGGGGGAGATCAATGTACATTTTACCAAATCTGCAAAATGTTGGTAAATATTTGGACAACATTTGGATTAAAACAAAAAATTTAGATGGAAGGGAGGGGGTTAATACAAATGCACTGATGTAAACATGTTGACAGTTTCAAATGACCCCTAACTTGTCAAGGATACCAGATTTTAGGCCTATGTAATACAAATATATATCAGTCTAGTTGATATGGCTCACACAACACTGTCAGTGCTGTGGTCCCTTTCTTGAAAGACCACCCTTATGACAGACCGCTTGTGCTAAAGGACCATGCTATTCAGACACACTGCACAGTACTTTGCTATTTATACCTCCACTAAAGAACCACATATTTTGAAAGGCTACAATTTGCTGATCCCTATGGAACAGTGTTTTAACCCTTTCAGTGCCAAATTTTGGACTGAGCCAACAGCTTTTCTCGATGCACGTTGGGTGCAGTGCGCCCAAGAAAAGCTGTTGACTTGGGGTATTCTCTCTGGAACTATAGGCATACTGGTACTTGAATGAAAGGTCTTTTTACAAGGAATATGAATCTGGGATCCTAATGATAATTAAGAATAGTTTGACTTCAGTAGATTGACTTAACACATGATTGGCACTGAAAGAGTTAAGATAGGTCTCACTGCGTACATTATCAATGTAGAGCCACTTGCCCTGATACATCAATCTTCTGATTACTATCTCCTCAGTCCACATATAACTACAAATACTTCCTGAATACCCTGTATGCCTATTGACAAGTTGCATTACTATACCAATTTTGATATTACACAATTAGTCTTTAGTTTATGGTATGCCTTTTTAACAACCGTTCTTTATTCTTATGCTAACAGTTCCACATTATAATGTGATTTGCTATCAAATTATCTACTTATGTGGACCATACGTTTGACATTACAGTGACGGAACACTGTACTTGGTAGTTGATGCATAACTATAGTGTGAACAACCAAGCATGAAGATCACATAGCAGTACTGTACACTTCCATCAAACGCATCTGTTACAGTCCACTGTGTGGGTGACTCTCGCTAGAGCAAAGCCAAACAGCTGTCAGTGTTACACACTGCTCTTCTTTTTTATTTTCATTTTCAATATAACACAGAGATTAATACATCATTTTTCATTCACTTTGACATTCTATTTTACAATAAACCAGAATGGCATAACTGATTGACAAAATCACTTTTACTATATAGCACAGTGAGAAAATTGATTCAAGTTCTACTTACCTACAGGACAAGTGATTTTAAAGTTTCACTTGTCCCTCAGATAAAATTGCTTGTCCTCATATCTGTGTAACTGATGCAGGAATTTTTTATAGAAATGTTGATTTTATAAGCAACTCTTGCTAATGATTTTAAATATACTTGTGACTTAAGTTTGTAGCACTGCAGATGTAAATTATGCAAACTTGGCCACCGGACAAGGGAAGATTGAAGGTCCTGTGTCCTCAAGAGAATTTCACTTGTCCCAGTCAACGTGATCATTTGAATCTTCATTCCCTGTGCATGCTGCATAGCCTGTATTAGTTTGTTCATCAGTTTATTGGTTTTCATCTGACAATAAATGTAACATAATCACTTTTTTGTAATTAACCATGTAAAATAAAGTCTATGTTAGCGCTAGCAGTAGCCAAAATAGCCAAATGTTACTAATACTTCAAAATGGCTATTAAAAGTAGCAAATGGCTATTAAAATTTCCCAAAAATTCTTTATTTTCATGCAGAAATTTAACAGATTTCAAGTCTGTGTAGCTCTTTCCTAGAAAAATTGAAATTTTGGCTACTAATTTTAAAATCCTAGCGCTAACCTAGAAAGTGGAATCATGTTCCTGTTAAGACCTGGTAAGAGACAAAAAATGTGCTCTTTAAGGATAAGCTCAGGATAATTTGGGGAAAAAAATTCATATTTTGTGGTCCTACTAGGGGATATAAAGGACTGTAAACTGATGTCCTAAATATACAAATAGTCTCTTTGTAGAGGTGGTCTTAATTCAAGATTCTTCTGCATATTTAAATCAAGTGTAAAACTACGTACCTTAAAATACAATATTATGCAATTTGACAGTTCAGTGTAGATAGAATAGACTATGTCTTTGTATGTGTGTGTAATCACCATGTTCTGGGGGCATGGCAGTTCAGTGTGGGGTACAGTAGACTTAAGACATTTGTGTGTGTGTGTAATCACCATGTACTGAGGCATGGGAGTTCAGTGTAGGTAGAGAAGACTATAAGTTTGTCTGTGTAATCACCGTGTCCTTGGGAATGGCAGTTCAGTGTAGAGTAGAGTAGACTGTATCTGAAGCTAAAAAAGCTTCATGGACACATTTGTGTGTGCATGTATATTTCACTAATCTTCAATTCACAACTGATATACAGAACACTGACTGCATGTTTACTTGACATACATCCGTAATATATACATACAGTACCGCCATTGCACTATGTACATACTCATTCCCTTTTTTCTGTGTAGACATGAATGAGGTGAACAGCTGGCAGGGTGTACTCCCTCAATATACACCTAACTGAACATGTCATATTTCATACATTTGCACTATTCAAACCTCCCAACAAATGGGGGCAGGATATTGGATCTGTACGGTTTCTTGCATGCATAATATCAGACACCAAGTCCAAGAGATATTGTCACAGTGGGAAACACACTGGGGTTGGTTTGAAAAGGTGTAGATAAACCACAAAGATGTAGTTGCTGCAGTTGACAATCATAATTTTACTTGTAGACTGAATCCCCAAACTACAATGTATCATGCAATGTCTGAAAGCAGTCATCTATGGTAAACCATAAATCTGACTTTACAGCAGGCCATACCACGCTGTCTCTCTCGGTCTCTGTTGCTCAGGCCACCACAAAATCCTCTCCTTTTTGGTCACTTTGTATAAAATAATTTCACAGGTGGCACATCTGATCTCTTGCACAATGTTGACTTGTACACGACAAATACCTTTGGACTAAATGGCACTATATAATATGGTAGCAGGTACGAGAAGGATAATTAAATGCTATTCAAAGAGAATCATCACAAAACTGAAGTAGGTAATCCCTGTGGCACCTGGATACAGTGGTACCTTTAATGTAAAGCAATGAAAACTTCAAAGTTTAGGTGTTGAAACAAATGTCTGTGCTCTGTAAATATCACACTGTGAAAATATCCTCACACTACTGATGGTCCAACCCATTGAAGTTCTGTGCCTGGTACGCGATAAATAACCATGACCTACTTTTTCTTCATCAATGATGATAAAAACACATATTTGTCCATGACTCAAAAATTTATCAACTAATTTGCATGAAGCAGAGCTCTGTGGATAGTCTGAATTAAGGCTAGCTTTAAAAAAAATTGCACTATATCTAAAAAAAAAAAAAGAGAAAAAAAAAGAAAAATGAAGATCATGGATGTACAGCTGTTGAAAAAATGGGCCAGCTTAGTCACATCCTTGTGGTAACACATGAGCCTGACCAAGGAAAAAAATTCCCTGAAAGTATCATATAAAGTACTTATCCTCAGTGAAAAACAACATTTGAGTGGGGTAAAAATGGAACTTTCTTTAGGAGTTCAACCAGAAATCCAGGAATTTCTGTGAGTGTACGACACAAAATTCCCTGAAATCCTGGAATTCCCTGAACAGGCTCATCCCTGTATCAGGTAACAGAATCTGAACAATAATCAAGTGTGACATGGTAGAATACATTAGTTAGTCTAAATAGACCTGAGTTTGGAAAGATACAAAAGACGCAAAGAGAGACCTGCAGGTGGATGAGACAGACAGCCCCTTAAGAAAGGGACAGATGTAAAATACCAACTTATGAACAGGAAGAATAACCTCTTCAATTGTAAATATGATTTATTTGGCAACACACTGTATAGTGGTACCTATTATTCTAGGCCAAATCTTCATACAGCAAGTGAAGGGTTTGTGATGTATGTCTCTGTTACAGTGGTACCTACTCTAAAGACCACCTGTAGTACAAGACCTCAGTAGTTTTTAAGACAACCATTTCAAGACACCTGTCTTTATTTTCTTTGCTAGCTTACCTCCAGTGAAGAACCACCTGTCACATGTGACCATTTTTGTCTGGCACTAAGGGTGGTCTTAAATAGCAGGCACCACTGTATCAGGACTTTGATAATAATTTGAAGGTTAATGTAACAATATGTCACCTATCCACCTGTAGGCCCACTTGTAACCACAAAATTGCCCGGGGCTTCCACAGAATTGTGTACCTGGGAGAAGATCAAATGTTGTGTAACGTGACCCCTTCTGAAACGCTTGGGGGCGGGGGAGCGTAATCTTGCTTTACAAGTCAAGTAAACATAGACATGTTCAGTCTGAAAACAGTGGTCTCATTAATACGTGCTACTTGCACAAAATTTATGACCCACTTAAGAAACTTGAGTCACTCTGAAATATATTTATTAACTCTTTCACCCTAACGTAACCTAAAGTTCCCAAATGTCCAATGTCTTCCACTTTCATTTTTCACATAAATGTCCAACGAACCCATTCCTAGTCAGAGTATGACTAAGTCAATAGCTTTCCTCAGTGCACATGGATGTAATGCCCCTGACCTACACCAAGGAAAGCTATTGACCTAGGGCATGGCATCATGAGTGGTCCTACAGCATGAATGACATCTTCTTGTGTGATAGCATCAACAACAGTAGACTGTTAAGAGTTCAGTTATGTAAATACAGCTTGGTAGGAACAATGAGTCCCACTGCAAGCTGCTTGTAGTAATAACTGGATTGCTATTTGTGGTATCGCTATTTGTGGTCCTTGGGATTTGTCAAGAGCTACAGCTAAAATCACATAAACCAGATGACCTTTAAAACATCATCTGGGTGCGAGTTCCACAAGAAGTTGCTCTGCTGCTCAAGAAAAACAGCTTCATATTTGTTTTTTGGGGCTCTAACCTTTTCAAGGTAGCACAGGAAAACCTATTTTTAAACTAATACAGTAGTCCCTCCTTTGAGAGACTGCCCCTAGTGCCACCCGAAAGGTGGTCACATAAAGCAGGTGGTCTCTCAAAGGAGGTATAAATAACATGAAAAGTACCACATAGAGATCTGACAATTATGGTCTCTCAAAGGAGGTGGTCTTCCAAAGTAGTGGTCTTTCAAAGGAGGGACTACTGTATCATCAAATTTTGATCATCAATTTCTCGACAGCTAATGAATAGATTTTCATAAATTGAAAGCATCATGGAGCTTCCAGTACAACTTTGGTTTGGTTTTCTGTGTTTTCTGTTGTATTTATTTGTCTACATGGGCTTTTGACCCATAAAGATGACAAACAGATTGCCTTCATAAGAGTTGCATGCAGCCCACGATTAAAATATTCCCTGTTGCATTCATCAAAAAAAGTGAAGGTACTAAACCTAGGTGGTATCACAAGGTTTTATAATTCAAACTTTCAAGCTTGTTATAGCTGAATATTAAGTGAATAATGCAAGTGTTGATGAAAGTAGATACACAATGTGCCAAACTGTCTGACCAGTTTCATCCATAACTAGACTCATGAGTTCTGTTCAATCCCAGGGTAAATTTAAATGTTTATGTTTACTAGTTATATACAGGGAGTTGGTCTCTGTTCTAAATCTCTGCTCTGTGATTCAACAGAAACTGAATACTATAATAGATATGTCATCCTTTAAAAGGGCAGGGCAACGTGATTTTATTTTCATAGCCCAGGTGGTTTTCTCCTACTCACAAGCCTGAACATTCACTCAACTGAAAATCCAGCTGCCAAACATGTGACCACATTTGAAGTCTCTAGATGTCTTGTTGTATAGATTCATAATCTGTCAGTTATGACTTATTTAAACAATTTCACATCATCTGCAAACAGCATTATAAATGCCTCAACAACATCAGGCATGTCATTTACATCCATGATAGAGTAATAATATGATCCCTCAGCTTAAAGTCAATCTCTATTAATAATCTTATTAATAATTCCATGGAGGTATATACCAACGTGATAATTCTTGGTCAGTGTGGACATAGACAAGAGATCATTGGTCAGTGATGTTGATTAATAAGCCATCTAAACATGACAGTAAATGCTAGAACAGTTCCTCCTAAAAATACTGGTAGAACCAGAGACCAACATAATTTTTATTGAGGCGGCATTGAATGGGCCCAAAACGACTAAAATTTTTTGGACTTTTAGAATGTGGAAGCTGCCAAACATCTGCTGATCATATACTCTCTGTGCATAGTGACAGCACAGTGGGTGATAAACCACAACTACTGCAGCGCATGCAGCTTATGGCAGTCCATGCAAGTGATCACTATAGTTGACTCACCTATTTTTAATATGCTTCTATTTCCAATAATTAATCAGACTCTTTACTAAATCACCCTAGTAAACAAATTTTCCTAACAACTTTAGAGACTGCTAAATATATGATCATCAAAATACTTCAGTTTGTCATTTGTAATAGTTGAGGAAATTAATGTAACTGAATTTTGGGGGGATTTTTTGTCTTCAACTGCAATGATTTGCAAAGCTTTCTCCAAAAATTTGTGAAAATTACCAACCACAGAATTTCATACAATAGTTCAGTAGAAATTTTAAAATACATAAATGGAAACATGCACAACTTATGAAAATATTTTCAGCTTGCATTTCGAATTTTGGACTCTTATGGCACCCAAAAAGTGGCCTATCCAAAATAGCGTTGTATTCATATTATATTTTGCATCGTTTTTAGACCTTCCTTTTTTTTTTTTCTTCTTCCTAGGCCACCTGTGTCACACAGGACCGCGGCGCATAAGCGGAGAGCCACAGTATTATTATTATTATTATAGACCAAAAGCCTGCTTTAACTAAGTTTTAGATATTTTTCTTTTCTGGGCAAGTTTTCTTTTTAATTCATACTCATAGCCTGTCATGAATGCAACGCAATGGTTAACCTTCCGACAAGTGGGCACCCCAGATCTAGTACAGTAGTCCCTCCTTTGAGAGACTGCCCCTAGTGCCACACGAAAGGTGGTCACATAAAGCAGGTGGTCTCTCAAAGGAGGTATAAATAACATGAAAAGTACCACAGAGAGATCTGACAATTGTGGATTGTGGTCTCTCAAAGGAGGTGGTCTTCCAAAGGAGTGGTCTTTTAAAGGAGGGACTACTGTAGTAGTTCACGAGTATAAATGTCAAATCAATAACTGACGTTTTCACTTTCACTGGTAATAGTGGTAAAAGAAGTTTCAGTCTGCATGTTCGCAAATCTACCGTACAGTTTGATGAGCCAGAAATTACTGTGCTCTATGATTGTGGTAAAAATGTGACATAGATAAGAGATACTGATCTGTGGTTTAGTAATTATACTTGTGATGACGGGATTAACCAGTGCAGTCAACTCAAGGGCAAATGGGGCCATCTGGCGCTGCCTGCTGACCCTTGGGCGATAATAAATGAACCCCTGCAAATTAACAGTTTTTCGGTTTGTTCATGCGTCTTTCAAAACATTTCCTGCATGCTTCGATCACAATTTCACACATGCACTTGTGTCATTCCAATTTTACGATGAAAGAAACTTTACAAAAAGCAAATAAGACAACTTAATACCTGCGCTCCCTTGCAGACGTGTCTGATCAAAGTTTACATTGCAACTCTTCATCCGGTTCCGCTAATATTGTCAACAATATTTAGTTTTGTTAGTCATCCCGAGATGGCGCTGCCGCCTGGAAGCAAAATGGTCAAGCTCAAAGCTGAGCTCAAACTAAGCAAGTGGATAAAAAGATAATATTTTATTCATAAATCATGGCATATTACAATGTATAAAACGATCAAATGTACTAAATATATGAATATACAGCCTTAAAATATCCACCTAGGAACCATGATGCATGAAATGGGAGCACCAGAAAGCCTGGGAAATGAACACCTTGGCTTATTTCCATGGTGGACTACAAGTTAAGCTTTAAGCTGATTCCTGTCCTCCTTTGATGTTTTGATAAGAATGAACACTCTTAGTACATAATATATTCATATAGCGTGCGATAATGTTATGCAAACTAGGGTAACAAACATCAATTCAAAAAGTGGTGGAGTCTCACCGTCTGACGAAGTCTGTTAATCTTGGAAACAAACTTTCCTGATCTGTTTCGCTCCTTGTGATAAATGATCAGGTTCTCTCTTATCTAATATTAGTTAACTTTAGAGAAAGCTGAAAATTTTGACACTTGCGTGGCAAACCAAGGTAAGCTCCCTCATGATGTAAATTACTATCCCTTGTCCACATTTAATAATTTCAGTGCCACATTTTTACTGAGTCAACAACTTTCCTTGGCACGCTGTTGACCTGGCCTATTATATTCTCTTGAACTACAGACATGCTGGTACTTAAATGAAAGGTCTTTTTACAAGGAACATGAATCTAGCACCCTCATTATAAAAAAGAACAGTGCGTTTTAAGTAGTCCGACTTTAGTTGCAGTTGGCACTGAAAGAGTTAATAAATACGACAAGGCTTGGCAATTTGCAAGCATCTATTAAACTAAGATATTCAATTTCTCGCTTCCAACCTCTACTTTTCCCCAATAGCTGGAAAAGATCAAATATTTGTCTGTGAGACAAATCAAATCTAATTACCAGCCTATTTCTTAACTTTGTAGCTCGTCAAAAGTTCTCGAACGCTTAGTATTTCATCATTTTTGTGAATATCTGGTAGGACATGAATTGACTGCCATACGTAATTCTGGGTTCATAAAAATGACTGTACAATTAACTCGTTGTTGGGTATAAAATTTTCAATGGTACTGAATTGCACAATGAAGTAATGGTCTTTCTTAACATACCGAAAGTGTTCGATAGTGGTAGGTATATAGGCTCCGCGGGAATGACCCCCCCTCCCCTATTTTCTACCACATGTAGAGCTTTGACACCCCACCCCCACAACCCCCACCCCCACCCCCACCCCCATTTTATGAAATCAGGCTCGAATATTGACCCCTCTTCTTTTTCAAAAGTGAGAAAAATTACTGGATTTTCCAAACGCAAAGATTGAAAAATGCCGATTCTGACGGATTTTTGTATTGTTATTGTGGAAAATGACCATTCCTTAAATGAAAATGTAGAATTTTGACCCCTATTTTTTGCAAAATGTAGAATTTTGACCCCATATTTTGGGGTAAAAGTCACATTTAGAAGATTGGGCATACCCTTTTCGAGACCAGGTGCCGGGGGGGGGGGGGGAGGATGAGGGACTCCTTTTTAAATCACACCAGCTAGCCTTTGAGACTTATGTCGTCCGTGGGCTAAAATTCGACAGACAGCGGTGTATTTATTTCTCAAAGCGAGTGTCCATTTTGACTTCCCAGACTGTGGAAGGAGTACCCAAAGGATCTATATTGTGTTCCTTGTTACTCTTAGTTTCTACAAACAACTTAGGGGATAAGATTTCCTGAAACTTCACAACTTTTCCTGACGATACTGGTGCTCTTCACATAGTTTATAATCCAGTTGTCTTGTCCATGCGTACCAACCGTGATATTATCACGCTCCATTCTTCCTTGGTGCAGAAATGATTCCTGAAACATCTTTTAACACTCATTGGGTATTTCATTGCGTTCGAATTCAGCTTGGAAAACTCAAATTGGAATGCACGATAACAAGGCATCGGAGCGTTTAATTTTACTCGACCAGTTAAAGTTAAATTATCAAGAAATACTGTCACTTAATTATACCTCCGGATGGTACACCCAATTCTTGATCATGTGTGCACTATTTTGAATAATTGTGACATCGGCTAGTCAAATCAAAGCCCTTGAAGCTGTTTAGTTTGAGCATGGGTTACAATTATATCTCCTTTTAGTTCCGGCAAGGATGAGTCTAGTTCATTCCTCCATGGTTTCAGGCAGCCAGCATTTGCACCGGCGCACACGTCCCGGCACAAATTTATATCCTAACTGGTATGGTAGTGGACGTCAATTCTTTAACTTTGTTGTTCTGTAAAACAATTCATAATGTATGCCCGCTTTTTCTTTCTGGTCTTATTTCTACTGCCCCAAAAATCTGGTACCTCCGAAACAATGCAACCGCAAGACAACTCGGATTTCGAACAAAACTCTTGTATGAACTTCTTTCGTACCTTCTACCACCTGTCTCTGGGAAAACTTACCAATATAGACATTCGTAACCCGAAGTCCATTTTAAGTTTGAATTGCGTTTGAAGCAAACTCTTCTGGCCACCGGCAAAATACCACGTGCAAAGTTTTTTTTTCCGAAACCGATTCACTAACACATGTCAGACTCAGTTGTGCATTCCTTATACCCTTCCAAATCAACATTTATTGCAGATAAACGCAGCCCCACTCCTGCCCCCATGCATGTAAAACGCAGCGATTCTGAAGACTCCAGCAGTCACCCTGTCTTGTACTACATGTATATCCTACTTTGTCCCCAAAGACTCACTTTGTTCATTGACATCAGAAATTTTATAACACTAGGATTCATTTTTTTCCTTGTATACAACGAAATCTCAGACAATGTTACAAATATTTTATTATATAGGTTAATTGATCAGCCTGGTGATGTGAAGGAAATACATTTATACTGGTGCTAACTGACATAACGGAAACGAACAGATTTGTGCATTCGTATGCCAACATCTTGTGTTTATTGTATGTTCTTTTTGGTTGATGAAAGTGAATGAAAATTTTCCTTTTTTTTCCTTTGGATTTTTCAGTACACTTAGGTGCACTTGTATTTGCTTTCGTGCAAACACTGTGACAGTCAGATGGCGTCTTCACTGTTTATGTGTATGTATATTTTGAAAGTCCCGTGCGTATTGTATTACAGTAACTGTAAAGTGTGTTTTGTTTGTACAGAACCACTCGGTACGTACATCATGTTAACTATGTTTGATGATCCAGGTTAAATAAATTTGTTTTAATAAATGAACTGGGGGAAAAACAGCTGGCAATCAGGGAGTGTCTATACTTTAGCACTGCTATCCACTTAATTCCCATACATTTGACACGATTACTGACTTTGTCAACTTAAATAAAGTTGTGTGTATGAATTATGAAAATAGTTAAGATGTTAAAATATCGCATAAAATCATGAATACGTGCAAAGTCATGTGGAACAATAACTTTATTTAACCTCCAAAATTTGGGAAAATATAACAACCTACAAAGTTCTAACACTCAGACACACTAGTGCCATGCATGACAAAAGGGAACATAAAAGAATGCATGTACACTACAGCAATATCTAGTGCATACATTAAAGCACTATGTATATCTGGGTTCAAAATTCAGATATCAGTGTTCGTTCGCACGTTCTCGCTTCAGTTATGATAGACAGCATATTTGAACTCATAACAGCTACGGGTTTCTCATTTCAGCCACAGATTATTCTTATTCATTCAATATGCTTAGCCATGGAGGTAAAAAGGGGTGTTTTTCCCAATATCGATTTAGGTGCTTTGTGGTCAGTATTTTGAATAGGCGCCATACGTAACAGTCAGCACAAAAAAACCTATTGTGTTTCCTCGAGTAGACCTATTTTCACAGTTAATCAGATTTTTTTAGCAGTAGCAGTAGTATTATAGTCAAATTGTGCACACGAAGTGAAAAAGAAACTATGTTTTCTAATTTATTGATTTTTTTTATTATTATTGCAAAAACTGCCAAACATATAATGCCGTATAATATACTCATGGAAATATTTTAGGGAATGCCATATACAAGTGCCTATAATTCCTTATTGGAATGAGTAGTGGGCAAGATAGGTTCCTAGATATGTTACCTGATCAGTTGTTTTTGTTTTGAATGTCATGCATCATTGGCTCCCTTTTGTTGTGCCATAAGCACCGATTTCAATGGCCAGGGTGTGCTGTCAAAATTTGTCAGAAAAGTGTGCGATCGTGTTGGCTGGTCCCAAGCAAGGGCTGCTCGAGAGCTCAATGTTTCATGTTCTGTGGTTTTAAGATTGATGTCTAAATACAGGTATGGAGACGTATCCAGTGGTGCTTGCCTGCTTTACAGGCACAACAAACTGTAGACGTTCACCCATCCCCAAGTTATCATGTGCATGATGTAAAGGACAATGTTATGCACGACTGTGATATGCTGCCTGTGATGCATCGACTGACAAATTTTCTTCACTGACTTGGCTTGCTTTTGTTCGTTATTGTCTGTGATTATTGGGCGCCACCACTATGCAACAGTGGTCAATGTTGAATATTGTAATAAAAAAGTCATGTCATACAAATTTCACTTCATTTTTTACATAACTCCCCAAAGCAGGGTCCATCATATAGCATTCCCTAACATATTTCCATGAGAATACTTAAACCGTTACATTTTATTGAAATTTGCTTCTGTATTAATAATAATCTAATCTCAATGCATACAAACAAAATTTGAAAGACGTATTGTGTCATTATGCTCATCGAAAGAACTTCGATCTGTGCATAATTTCCAGTGCAATATTACAATTTTATCACCAGTTTGCAATTATGCGACACTGTTCAGTCATCGGCAAACGTCACAACAACACAAAAAAATGGATGCTTGGTTACAAAGCTACTTCATGGATGTGCAGCTTATAACTAGGAAAGAATATTTGTTTCACAGCAAATCTGTCTGGGTGCCTTAAAAATGATAGCCGTATAAAATTCAACACTTTCCCATTGTTCAACAAAATCGTAATTATGCGTGTTAGCCTAATTTGCATAAATTAGTTCTGTTTAACCCCTCCACACGGGACATTTCCACCAAGTTTCAGCTTAATCTGAGTTACGGCTCTGGAGAAGAAGTCAAAAATAGCAAATACGCAAAAACACAAGAGGATCACAATTATCCTGTGCCCTGCTGATTGGAATCTGCTTTTACAATATTGCAATACATGCACTGTAGTCAGTATAGCCATATGCATCTATAGTGGAAACACTCAAGCATCGGTATTTGAGAAGTCGAAATTGTAAATACAATAGCGCAATACATGCACTGTATTGCCATATATATTTATACAGTGGCAGCACTCACTTGCGCTTGTAAAGTTTGATATCCCATAACTATGTCAACCATTAAAATTATTTTTGCGAACTTTCATTGTCTAAAGTCCAACTATATTCTGATAAAAATTCTAAGTAATTCTGTTTAGCCGTTCTGGAGAAGAAGTCGAAAATAGCCTTAACACACAAAAATTAATGAAAAAATTCGGGAAAAATTGCAGCGCCACCTGGTGGCCAAAGTAAGCACTAGGTGACCCTATGCGCAATATCAAAGCAACTGGCCTGGTAGCTCTTCAGACAAGAAAAATTTTATTTTCATATTTTTCAATAAATAAATTTAAAAATTCGTAAAGCATAGAAAAATGATTGCATTATCATCTCCTTTGCCAACTTGGTAGAGGTCCATCCATGTGCAAAATCAAAACATTCTATGAAGCTGAAAAGGAGTCTAAAA